>CAMTDV010000017.1:59547130-60214767 GCA_947069175.1 Scalesia atractyloides
TAAAATTAAATAAAAAAAGAAAAAAAAACTATTTATATAAACATGGGGGGGTGGCGGTTTTGGGGTGGGCCACCTAGGGCCACCTCGTGCTTCGTATAATATGCTTAAAGATGATGTTTATCTTACGGATAAGTATAGGTTTGTTTCGGGTCTGTCGCGCGTTCTCGATTTTTATGACGGACTCTGTTTTGCGCGTACTTAGTGTCAAAAGACTCGGTTTTAAAAATTATGCATAACCGTCTTAAAATCCGAACCCAGTTATGTTTTAATCATAAAAGTCTCGTTTGACATTTGTTTAAGTGTTTTTAAGCTTGATCGATCGTTCCTTGCACATTCGGTTGCCTCAAGTTATGCTCGGGACGAATGCGTTTCCCCAACCGGGAGCTGCTTCGTTTTGCATGTCCGGGCTTTGATTATTTTCAAACCTTATGTCATAATCTATGGCACAGAACTAAGTTATTCCTGGAACTCGGAATCTTAAATAAGGCTGCTGATAATCTAATAATCAACGTCAAAGGTTTAATACGCTGTTAAACGTCAAGTCTCCGGTTAACACGTGGTTCAAGGCTAAGGACGCCAACCTCGCTTCGTTGTTCCTCAGTAGTGTCATGTCAACCATGATGTGTTCTCAGATTCCTCCTAGATATAACATATATTGTTTCGCACAACACACAAAACATGAAATTTCACAAGGTTTACGCACAATTATAGTTTTAGCCATGCTTTAAGTTTAGGACCAATTAAGGTGTACCTGGTTTCATCATGGGTATCACAGGAAGTGGGAGAACATTGCGATGGATCTCATCACAAAACTACCGCGCACATCTAGAGGTCATGATGCTATTTGGGTAGTCATCGATCGTCTGTCAGCACACTTTTTGGCAATTCGTGAGGATTACTCTACTGACAAACTCGCCAAAATCTATGTCGATGAGATTGTATCTCGTCATGGTGTTCCTTTGGACATCATATCTGACAGAGATGCTCGGTTATCATCTCACTTTTGGAAGATCATGCAATCTGCTATGGAAACCAGACTAAATCTAAGCACTGCTTATCATCCTCAATCGAATGGACAAACCGAGAGAACAATTCAAACATTGGAGGATATGCTTAGAGCATGTGTGATCGACTTTGGTGGTAGTTGGGATTCGCATCTACCGTTGATCGAATTCTCCTACAACAATAGTTATCACACCAGCATCGACATGGCATCTTTCGAAGCTTTATACGGTCGAAAATGCCGTTCACCTGTCTGTTGGAATGAAGTTGGAGAGTCTCAGTTTACTGGACCCGAACTTATTCATGACACAACAGACAAAGTCAAGAAAATACGTGATAACCTTCTGACAGCTAGAAGCCGTCAAAAGAGTTACACGGACAAACGACGCAAGCCCTTGGAATCCAAGTTGGTGATCACGTCCTACTCAGGGTATCCCCTTGGAAAGGAGTGGTCAGATTTGGAAAGAAAGGAAAACTTGCACCACGATACGTTGGACCATTCAAGATCGTTGAGAGAATCAGAAAGGTGGCCTACCGACTAGAGCTACCTCCTAAACTTGGGAACGTTCACCCAACATTTCACATGTCCAATTTAAAGAAATGTTTAGCCGACACAAATCTTCACGTCCCTCTCGATGAAATTCATGTTGACAACACTATGCACTTCGTCGAGAAACCTGTGGAGATTTTGGACCGTGAAGTCAAGAAACTCAAACGAAGACGAATTCCGTTAGTCAAAGTTCGTTGAGAATCCAAACGTGGCCCATAATTTACTTGGGAATGATAGGATCAAATGAAAGCGAAATACCCACATCTGTTTCCACAAGTTTCCTCTAATTAAATTTTGGGACGAAATTTCCTAAAGTAGGGGAGACTGTGACATTTGTGGCGAACGATTCCAAATGAATTATCAATCAATGAAATTTTTTGGTGTTTTATTCTCGAGATTTGTATTTTTATCATGACAATTGCACGTATTCGATTCTTGCACGATTCCGAACTCTTAAACGACTTCTGGAGGTGAAATCGCAAACTATTAGGCAAACGTAATTAGTTTAACGCGACGTACATTCCAGAACATCGACATAAGCTAAACATACCCTAAATACCCTTTAAATAACTTAGAAATAAGTTTTGAGGGCTTCGATATGGCAAAAACACGCTTATGTAAGCTCAGGGGCTATTTTGCAAATTCTGCGAAACTATGCCGATTCGCGTATATCGTTAACCAAAACATGTACGCACATCCAAAAATTTTTGTGATCATTAAAATCTAGTATTTTAATGATTGGAATGCAAAAATATCATTCGTTACTTGTTTACGGTCATTTGCGCGTTCGTTTCGATTTCCGTCGTATTTAACCGAAAACCGCAACCGTACGACCAAACGAACCGACATCCGAAAAGTTTCCGAGCATTTTTCAAGTTCCCTATGCTTTATCTTCTTTATAAAGCTTAAAAATGGGGTTAACGGGTGTTAAAAGTGCCAAAACGCATAGAAAAACAAGTTTTTAGGGCTGCAGGGACTAAAACTGCCAATTCTGAAACTTTGGCATCCCAGGCGCCATGCGAGAGAGTCACCTAGATCTCCCACGACGCGCGGGGGATGTCTGTTTTCAGCAATTACTTGGCAGCTTCTTGTTCATTTGACTTGACACCTATAAGTCGTTTTTGCCACACTTCTCCTGGTTGCAACACCTCACTAAACACTTGTAATGATCCTACAACATCTCCTAACACTTGGAATGATCTTGTGGCTTCAAGAAATCTATAAATACCCCCATTGTTGCAACCAATTTCCTTGCTCATTCACTCTTTCTTTCTCTCTTGCTATACTTGGAGGCTACCACTTAGTTGGAGGCTTCCTAACTGAGCATTCTTATTCTTGGGGCTCTTCAAGTGTTCTAAAACACAAGTAAGTGCCCTCTCCTAGTCTTGTTCCATTTCTTTTAGCTTGTTTAAGCTAAAAGTCGAACAATTTGACTTTCTGTTTGACTTTCAGCTTTGACCATTAATTGGTCAAGTCATAGTCCAATTGGACTTTGCAACGTGATGGTAATCACGATGGTTATGATCCTTAGCGATCATACCTACTGATTACCACGTTTACTAGTCGAAGTGACGAGTCAAAGTTTCGGTCAATAATGCGCAAATGCGCATTATACGACGGAACTATTTCGGGTATCAAAACCCTTTGTTTTGATACCAAATCAGTTTTATAAACCTTGTTAGACATGTTTAACATGTGTAACTCGTCACTTTTAGTTTAGTGCTTATTTAGGGTCGTAAGTCAGGCGGTCTTGACCACCGCTTTGACTTTCGATTCCGACCCGTTTGGTCGATCTTAGGATCCGACCAAACACATATATGTGACCATAGTTGTGTAGGGAATAACCTTCAGAGGTTATACCTTATTGTCACGTCTATTATGCCCTATATGTGACCAATGTTTTGACATATAAATTGATGTTGCAACTATATTAAACTTATTTTGGCATATTAGACTTATCATAACACATATCTAACCATCCGAACACGTTTTTACGTAAATGATCCGTTAACGTAGCATAAACTACCTTAACGAATCATAACGGGACAAAAACACTTAGGAAACCTTTTTTAAATCAGAATGTAGACTTTGTTAAACCATTTCATATGAGTCCCAACACTCATTTGGTTTACAAGGCCTCATTCTATCCGATCCGCCGATTAAAGTCCCGATATTTACATAGTTATCCGGTTTTAGGAGACGTTTGAATTCTCGGACTTTTGAGCTTGTTTAATCTTTGATTCAAGGTTATTTTGCAACCCCAAGTGAGTACATAGTTCCTCTTTTTTATGTTTTTTTCAAATATTTTGGGATGATTCATATGTGCTAAATTGTTTTCAAGTTTTCAAATTACAAATGCTATGGTTTATATAAACACGACGATTTCAATAATGTGAACGAACTTGTTGGTGCGTTATACACATGACACGAATAACATTCATTAGCTTTGGCCAAGCCGACCAGTAGTAAGTTATGGTACCATAGGACTGACAATCCCGTTACCAAGTTTCCGGTGTTTGTGGGGATGTTTGGGGATCGACCGAAACTGTTTACTTTAACAACCCTTTGGTGGTTTGTTATTGCAATTTAAAGATACCCTTTGGTGGTATAGACGAGTCAAAACAGGTTTGAATGTATTCACCAAAAATGACCAAAAGCTTTCACAATTAAAACAAGGACGATTTGTTTACACGGACGATGAACAATTGGTTTATGACACGAACAATGGACGATTGGTATATGACACAAACAATGAACGATTGGTTTATGGTAAGTGATTTAGATAACAGAACGTGTATAATGTGATAGAAGCATGGTGGATACGTCACTGGTACTTTCTATATATAAGTGCTTTTATCGTATTACATTCGTGGCGTTATTTGCATCACTTGAAACAAAGGTTTTCAAACAATGACACGCAACGATTTTCTATTAAAGATATAAACCATACAAAGTTTCTTCAAGGCGATTTACAACTCGAATTTGCAAAAAACAAATGTTTTGGTCAAGATTCATGGATACAAGTCTTTTATAAACTATAACTAACTTGATTTAGTTGGTTAGTTATCATTGCAATACCAAATACCTTTTGATAACACGGTTTTCAATTAACGACTCTAGTAGTCTGACGAGGTATTGCAATTACATATTCAAGGCCATGAATTTGACACAATCACAAAACCTATGTACTCGCCGACATATTTTTGCTGACTCATTTTCACATATGTTTCAGGGAACAATGCTTGATGTTGATGCATGCTCACTTAGGATTGGACGCGGACTTAGTGCCTTCAAAATTTGAAAGACAATAGTTTAATTAGTTTGTTTTAAACTCCAAGACAATGTAACTATGAAATTTCAATATTCAATAAATCATAACTTTAATTACCGTGTGTTGTTGGAACAATCTGTTAACGTAACTCCCCGACGTTTCCATCGCAGTTTGTTGTTTTTACTCGGTCGGGGTGTTACACAAAGTATAATATTTGGTGAATATCAAGACCCAATATGTATCTCAGGTCAGAGGATACTATGATATTCTCCTTTACTCAAAATTACTTATGATCAATCACAAAGATTCCATGTAGTAATATTTGAGAGCGGGTCAGTCCAATATTTGTATCCCACAAATATCTATGAACTTTGGCAGCAACACTTCGCTCTATATTCATACCCAATGAATATCCACCAATCCGAGTTCATAATAGTCTTACCTTCATATTTGTTCCCACAAATATGATCGACTATAGACATTTAGAATAATTAACTTATTCATTGATTTAAACATGCTAAAATGGAACATAACTCAAAATGCCATAATCATTAAATGAGTTATAGTAACAATTATTCCGATTTCCAAATACTAAATAGATCAAATCCAATCACTAGAATATCGAAGTCCTAGGGCACAAGTATGACCCTCATGCTTTGGTCGTTCAAGGAGCTTCGTGAGAGGATCCGCAATGTTTTGATCGGTGTGAACTTTGCGAATACATATCTTTCTCTTTTCAACTTCATCCCTTATGTAGTTGAATCTCCGCTCAATGTGCCTAGTCTTTTGATGTGCACGAGGTTCCTTAATTTGTGCAATCGCACCCTCGTTATCACAAAAGATCTCTAGGGGATCCTAAATAGTAGGGACAACCCCTAGGTCAGTGATGAATTTCTTCAACCATGCAGCTTCTTGCGCTGCCAATGAAGCGACGATGTATTCTAATTTTGTAGTGGACAATGCTACAACATCCTGCTTTGAGCTCTTCCAAGAGACTGCAGCTCCATTCAAAATGAAGATAAACCCAGATTGTGATCGAGAACCATCTCGGTCAGTTTGGAAACTCGCATCCGTTTAACCCTTTACAACGAGTTCCTCTTCACCAGATCCATATATTAGAAACATATCCTTAGTCCTTCTAAGATATTTCAATATGCTTTTAACAGCCATCCAATGACTGTTACCTGGATTTTGCTGGTATCTACTTGTCATGCTTATGGCGCATGACACGTCTGGTCTAGTGCATATCATTGCATACAAGATGGATCAGATAGCAGACGCATATGGGACTCCTTTCATTCTTTCTTGCTCATCCTTTGAGCTTGGACATTGAGACACATTCGATATCGTTCCCTTTTGAATAGGTACCAAACCTTTCTTAGAGTTTTCCATCTTGAACCTTTTCAAGACTTTGTCAATGTATGCACTTTGGTTCAAACCTATCAAGCGCCTTGATCTATCCCTATAGATCTTTATTCCCAAAATATAGGCGGCTTCACCAAGATCCTTAATGGAAAAAAACTTCTAAGCCAGGTGTTAACACCTTCCATGGTTATCATTTCCAAATAATAGAATGTCATCGACATACAGTACTAGGAAAGTGATGATGCTCCCACTAGCCTTCTTATACACACAAGCTTCATCGGTGTTCTTGATGAATCCAAAATTCCTAATTTCTTCATCAAAACAATGATGCCAACTTCTTGATGCTTGTTTCAATCCATGGATTGATTTCTTTAACTTGCAGACTTTGTTAAGATGTTTTGGATTGACAAAACCTTCAGGCTGAACCATATAGACATCTTCATTAAGATATCCATTGAGGAAAGCCGTTTTGACATCCATTTGCCAAATCTCATAATCGTAATATGTAGCTATAGCAAATAATCTCCTAATTGACTTTAGCATCGCCACGGGCGAGAAGGTCTCATCACAATCAACCCCTTGAGTTTGAGTGATCCTTTTGCTACAAGTCTCGCTTTATAAGTATCCAAGTTACCATGCATATCGGTTTTCTTCTTGAAAACCCACTTACTTCCAACTACTTTGGAATTAAGAGGTGGCACTACTAAATCCCATACTTGGTTGTCATACATGGATTGTATCTCTACGTTCATGGCTTCAAGCCATTTGTCACAATCGGATTGTGACATTGCATCATGGTATGTGGTTGGTTCATCCGAATCTACCACATAGCATCCACCCATGAAAAATCCATATCTTTCGGGTGGATTACTAATTCTACCAGATATGTGAATATTTTGTGTGTATTGATCAACCCCTTGATCCTCTTCAACAACCTCTTGTTGGGTGCTAGTATCAACCAAACGTGTATCGGCTTGTGGTTCTTGATCCTCATCAAGTTCCATGTTCTACTACTAGTTCCTTCCATAAGGAACTTAGCTTCCAAGAACTTACCCTTTCGAGCAACAAATACCTTTTGCTTTGTTGGATCGTAAAAGTAATATCCTATATCATCTTTAGGATATCCTACAAAGATACACTTAGTGGATCGTACTTCCAATTTGTTTGGGGTGTATTGCTTCACATAAGCTTCACAACCCCATACCTTCAAATATGGTAATGATGGAGCCCTTCCATGCCATATTTCAAAAGGTGTCTTATCCACTTTCTTGGTTGGGGCCATATTCAATATACGGGCCGCGGAGAGTAGAGCGTAACCCGAAAATGATAAAGGTAATCTGCTTCTAGCCATCATAGACCGAACCATATCCAATAGAGTTCGATTCCTCCTTTCAGACACACCATTATTTTGTAGTGTTCCAGGTGGAGTAAGTTGTAAGATGATCCCACAACTCCTAAGATGATCTTGAAAGGCATCACTAAGGTATTCACCTCCTCTATCGGTGCGAAGGGTTTTGATTGTTTTCTTGAGTTGATTTTCTACTTCACTTTTGAAGTCTTTGAACATTTCAAATGCTTCATCCTTGTGCTTAGTAAATACACATAACCATAACGACTATAGTCGTCGGTAAAAGTAATGAAGTATCTTTCACCATTCATAGACATTGGCTTAAAAGGACCACATGCATCCGAATGTATGATACCTAATAAATCCTTTGCCCTTTCAAAGGTTCCACTAAAGGATGCCTTAGTCAGTTTTCCTTGTAAACAAGATTCACATACATCAAATGAATCATCTTCATTTGTTTCCAAAAGACCATTCTTTCGAAGTGTCTGCATGCGATTTATGCTTATATGTCCAAGGCGACAATGCCAAAGATAAGAATCACTTAAATCCATTTTGAGTTTCTTGGTGGTTACTTGGTACATTGAGCTATCATATGATGTGTCATCATGAACTAATTCATAAATACCATTTAAAGGCATAGCTTTAAAGTAAAACACATCATGCATTGAAACATAAATGTCAAAGTTAACAAATTCGAAATTAAAACCATATTGTCTCAAAAGGGAAACTGAAATAATGTTTCTAGTCAAACTAGGAGCATACAAAACATTTTTCAAAATCACTTCCAAAGCACTTGGAAGTTTCAACACATAGTCTCCTTGGGCTTCGACTTTAATTTTTGTTCCGTTGCCCATGAAGAGACTAGCGTCTCCCTTTTATAATGTTTATTTCTTCTGAACCCCTGCAACAAGTTGCAAATTTGAGTTCCACATCCGGTATCTAGTACCCATGTGTTAGAAGAAATAACATTAAGCTTAACATGTATCATGAAGATTATACCCGAGGTCTGCCCTGTATCCCTCTTGTTAACTCCTTGAGATAGGTTGGACAATTCCTCAATGTCCTATCTCTCCACACTCAAAGCATGGGTCGTTAGTAGCAACCTTTTGCTTCTTTTCCTTCGGTTTCGTGGGTTCCACTTTAACATTTCCTTTCCCTTTCCCTTTCCCTTTGACGTGGCCCTTCCTTTTGGAAAAACTTGCCTTGGAGTCGGGTGGGGCCTCTTCTTGTTGCCTCCCTCATTGATCGTTAGAACGGGTAAAGCCTTTTTACTCATGCCCGCCTCGGCAGTTTTGAGCATTGCATGAAGTTCACAAATGCTCTTGTCCCATCCGTTCATGTTATAGTTCATAACAAAAGACTCAAACTTCTTTGTTAAAGAGGTGAGGATCAAATCCGTAGCCAACTCTTTAGAGATGGGACAATTGAACCTTTCGAGGCGATCAATGTGGATTTTCATCTTGAGGACATAAGATGAGACCGATTGGGTTTCCTATATTCGATATGCGTGAAGCACCAGAACCGTTTCGAAGCGTTCTACCCTAGCTTGTTGAAGGAACATTTCTTTTAATTGGGTAATCATGTCGTACGCCCCGTGATGTTCAAAATCCTTTTGAATCTTGGGAATCATAGTTCCCAACATGAGGCAAGAGGCTTGCATGGAGTCCTCGGTATACTTAACCCAATCGTTATAGGCTTCCACATCTTCCACATTAGGTACATCGGGAATAGGATCGTCCAACACATATGATATCTTTTCTTGCTTGAGAACGATTCTCAAGTTTCGACACCAATCCATGAAGTTGTTATGGTTGAGACAATCCTTTTCAAGGATGGTTCTTAGTGATAGGTTACGGACGGTTTGGGTAATTGTGTTTGCATTGTTAGCGGCCATCTACAAAATTTTAACAAAATTTTAGTATTTTCGATATTATTAAATTTTTAATCATTAATACCCTTTTATGTCTCATAGACAATTAATAATTAAAATCTAGAATCCAACATTACATTTAAATATTGGTTAGGTGACCTTTATCCCATTATTTAAATTAACAAGGTAGTCAACGTTTGACAATTGAAACCCTTTGCAATTTCTAGCCATATGGGATCGGTTAAACATCTTTATGTTTAGTTGGCATGTTTAATCCCATCAACACCTTTGTACGCTAATCACATGGTTTCCAAATCAAGTCATCCTACTTACACACACATGTAAGTTTACACATACAAGTGGTTAGGTGACCTTTATCCCACAAATATGGAAAGCCTACCTCAAACACACAAGTTCCTTCAAATGTGGTTAGATGACCTTTATCCCACAAAGAATTCCCAAGTGATTCGAGTGTTGTGTAAAAGGATGGTGTTTGACTTGTTTCATAAAAGGGATTTTAGTTTTCAAAAAAATTCTAGTTTTAGAAAACTTTATGTACCATACATTTGCATGCATTCAAATTCATGGTACCTTAGTGAAAACCAATTTTCAAGGTTCTTTTAATAAAACTCATTTTATTATAAAATCATTAACCTTTAATAAAACCTTTTATTAATTACTTTAATGATTTTTAAATAACCAATTTTAAGCTTGTTGTTGTTTATTGGTTTGTTAAGCATCCGTATCCACATATCATCCAAACAACATAATAAAACAACCATACAAGCATAACACACAAAAAAACAGGTGCATAACCATAGCCAACAATTTTTATGACACTTGTTAGCCGAAACAAGTGTACCAAAAGGTCCTTCCTAAAGGGTGAATATTGACACAAGAAATGTGTCGTTGAACTCCCACTTGAACTCGCATCCAAATGCTTCAAGTCTTCCTTTTGTGTTGTGATTTCTTCACTTTCTTTGGGCTTCCAAATGATGTCTAAATTCAGCTCCAAACTCCTTTGGGCTTCAAAAATGTGTTTTTGGTTATTGGGCTAAAATCCCGTTAAGAACTATGAAGTCCTTTAGGCCTAAAATTGGCCAAAACCAAAAACGCATTTTGTGTGCATCTTCTTTTGCACTAAAGTATCCTAATACATTTTTCTACTAAAAGAAATGCAACTAATCTATTTACTTACATACCAAATGAAAATAAATAAATTACATATTTTTCAAATGGAAGAACAAAGACATTAATTATTACAACCCATTGAAATAATTAAATATAATTCACAAACACAATCATTAAACATATTCAAACACAAGGTCATGACTAGGTTATGAACACCAAAATATACATCCACATATGCATATTATTCAAGAGCAAAAATGGTTCCCTTTTATAACCCATATTTTCGGCCAAAAATGAAAAACCGAAAAGTGTGAGTTTTTTGTCCAAACAAACAAATCATTCATATGATATAATTTTTCAAGATTCCTTTATGCATGTAAAAAAATAATCTTGAAAAACAAAGGGAAAACCATGTTAAAATTTCGGCCATAGGATTTCTCCAAACCCCAAACCCGAAATTTTTAAATCCTTTGAAGCATGCATTCATATAAGCGGCCCTGATACCACTGTTGGGTTTTTGACATGTTTATCAAAGCCATTTTATCCATATAAAATGAAAAACGCAATGGAATAATTATTTAAAACATGTTACTTTTAAGATATAAAACCCATTTTATGTGGAAAACCAAAACCTGGATCCATATATGAATATGCATGCTATCAAAAACACAACCATAGGGTGTTATAAGAATACCACCTTCCAAGTAGCAAGAGATATGAAGAAGAAGATGTTCTGGAATGGAAATCTTCAAAGGAGAAGACCTCAAGCTTGTATACCCCAAGCTTCCAACAAACACCTTATGTTGCTAGGATTTTTCACTTGTGAACACCTCTTGATCAACCAACCTTTGGCCGAAAATTCTAGAGAGAATTTTAGTGTTCTTGCACTTGATTTTAATGATAGAAATAGTGTGTGTGTAAGAATCTCTAATTCACACCAAATCATCTATATATATAATCTCTTGTAAGATCTTTTCTTGGATTGTGTGAGATCTGTAAGATTTGCAAGATATCCATATATCTTACATAACCTAATCTTGGATTGTGTGAGATCTTATAAGATTTGTAAGATATCCATATATCTTACATAATCTAATCTTGAATTGTGTGAGATCTTGTAAGATTTGCAAGATATCCATATATCTTACATAATCTTTTATAATGTTGTTTAAACCCATTAAATAACAAAATAAAATATACTCTCAAATAAATTATCCATCTAATTTATTAGTTTCTCAAGTGCAATTATTTAGAAAACCAATTTCTAAATACTTGAAGTGTTAATATTTATTTGTTTGATCATATCATAAATAAATATTATAAGTGTTTGTCTAGCTTGTTATTGGGTATGACCTGACTTGGATCATAACGTACTAGCCACATCAATTTAATATGTGTCTTGGGCATACTGATTCTAACAATGAATCTGAGGAAGTTGTATCAAAGTCTGATCAGTCTGATGTTCATGATGAAATAGTTGTTACAAAAGAAAACGTTGGTGAATATTTGAAACCTTTGTCTGACCCATGGAATGCCAGTGTATGTGAAGGTGAATGTGACTGTTCCATGATGGTTGCTGCTAAGGTATCTCCTCAGATCCTTAAAGATCTATGTTCAGATAAATGCATAATTACTTTTGCTAACATAAAAGAGGTGAATGAAAACCTTAGAAACAAAATTTTAGATGATGAACTGCAATTTGAAAAACTTTCAAAAGAGTTGAGAACAAAATTGTTTGAAAAAGAATCTGAAATCAGTAGCCTAAAACATGAGGCCAGGATAACCAAGGACCAACTGCAAACTATGATAGAAAAATATCAAAGTTGCAAAAAGGATTTGGAATCTACCCAAATCACTTGTGAAAAGTGGGTAGAATCCTGTAAAGGTTATGAAGTTATGCTTGAAAATCAGATCAAAAGTACATAAGATTTCGCATAGGATTCAGGAAAATGACCAAGTTTCAAAAAATGTTATTGTCAATGAATCTTGGGTGGTATAAATTGTTCCAACAAATTTGGCTAGTGAAGAATCAAGGTCACTGATAAAATGGAAACAAAATTGTTCTAGAAAGACATGAGGGATCCTCAACTTTTTAGGAAGTTGAAAAATATCAATTCCACCAACATGGTCTAATGAATGTGACATCCTTGAAAACTTCAAGCTAAGGGACTTTTCAACCATTGAAGGTGTCAAAGCAACAAAAGCAGGGTTGCCCCATCAAAGATCTTCCAGGAGATGTTACAACATCTGCTGACAAGAGTCTGAGAAAGGGAAGAAGAAAGAGAAGGTTAAAAACTTGTTCTGTGATTTTTGTGAAAAGAGGAATCATGTCACTCAAAACTGTTTTCTTCTAAAAGCTAATGATATCAACAAAACAAGTGTAATACCTGATTCTTCAAATTGCATAATTTGTGGCAAAACTAACCACAAGACTCAAGAATGTGTTTATTTTCAAAACTTTGATGTTAAAAGCAAAGAATATACATCCAAAACATTTGAGAACAAAAATCTAGCACAGTTAGAGAAAAATCTAAACAGACCTTTGAACTAGTTCAAACATCTGTTACCAAAGCTTTGCACAAAACCTCTGCTCCCAGAGAGGTGCAGGTAACAGATGCACCACCTGCAAATAAGTTTCGAAGAGGATATGGCCAACCTGTCTATCAAAAGGTTCCTCTCAGTTATGAGGGTTACAAAAAGCCCTCAAAACCAAGGTTAGCAGGCATCCTCATGGATATGAGCATTTGATAGGAAATGGTTCACAACAGTGGTTACAAAATTCAACATACTAATCAATTTCCTGAATTTGAGATTGGACTATATGTGACCCCATCCAATGGCTTTGCAGACCCACCTAAACTAATTGTTTACAAATGTGCATGGAGCTTCTACTTGCCTTGATAGTTTATGGTATGTAGATAGTGGAGGCTCCAGGCACAAGACAGGATGTAGAGCCCTTCTCAAAGATTTCATGGCGCATGGAGGGGGTGACATATCCTTTTGTTATAATTCAAAAGGGAGGGTGTTGGGGCCAGGGACTGTTCAGGCTGGGAAACTCAAATTTGAACATGTTATTCTCATTGACAATCTAAAATTTAACTTACTTAGTGTTTCACAAATGAGTGATAAAGGATATGGATCCTTCTTTACAAAGAAAACTTGTCAAATTGTTGGACCAGAAGTGGTTAAAAAGACTGACCAAATAAATGCTGAGAGCAAAGCATAACTTGTTGCTCATAGGAGTAGCAATGTGTATGTGGTTGATATGTTAAAGGATAATCCAATGTCCAATGAATGTCTGTTCTCAGTTGCTTCAAGCAAAGCAACAGAAACATGGCATAGAAGACTTGGACATACAAATCTTAAGACTATCACCAAACTCTCCAAACAAAATCTTGTCAGAGGTTTACCCTCAAAACAATTCACTTGTGATGAACATTGTGTTTCCTTTTTATAAGGCAAACAACATAAAGTTCTTTTAAATCAATTGAAGAGTCCAAAACAAGTCAATGTTTGCAGTTGCTGCACATGGATTTGTTTGGCCCTGTAAAAATCATGAATCTCAAAAGAAAAAGATATTGTCTTGCCATTGTTGATGATTTCCAAGGTTTACATGGACATTTTTCATGCACTCTAAAGATGAAAATATAGGCATTTGCAAAATTTTGTGAAACAAATTGAAAAGAAATTTGACCTGCCGGTCAAAGTTTTTAGAAGAGATAACGGGACAGAGTTTAAGAACAAGGAGTTGGATAATTTTTGTGTGTCAAAAGGGATTTTTAGGCAATATAGCATCCCAAGGACACCAGAACAAAATGGGGTGGTTGAAAGGAAAAACAGGACTTTAATTGAATCTACCAGAATAATGCTTGCAGACTCAGGTTTATCCTTGTCTTTTTGGGTAGAGGTTGTAAACACTGCTTACTATGTGCAGAACGAAGTTTTGATTAATCACAGGCATCAAAACACTGCCTATAAAATTTTATATAAAATTAAACCTCTGATCTCTTATTTCAAAATCTTTGGCTGCCCATGCTTCATTTTAAATGTAAAAGATTCTATTTCAAAGTTTGCAGCCAAAGTAGATTGTGGTTATTTTCTGGGATACTCAACCAATGCTAAGCTTACATAGTTTTTAACTCAAGGACTAAGTGTGTGGAAGAGACTTTGAATGTAAAGTTCAATGAACTTTCTTTATTAAAAATCCCAACAAATCCTGTTGAACTGTTTGATTAGACAAATTTACATTTGAAGATGTGTCTATCAAGACTAACCTGCAGGTAACATCACAGTCTTCCCATCAAGAATATGGATATGATAGTGTGCTTCCACAATTCAAAGTCAATCCATCCATTAGAGGAGCATATATTACTAACAACTGTGAAAACTCTACCACTGTTGGATCAATAGTTGTTGATCCACAAACCTCTGCCAGCTCCAAAAATCAAACCACTGTTGATAAAAGTCCACTTTCTGTGCACAAAAGTCAACCTTCTTTCACATCCATTCCTCCTATACCTCCACCTCCATTTCAAACAGATGTTGGCTCTTCAAAATTTCCAACAGATGTTAGCTCAGATGATTCCCATTTGCAGTCTTCACCACAAAATGCCATTATTCCATATAAGGGAGATCTGATCTACCTTAAAAGTCATCCATCTGATCAAATTATTGGCAACATCAATGATGGGGTACTCACCAGAAGTCAATCCCAAAACATTTGTCTTTTTGCTGGTTTCCTATCTCTCACACAACCAGTCAAGTACCAAGAGGCACTGAAAGACAATAGTTGGGTAGAAGCCATGAAAGAAGAGCTCCTTCAAGTCAAAAGACAACAAGTATGGGAACTTGTACCACTACCTAACGATGTATGTCCAATTGGCACAAAGTGGGTCTTTAAGAACAAAACTGACGAAAGGGATATTGTTGTCAAGAATAAAGCTAGGCTTGTGGTTCAAGCTATAGACAAGAAGAAGGCATTGATTATGATGAAACCTTTGCTCCAGTAGCTAGGTTGGAAGCCTTCATATTGTTCTTAGCTTTTGCTACCAACCACAATATCAAGGTGTTTCAAACGGATATCAAAAGTGCATTCTTGTATGGTAAGATCAAAGAAGAGGTATATGTTTGTCAACCTCTTGGTTTTGAAGATGCATTTTTATCCAGTTCATGTCTACAAGATTAACAAAGCTTTGTATGGCTTGAAACAAACACCTAGAGCATGGTATGAGACTCTATCCACCTTTCTCTTATCCATTGGTTTCACGAAAGGTAAAATTGACAAAACTTTATTTTTAAAATGGAGAGGAAAGGATTTGATGCTTGTCTAAATTGATATGGATGACATCATTTTTGGATCCACATGCACTGCCATGTGTGAAGAGTATAGACAACTCATGGCAAAAGACTTTGAAATGAGTGCAATGGGTGAGCTCCAATGTTTTCTTGGACTCCAAGTAAAACAATTGCACAATGGTACATTCATTCATCAAAGTAAGTATATCAAAGAACTAACCAAATTTGATATGAATGATTGTAAACCATGTAGCACTCCCATGGCAACCTCAAACCTTGTCAATGTTGATGACAAAGATGACTTGGTTGATCAAACTCTATATAGAAGCATGATTGGTTCTTTATTCTACCTAACTGCTTCTAGGCCAGACATTATGTTTGCTACATACGTTTGTGCCAGATCCCAGTCAGCACCTAGAAAGTCTAATCTTATTGCTGTGGAAAGGATATTCGGATACATAAAAGGCGCTCCCACACTTGGTATCTAGTATCCTGCTAATGGAAACATTGAGCTATCAGGTTATTCAGACAGTGAATTTGTTGGTTGACACACCACAAGGAAGTCAATTTCAGGAGGATGTCAATTCCTAGGCAATTTCTTAGTGTCTTGGCAAAACAAAAAGCAAGCTGCAATATCCACATCAACAGTAGAGGCTAAGTATATTGCTGCTGCAAGTTGCACTGCTTTAAAGACTCCTCTCATGTTAGATAGTCAAGCAGCTGAAAACATCATTAAAAATCTAGTATCTCATTCCACAACAAAGCACATTGACAACAGACATCACTTTGTGAGGGATTGCTATGAAAAAGGTTTGAATTCTCTGCATCATGTTCCAATTAAAGATCAATTGGCAGATGTTCTAACAACAACATTAGATACATCTATCTTTGAAAGTCTGATCTCTAGAATTGGCATGCTAAACATGGATTAAAAACAAATCTATGTGTTCCATTTGTAAATAACATTAAAATATTTTTAGAAAATAAAAAATCCATCCTTAAAAATAGTTTAAAATTGAAGTTTTTCAATAAATCTCTACAGTCTGTTTATAACCACTGTTTCTCTTAAACCTCTGTTTGGTTTAAAAATCTATCCACTGCTAAAAGTGTATCCTTTGTTTTTTTACCACAGCCATTGATATCTATCCTCTGATAGTGTTAAAATCACCATTGTTCCCATCCACTGTTGATACACAAAAGTGGTTCTTCAAACAACTGTCTTCCATTATCATTAGAGGTTACACATGGACAGATGTTAGCCATCAGATCTTTTGAAAATCGTGGCCACGTAAGCATTTACTTTTTCACTTATAAAACCTTGTTTTATCCAAACAGAGCTTTTACTCGCCGTATCGAATTCAATAATTCTCAAAGCGGTTTCCATTACTCCCATCTTCTTCTGCACGAATCAATACTACTCACACTTCCAGCATGCCTCTCATCATCAACTCTAGGAATAAGTATTAGTAAACACGCATGACTTGTGTGCTATGCAAGCGATATCTATAATGTCTCGGAAGAATCCGAGAGCACGTCATGGTTGACATGACACTATTAAGGACCAAAGATGCGAGGTTGGTGTCCTCAGCCCTGCGCAATGTGTTAAACGGAGACTTGACGTTTAACAGCACATTAAACCTTTGACGTTGATTATTAGGTTATCGGTAGCCTCACTTAAGATTCTGAGTTCCATGAAAAACTTATTTTTGTGCCATATACTGTGACATAAGGTTTGAAGATAATCGAAGCCCGGGCACGCAAAACGAATCAGCTTCCTGGTTAGGAAACGCCTTCGTTTCGGGCATAACATAAGGCAACTAAATGTGCAAGGAAAGATCGATCAAGCTTAAAAACACTTCAACGAACGTCATATGAGACTTTTATGATTAAAACATAACCATGCTCGGATTTCGAGACGGTTATGCTCAGTTTTTAAAACCGAGTCTTTTGACATTAAGAACGCGAAAAACGGAGCCCGTATCGCAAATTGGAGACGCGTCCGGGACCCGAAAACGAACCTAATCGCAAATGGAAGATAAACGTCATCTTTTAGCATGTAGAACGAAGCAAGAGGAGTCCCACATGGGACCCACCCCAAACCGCCACCTCACATCGTTGGCCCTTAATAGTGTCATGTCAACTATGACGTGTTCCCAGAGTCGTCAATCCAGTCACGACTTTGTCTTGCTATGTAGGTGACTCATAGCGTCAATGTAATGTTTTTGGTAATTACTATGCATATACTCCTATTATAGTCGGTGTAACCTGTTCCAAGTTCGTATCATCACACATAATCACCACAAATATCATGATATACATATCACGCCCAGTTACCACGGACTTGTACCGATCAAAGTTTTTGGATTTTTCACAGTTGTCCCAATTCTAGAGATGGTGCTACATGAATTAAAGCCACATCGGGTACACACTCTACAATTTCCGATATATGGGAATTTTTATACGATTATCTCCCAGAGAAACACGTCGATGTTATCGAAGTTGCTAAGTTGTTTCCTTCTAGAGAAGACATAAATAGTTGTACAACAGTTGGAGCCAAGCTCCCGACATTTAACACAAACGGGAAGTACTATTGCAGAAATTTCATATCCTTAGGACGTAATCCGACTACTGGTGAGTAGTGCGAGCACACCATTCAGGTAAGTGTGAAGATTCATTAGTGCTCGTGTACATGCTCACCTCATGGCAGCCTTAGGCTCTTAAAAGCCTTTCTCTTTCTTATTCTCTACCATAGAATAGGGACTCTCGTGGTCGGTTAGTATTAGCCGAAGATACTCACGTACACGACAACAAGGGAAGATTGGCGTGCACTACTCAGTAAGACCAAATTTATTCCGTTAACATAAACATGCGGAGCATGGTGCTCATTATTGCGATGTTCGCAACAAACCTTGGGAGGGTATCCATACTCTTCCTCTATAAGAGGTGTTTAAGAACTATTAAACAAAATCGTAAATGAAACCTATGGTGTCTGAATGGTGAAGGTAATAAATGCGAAGAAAATATAATAATTGTAGTCAGCTGTAGGCTGAATACGAGACTCCTAGTCTACTGTGAGTCCAACAACACTCTAACTTTTAGATTGGAAGTGATGACAGCCATTACTCTTAACAATACGTAGGAATTGTGGATGGATAAATTACACTGATATTATGTAGCACAATTATCATCTCCGTACGATGATGATACTAAACGAAAAGCGAAAACATACTTTTCTATCAGATGACTGACACGAATATAAATACGGGTCTTTCCAATGGATTACTAAACGGAATTTCGAGGACGAAATTCTTTTAACCGGGGAAGACTATGACAATTGTGAAAAATGCCGGTAAACTTTGATTGGTACAAGTCCGTGGTAACCGGACGTGATATGTATATCGTGATATTGATGTGATTATGTGTGATGATACGAATTCTGAAAAATGATACACCGACTATAACGAGTATATGCATAGTAATTAACAAAAACATTACAGTGACACTATGCATCACCTACATGACAAGACAAAGTCGTGAATGAATTGACGACTCTGGGAATAAGTATTAGTAAACACGCATGACTTGTGTGCTATGCTAAGCGATAGCTGTAATCTCTCGGAAGAATCCGAGAGCACGTCATGGTTGACATGACACTATTAAGGACCAATGATGCGAGGTTGGTGTGCTTAGCCCTGAGCAACGTATTAAACGTAGACTTAACGATTAACAGCGCATTAAACCTTTGACGTTGATTATTAGGTTATCGGTAGCATCATTTAATATTCCGAGTTCCATGAACAACTTAGTTTTGTGCCACACACTGTGGTTTGAAGATAATCGAAGCCCGGGCACGTAAAACGAAACTGCTTCCCGGTTAGGGAAACGCCTTCGTTCCGGTCATAACATAAGGCAACCAAATGTGCAAGGAACGATCGATCAAGCTTAAAAGAACTTAAACAAACGTCATAGAGACTTTTATGATTAAAACGTAACCATGCTCAGATTTCGAGACGGTTATGCTAAGTTTTTAAAACCAAGTCTTTTGACAATAAGAACGTGAAAAACAGAGCCCGTTTCGTAAATCGGAGAGGCGTCTGGAACCCGAAAATGAACCTAAACGCAAAAGGAAGATAAACATCATCTTTTAGCACGTAGTACGAAGCACGAGGTGTCCCACATGGGACCCACCCCAAACCACCACCCCCCTTTTTATATATTATTTATTTTTTTTATTTCCATTTTAATACCAAAAAAATTACAAAGGGTTCTACAAATTTCTACCATAACCACAAGAAATCCAGCTGATCATCTTCTAAACATCAACAAATCAAAGGTATAAACCTTGGCTCATATGGTTTGAATCATGTTTTATTGATTAAACGCGATTTCTAACCGAAAAACTCATTTAATCCATGATTTTTGAAGGTTGAAACAAGTTTATGGGATGAATAAGAATACCTTGGGAATTACCTGGTGTTATGTGGCAGCCATGATCACAAATCCTTGGGTTTTGATACCCTAAGCAACACCTATTCGACAAAAATCGCAAAACTATTCGATTAACCGAAAAACAATGAAACAAAGCTTGATTGACCTAAGTTCTAGAATATTTGGATTGTACTTGATATGTAGGTACTCAATATAGCTCACAACCACTTCTAGACTCAAGAAAAACACTTGGAATCGAAGGAATCGCTAGGTATATCACCCGAAACTCGAATCTAGAATAGGCTGAATATTGTTCGGACCATAACTTGGTCTCTGGGTATTGGTTTGTGCTGAAATTTGGTGTGATGATGTAGGGTATTGACAGGAAGCTCCACGCAAAATCTAGAATGTTTGGAATTTTCTATGATTTTTGGTGAATTTTTGACTGTTTTACAGAAAGAATTTCCAAAAAATTATCAAACAAATTCAATAAATCACCAGATTTTACAGAGACACTAAGAAATATATGGGGAATGTTCTGGGAAAATAAGTAGTCCATTGGTTTAGTTTTGATTTGGGTTAAAATTCCGCGTTTTTGTGAGTTTTCGGTAGCCGGGAACGCACCGAAACCAAATTGGAAAAATCTCAAAATTTTGGGAGAAGTTCCTAGATATGTAAAAGCTTTTATGGAATGTTTTTGGAATTTTTGGACCACTGATTCTAATTAATTATAATATTTGATTAAATATTGGTGTATAAATAATTTATTTAAATAGTTAAAATGCCAAAATAAATTCCCAAAAATTTTCCTCAAAATCTACAGATTTTTACTGAGTTATATAAAAAGTTACATATTTTTATTTAAATTATGGAATTAAAAAAGAGTTATTTTGAATCAATTTCGGCGGTTTACCGTATAACGAACCTGTCGTAACCGGGAACTGACCCAACCTGACAAATACTATATTTGGAACACCGGAAGTATTCGGGGAGATTCCCGGGCAAATTGGGCACTATGAGTGTGTCCTAAGACAGTTCGGGGGAATCCTCGACGGTGAAATTGGAAACTTAAATTTGGGCAACTTAGACTCCCCCAAACACTCAAACTCCCTTGATGAAAAGTCAATCATTATTAAATAACAATGTGTTGACACTATTGGTATTCTCGTACCATTATCCGAATACGTTGGAGTACTGACTTTGGCTGGCACGCGAAACGGTGCCCGAAAGTCAAATTGAAAACTAATACTACCCCGACGTCCATCACCATACCAGTGTCCTATAAACTCAATCCGGAGTAAAAACTCTTGACCAGATCCAAGTTATAACCATTACAAACTTAGATACTTGTCTGAGTCCATACTTGCATGTGTGTTATTAAAGTGGATCCAGTAGCTTGATCACTCGTGTGTTGAGACCACTACTCGCACTATGAGTTTCACTTCCCCACTTTTGAATGATTTTACTGTTTTCTGGGGACTTGCATGTTATAAACTGTGTTGATTACACAAATCTGGGAGTGAGTTGTACTCTCCCACTTTTAAACGAGGTTACTATTTTCTGAAGTAAATTGCATATCGCAAACTGTGTTGATTACACCAACCTGGGAGTGAATCTTACTTCCCCACTTCTAAACTGTGATACTGTTTCTGAGATGATTGGCATGTTACGAAACTGTGTTAATTGCACCAATATATGATGTGAATTATCTAATACACGAACTACCTCCCCACTTCAGACAAGTGATTAACGTAAGCCTATGGACAGTGGATAGTACTATTGGTTTGACCAACCCAGTGCCACGACTGACGGTATGTCGGCACTAGGCTACTGCACTCGTCCTAATTTGGTTGTGTTTTAGGCATAACTACTATGGGGCGTTGAACTGCACGTGACGCAGTTGATGGGCCGGGAGTGTGTTTGTGACACGGTCCGGTGGCCGGGAGTGTTTGGGATGACAGGGCCTGGGGAAAAACAGTCAAGGTTTCACTTGTATACTCGTGTAATTCCATCTGTGACTAAGACTGTGACCTGTGCAATTAAACTTGTTAACGCATATTGTTACACAACAACTAAACCAGTGGAACTCACGCCGCATTTAGCTGACTCTTTTTAAAACTAACATGCATTTCAGGTAACTTGAGACTGGTGTGAACCGTGTATGTTGTTCGAGACATGTTTGTTGGCGAACCCTGATATAGACGCATGTGGCTTAGAAGACTTATGTGGTTCATGGAACAGTTGTAACATACATGTAGTATGTAATCAACATTTTGTAAGTAATAAATGTAGTGTCTTTATAAACAATGTGTTTGTACCAGAGGTGTCTGTTGCATCTCGTATTTTTTTCCGTTGCAAGTCGGGGTGTGATAATAAACTTCGTCAATTTTGGGCAAATGCTGAGGTCCAAACTCAGAAGAAAAAGCCATATGCAATAACGTCAAAGGTGGGTGAATCTCTCATTCAAATTTCCCCATCCTCTATCTCCACTGTGTTTGGTCTCAATGACCTAGAACACAACATTACCTTCACAAATAAAGAGTTACATGACGAATTCATTGAAGGCGGGTACGTGGGTCAGCTCACAGGTAAAACTCTCTATAAACCTAATTTTCCTGCTGATATGAAATTCTTTTTCCACACTCTGTTAGTATGTTTGTTTGCCAAAACTACTACTTTCAATGAAATACCTTTAAACATGTAGTATCTGGGTTATGCTATTTTGACAAAATTTAATTTTAATTTTTCCCAGGTATTGTTTTCTGATTTGGTGACAAACTATAATAACATTGACAAAAATAAAGCTTTCTTATATATTCAAGGTTATTGAATGTTTACATTCAATCCCAAATTTGTAAATAAGATGCTACACAAGGTGTCATCAGTCCTGTTGGCAGCCTTACTCATTGTAACACCCCAATCGCGTAACACAACAAGACGCGACGGAAATATCAGGGAGTCACGTTACAAATTGCTCAGTCACAACTGGAACTAAATTGTTTCATTATTATTACATTGTTTTACCATACAATGAATACAACAAATTGTCCTTTGTTTTAAGAAGTCTAAAGCCCGGATGCATTCCTATACTTGAATAATCATCAACCTGAAACATATGTGAAAAGAGACGTCAACAAACAAAGTTGGCGAGCACATAGTTTTGTTGGCCAAGTAAATGGCAAAAAGTTTGATATTGCAATACATTAACTTGATCATTAAACTTGTGACAAAAGAGTTTTGTATATGACATCATGATCATTACTAAGTAATTTTCATGCCTTTGAAAATTATACTTTGTTCTCTGTAAACATATGGAAACCGGTAATAAACTTGTGGGTATGTTATTAGAAATCCAATCAAGGATTAACAATAAGTATACTGAAATCGGTCATAACTCATGTGAGTATTACTAGAAATCAATCAATGATTTATAATAGTACTAAATGTCCTTCTAAGAATCTATCATACTAAATATGAAAGGATTCTTCAAGGATTTGGATGTCGAACCTTTGAATCAATTGCACACAAAATCCTAAAGTGACTCGAATAACGCTACAACGGGAATGCAATAAGAACACTTATATATAGGAAGTACTAGCGGCAAATCCACCATGTTCTTATGGAATTACACTTGTTTCATTATCCTAATCACAACTAACCACATAAACATATAATCGTCAACTTGTCACATTGTCTCGTCAAATACGTATTAAAGTACACAGAATCCAATAAGGACTACCAATTAGTACTTTAAACATTCCACAAATATCTAACTATAAAGATAGGTAGATGTAATAGGAATTAAGTCTTGTCACATTGTATGTCAAATTTTCTCGTCAAATACGTATTAAAGTACACAGAATCCAGTAAAGGACTACCAATTAGTACTTTAAATATACCACAAATATCTAACTATAAGGATAGGCAGATGTAATTGGAATTAAGTCTAGTCACTTGTCTCGTCAATTTGTATCACAAAATCATATTCCTAATGGTGATTCGGATAAGGCTACGAAGGGTAATACAATAAGCACACCTATATATTGGAAGTACCAGCAGCGTATCCACCTTGTTCTTATTGTATCACTCTAGTTTCGTTATCTAAATCATCAAAAATTCTCCACATAAACCATAACCATCGTTCCTCGTAAAGTACTTCTTAGAAATCTTACTATAAAGATAGGAAGATTTAAGAGTGTACTTCAAACATCCTTTGAGAATCTAACTATGAAAATAGAAAGATCCTACAAGGATATAGGCCATGAAAGACCTCTTTAACTAGGCCCTGAAAGACCTCTTTAACTATCGTGCCAACAATCATCGTGTTGTATAATTGGAAATCACACACAAAAAGCACTAAGTAAACTCATACATGCCATACATTTGAGAAAAATCGGTTACACATATGAATCACCCCAAAACATTTGCAAAACATAAAAGAGGAGAGCAATGTACTCGCCTGGGATTGCGTATAGATCTTGTTCAAATGATATAACAAAACTCAAAGAATCAAGAGTTCAAGTGTTGAATTTGGTTCCTAGTGTGTCGGATAATTACATGTTAGTGTTGAAACTTAAAAAAACGAGAAATCGGAGAGAATGATGTATATAAACCAAACAAGAGTTGGATCTTGTATAATATGGTTCATATTACCCACATTCTGAATTGGAAGCATTTCAAATAGTTTTGACTTGATACGGCTTGCTAAAGTGGTTTACGCCACTTTAAGGGGTCATAATCGTAACTATGGTTCAGATGGTAAAATATGTCATATGACAAGTCTAATATGCTAAAACTAGTTTATGTAAGTTGTATAATCAGTTTAGATGTCAAAACAATGTTCATATAGGTTTAAAACTAATTTATGTTTAAAAAGGGCATTTTTGGCATTTTTAAGGAATGCATAGTCGACTTGCCATATGATTAACCTCAGAGTCTTATAACCTATAATACTATGATCATAAT
Organism: Scalesia atractyloides; assembly: GCA_947069175.1. Lineage (NCBI taxonomy): Eukaryota > Viridiplantae > Streptophyta > Magnoliopsida > Asterales > Asteraceae > Scalesia > Scalesia atractyloides. The sequence goes on from CAMTDV010000017.1 coordinate 59,572,356, forward strand.
AATGGTCTTGTTCGGATCCTAAAGTTTACCAAACGGGTCGGATTCGAAAGTCAAAGCGGTGGTCAAAACCGATCGACTTACGACCCTAAACTAACGCTAAACAAAAAGTGACGAGTTGGACATGTTAGACATGTCTAACTAAGTTTATAAAACTGATTTGGTATCAAAACAAAGTGTTTTGATACCTGAAAATAGTTCCATCCTATATTGTGCATTTATCGCATTATTGTCCGAAACTTTGACTTGTCACAATGACCAGATAACATGGTAATCAGTAGGCATGATCACTAAGGAACATAACCATCATGATCACAATCACGTTGCAAAGTTCAATTGAACTTTGTATTGATCAATTAGGCCAGAACTGAAAGTCAAACACAAAGTCAAACTGTTTGATTTTTAGCCCAATTAAACTAAGAGAATTGGACAAAACATGAATGAAAGCACTTACAAACACTAAGGATACCAAGGAATCACAGAGAATGATTACCAACAAGTTGCAACTTCATATTGCAAGGAAGAATGGATTGCTCAAATGTTCAAATGGTTAAACTCATTGCTATGTATACTTGAATTGAAGTTATATGATCAAGACAAGTGTCCATGAATCATCACTAAACTTGATTAGTGTCCTAACACATGTTAGAAGCACGGAGAAGGGTGACACGTTCGTTTGGTGAGTCAACAATAGAATTAACCAGCTACTGCCACATCTCTAGTGAGCTGGGCACCTCTTATGGACCGTATGGGGTTTTGCCTTACGGTCCGTAAGGCCCTTACAGGGGCTGAAGTTTCAAAAAGTTGGCAGAAATGGCCCCTGAACTTGTTTTTGACGCATTTTGGCACTTTTAACACCCGTTAACCCCATTTTTAATCTCTATAAAGACGTTAAAGCATAGTGAACTTGAAATGTGTTAAAAAATGTTCCATAGGTCGGTTCTTTTGGTCGTACGGTTGCGGTTTTCGGTTAATTACGACGAAAATCGTAACCAACGCGCAAATGACCGAAAATGGGTAACGAATGGCATTTTTGCTTTCAAATCATTAAAATACAATATTTTTAATGATCAGAAAATTTTTTGGGTGTCCGTACATGTTCCGGATAGAGAAATACGCGAAAAGGCATAGTTTCGCAAAGTTTGCAAAATAACCCGTGAAGTTACAAAAGTGTGTTTTTGCCATACCGAATTCTTCAAAACTTATTTCTAAGTTGTGTAAAGGTTATTTAAGGTATGTTTATCTTGTCTCATTGTTCCGGAGTGTACGTCGTGTTTAATTGGTTTCGTTTGTGTATCAGTCTACGGTTTCACTTCTAGAAGAGACTTAAGGGTTTGAAATCGAATAACGACTGAATATGTGAAATTGTTTTTGAATATAAACATGTTTTGAATTTTTAAAATGATTTAAATGTCTCAGATGTCACAGTCTCCCTACTTTAGGAAATTTCATTCTGAAATTTATTCGAATGAGACCGTAGAGTGTGTTTGAAATAATAGAATGATAACAAGACTCGAGATTCCAAAGATCCGTAGCATCATTTGGTGTTGGGAATGTTTGGGGGATCTGAAGCGTAACCGTATATATTCCAAATATCTGAAGGTATTCAAAACCTTTAGAACTTTTGAATCTTTAAAACTAGTAGTAGGTATTTCCTTCTAGTATGAATATTAATATATGTTTCGCACTAACCATACTGGTAGTATGCATCATATACTAAGCATAAATTGTCATAAAAAGTGTAAGTATGTCGCAAAATGTCTTGAAATCACGTGCTAGGTATGCTAAGTCAACTTGCTAAGCAGAAATGTATTTGTAAATCGTGTATGTAGTATGTTAGGTCAACATACAAGGCATAATATATTTGTAATCATGAGCTATACATGACAGATAATCAATCACGCATGTAATGTCATGAAAACAAAATAGTAGTAATAGGCACTGACTATTTGAAGTGTTTGTTTTGCAGCGATTGTATGAACGCACTAGTGTGCAAGTCATAATATGCTATTCTTGCGAGATTTAGTTCCTAACAATAAAGAACAGAATCCTCAAAGTTGGTATGTAGTTGTAAATTACACATATTGTAATCATATTGGAATTTGTAACTAAAATGCGAATAAATGAAGCAAAATTTCTTGAAATCTATATTGTCATTACAAATATAGTTGAAATGTTGTTCATAGTTCTTGGATAATAAAAAGAAAACGTAAATGTTCAAATGATCATGAGTGCTTGATCATCAGCTTGAACATCATTGACATTGTACATTCGTCCATTAGCATTAGCAAGCTTAGGGCAGTTTCGCTTGAAATGATTTAAATCACCGCAATTGAAACATGCTCCAGCTGGATAGCAAGGGCGTGTCTGAGTAGGGGTAGCTTGGTTTTGGATGCGACAGGTCACAGCTAAATGTCCAAGAAGACCACAGATTGTACACTGGCGGCAAGGAGAATTTGCTGAGTGGTGATAGTTGCAAAAATTGCATCGAGGATGTTTCCCATGATAAAACCCCCTAGCGGGTACTCAGTTGAGTGGGATTGGTGCAGGAATCGCAAAATTATTTGAAGTCTTATGCTTCTTCGAATTTTTGGAATGTCCACCCTTTGTTCTGTTTGTTTTCTCTTATGTAGTTTCAACAGTTCGTTTCTTGTTTCCATTTTGAAAAAAATCCATTTCCTAACTTGGGAGTCAGTTAGGGTGGCGGCTGATTCCTTAGCCTCCCTAAGCGTTGCAGGTTTGCTGCTAGTGACTATATCTTGGACTGGATCAGGTAGACCATCAATGTATTTTTCAATGGTTCGATCTAAGAGTGTGACCATAGTGGGGCAGAGTAGACTTAATTGTTCAAACCGGTCAGTGTAGGCAAGGTTTTCCCCACTGTCTTGTTTTAGATAATAAAATTCGTTTTCGAGTACCCTTAATTCATGTCGTGGACAGAATTCTCTCATCATAAGATTCCTGAATTCTTCCCATGTTTGTGTCATAGCTACTTCCGCACCTCCGTCCCTCATGATCCCGTTCCACCAAGTGAGTGCTCTCTTTTGAAAAATACTCGTAGCTAACTCTACCTTGCGCTCGTTAGGACACTGAACATAACAGACTGTGCTTTCTATGCTCTAAAACCATTGTAGGAGCCTAGTTGCTCCTTCAGACCTATTTAACTATAGTGGTTTAGCCGAAATAAACTGTTTGTAATTACAAGTCATGGAAACATTGTTGTTGTTGTTGTTGTTGTTACTGTTGTAGATTTGATTAAGTTGCATCACAAGGACAGGGAGTACAGTAGCTATCTGTTGAGCGATCATTGCCGCCATTTCAGTATCCTGGGTGGTATCACGGTGAGGAGGCATCCTGAAGAAGTAGCTACAGTCAATAGTAACATAAGTGAGATTTTATAAGATTGTTATAAGTTTTAAAGCATCATAGTGAATTGACAATTTGGACTTGGCATTTAATCAAAAACTTTGTTCTTGTACTTAGAAAAATAGTGTTGCAGATTTTGTCTTGAAAATTGCTTTGAGAATAGACTTTTTTGGATGAGAAAATACAAACCAAGTTAATGGTTTGTGTTAGAAATTCTTTACCATTTAAAAATTTATTTTTGCGGATAAAATTTAAAATTTTCTCATCCAATGATAAAATTTTGTAATTACAAAAGACAAGAGAGAATATTTTAAAATTTAAATAGGATTACAAAGTGTCGTAAGATAAAATGAATTTTGTTTCGAATGTGTTGAATATAGTCGTAACATATTACCGAAGGTAACATGTCGGGGTAGTGTCATACAGGTAGCAGTAAATCGTTCGACTGATCAACGTAGATGGGTTTTCATAGTGTCTCGAGAAGACATGCTTTAGCCTATAAGTGAACACTCACCTTAAAAGTTCCCAGGTAAGAGTGACTGGTCGAAAATGCGGATTTGTATGAACACTCTAGCCTTAGACAGAAAACTCGGGGTACAGGCGTTCACCCTTCTAGATTGCATGAGTTCACATTAATAAAACCAAAGATTTCGATAGAAAATGTTTGAGAGTAAAACATTTTGAGAAATCTTTTTGATAAGTTGTTTGAGATAAATGAGTCGAAAAACATTCCGACGAAAACTTTTTGAGAAAGTTTTTCGAGAAACCTTTTGATAAAATGTTTGAGGTAAATAGGTTGAGAAACATTTTGTTGAGAGCGTTTGAGAAAACATTTTTGAGAACCCTTTTTGATATAATACTTGAGATGAATATGTCGAGAAATATTTTGGCAAAAAAAATTGTGAGAATAATTGAGAAACATTCCAATGAAAGTATTTTGAAATAAAAACTTTTTGAGAAATTCCTTAAGGCATAAAGCCTAAGGATTTAGGATAAATCATCTGAAGATATATGATTTGTGAATTGTAGAGTGGTTGTGGCATGAGTAAGGATGAGGATTAGGATAGAAATCCTAAGTCTACTCATGCTTGGGTCCCTAAGAAGGTTATAGACTAGGTTAAAGGCATTCTAATAACCTAATTCCCTATAATCAGTGCTCTGATACTAATCTGTAACACCCCAATCGCGTAATACAACAAGACACGGCGGAAATATCAGGGAGTCACGTTACAAATTGCTCAGCCACAACTGGAACTAAATTGTTTCATTATTATTACATTGTTTTACCACACAATGAATACAACGAATTGTCCTTTGTTTTAAGAAGTCTAAAGCCATAATGCATTCCTATGTGTAGCATACTTGAATAATTATCAACCTGAAACATATGTGAAAAGAGATGTCAACAAACAATGTTGGCGAGCACATAGTTTTATTGGCCAAGTAAATGGCAAAAAGTTTGATATTGCAATACATTAACTTGATCATTAAACTTGTGACAAAAGAGTTTTGTATATGGCATCATGATCATTACAAAGTAATTTTAATGCCTTTAAAAATTGTACTTTGTTCTCTGTAAACATATTGAAATCAGTAATAAACTTGTGGGTATGTTATTAGAAATCCAATCTAGGATTAACAATAACTATACTAAAATCGGTCATAACTCATGTGAGTATTATTAGAAATCAACCAATGATTTATAATAATACTAAATGTCCTTCTAAGAATCTATCATACTAAATATGAAAGGATTCTTCAAGGATTTGGATGTCGAACCTTTGAATCAATTGCACACAAAATCCTAAAGTGACTCGAATAACGCTACAAGGGAATGCAATATGAACCCTTATATATAGGAAGTACCAGCGGTGTACCACCATGTTCTTATGGAATTACACTAGTTTCGTTATCCTAATCACAACTAACCACATAAACATATAATCGTCAACTTGTCACATTGTCTCGTCAAATACATATTAAAGTACACATAATCCAATAAGGACTACCAATTACTACTTTAAACATTCCACAAATATCTAACTATAAAGATAGGTAGATGTAATAGGAATCAAGTCTTGTCACATTGTCTTGTCAAATTGTCTCGTTAGATACGTATTAAAGTACACAGAATCAAGTAAAGGACTACCAATTAGTACTTTAAATATTCCACAAATATCTAACTATAAGGATAGGTAGATGTAATGGGAATTAAATCTAGTCACTTGTCTCGTCAATTTGTATCACAAAATCATAATCCTAATGGTGATTCGGATAAGGTTACGAAGGGTAATACAATAAGCACACTTATATATAGGAAGTACCAGCGGCGTATCCACCATATTCTTATTGTATTACTCTAGTTTCGTTATCTAAATCACCAAAAATTCTACACATAAACCATAACCATCGTTCTCGTAAAGTACTTCTTAGAAATCATAATATAAAGATAGGAAGATTTTACTTCAAACATCCTTTGAGAATCTAACTATGAAAATAGAAAGATCCTACAAGGATTTAGGCCATGAAAGACCTCTTTAACTTGGCCCTAAAAGACCACTTTAACTATCGTTGCAACAATCATCGTGTTGCATAATTGGAAATCACACACAAAAGCACTTAGTAAACACATACATGCCATACATTTGAGAAAAATCGGTTACACATATGAATCACCTCAAAACATTTGCAAAACATAAAAGAGGGGAGCAATGTACTCACCTGGGATTGCGTATAGATCTTGTTCAAATGATATAACAAAGCTCAAAGGATCAAGGGTTCAACTGTTGAATTTGGTTCCTAGTGTGTCGGATAATTACATGTTAGTGTTGAAACTTAAAAAAACGAGAAATCGGATAGAATGAGGTATATAAACCAAACAAGAGTTGGATCTTGTATAATATTGTTCATATTACCCAACATTCTGAATTGGAAGCATTTCAAATAGTTATGACTTAATACGGCTTGCTAAAGTGGTTTACGCCACTTTAACAGGTCATAATCGTAACTATGGGTTCAGATGGTAAAATATGTCCTATGACAAGTCTAATATGCTAAAACTAGTTTATGTAAGTTGTATAAACAGTTTAGATGTCAAAACAATGTTCATATAGATTTAAATCTAATTTATGTGTAAAAAGGGCATTTTCGGCAATTTTAAGGAATACATAGTCGACTTGTCATATGATTAACCAAACTATATGATGATTAGGTATAACCTCAGAGGGTTATAACCTATAATACTATGATCATAATAATGGTCTTGGTCGGATCCTAAAGTTGACCAAATGGGTCGGATTCGAAAGTCAAAGCGGTGGTCAAAACCGCCCGACTTACGACCCTAAACTAACGCTACACAAAAAGTGACGAGTTGGACATGCTAAACATGTCTAACTAAGTTTATAAAACTGATTTGGTATCAAAAAAGTGTTTTGATACCCGAAAATAGTTCCTTCCTATAATGCGCATTTATCGCATTATTGACTCGTCACAGTGACTAGATAACGTGGTAATGAGTAGGCATGATCACTAAGGAACATAACCATCATGATCACATTCACGTTGCAAAGTTCAATTGAACTTTGTATTAATCAATTAGTCAAGAACTGAAAGTCAAACACAAATTCAAACTGTTCGATTTTTAGCCCAATTAAACTAAGAGAATTGGACAAAACATGAATGAAAGCACTTACAAACACTAAGGATAGCCAAGGAATCACAGAGAATGATCACCAACAGGTTGCAACTTCATATTCCAAGGAAGAATGGATTGCTCAAATGTTCAAATGGTTAAACTCATTGCTATGTATACTTGAATTGAAGTTATATGATCAAGACAAGTGTCCATGAATCATCACTGAACTTGATTAGTGTCCTAACACATGTTAGAAGCAAGGAGAAGGGTGGCAAGTTCGTTTGGTGAGTCAACAAGAGAATTAACAAGCTGCTGCCACATTTCTGGTGAGTTGGGCACCTCTTACGGACCATATGGGGTTTTGCCTTACGGTCTGTAAGTCCCTTGCAGGGGCTAAAGTTTCAAAAGTTGGCAGAAATGGCCCTGAACTTGTTTGTGACGCATTTTGGCACTTTTAACACCCGTTAACCCCGTTTTTAAGCTCTATAAAGACGTTAAAGCATAGTGAACTTCAAATGTGTCCAAAAATGTTCCAGAGGTCAGTTTGTTTGGTCGTACGGTTGCGGTTTTCGGTTAGTTACGACGAAAAGCGTAACGAACGCGCAAATGACCGTAAATGCGTAACGAATGGCATTTTTGCTTTCAAATCATTAAAATACAATATTTTCAATGATCATAAAATTTTTTTAGTGTCCGTACATGTTCCGGATAGCGAAATACGCGAAAAGGCATAGTTTCGCAAAGTTTACCAAATAGCCCGTGAAGTTACAAAAGTGTGTTTTTGCCATACCGAATTCTTCAAAACTTATTTTTAAGTTGTGTAAAGGTTATTTATGGTATGTTTATCTTGTCTCATTGTTCCGCGTCGCGTTTAATTGGTTTCGTTTGCGTATCGGTCTACGGTTTCACTTCTAGAAGAGACTTAAGGGTTTGAAATTGAACAACGACTGAATATGTGAAATTGTTTTTGAATATAAACACGTTTTGAATTTTTAAAATGATTTAAATGTCTCAGATGTCACCGTATCCCCTACTTTAGGAATTTTCCTCCTGAAATTTATTCGAAGGATACCGTAGAATGTGTTTGAAACAATAGAATGATAACAAGGCTCGAGATTCCAAAGATGCGGAGCATCATTTGGTGTTGAGAATGTTTGGGGGATCCGAAGCGTAACCGAATATATATTCCAAATTTCTTAAGGTATTCAAAACCGTTAGAACTTTTGATTCTTTAAAACGTCATCGAGTGTATAAAAATGGCATTGTGTTATACTAAGTCTTTAGTGTAAATCCTAGCAACAAAGGGTGTACATTCAAGTCTGGCCATACGTACACGGTTTCTAACGCCCCACGAGGTACATCCCATCTACCATGAGCATCCCATTCATAGGAGACGGGTCAAAATACCTATGGCATCAAGGTCGTCACCTTTAACACCATAATATACTCCCGGTCGGCTCGAATAGAGTTAATGAATGTACTCGTCAATCGTCCTTGCATTCAATAACCAAATAACCAATAGTCACATAATCACTTAATGGTCCAAGATAACATAAAACTTTCAAGCGATCCTGGTAACGTTCCAAAGAACAACACAATATGAACACTTATATATAGGAAGTACCAGCGGCGTATCCACCATGGTCTTATTGCGTCATACCCTTCCCATTACCTAATCACTCTAAAATTTATGCCACCATCTTAACAAAGCTTACTATGATATTCATGTGTCGATCCTCGGAATTAAGTGTGCACCCATAATTACGCGTTTCGTCGCATGGTCCACATAGCTCCTTTTGTTAAGTAAGGGAAACAGATAATAAGGTCGAAATAATAGCCAAATCAGATAGGCATCATCATAACACATCATTGAAATCAAACATACATCGTTGTAACACAATAACTATTGAATTTGGCGTGTTTCATACTAGTAATGATAACACTACTTGTTTTGCATTCAACAAAACTAGTAGTAGGTATTTTATTCTAGTACGAATATTAATATATGTTTCACACTAACCATACTGGTAGTATGCATCCTATACTGTTGGGATTGAACCCTATGAAAGGAACAGATGATACAAAGCCAAATAACACTATCCGACCTTTGGTTAAACTATCAGAGGTTACAACCTCTTATGTACATACACTGCTTACCCTAAAGACTACTTATCCTATCATCTACCTTCACAAAGATTCAAAGGTCTGCCAGAGTTACAAGGGTTAGAGGATAGAGATCAGAGTTTAGTCATTAGTTTAGTAAATCAATGTAACACTGCCAAGCACTGATAGTTAGTATTAGCAGTGTTTTCAGTTAGTTACAATTGTTTTCCTGTCACTATCAACCCTGATGTCATCAAAGATGCTCAGAGGTTAGATAGTTAGTATAAATAGGTAACTTCTGTAACAGTTTAAACTCGTCTATTAAAAGATCAACTTTCATATATCATCTTCTCTACATTTTCTTATGACCAAACTGTAATTGCAAAGGCTGAGGGGGAGTTTATGAATCACATGCAAGTTAATCAACTTGAGCATGATGATGATGAAAACAAACGACCATTGCTTGTAGTAAAAGTTTTCCATCTTATTCCACTGCAAATCTCTTTTAATTCAATCATTTTCCATTTTTGAAACAAAAACTACAATTAATTCAAACTCAGATCCTAACAATTGGTATCAGAGCTTGATTCATCAAATTTGATCTAACAATCGATTTGGTTCGAACAGATCAGCTCTCTTGCTAATCAGTTTGGTTGTTTTAGCTTGATATTCAGAGTTTTATTACGTTCAAAGTTTTTAAAACAAAATCTGTAAAAATCAACTGAAAATGTCTCAAAACACACAGGATGCCAATTCTGGATCCTTGTTCAAACCGCCGATGCTCAAAAGAAATGAATATTTCATTTGGCAACGACGGATGGGTCACATCCTTGCTCAGCAAAACACCGGTTGCTGGAGATCTGTTGCTTATGGACCTCACGTTCCAATGGTTCCAAGCACAGAGGATCCAACGAAACAAGTGCCAAAAAATCCTGAAAACTTTTCGGAGCAGGATTTCCAGAAAATTGAATTGGATGCTAAGGCATTTAGCATAGTTGCTTCGGCCTTACCCAATGATATTTATGCGGGTCTACTCCATTGCAATAGTGCAAAGGAGTTATGGGATGCACTTAAAGAGCAATTCGGCAGGACTGAGGAAGTGATAGAAAGTAATAGAGAAGTTCTAAATCAGCAGTATGAAATGTTTTGTCACTTGAAAGGAGAGTCTCTATCACAACAGTTCGAACGTTATAGTTGTCTCATCAGTGAACTTAGTCTGGTTAATGTGGTTCTATCTAATTCGAATGTCAATAGTTGTTTCCTTAGATCGTTACCAGATAAGTGGGAGACTGTAGCTTATGTAACGAGAAAATCTGTTGAGTTTAAAGGAATGTCGCTGACACAACTTCATGGGATACTCCTCACTTATGAGAGAGAGTTAAACTAGAAAAAGAAGTTGCAAGATTTTGGCAAAATGACTGATGATTACTCATTGGGTAATATAGCTCTTTTTGGCCAAGAAGAGGGATCTGCCAGCAGTAAGGACCAAAGTTATGATCACTATATAGATATTACATTTGGTGGGAACTTTGGATCTGAAACATATGCACCCAACCATGCTTTTACTACTAGTGGGGAAAGCCAAACCTCTGACAATCTATCCTTTGAGCTGAATGATTTACAACACACTGAAACTTCTGATCTTGAGGAATTGAATATTTTGCACCAACTGGCCCTATTGAGTGTTAGGGCTAGTAAATTCTATAAGAGAATTGGTAGAAAATTACCAAGTTTGCATGGGGGGTTGAAGGTTGGGCTGGATAAATCAAAAGTCAAGTGTTATAAGTGTAACAGGCTAGGACACTTTGCCAGAGAATGCAGGTCTCAAAATTCTGGACCAATAGTGACTCATCCTGGCCCTAGACCTCAGCACACACAAAACACTGCTCATTATTCCCAATATGCCCCTGCTCAACATGTTCAAAACACTGCCCACTTTGCACATCCAGCTACCACTGTTCCAGTGCATTATGTTCAATCCACTGCTCCACAAATTCAATATGTTCAGGCACTATCACATCCTCAAGTGCTTGTACAACAAGCACCCATTGTTACACAACCTGCTCAAACCACTGCTAGTCCAGCAGAGATTGGTCAACAAAGCTTTTTCACACAAAGTTATGTTGACTGGAGTAGCTTGCCTGAGGATTTGACTGATGAAAACTTTGCTTTAATGGCCAAAAATGATGTTGAACAAGAATTTTGTTTAATGGCCTTAGAGACAATTGCTAAAGGTATTGAATCTATGGAGATAGTGTCAAAAACTGATGAAGTTCAAGTTTGTGATGAAACAGTGGTTTCAAGTGAAGAAAAAGAAAATGCTGTTTAAGGAAAAGAACTCTCCTACTGACCCATAGAATGTTGATGTGTGTGAAGATGAGTGTGATTGTGCTCTCATGGCTGCTACAAAGGTATCACCTCAGATCCTTAAAGATCTATGTTCTGACAAATGCATCATTGCTTTTGCAAACATCAAGAAGGTGAATGAAAACCTGAGAAACAAAATTTTAGAAGATGAACTTAATTTTGAAAAACTGATTAAAGATTTAAAATAAAAGTTAAGTGAAAAAGATTCATAAATGAGTAGCCTAAGACATGTATCAAGCATAACCAAGGACCAACTCCAAACTATGGTAGAAAAATACCAAGTTTGTAAAAAGGAGTTAGAAGAAACCCAAATCACTTGTGAAAAATGGGTTAAGTCCTGTAAATGTTATGAGATTATGCTTGATGCTCAGATCAAGAGCAACATTAAGTTTGGTATAGGTTTTAGAACCTATGACCAAATTCAGAAAAATGCTGCTGAAATTGATTCTGAGTTGGTTGAAGTAGTCCCCAAAAATTTGGCTGGTGAAGAGATAAAAATCACAGATAAAGCTGGAAACAAAATTGTTTTGGAAAAGCCAGAGGTTTCAACAAAAGATAAAGAAATTGAAAAATATCAGTTTAAACCAACCTGGTTAGATGAATGTGATATCTTAGAAAACTTTAAGCCAATGGACTTCACAGCCACTGATGGTATCAAAGCCCCAAAAGCACTGGTGATCCCTATCAAAGCTGTACCAGCAGAGGTTACAACCACTGCTGATAAAAAATCTGATAGGAAAAGAAGAGTAAAGATTAAAAACTTGTTTTGTGAATTTTGCGAGAAAATAAATCATGTGGCTGCAGATTGTTTTCTTTTAAAAGCCTATGACATTAACAAAACTTGTGTTATCAAAAGCTCTTCAAAATGCACCATCTGCAACAAAACAAATCACTCAACTCAATAGTGTGCCTATCTCAAAAACTATGAACAAAAGGTAAAAGAGATCAAAGCAAAAGCACTAGAAAGAGAAAGTTCAAGTTCTACTGGAAATAAATCTAAGCAGAGTTTTGAACCAATTGAAACATCTGTTACAAAAGCCTTAACCAAAACCTCTGTTCAAAGATAGGTGCAAGTGACAGATGCCCCACCATCAAACTCATTTCCAAGAGGGTATGGCCAACCTGCTTAAAAAGGTTCATCATGCTTTTGAAGGTTACAAAAAGCCTTCAAAGCAAAGAGTAAACAGGCACCCTTATGGATACAATCATTTGATAGGAAATGGTCAAGAGTAGATGTTATAAGAAAATTTCAAAACCACTAACCATTGTCCTAGACTTGAGGCTGGACCATCTGTGACCCCATCCAAAGCCAAAAATGGCTTTGGAGACCAATCTTAACTGATCTATTTACTTGATGTGCAGGGACCCTCTACTTGCCTTGATAGCTTATGGTATGTAGATAGTGGAGGTTCTAGGCACATGACATGATGTAGAGCCTTTCTCAAGGACTTCATGGCTCATGGGGGGTGATATATCTTTTGGTAATAACTCAAAGGGAAAGGTTTTAGGGTCTGGGTCAGTTCTGGCGGGTAAACTCAAGTTTGAAAATGTGAATTTAATTGACAATCTGAAATTTAACCTGCTGAGTGTCTCACAAATGAGTGACAGAGGATATGGATCCTTCTTCGCTAAGAAAACTTGTTAAATTGTGGGACCAGAGGTTGTTAAAAAGATTGATCAAATCATTGCTGAGAGCAAAGCACAACTCACTGCACACAGAAGTGGGAATGTGTATGTGGTAGATATGCTAAAAGATAATCCTATGTCTGGAACATGTTTATTCTCAGTTGCTTCTATCAAAGAGACTGAGTTATGGCATAGAAGACTTGGACACACAAATCTTAAAACTATCACCACACTCTCAAAACAAAGTCTTGTAAGAGGTTTGCCTCACAAGCAATTTTCCTATGATGAACATTCTGTTTCGTGTTTAAAAGGCAAACAACATAAAAGTTCTTTCAAAGCAATTGAAGAGTCCAAAACAAGCCACTGTTTACAATTGCTTCACATGGACTTGTTTGGCTCAGTGCAAATCATGAGCTTAAAACACAAAAGGTATAGCCTAGTGATAGTTGATGATTTCTCTAGGTTTACATGGACCTTCTTTCTCCACTCTAAGGATGAAACTGCAGGCATTTTGCAAAACTTTGTCAAACAAGTAGAAAAGCAATTTGATCTTCCAGTAAAAATCTTTAGGAGTGACAATGGAACAGAGTTTAAAAATAGGGAGTTGGATGCTTTTTGTGAGTCAAAAGGAATTGTTAGACAATATAGCATTCCAAGAACTCTAGAGCAAAATGGGGTGGTTGAAAGGAAAAACAGAACTTTAATTGAATCAGCAAGGACTATGCTAGCAGATTTTGGTTTACCTTTGTCTTTCTGGGCAGAGGCTGAAAACAGTGCTTGCTATGTTCAAAATATAGTTTTGATTAACCCCAGGCATCAAAAGACTCCCTATGAGATTTTGTATAAAATCAAACCTCTGATTTCCTATTTTAAAGTTTTTGGTTGTCCATGCTTCATTTTGAACTTAAAAGATTCTATATCTAAGTTTGCAGCCAAAGTTGATTGTGGTTATTTTATGGGATACTCAACCACTGCTAAAGCCTACAGAGTTTTCAACTCTAGGACCAAGTGTGTTGAAGAAACTTTGAATGTCAAGTTCAATGAACCTTTATCACTGAAAATCCAGGTAAATCCTGCAGAGCCTTTTGATTTAGATAAATTCACATTTGCTGATGTTTCTATCAAGCTAGACAATGCAGGTACACCACAACCATCTGAAGAAGATCAAGATCAAGGATATGACTGTGTGCTTCCACAAATAAAAGTCTATTCTTCCAACAGAGGATCAGGTGCTACAAGCTCTTGTGTAAACTCTGCCATTTCTGGGTCAACAGTGGTTGATCCTCAAACCTCTGTCAGTTCACAAAATCAAACATCTGTTGATAAAAGTCCTACTTTTGGTCACCAAAATCATCAGAATGTTACCTCTATACCCCCAATACCTCCACCTCCATTCTCATCAGTGGCTGATACTTCAAATTCACCAGCAGAGGTTAGCTCAGATGATACACATTTGCAGCCATCACCTCAAAATGCTATTGTTCCATACCAAGGTGATCTGATTTATCTCAAAAGCCATCCAGCAGATCAAGTTATTGGCAACATCAAATCTGGGGGGCTCACACGGAGCCAATCCCAAAATATTTGTCTTTTTGCTGGTTTTCTATCACTCATACAGCCAGTCAAGTACCAAGAGGCACTGAAAGACAACAGCTGGGTAGAAGCCATGCAAGAAGAACTCCTTCAGTTCAAAAGACAAGAAGTTTAGGAGCTTGTGCCACTGCCAAAAGATGTAAGTCCAATTGGCAAAAAGTGGGTCTTCAGAAACAAAACTGATGAAAGGGGTATTGTTGTCAAAAACAAAGCAAGGCTCGTGGTTCAAGGCTACAGACAGGAAGAAGGTATAGACTATGATGAGACCTTTGCTCCTGTAGCAAGGTTGGAAGCTATTCGCCTGTTCTTAGCTTTTGCTGCTAACCACAACATAAAGGTGTTTCAAATGGATATAAAGAGTGCATTTTTGTATGGAAAATCAAAGAAGAGGTGTATGTCTGTCAACCTCCAGGTTTTGAAGATGCATTCTATCCTGATCATGTCTACAAGCTCAACAAAGCATTGTATGGATTGAAACAAGCACCAAGAGCTTGGTATGAAACTCTATCCACTTTTCTCTTATCCATAGGGTTTACTAGAGGTAAAATAGATAAAACCCTATTTTTAAAATGGAAAGGAAAAGATTTGATGCTTGTCCAAATTTATGTGGATGTCATCATTTTTGGATCCACAAGCACTGCTATGTGTGAAGAGTTTTGAAAACTCATGGCAGCAGAGTTTGAGATAAGTGCAATGGGTGAGCTCCAATATTTTCTTGGTCTCCAAGTTAAACAATTGTACAATGGTACATTTATCCATCAAAACAAGTATGTGAAAGAACTGCTTAAAAAGTTTGATATGGATGATTGTAAACCATGTAGCACACCCATGGCAACCTCCAAGCTAGTCACCATTGATGGTAAAGATGACCTTGTTGATCAAACTCTTTATAGAAGCATGATTGGGTCTTTATTGTACCTAACTGCATCAAGGCAAGACATCATGTTTGCAACATGTGTTTGTGCTAGATCACAGGCATTACCTAGAAAGTCTGATCTTATTGCTGTAAAAAGGATATTCGGATACATTAAAGGTGCTCCCACACTTGGTATCTGGTATCCAGCTAATGGTAGTCCACATCAGGAGGATGTCAATTCCTAGGTGATTGTGTAGTGTCTTGGCAAAGCAAAAAGCAGGTTGCAGTTTCAACATCAGGAGGATGTCAATTCCTATGTGATTGTCTAGTGTCTTGGCAAAGCAAAAAGCAGGTTGCAGTTTCAACATCCACTACTGAGGCAGAGTATATTGCTGCTGCTAGCTGCACTGCTCAACTCTTGTGGCTTCAAAACCAGTTGCTGGATTTTGGTGTAACTGCACTAAAGACTCCACTCAAATTGGACAGTCAAGCTGCTGAAAACATCATTAAAAATCCAATTTCTCATTCAACTACAAAGCACATTGACATCAGACATCACTTTGTGAGAGATTGCTATGAAAAAGGTTTGACTTCTTTGCATCATGTCCATACTTCAGATCAATGGGCAGATGTTTTAACCAAGGCATTAGATACATCTACCTTTGAAAAATTGATCTCAAGAATTGGAATGCTAAACATGGATTAAAAACAATGTTTCTTGTAAATTCATGCGTACATAGCATCAAAATGTTTTCAGAAAATAAAAAATTCCTTAAAAATAGTTAAAATTGAAACTTCTTAATAAATCTTTAAAAGTCTGATCATAACATCTGATTGCTCAAAACCTCTGATAGGCTTCAAAATCTTATCCACTGTTAAAGTGTATCATCTGATTTCCATTTTTACCGCCTTTTCAAAACACTGATAGCTATCCACTGATAGTGTTAAAAATCAGTATTGTCCAATCCCTGTCCTAAAACAGTGGTTTGCCACATCAACGGTTACTTTTCTCATCAGAGTTTACACGTGGACAGATGTTAGCCATCAGATCTTGCAACAGATGCCACGTCATGTTCACTTTTTCAACCCCTGTTCTATCCTTTATCAGTGTTTACCCTAAACTGTGTCGATTACAAAAATCTCAAAACAGTTTTTCTCTCTAACACCATGGCTCCCAAATCAAAATCTTCGAAGAAATCCACACAAGAACTTCCACCCTGAAAGTAAACAAGGCGCTGTGATTAACCCAGGCTGCGTTAATCATGAAACTTTCACCATAATAACAAACCAATATAAAGTTGTAAAAACACAAGTAGAGGAGGTTGAGCAAGTTTTATCTGAACAAAATGTTCAAACTCAACCTCTTGCTACTAAGCTCACTGCTCTTGGTGATCAGGGCATCACAACTGCTGCCCTGAAACCCACACCAAAAATTTCCAAAAAGAAAACCAAAACAATCTCCAAAAAGCCCACCAAACCCAAAAAGGGTCCTCTGGAAGATGAGATCCCAGAGGTTAACCTAGTGACAGCACCAAAGTCACAAACCACTGCTGCTACTTCTTCACAGCAGATGGTTCAAAGATCTCCAACCGGCTTTGAAACTCCTCCTTCTTCCTCACAAAAGGAAAAAGGTTGTAGACACAGGGACACCACTTTATGAAGCTCTAGATCCACTTGGCTCTATCTTCCACGGCCCCTCTCCCAGGGCAATGTCGCTTTCTACACAGCCACTTTCACCAATACCTTCACTTCCACCCACAATTGTACCATTGCTGAATACAATTGAATTAGTTCAAACACAAACCAGCACTTCTCAACAACCTATTACTGAGAATATACTTCATCAAGAGGCTGGGTCTGATTCTTTATTCATTGCTATCCCATCAGCAAATGAAGAGGCTACATCCGTTGGGTTACATGTAACCCTTGGTGATAGTTCAACACAAGCAGCCACTACAATTGCTGAACTCCCAAGTTCTCAGTTGGACAGTGGTTTCATTAATAAGACTTGGTTGAAGGCAACCACTGTTGAGGCAACAACTGTTACCTCTGTTGTGGGAAGTCCCTAGTACCGAGACAAAGGGGCATCTATGTTTGAAGCTGGTCCTAAAACCACTGCTCATGATGACATAGATATAACTACCACCACTGGTAGGAGTTCAGATGATCCTATTAAATTAGGTGATGAGCTAAAATATCAGGATTTGACAAAGAGAGTGACAAGGATAGAAAGTTCTGTTGATGAAATCAAAAGTTTACTGAAGCAGATGATAGCTACCAAAAGTCAACCCTCTGTTCTATCCACTGCTGATCTCAAATAAGCTCTTAACCCTCTATTTCAACATCAACAACATTATTTGGATCTACAACACAAGCATCAGATGAATGATGTTAGGAACATGTTTGAATCAAGGTATCAAGACACTGCTGCAGACATTAAAGCCATCAAAGCACATCTACTCACAACCATTGGCCATGCACCTCCAATGGTTATATTTGTTACAACAGATGAAGCCAAAAGGGGAGAAACCTTTGGGTCCAAAGAAGTTAACAATAGATGATGATAAGGCCAGACCTACCATAAATATTCCAAGGCCTGATGGTTCAAAGAAGATTGATTTAACTGATGAAATTGTGGCCAAAGCAAGTGCCATTCACAAGAAGACAGTGATTGAGGAGAGCAGAGTGTTGGTTAAGAAAATGATTGAACAACAAAAAGAAAAAGGAGAGGTTGGTACTTTATCAAAAAGGATACCTGCTAGAAAAGCTAGGCAACCAACATCCACACCTCCTAAAACTAAGCCCGCAACCAATCCAACTATTAAAACATCTGCCTCTCAAAAACCTATCACATCTTCCAAATAAAAACCCACATCCACACAAGAAGATGTTACAGCACCTTTTGTGTCAACATCTGTTGATACAGCAAAGGTTGCAACAAATGCAACTCTATCCACTACCATGATCACATTTCCCACATCAACTCAACCATTATCCACACCACCAAAAATCCCACAACCACCATCACCCACTCTAAGGTTTAAAAGGAGGAAAATCACAAAAGTGATAAATGATGATGAGATCTCTGCACCTCTTCCACTATCATCAACACCAGTGACCTCCACATCAGTGCTTACAACATCTTCAACTCTTAAAGTCACTCCTGCATCAAAGTTGTATCCTCTTGATTTACCAGCAGTCAGGGAAGAGATCCTAAGTTTCTTTTCAGAGGATGACCCAGACAAAATAACAATTCTATCCCTAGATGGCTATCCAAGACCATCAAATGTTGATGCTTACCTGGAACTAAAAAGGAAGCAAGCAGAGGATATTGCCAAAAGAGAATCAGTTGGTAAAAATGATAGAGAAATACCGATTGTCATGTCCTTTCAACTGAGTAAAGTCACCATTTTACAAAACTTTTTCAAAGATCTGAGCAACCAGTTGTCAGTAAGGGAAGATAAGCTGCTCAAAAGTGAAATCATTGAGTATATCATGGAAAAGAAGATGTAAGGCAACAAGGACACAGTTCAGCGACTGGAGCATAGATGAGCTAAGAGAAGAAATCAACAGAATGCAAGAAATGTTGAAAGACCCTCTCAAAAAGCCAACTCCTCCCAACTGGGATTTATACAAGAAAGATATGACTGAAAGTGCTTTGAAGTTGAAGAGAATGAAGCAAGAACTGATTCAGAATCATTATGGTTCCAAAAACCAAGTGATGAGATGGGGTGAGGTGAGGGTGATAGACACCTACAAAAGTTTGGAAGAAAGAAGGAAAAAGGATCCATCCATGCCTCCTAAGCCTGATTATTCAAAAGAAGATGCTATCCTCGGAGCTCAACTCTCCAAAAAGTCCAGCTCAACATCTGCCCATTCCACACTTGCCCTGTTACACAGAAAAAAGCAAGGGGAGACATCTGAAAAGACTGACAAAGAGTTTGAGGATTCATTTATCAAAGAAGGGATTCAGAACATGATTGATTATCCAACAGATGATAGAAGTGCCAAGCTGGCTAAAGACTTATCAAAAATAGCTCCTACTCAAACCTCAACAATAAAAGCTCCTTCAAGAAAACCATCAGACCCAAAAATTCAAAAATGGAAGGTCGACAAAGACACCCATGAATTAACATTGCTCAAGTCTGATGGTGCAGCCACTAAACTATCCATGGAAGCTGCTTATGAGCTTACAGTAGAAGACTTCAAGAACTACTATGTTTAGAGCTGGAGAAGGATGCTGATGACATGGAATCTCTTAACATTGAACTTCAATTCAAAGGTCAAATAAGAGAATTCCTTCTGAGGAATAAAGACCAAGAATAAAGTGTTTTTGGCATCATCTGTTCCAGGGGGAGATTGTTGGGATTGAACCCTATGAAAGGAACAGATGATACAAAGCCAAATAACACTATCCGAGCTTTGGTTAAACTATCAGAGGTTACAACCTCTGATGTACATACACTGCTTACCCTAAAGACTGCTCATCCTATCATCTACCTTCACAAAGATTCAAAGGTCTGCCAGAGTTACAAGGGTCAGAGGATAGAGATCAGAGTCTAGTCATTAGTTTAGTAAATCAATGTAACAGTGCCAAGCACTGATAGTTAATATTAGCAGTGTTTTTAGTTAGTTACAATTGGTTTCCTGTCACTATCAACCCTGACGTCATCAAAGATGCTCAGAGGTTAGATAGTTAGTATAAATAAGTAACTTCTGTAACACTTTAAACTCGTCTATTAAAATATCAACTTTCGCATATCATCTTCTCTACATTTTCTTATTACCAAACTGTAATTGCAAAGGCTGAGGGGGAGTTTGTGAATCACATGCAAGTTAATTAACTTGAAAGCATGATGATGATGAAAACAAACGGCCATTGCTTCTAGTAAAAGTTTTCCATCTTATTCCGCTGCAAATCTCTTTTAATTCAATCATTTCCCATTTTTGAAACAAAAACTACAAGTAATTCAAACTCACATCCTAACATATACTAAGCATAAATTGTCATAAACAATGAAAGTATGTCGTAAAATGTCTTGAAATCACATGCTAGGTATGCTAAGTCAACTTGCTAAGCAGAAACGATTTTGTAAATCGTGTACTTAGTATGTTAGGTCAACTTACAAGGCAGAATATATTTGTAATCATGTGCTATACATGACAGATAATCAATCACGCATGTAATGTCATGAAAACAAAATAGTAGTAATAGGCACTGATTATTTTAAGTGTTTATTTTGCAGCTATTGAACGCACTAGTGTGCAAGTCATAATATGCTATTCTTGCGAGATTTAGTTCCTAACAATAAAGAACAAAATCCTCAAAGTTGGTATGTAGTTGTAAATTACACACAATGTAATTATATTGGAATTTGTAACTAAAATGCGAATAAATGAAGCAAAATTTCTTGAAATCTATATTGTCATTACAAATATAGTTGAAATATTGTTCATAGTCCTTGGATAATAAAAAGAAAACATAAAGGTTCAAATGATCATGAGTGCTTGATCATCAGCTTGAACATCATTGACATTGTACATTCGTCCATTAGCATTAGCAAGCTTAGGGCAGTTTCGCTTGAAATGATTTAAATCGCCGCAATTGAAACATGCTCCAGCTGGATAGCAAGGGCGTGTCTGAGTAGGGGTAGCTTGGTTTTGGATGCGACAAGTCGCAGCTAAATGTCCAAGAAGACCATAGATTGTACACTGGCGGCAAGGAGAATTTGCTGAGTGGTGATAGTTGCAACAATTTCATCGAGGATGTTCCCACGATAAAACCCCCTAGCGGGTACTGAGTTGAGTGGGATTGGTGCAGCAATCGCAAAATTCTTTGAAGTCTTATGCTTCTTGGAATTTTTGGAATGTCTACCCTTAGTTCTGTTTGTTTTCTCCTGTGTAGTCTCAACAGTTCGTTTCTTGTTTCCATTTCGAAAAAGTTTCCCTTTCCTAACTTGGGAGTCAGTTGGGGTGGCGGCCAATTCCTTAGCCTCACTAAGCGTTGCAGGTTTGCTGCCAGTGACTATGTCTTGGACTAGATCAGGTAGACCATCAATGTATTTTTCAATGGCTCGATCCAAGGGTGTGACCATAGTGGGGCAGGGTAGACTTAACTGTTCAAACCAGTCAGTGTAGGCACGGTTTTCCCTACTATATTGTTTTAAATAATAAAAGTCGTTTTCGAGTACCCTTAATTCATGTCGTGGACTGAATTCTCTCATCATAAGATTCCTGAATTCTTCCCATGTTTGTGTCATAGCTACTTCTGCACCTCTGTCTCTCATGATCCCGTTCCACCAAGTGAGTGCTCTCTTTTGAAAAATACCTGTAGCGAAGTCTACCTTGCGCTCGTTAGGACACTGAACATAATGGAATGTGCTTTCTATACTCTCAAACCATTGTAGGAGCCCAGTTGCACCTTCACACCCATTTAACTGTAGGGGTTTAGCCGAAAAAAACTGTTTGTAATTACAAGGCGTGGAAAAATTGTTGTTGTTGTTACTGTTGTGGATTTGATTAAGTTGCATCACAAGGTTTGGGAGTACAGCAACTATCTGTTGAGCGATCATTGCCACGATTTCAGTATCCTGGGTGGTGTCACGGTGAGGAGGCATCCTGAAGAAGTAGCTACAGTCAATAGTAACATAAGTGAGATTTTATAAGATTGTTATAAGTTTTAAAGCATCATAGTGAATTGAAAATTTGGACTTGGCATTTATTCAGAAACTTTGTTCTTGTACTTATAAAAATAGTGTTGTAGATTTTGTCTTGAAAATTGTTTTGAGAATAAACTTTTGTTATATTTTTGGATGAGAAAATAGAAACCAAGTTAATGATTTGTGTTATAAATTCTTTACCATTTAAAATTTTATTTTTGCAGATAAAATTTGAAAATTTCTCATCCGATGATAAAATTCTGTAATTATAAAAGACAAGAGATAATATTTAAAATTTTAAATAGGATTACAAAGTTCCATAAGATAAATGAATGTTGTTCCGAAAGTGTTGAATATAGTCGTAACATATTACCAAAGGTAACATGTCGGGGTAGTATGATACAGGTAGCAGTAAATCATTCGACTGATCAAGGTAGATGGGTTATCATAATGTCTCGAGAAGACATGCTTTAGCCTAGAAGTGAACACTCACCCTAAGAGTTCCCCGGTAAAAGTGACTGTTTCGAAAATGCGGATTTGTACGAACACTCTAGCCTTAGACAGAAAACTCGGGGTACAGGTGTTCACTCTTTCATATTGCGTGAATTCACATTAATAAAACCCAAGATTTTGACGGAAAATGTTTGAGAGTAAAACATTTTGAGAAATCTTTTTGATAAGTTGTTTGAGATAAATGAGTCGAAAAATATTCTGACGAAAACTTTTTGAGAAAGTATCGAGAAACCTTTTGATAAAATGTTTGAGGTAAATAGGTTGAGAAACATTTTGTTGAGAGGGTTTGAGAAAACATTTTTGAGAACCCTTTTTGATATAATACTTGAGATGAATATATCGAGAAATATTTTGGCAAAAAAAATTTGTGAAAATAATTGAGAAACATTCCAATGAAAGTATTTTGAAAGAAAAATTCTTTGAGAAATTCCTTAAGGCATAAAGCCTAAGGATTTAGGATAAATCATCTAAAGATAGATGATTTGTGAATTGTAGAGTGGTTGTGGCACGAGTAAGGATGAGGATTAGGATAGAAATCCTAAGTCTACTCATGCTTGGGTCCCTAGAAAAGTTATAGACTAGGTTAAAGGCATTCTAATAACGTAATTCTCTATAACCAGTGCTCTGATACTAATCTATAACACCCCAATCGTGTAATACAACAAGACGTGACGGAAATATCAGGGAGTCATTTTACAAATTACTCAGCCATAACTGGAACTAAATTGTTTCATTATTATCACATTGTTTTACCATAAAATGAATACAACAAATTGTCCTTTGTTTTAAGAAGCCTAAAGCCCGGATGCATTCCTATGTGTAGCATACTTGAATAATCATCAACTGAAACATATGTGAAAAGAGACGTCAACGAACAACGTTGGCGAGCACATAGTTTTGTGGCCAAGTAAATGGCAAAAAGTTTGATATTGCAATACATTAACTTGATCATTAAACTTGTGACAAAAGAGTTTTGTATATGGCATCATGATCATTACTAAGTAATTTTCATGCCTTTGAAAATTGTACTTTGTTCTTTGTAAACATATTGAAATCGGTAATAAACGTGTGGGTATGTTATTAGAAATCCAATCAAGGATTAACAATAACTATACTGAAATCAGTCATAACTCACGTGAGTATCATTAGAAATCAATCAATGATTTATAATAATACTAAATGTCCTTCTAAGAATCTATCATACTAAATATGAAAGGATTCTTCAAGGATTTGGATGTCGAACCTTTGAATCAATTGCGTACAAAATCCTAAAGTGACTCGAATAACGCTACAAGGGGAATGCAATAAGAACACTTATATATAGGAAGTGCCAGCGGCGTATCCACCATGTTCTTATGGAATTACACTTGTTTCGTTATCCTAATCACAACTAACCACATAAACATATAATCGTCAACTTGTCACATTGTCTCGTCAAATACGTATTAAAGTACACAGAATCCAATAAGGACTACCAATTAGTACTTTAAATATTCCACAAATATCTAACTATAAAGATAGGTAGATGTAATAGGAATTAACTCTTGTCAGATTGTCTTGTCAAATTGTCTCGTCAAATACGTATTAAAGTACACATCCAGTAAAGGACTACCAATTAGTACTTTAAATATTCCACAAATATCTAACTATAAGGATAGGTAGATGTAATGGGAGTACCAGCGGCGTATCCACCATGTTCTTGTTGTATTACTCTAGTTTCGTTATCCAAATCACCAAAATTTCTACACATAAACCATAACCATCGTTCCTCATAAAGTAATTCTTAGAAATCATACTATAAAGATAGGAAGATTTAAGTGTGTACTTCAAACATCCTTTGAGAATCTAACTATGAAAATAGAAAGATCCTACAAGGATATATGCCCGGAAAGACCTCTTTAACTAGGCCCTGAAAGACCTCTTTAACTATCGTGCCAACAATCATCGTGTTGCTTAATTGGAAATCACACACAAAAAGCACTTAGTAAACACATACATGCCATTCATTTGAGAAAAATCGGTTACACATATGAATCACCCCAAAACATTTGCAAAACATAAAAGAGGGGAGCAATGTACTCGCCTGGGATTGCGTATAGATCTTGTTCAAATGATATAACAAAGCTCAAATGATCTAGAGTTCAAGTGTTGAATTTGGTTCCCAGTGTGTCGGATAATTACATGTTAGTGTCGAAACTTAAAAAAAATGAGAGTTGGATCTTGTATAATATGGTTCATATCACCCAACATTCTGAATTGGAAGCATTTCAAATAGTTTTGACTTGATACAGCTTGCTAAAGTGGTTTACGCCACTTTAACGGGTCATAATCGTAACTATGGGTTCATATGGTAAAATATGTCCTATGACAAGTCTAATATGCTAAAACTAGTTTATGTAAGTTGTATAATCAGTTTAAATGTCAAAACAATGCTCATATAGATTTAAAACTAATTTATGTGTAAAAAGGGCATTTTCGGCATTTTAAGGAATACATAGTCGACTTGTCATATGATTAACCAAACTATATGATCATTAGGTATAACCTTAGAGGGTTATAACCTATAATACTATGATCATAATAATGGTTTTGGTCGGATCCTAAAGTTGACCAAATGGGTCGGATTCGAAAGTCAAAGCGGTGGTCAAAACCGCTCGACTTACGACCCTGAACTAGCGCTAAACAAAAAGTGACGAGTTGGACATGTTAAACATGTCTAACTAAGTTTATAAAACTGATTTAGTATCAAAACAAAGTGTTTTGATACCCGAAAATAGTTCCGTCCTGTAATGCATATTTATCGCATTATTGACCGAAACTTTGACTCGTCATAGTGACTAGATAATGTGGTAATCAGTAGGCATGATCACTAAGGACCATAACCATCATGATCACATTCACGTTGCAAAGTTCAATTGAACTTTGTATTGATCAATTAGGCCAGAACTGAAAGTCAAACACAAAGTCAAACTGTTTGATTTTTAGCCCAATTAAACTAAGAGAATTGGACAAAACATGAATGAAAGCACTTACATACACTAAGTGTAGCCAAGGAATCACAGAGAATGATCACCAACAGGTTGCAACTTCAGATTGCAAGGAAGA
Source organism: Scalesia atractyloides (assembly GCA_947069175.1). Classification (NCBI taxonomy): domain Eukaryota; kingdom Viridiplantae; phylum Streptophyta; class Magnoliopsida; order Asterales; family Asteraceae; genus Scalesia; species Scalesia atractyloides. Next base: position 59,598,175 of record CAMTDV010000017.1, read on the forward strand.
ATAGATTGATCAAAAGTTCAAATGGTTAAACTCATTGCTATTTATACTTGAGTTGAAGTTATATGATCAAGACAAGTGTCCATGAATCATCACTGAACTTGATTAGTGTCCTAACACATGTTAGAAGCAGGGAGAAGGCTGGCAAGTTCGTTTGGTGAGTCAACAAGAGAATTAACCAGCTGCTGCCACGTTTTTGGTGAGCTAGGCACCTCTTACGGACCGTATGGGGTTTTGCCTTACGGTCCGTAAGGCCCTTGCAGGGGCTAAAGTTTCAAAAGTTGGTAGAAATGGCCCCTGAACTTGTTTTTGATGCATTTTTGCACTTTTAACACCCGTTAACCCTATTTTTAAGCTCTATAAAGATGTTAAAGCATAGGGAACTTGAAATTTGTCCAAAAATGTTCCAGAGGTCGGTTCGTTTGATCGTACGATTGCAGTTTTTGGTTAATTACGACGAAAAGCGTAATGAACGCGCAAATGACCGTAAATCCGTAACGAATGGCATTTTTGCTTTAAAATCATTAAAATACAATATTTTTAATGATCACAAATTTTTTTGGGTGTCCGTACATGTTCCGGATAGAGAAATACGCGAAAAGGCATAGTTTCGCAAGGTTTGCAAAATAGCCCATGAAGTTACAAAAGTGTGTTTTTGCCATACCGAACCCTTCAAAACTTATTTCTAAGTTATGTAAAGGTTATTTAAGGTATGTTTAGCTTGTCTCATTATTCCAGAGTGTACGTCGCATTTAACTGGTTTCGTTTGCGTATCGGTCTACGGTTTCACTTCTAGAAGAGACTTAAGGGTTTGAAATCGAACAAGCACTGAATATGTGAAATTGTTTTTGAATATAAACACGTTTTGAATTTGTAAAATGATTAAAATGTCTCAGATGTCACACACATGAAACTTTTACAAGAATTACAAATCAAACACCAAAAGTTTTAAAAATACAATAGAGATGGTTGAGCCATGTAGGACCGATCCTCGATGCTAAGGAACCTAAATTTAATATCTAACCTCCATAATAGCGGAAATATTACATCGTGTTTACCAATAGACAAGAATTAATCAGTTTAACATCAGTTTTATTGATCAAACGTCAAGAGTACAAACTGATAGAGCTTCGCCTCCAAAATGCCAAAGTTACAAATGAGAGAGGCTAGCTAGGTATTTATAGGCTACCAAGTTCGCTCATGGAGGACCTAATTTCGCCCGAACTTGGGTATACATGACATTCTAGAGAGAACTTGTTACAACAATACATAAATACTTCATACGACTAGCCTGTTCAGCTCTATACTATACAGACTCGATATAAGACTAAGACATAGACATTATGCACCAACAGACTCCCCCTGGATATTGTCTTCGTCTTGTATCAGTCTTCAAAACTTTGTCTTCACATAAACGTTAACGAACACGACCGAAGAAGTTCTTGTACGGCTTCTTTCGTCGCTCTTGCTTAGGATCCGGCGTCTGGTCTGTAGGAGGCACTTTGTCAAATGCTGAAATCTCCTAATACTTTCCTTTCTTGTTCTCTCATGAATTGCTTCAAGAAGCTTCTCCTCTTTTAAAAACTCTACTCTTTCTAGATCTCTCCAGTTTGTTTGCCACATTTTTCCTGAATTAACTTCGTGTGCATAGGAAACATTAACAACTTTCTGATACTGCATCGCTTGTACCTTTTCACGTTCTTCAAATACGATTTTGCTATAGAACAAGGTTTTGATGTCTTCTCTGGAGCAGTTAACTAACCACATAGGATCAAGATCCTGATTGTCCTCCATAAACCCCTCATGCCCTAAGAACCAAGTATTTCAACTCGTTCCTTCATGATATCCAAATGTTCTCTAAATTTCAACACAATAACGGCTTCACAAGTAGATGGATCTATCTGTCACCACTTGAACAATGGATAGAAGTCTTGCTCAATCGGCATCAGGGGGATGTTTCTCATTGCCCTTGGTCGCTTCATTATCAATGTAATGTCTTTTTCACCCGTCTTTTTGTTTGTCTTGATCCTGCGACCAGGAATAAATGGCTTCCAATATCTGAATCCTTTAACCGCTTCAAACTTGATCAATTTCCACAGCAACTGATCAATCACTTTCATGTGGTATGTAACATTCATAGTCTGAACCAGCTCTTCCATATCCCAATAAGGTAATGTCTTGAAATCAGCAAGGTATTTGAAGTATTGCACTCCAAATTCTCTTTTGATTGCATATACGTTAAGTTCCTTGAACCATCCCCAACTCAAGATATCTCCCAATGAAACGTCTTTGTCTCTGGTAAAGAATGCTAGAGGACGTCGAAACTTACGTTCGCGCGGCATTTCTTTGAACCAAGACTTCTTCGCTTGAGCAATTTCTTCATTAGTCGTAGGCTTTGGAACTTTACCTTCTCTTAAAGATTCTTCAATCTTTTCTTTCAGCATATCTTCATTTAGCTGCTTATACATCTCCTCAAAAGTAGGAAAACTTTTAGAATTAGGACCGACGTACTACGCATTTTGGTATGCCTCATCATCAGAAGACCAATCTTCAACGATCACTCTATTGTATTCATCAGCCTCAAATCTTCTAACATACTGATAGTCGTTTGGCTCGAAAGTGTTAACATTCAACACGTCTTCTTCAAAATCAAACTCTAAATATGCAACATCAACTTCAACTAACTTTGCCAGATCCTCCTTTGTATAGTTGTGTATAAACTCGCCTTCCTCCACATTATGTTCAAGCATTAATAATAAAGGCTTCGTGGGTACTGCAGCAACTGGCTTAACAAATCTTTCAACATTTAATAGATCAATATCATCAGATGGCCCTTTCTGCCCTAACTCCCCCTCAATCTTATCATCCATCTTGTTCGATTCATCATTCATAAGACCAGAGAAATCAAATTCATTTGACACTTTAGCTTCAGTAATTTTCATTCCAACACCACCCTGATCATCATCATCATCATCGTCTTCAGCTACATTCCAATCCTCATATTCCGAATCATCTTTTTCTTCAAAATCTGTTGAAGATGTTTCTAAGCAGCTTCAGAAGATTTAGTGGCTTCACCCTCAACATTCTTTCCTTTACCACTCACTGCTAATTCTTTCTCAGACCTTTCTTTGGCTTCTTGTTGATCCAGACGATCATATTCTTTGATGAAATCTATTCCCAGAGAGTTAGATAAAACTTTCTTCAACATGGTGAATCTTCGATCATTTAGGGCTTGAATTTTCTTCAAATCAGCTATTTCTGTCTGCAGCTTCTCATTTGCATCTTGTAGACTCTCGATCAAAGCTTTAAAGTATTCACGTTCATTCTCTAACACTTTCACTTTGTCGTCTAACATCTCTTTCTCTACAGAGCTTTGATTCACTTTCTTTACTAACTCTGCTTTCTCTTCTTCATTCTGTGCCACTTTTTCTTCTAACACCTTCACACGCTTTTCCAGAAGTTCAACATTCATCTCTGGAAAGAAATTATTTAGATCTTGCAGGCTAATCGGATCACTATGCATATCACCAAACAGATTAGGCCCTGAAGATTTTGGTGTTGACTTTTGAGTAGCAGCCTTTGGTGTTGACTTCCTTGGAGTAGAACTTTCAAGATTAGAAGTCATTGGAGCAACATGCGATTGAATAATCGGTACTTCAAGCAATCCAGTCACAGGAAGTTCTTGTGTAAATCCTTGACGATCAATCTCAGCAGGAATAACAACAGGAGGTTCTTGTGTGGCTCCTGTCTCCTGTGCGCCAGAAGGTTCTTGTGTCACTTCTGCGTTTTTCAGCTTTCCTTTATATCTTTTGCTTACAGCTTTTTGAGCTTTCTTCATTTTCTTTCTACCCTTTGTTTGAGGAGACCCTGTAGTCTTTGTCGAAGAAATAGTAGCAGTCTTTACACGTTTTGCTTTTTTCTTTGGTCTTTCCTCATCAGATTCTTTCTCTTGATTTGGATCGAAATCAGCATCCAATTCTTTTTCTTTTTCAGCTGCTATTTCTGCTGCTGACTTTTCTGGTTCTTTCACAGGTTCTTCATCAGAATCATCTTCATTTTCAGAAGTTGCTGAAATAACATCTTCCTGTGTAGCTTTCTCAGTCTCTTGACTCTCAACAACTACTGCTGCACTAGAACCTGCTTCACCTTGAACATTCTAAGGTTCATCTTCGTCAACAAGCATAGTATCAACTTTCATTGCCGCTCGTTTCTTCTTAGGCTTATCAGCTTCTTCCTTTAAGAACCATTCACTTCTAGACTTTGGTTTGAAATCTTTAAACCATTCTTTCTCTGCGTTAAGCTCTTTCTCATCGCCACTGCCATCGTTTCTCCATCTATTATAAGGCGGTGCCACATAATTCTCATTAACTATTGCCCGGAAAACTGGCTTTGCAACAGGAGCTGATGCTTGTTTCTGAAACTTGAGTAGCTTCTTCACAGTCGTTTCATCAAGGTGAACTAGATAAAGCACATCATTTGGATCCCGTGCTATGTTCGTGAATTTCTCATCTATCAGCATTTGCACGAACCTTGGATATAGGCAAAGCCTCGAATCCTCTATGTTCTTCGACATGTGTGTAAATACAAGCTTCAAAAAATTGAACGGCTTTTTCAGAATCAGTGCCAGTGCCATACATGCCAAATAATTTTGAACGTCGTCTAATCCCGCCTTCCGATGACTAAATGTGTGAATAATAGCGTGCATGAGAAGCTTGTAGGGATTTGGCACTTCCCCTTTCTTTAATGGCGGCTTGTTAACGCTCCCTTTCTATCCCATTCTAAAGAAACAACCACGAACCATCTTCTCATCAAGATAAATCGGATCGTCTTTGTTGTCGTTGAATTGCAAGACTCTGCGTATATCATCTTATGTTACAGTGATAGATTTGACTTCCTTGCCGACTTGCATTGATGAAATAATCGACTTCTGATCATCACTTAAACTTGCGTTCGTCCAAAAATGGAAAGTATGAGATCTGTATGACACTGTACGTTCCGTGATAGCTCTGTGAATAGGGTTTTCCTCCAAAAACTTTAAGATACTGTCGTATTCCTTTAAAGATGAACAGATCATCTTGTCGAGCGTAATACACGTGTTGTGAGTCTTAGAAAACTCTATCGAGATTGCATGTGCTTGAGCTTGATCCTGAAAAATGATGCAAAACAATTAGCACGCTTATCGAGAAAAAGTTACAAAAATTTTCCAACATATTTATCAAGTTCGGGCGAACTTGATTATGTGTTAAAACATTCTGTTTTATTCAAGTTCGCCCGAACATGCCTTAACGCATGTTCCTTATACAAATATAAGTTCGAGGGAACTTATACTCTATACAATACTCAGATCAATATTGCCAGTTCGGGCGAACTTCTATTAGCTTTTTCAAAAACAGTTTTAAGAAGTTCGGTCGAACATGCATTTGATTTACTTTATTCATGTTTTGTTAACAAGTCCGGTCGAACTTGATAAGAAGTTCGGCCGAACTTGTCATCTTCTACAACCAAAACTTGTTCAATATGACAGCAACCGTTTTATTCAAATCTAAGAAGATTCCATGGTTGCTTTTAAATGATTAACAAGATTTTAAGTTCAATTTAACATTAAACACCTAGATCTACCATTTTTAAAGATTTCAGATCTTGTGTCGTCAATTTCTGTCTAGGTTACGGTTCAAAATCCTAATCAATACCTCAGACATTGTCAATGGTGTGCCAATCACCAAGATCAATAAAAAATCAGGCAGAATAACGACATATTTTTTCCAAAATCACATCTTCGCTCAGATGAAGTAAGTTCGCTCAGAGGTATTTGAAATCAAACAACTGAGTTTGGCCGAACTTGCTGAGTATAAATACTCTAGTAAGTTCGGGCGAACTTGCTAAGCCAAGATTAACAAGCTCATTTGAAGTCCGGGAAAACTTAGCTTTTGAACCCATCAACCATCTGCAAGTTCGGTCGAACTTGCTTATTTGTTAAACATGATTTTGTTTAGCAAGTTCGGCCGAACTTGCCAAACCCTAAAATCAAAATCAAATTTTTCAAATTTTTCATTTTAACCCCTGAACTTTCCAACTTTTAACCAGTTATGAAAATCCACTCAGTTGACCAAGTCCAAGTTAATGACCTTGGTTAACCGATTTGTCTGCCGAGTCCAAGTTAATGACCCCAGTTTGACACGTTACTAACAAACTGTTGATATTTTCAAAATCAAAGTTTCAAAGTAATGAACTTTTTATTGTTTTGGCTTTTCAGGTTTTACAGATTAGCTCCCAGCCCGTTGTCAAAGAAATTCCCACCAGTTCTAGCATCTTACCAGACTTCGAAGACTCGTTCTCCAACATTGGTTTGCTGAAAACAATGTAGAAATATCTTTTTGTATTTTTGTAAGTTTATGCTAACACACACTGAAAATCTTTTTGGATTTAATCTGTAAAGTTGATAAACAATGTACAGGACAAAGTAATACAAACATATTTACAGACATATTTTTGTGAATTCGTGTCTAAAGGATCATATCAGTTAATTGAGACATATCACCAGTACCGTTGACCTTTAGATGACATTAAGCTTTAAACTCGTTTACCTAGACTGTCGATATGTTTGTCCACTTAAACTTTACCACTTTCTTAACTGTTTCAAGATATGTTAAGGTATGACCTATGAAACTTGACTTATCTGTGGTTCCCACTTCTTGAATATACTCTCGTATCAAGATTCCCTAGATTTCATCTTACAGGTGAATATAGCGTAATTGATATCTATATCTGGGTTAGTGCGAGACCTTGAGAGCTCAGGTTAGTACTACAGTACAGACAAAGAGATGAAGGCTCGTCTTTAAGGTGTGTTCCACTCAAGGAATCTTTTTAGCACTGCAAATGATTAGATCTTTTGATACTTTTCAAAATTGCATGCAGTTTTGGGTTTATAGCGAAAGTATTATAGAAGTTCTAGGCTATTGCTTCCGCAAAATCAGAAGAACTTGTATAATACCCCATATATCAATTATCTATAAAGACCTCGTATCTCAGAATCAGGAAATCTCTCAAACGAAATTTCGGAGTACTAAGTCCATATATCCAAGATGTGTTAATCCACAAGATTAAGCAGTTGTTAAATTTAGTTTATATCTCAAAAACAGTTTACTGAACGTGTTAAGTCTATCGACACATCCACAGTAAGACTCATTTATTACTTCTAAACTTTTCATTTCTTTAGCATACTATGATAGTCCATTGATGTACTATCATTTCCTTTTTGGGACACCGAATTCTTTTTGTCTTTTTCAATGTTTTTGTACATTTTTGAAATGTTTTTGTATTTTCCCAAATATTTCTCCCCCTAAAATCAAAAACATATTTTTGGATTTTAGTTTTTTTAGAAATACTAAACTAGTAAGATATATACAAACAATACAAACTAATGTGGATCACATGAATTCGTCATCCGATCCGTATTCAACCTCAGCTTCCGCACCTGTAAGTAAATTTTTAATACCGTTAAGCCGCATTAGATATTTAAATCTTGTTAATGGAAATGCTTTGGTATAAAAATCAGCCCTTTGTTTGTCGGTGTGGATTTTTTCTATTCGAACCAATTTCTTTTCATAACAGTCACGAATGAAATGGTATCGAATTTCAATGTGTTTTATACGTGAGTGATGAACCGGATTTTTAGTTATATCGATGGTTGCTTTGTTATCTATAAATAAAGGCGTGTCAAGAAACTGCAGACCATAATCCCTCATCTGTTGCTGAATCCAGAGGATTTGAGATCAACAGTTGGAAGCAGAAATGTATTCCGCTTCACAGGTTGAGAAAGAGACCGTGGTCTGTTTCTTACACTGCCACGTTACCAAACGTGTGCCAAAGAACTGCCATCCTGCAGTTGTGGATTTCGAGTTCAGCTTGTCCACTCCGAAGTCTGAGTCAGCGTATCCAGTGCGATCAAAATTGTCGTTCTTGGGGTACCACAGGCTGGTGCTTGGGCAACCTTTCAAGTAACGAAAGATTCGCTTGACTATCTGCATGTGTGACATTCGAGGACTTGACTGATATCTCGCACATAAGCAAGTAGGATACATTATGTCTGGGCGTGATGCCGTTAGATACATCAATGAACCTATCATTGATCGATACAGTGTTTCATCAACTTTTGTTCCCGTCTCGTCTACGCAAATCCCATGGTTTAGTGCCAGTGGTGTCGAAAGTGGCTTCGAAGAATCCATTTCAAACTTTTTGAGAATTTCATGAACATACTTAGTCTGATGAATGAATATCCCATCTGGAAACTGATCCACTTGAAGACCTAAGAAAAACTTCATTTCGCCCATCGAGGACATCTCGAATTTTTTCTTCATAATCTTTTCAAACTCTTTGCACAGATTGTCATCCGTAGAACCGAAAATGATATCGTCCACATAGATTTGTACTATTATCAGATGCGATCCAACTTCTCTGGTAAACAAAGTGCTGTCCACTTTGCCTCTCGTGAATCCATTTCCTACGAGATGTTGCGATAACGTCTCGTACCAAGCTCTCGGGGCTTGGTGTAAACCGTACAAGGCTTTGTCCAGAAGATATGCTTTGTTCTTGTTCAGTGGATCGACAAACCCGGTGGTTGGCCGACATACACTTGTTCACGAAATTTACCGTAGAGAAATGCAGATTTTGCATCTAACTGGTACACCTTAAATCTTTTCCAAGCTGCGACCGCGAGGAAAATGCAGATAGATTCTAATCGCGCAACTAGTGCGTATACCTCCGTATAATCTATACCTTCCTGCTGGTGGAATCCCTTGGCAACCAGCCGAGCTTTGTTTCTGACTATAACCCCCGATCGTCTCTTTTACACTTGAAGACCCACTTTGTATCAATAGTTTTCTCTTTAGTGGCAAGTCTACAAGTTTCCAAACACCCAACTTCTCGAACTGTAAAGTTCCTCTTGCATTGCTATCACCCAATTCTCGTCATCCAGAGCCTCATTAACTGTCTTTGGCTATATTTGAGAAATGAAACATGAGTAGTAGCAGTAATTCTGAGTTGGTGCAACTCGGGTGTAGAAACAACTAAGTGCTTTGTTGATTTGGTTTCGTGTACGCACACCAGTTTGTAGTTCTCCTATAATATTCGTTGAAGGATGGTACGAATATGATCGCGGCATTTCTTCTGTTGGAACATCAACTGAGCTTTGTTGATTTGAAACAATCAGATCACTGTTCACATCAACATTAGGAGTACTTGATGAAGCTTCGTTCTGATTTCTTGGACTAACAGATTGATTCAACAGGTTAGAAATCTGCTCAACTTCTTCATCCGATGAAGTTTCATCATCAGCATCAAATGTTAGTGCTTCATCTAAGTCAAAATTCTGATTCTGAGGCGTACTGGGCACTGTTGTGTTTTCTGGTTCATTAGAAGCATTCACTGGAAGTGTAGCAGGTGTTACTTCTGCTTCAGAAGTATTTTCAACTTGAACACCACTACTATTACTTGGACCTGCTCCGAAAGATGAAGAATCCAACATGGGTTGATTAACCACAATTGATCTAATGATTTGTTCTTTATTCGCTGACTGGTGAAGATAATATAACGCTGCAACTTCTTCGTCAGACGGTTCTTCCGGCAAGTCGAATGTGTGACAACCGGTACTTTACGGCTTTTAATTAAGCGATTAACAAACGTTTAAGGCGATATGAATAGTGTTTAAGGCATGTATTAACTTAATTAGGCTTTTGAAATGCCTAGGAACGCCTATCTAACTTTACAGTGCGCATATGGTGATTTTCGGGAAAACCACGTAACGATAAACGGTAGCGAACTGACACCGCACAAAATACTGGAAACGCTGACGAATACGAATTTTATACGTATAACTTATACATGTGAATGTGGTTTCGTGAAATTTTCACGCTTTCGAACGGCACAGAACGCATACATAAACGAAAAACGCGACTGTAGGAACGCACCGGCAACAAGACGGAAGCATTGAACGCGTGTAATGCCTTCAAAACTGAAATATTATGACAAATTTAGCTTCGTAATCGAATTTTATTATATACAGTCGAATCGGATCGAAAAACGGATTAGAAACGACCTCCGAAGCAGATTTAACGATTTTAACATAACTTACGAACAAACGCGTCAAACATCAACTTTCGACACCATTTTACACATTTCTGATCCTAATATAACACCCTACGACATTACACGACGTTTGGGCATTAAAACGGGTTCTAGAAACGTATTGGGCCGCTCAAAACACAAGAAACGGGCTTGTGGGCCTTGGGCCCAAGCCCATATGAGAAACCTAACTATAGAAGGGTTGTAAACCCTTGATTTTCACTCATTAACCCCACACACAAACAAACATAGCCGCACCCCACTCTCTCATTCATTTTCCGGCGGCCGGAGCACTGGCCAGAGCATGGCGGAGCCCGGCGAAGACGGTGGCGGTTCGCGGCGGCGCTGCCGCTACGACGGCGGTGGGAGCAGTTTTTCACGGCGGATTTCCGGCGGACGCCCCTAAATCGGGCCTCCTTAACACGAATCCGAGCACTGTTTTTCCATTCGGGTGACGGAAGTGGCGGTTTTGACCCCTGGTTCACAAGTTCTTCTCCGGTACCCTTTATCCATCCTCCTTCTTCACCTTTTTCTTTTGAACCTTTTAGATCCGTGTTTTTGTCGGTCGGCACCGGTTGTTTCAGGTGGTGGTTTGGTGGTACCGACAGCGGAACGACAGTGGTAGGGTCGCACGGCGACAGGTCGCGGTGGCGGCATTGTGGTTCGCGGTTGTGGTGGTAAGGAACAATGACAACTGTGACCGGCGGCTCTAGGCCGGCCGGCGACGGCAAGAATGGTGGGGAGTTGATGTTGGGCCAGTCTTGTTGGGTTTGGGTTTGTTTGGTTCCGGTTGGATTCGGTTGTTGTCCACTTGGTCAGATCCGTTCCGGTTTACCTCGGTTCGGTCCGAGTCAACTTGGTAAACCGGTCAGATTCAGATTTGTTGTTCGGTCAAACATGGTCAACCGAGCAGTTTCGGGTTCACTACAGTGATGCGGGTCTTGGTTCGGGTCGGATTTAGCGCGGGTCAAATGGGTCAACTCGGTCAAACCAAGTCAACTCAGTCAACGCAAGCCAACTCGGGTCCATGGTGGTCAAAAGGGTCATCACGAGACTCGGTAAAGTTTAACGATACGAGTTTCATTATATTATTTATATGAGTATTAGTTTATCGTGTACACGAGCTTAAACCGAACCGACTAATGAAAACATTACACTAAGAGTTTCGCGGTCTAATATAAAAAAACGTTTATATAACTTTTACATAAGTATAACTATATATATACTTGTCAAAAGCCGAACCGATACGTGACATAATAAATGTATAAAATACATGCTAGACTTTCACGCGACAAATTTTGAAGTTGTAAAGATACATTAGAATTATATATGTTTTAGTTACATTGAAAAAGGTTGTGTTTTTTATCAAATATATCGACAACTTGAGTTGTCGGAATCGTCCAAAAACAGAGGAAACTCTGTCCGTTTTTCGTAAAAATTCGTTATACGAAACGTAATTATTTTCTAAAAACGACATTTATCAAGATTCAAGTATTGTTATAAAATAAATATAAAAGAGTATTTATTTTGGCGACAATTTATACGGTTTACAACACTTCAACAAATACGGTTTACAAGCCAACGACACTCAGAACTTTTTACGGAATAAATATATAACTATTTGTATTCCTTGCGAACATCTAGTCTTTTTTCGGGTTTGTAAAACAAATACAACTTATTCACATTAACTTCTGATTTCTACAACTCGAGGGTCCCATAAAATAAATATAAGTATTTACATTTATTTCAAACGCCGATGATTCGGACACTTTTATAAAACAAATACCATTAGTTATACTTATTCCAATGTCGATGAGTCGAATACTTTTACAAGGTAAACAAAATCGTCTATATATATTTCAAACGTCGATAATTTGAATATTTTCGAATATTTTTATAAAATAATTATAAGTGTCTATATTTATCTCAAATGTCGATAATTTCGAATAATTTTATAAAATAAATCTAATTATTTATATTTATTTTCGAACGCCTAAACGACATAGGATATTTTACCGTAAGATTATAACAAACGATATTATTCGAGTTAATACGGTACAAACGCATGAAAGTCGATTCTGACGAGCATACAATTATAAAATCATTTTAATAATTATCCCCGAGACGCGGGACCATTATTTTAGATACGCGATGTTTTACATATATACGTATAAGTGTGTGTATATATTTACTTCTTACAAAAGCTACGACGAGTCGTATCATTACTACTATTCATCTACGCCTTCTATTTTCGACAACTAACTCGCCTTCGTAAATATGTTTATATTTAAATATATATATATATATCCTAAATCATTCGGAAAGCTAAATCACTTTTCAAGACTTAATTTTATCCCGATTATAAATGGGATCAAATAACTATATATCGGTTATTCTAAGTTAAGATAACAACACCATTTTTATGAATCGTTTGTTAACGATTCGGTAGAGCTCGGACACGTAGTTTAACTACGTTGTCTCATTAGAAACTTATAAGCTTGATTCCTTGTTAGGAATGCTATAGTTGCACGCTAGCAAGTTCACGCTCTTGGAATAACAATATGGAATCACATTAAGCTGGCTATGCACAAGGATATCAAGGTGAGTTCATAACCCTCACTTTTTACGGTCTTACATTTTTATAAATGTTTTCGGGGGTGGAAAGACATGCAAGTTTTGCAAAAGTACATAATATTTCGATGAACGAAAGATAACAGATTTCTAAACCATGTTACAAACGAATTCCAACTACGCAAATGGTTTACGAAATGTTTATTCACAATATACCGGTTTTACAAAACACTCGCGTATTTCGAAACGTGCATGATGTTTCGTGGATAGGGACGGGATTGCCCTAGTTACAATGGGACATGATTGTCCTACATACAAACAAGAGGACTGGTTGGTCCTGCTTCTAGACTTAAACGGGCTAGGCCCATTTTCACTTGTGCGGGGCACAAAGACTCTGTGAATTCATGTTCCCCTTTTTCCTTTCAAACATTTTCGGTTTTCAAACAATCGGGGGTGAAATACATGCTATGACATTTTTTGACAAGAAAGGGTATGTTTGCTACGGGTTTAGAGAAAGAACTATGGTCAATGTGTGTAAGTAGGAATGACTTTATAATGACCATTAATCACGTAGTGACCAAAGGTGTAGATCTACTGAGTTGTGAGACACGCTCCACTCTTAATAAAACAAGTCCTTTCAGAGTGCTTTGTGATCCCTAAGACAAAGAATAAAACAAGTCCTTTCGGAGTGTGAAATTCTGAATAAAACATGTCCGTTCAGAGGTTAATGTTGTCTTTGGTTGGTTATTTACTTATGACACATAATATCAGGGACTAGCTACCCACTGAGAGATCCTTAAACCGTAGAAATAACAATAACATACCGGGTTTTCAAGATTGATGACAATTATGACAGAAAACATTTTGTTACCGGTTTACAAATACAACAAATACATGCATTGGTTTACAAACATAACAGAGAACATTTTGATACCGATATACGCGATACGACATTTCAAATGTTTTGAGATACTATGATCTCACGAACCAGTTATCAAAAGATTTATTTTAAATCTTTTTCAAACAAATTATGAACTCGCTCAACTTTATGTTGATTTTTCGCATGTTTCTTTCTCAGTTTACATTTTCAAACTATGGCACGGTTGGAATAGGAGAACCATTTGGATTCGAGTACTTAGCAGTGTTCATTTTCTAGAAGTCTTAGCACCATAATACTTCCGCTGTGCAATGAAGATACCAGTCCAGTCACGCCAGCTCTGATGTAATCGATTTATCGGGGTGTGACAGAATGACTTCCAAAGGTCTTGATAGTTAAACAGCCACGCGTCACCTCTCCTTTGAATAGGATCCATATAGTTGAAACAATCCACGTGTTGTGCTTCAATAACCTTTCTCAACGAAGGAACATATACTCTTCTTAACGGACTCGCATATCCAACAAAGAAACCTTCAAGAGATTTAGCTCCGAATTTGCCATCTTGATCGATTACAGTGCATGGCGCACCAAATGGTTCTAAGAATTTCAAATTTGGCTTCCGTCGGTTTATCATCTCAAAACATGTTTTCTTTGTTGGTTTGACAGTGAGAACTCTGTTTAGCGTGTAGCAAGCCGCAGCAACCGCTTCACTCCAGAAGCTGATTGGAAGTTTAGAATCTGCAAGCATGGTTCTCGCAGTTTCAATCAAAGTTCTGTTTTTCCGTTCAGCAACACCGTTTTGCTGTGGAGTATAGGGAGCACTAAACTCGTGCAGAATCCCTTTTGCGTTGCAGAATTCCTTCAATTTGTTATTCTTAAACTCTGTGATGTTGTCACTTCTAATGCGTCTGACCGGCAGATGATAAAGATTCTCGAGTTTCTTAAACAGAATCACCAAGTTCTCGAACGTTTCGTCTTTTGATTTCTGAAAGAATACCCACGAATATCTCGAATAGTCATCTGTCATGACCAAGCAATATAAGTCTCCTGAGATGCTTCGAACATTTACAGGACCAAATAAATCCATGTGGAGACGTTCTAATGGCAACTTGATTGAGTTTAGAATTTTCTTCGGATGAGATTTCGACCATTCTATTATAAACAAAATATATATATACATGCATTAATGTCACATTTTCAATCGTCCCATATCACACAAATTCGTCGCACGCATGAACCCACAACCTGTATAACCAACGTCATTATGGTGTATGTAATAATATCCGACATTATGCAACTATTAAAAAATGCACTTAGACTTAACCCAAAAAGGGCAAGTGCTTAAATGTGCAGTCAAAGCATGTCACTGGAGTGACGTATATACGCCATACTATGAAAAGCATGAACTACTATGTGTGAAGGAACCCAGTCAAAACTAAACTTTCTTTGGAATAGGAATAATCACGAGTTGTCCGAATATTATAATTGGTGTCTTTTATGCACTGAACCCACTTGGGGGAAAGCTAAACCAGAAATCTCGTAATCCCGATCATTCCAGATAAAGGGACTAGTGAATCTTCCGAATACGTCCCTCGGATATCACGTCCATCCAGAGGGAAATGTCGTTAGTAAGCACGTCATATATACTTAAAAGAGGAATAAGACATTGACGTGACAACTAATTCTCTTCAAATTTGGAGTGTTACCTAACACACGTTACGAATTGTAAATAACTCAATGTGCAATACTAAGTCAAACTAAATGACCAAAGTGTAGATCGGTGCTCGACTGGATGTGAAATGGCATTAATAACCGTCAGAGTGCTAGGCTTACCTCGATTAATTATGGTTTTCATTCAGCCTTCTTGAAGTTGCTCTTGTTATTTCAAGAGATTACCGAGCGATGGTGGATCTTCGTTATTCATTTCCCAGCAGCACATATTCCTTCCGTGCCCTATTGGGAAACATAATTGGCTAATCCTAGGACCAAGTGGTCGAGAAACTCAACAAGCCTAGTCTCGACCAACCCGGGGGGCCGGGTCAGATCTTCATTTCTTGTTTACATTATTACAAATATGAGACTAGCGGGAAAAATCAGATTCAATGGTCAATTGTCCCTATCGGACTAGGGTCACTATGAATTCGGGCTTCAGCCCATGGTTTCGTAAAACCACACGAATTTCCCAATCTAAACCAAGATGGTTTGACACGAACAAATTCGATGAAACCCTTACGTTTAAGCGGTGATTTAGTTGGCGGAGGTGCCAAGATGGGAAGGCATTATATCTTTTTATATTCATACACAGTTCAGATCTTACCAAGTCCGAAATTGACTCGAAAATCCACGAGACCGAGACGGTCAAGTGGTGATTAACCACCTTGTGACTAGTATGGGTTATATTCGCCTATGCCTTAGGTAATCTCTCAAGAACATCATGGGAAATTACTTCTCATTGTCTCCATTAACGACATCCTTATGAAATGATAGCCGAGCGTGGCTATGTTCTCACCTTGCAAGGGGTACTCCGTCAATGGGAAACCTTGATTCGATGACTCGTTACTTAGTCATCTTTTACCAAATTACCCGTACGTCCATGATCAATGCCAATCCCATGTGTAGGGGGATCATAGTGATACTTGTGATCGTTAGACACTCATCACGCCTTAAGCATTTCCACATGATATAGTAGCATTCTAGATGTAGTGCTGGAATTAAAACCGCATTGGGCGCTCACCCTATCATTCTCGGTATATGGGAACTTTTATACGATATCTCTCGAAGAATCACACCGATGTCATCAAAGTTATTAAGTTGTTTCCTTCGGGAAAAGACACAGATAGTTGTACAACTGCTGGAGCCAAGCTCCTAAAACTTAATGCAAACTGGAATTATTACTGTAGAAATTCCATATCCTTATGACGTGATTAGACTACTGGTGAGTAGTTAGGGCACCCTATTGATGTGAGGGTGCAGATTCGTTGTTACTCGTGTGCATGCTTGCCTTATGGCAACTGTAGGCTCAAAAAAGCCTTTCTCTTTCTCTACCATAGAGTAGGGACTCTCGTGGTCGGTTAGTATTAGCCGAAGATACTCACGTACATGACAGCAAGGGAAGACATTCACTCATAACTCAGTGAGACCAAAAATTTATTCCCTTTTCACGAACCTGCGGAGCACGGTGCTCATTATTGAAATTTTTGCAACAAACCTTGGGAGAGTACCCATACTCCTCCTTTATAGGAGGTGTTCAATAACTATTAAACGAAATCGTAATTGAAACTTATGGTGTATGAATGGTGAAGATAATGAATGTAAAGAAAACGTAATAGTTGCAGTCAGCTATAAGTTGAATACGAAACTCATATCCTACTGTGAGTCCAATAACACTCTCACTCTCAGATTGGAAGTGATGACAGACGTTACTCTTATCAATACGTAGGAATTGTGGATGGACAAATTACACAGCTACTATGTAGCATAATTATCATCCTTGTACGTTGATAATACTAAAAGAAAAGCGAAGGCATACTTGCCAGTCGAATGACTGACTCAAATGTAAGGACTGAGCTTTCCAACGAATTACTAAATGAAATTTCGAGGACGAAATTTTTTTTACCGGGGGAGAATGTGACAACTGTGAAAAATCCCGGTAAACTTTGATTGGTACAAGTCCGTGGTGACCGAACGTGATATGTATATCGTGATATTATTGTGATTATGTGTGATGATACGCATTCTGGAATATAATACACCAACTATAATGGGACTATATGCATAGTAATTAACAAAAACATTACAGTGACATTATGCGTCACCTACATGACAAGACAAAGTCGTGAATGAACTAACGACTCTGGGACTAAGTATCAGTAAACATGCATGACTTGTGTGCTATGCCTAGCGATATCTGTATTGTCTCGGAAGAATCCGAGAGCACGTCATGGTTGACATGACACTACTAAGGACCAACAATGCGAGGTTGGCATCCTTAGCCTTGAACAACGTGTTGAAAGGAGACTTGACATTTAACAGCGCATTAAACCTTTAATGTTGATTATTAGGTTATCGGTGGCATCATTTAAGATTTCGAGTTCCAGGAATAACTTAGTTTTGTGTCATGTACTGTGACATAAGGTTTGAAAATAATCAAAGCCTGGACACGCAAAACGAAGCAGCTCTTGGTTGGGGAAACGCCTTGGTTCCGGGCATAACATAAGGAAACCGAATGTGCAAGGAACGATCGATCAAGCTTAAAAACACTTAAACGAACGTCAAATGAGACTTTTATGATTAAAACGTAAATGGGTTCGGATTTTAAGACGGTTATGCACAATTTTTAAAACCGAGTCTTTTGACACTAAGTACGTGCAAAACGGAGTCCGTCACGCAAATCCAGAACGCGCGCAGGACCGAAAACGAACCTATACTTATCCGGAAGATAAACATCATCTTTTAGCGCAATATTCGAAGCACGAGGTGGCCCTATGGGGCCCACCCCAAACCGCCACCCCCCATATTTAAACATTTTCTTTTCTTTTTCTTTTAAAGTTCACATAAAATTCCTTCAAAATTTTGGTTTCTTTCAAGATCTTCAGCTGATTTCTTCATATACCAACTCCAATCAAAGGTATTAACTCAAATCCATAAGGTTTTAAGCATGGGTTCTTGATTAAACATAATTTCTAGCCGAAAAACGCTTTTTAATCCATGAATTTTGGAGTTTTAAACAAGTCTTAGGACTGAATATGAACACCACATGAAACCCCTCGTGTTATATGGCAGCCATGGTCACTAATCATTGGGGTTTGATACCCTAATCAACTCTTATTCGACAAAAATCGCTTAACTATTCGATTAACCGAAAAACAATGAAATAAAGCTTGATTGATCTAAGTTCTAGCATATTTGGGTTGTACTTGGTGTGTAGGTACTGAATATAGGCTTCACATACTTTTGGGATCAAGATAAACGCTTGGAATCGGAAGAATCGCAAGGTATATCATCCAAGAACCGAATCTAGGCTAGGCAGAAAATTGTTTTAGCTATAACTTGTTCCGTGAAACTTGGATTGAGCTAAAATTTGGTTTGGTGATGTAGAGTATTGTCAGGAAGGTTCATGTAAAATTTTAGAATTTCTGGAATTTCCTACCATATTTGGTGAATTTTTAACTGTTTTACCGATAGAATTTCGGAAAAATTATCAAACGAATTCAATAAATCACCAAATTTTACCGAGACACTAAGGAACATATGGGAAATGATCTGAGAAAATTTGGAGTCTATTGGTTGAGTTTTGATTTAGGCTAAAAATCCGCGTTTTTTACGAGTTTTCGGTAGCCGGGAACACACCGAAACGTAATCGGAAAAATCCCAAAATTTTGTGAGAAGATTTTGTGTACATGTAAAGAGTGTTCTGGAATGTTTTGGGAATTTTTGAACAAATGATGGTATTTAATGTTAATTATGTAATTAAAAATAGTTTTGTAAATAATTTATTTAAATAAGTAAATGAAAAAAATAAATTCCAGAAATTTTCCTATAATCTACAGATTGTTACTGATTTATATAAAAGTTTGCATATTTTAATATAAAATATAGATTAAATGGGAATTTATGGAATTAAAAATAGATTATTTTAAAGCAATTTCGGCAATTTGCCGTATAACGAACCTGCCGGAACTGGGAGCTGACCCAACCCGACAAATACTATAATTGGAACACTGGGAGTATTCCGGGAGATTCCCGGGCAAATTTGGCACTATGAGTGTGTCCTAAGACAGTTCGAGAGAATTCCCGATGGTGAAAATGGAAACTCAAATTTGGGTAACCTAGACTCCCCAAATACTCAAACTCCCTTGATTAAAAGTTAATCATTCTTAAATAAACATGTGTTGGCATTATTGGTGTTTTCGTACCATTATCCGAACACGGTACTCTACTGACTTTGGATGGCACGTGAAACGGTGCCCGGAAGCCAAACTGAAATCTAATACTACGCTGACATACATCACCATACCAGTGTCCTATAGACTCAATCCGGAGTAATAACTCTTGACCAGATCCAAGTTATAACCAGTACCAACTGAGATACTGATTTGAGTCCATACTTGCATGGGTATTATTAAAGTTGATCCAGTTGCTTAATCACTCTTGCGTTGAGATCACTACTCGCACTGTGAGTTTCCCTACCCCGCTTTTAACTGTTTTATTGTTTTACTCGGGGTGGAATGCAGGTTACAAACTGTGTTGATTACACAAACTTATGAAGGGAATTTCACTTCCCTAACACATGAACTTGTTACAAACTGTGATCATCGCACCAATTTGGGAGTGAGTCTTACTCTCCCACTTTTAAATTGTGATACTGTTTTCGAGATGATTGGCATGTTACAAAACTGTGTTAATTGCACCAACATATGATGTGAATTATCTAACACACGAACTACCTCCCCTCTACAAGTGATTAATATAAGTCGTGGGTAGTGGATAGTACTATGGGTCTGACGGACCCAGGTCGCGCCCGACAGAAAGGTCGGCAACCAGGTCTGCACATATCCTAATTTGGTTGTGTTGTTAGGCATAACTGCTAAGGGGCATTGAACTGCACGTGACGCAGTTGATGGGCCGGGAGTGTCTTTGTGACACGGTCCGGTGGCCGGGAGTGTCTGGGATGACACGGCCTGGAGTCAGGTTTCACTTGTGTCCTCGTGTATTTCCATCTACGACTATGACTGTGACCGTCATTGTGACTATGACTAGTGCAATTAAACTTGTTAACACATGTTGTTACACAACGATTAAACTAGTGGAACTCACGCAGCGTTTAGCTGACATTTTTAAAACTAACATGCATTTCAGGTAACTTGAGACTGATGTGATCCATGTATGTGGTTCAAGACGTGTTTGTAAACGAATCCTTATATAGACGCATGCAGCTTAGAAGACTTATGTGGTTCATGGGAACACGCAGTTGTAACATACATGTAGTATGTAATCAACGTTTTGTAAGTAATAAAATGTAGTGGCTTAATAAACAATGTGCTTGTACCACAGGTGTCTGTTGCATCCCGGATTAATTTTCTTCCGCTGCGAGTTGGGGTGTGACAATACAAGTTTTAAATATATTTTTGTTTGTGATCTTGCAATATGACGTTCAGTAAATTCATAATTCATGGTTGGTTTTGTAAATCGAGTTATCGGGCAATATGTTGGTAACTAGTTTCATAATCTATCATTGATTGTTGTTATTTTGTAAACTATAAATGTACTTATATTAATCATAAAAATGGCCCCCTAGAATTTTGTTTAATTGTGTACATATGTATGTATGCATGATTGCTAGATGGATTCTAAAAAAAGAAAGGGAGAAGAGAAATTTGGCCAAAAGAAATGGTTTTAGAATTATGTCGGTTACTAAATAAATATATCAAGAAACATGGTCGAACTTCCCCATTCAAATGGGTCACTCTTCAGCCAGAGTTCGAAAAGGTTATAAATCATAAATTCGCCAGTGACAAAGCTATGAAGAACAAGTGTGATAGTATGAGAAAAGAGTACAACCTTTGGAAGTCACTTAAGAATGGAGAGACTGGTCTAGGTTGGAATGAAAGTACCAAGCAACTTAATTGTTCTGATGAATGGTGGAAAAGAAAAATTCAGGTGACATATTATAACTCATTCAAAATTTAAATACCATATAATATGCCAGTCATAATGATAACTAAAGATTCACCATTATATTGTGTAGGAAAACCCGAAAGTTCTAGCAATTCAAAATAACCAACCATCTATACACCTACAAGAAGAGTGGGATCAGTCATTTGGAGATGTAGTTGCTAGTGGGGAAAATTGTGTGGCACCATCTATGGATCCAACTACATTCAGTGAGGTGCATGTTGAGAACCTTGTGGATGACAATGTTGAGGGAGGTGACAATTTCTATGGTGACTTTTTGAATGAAGTAATTCAACATGATGCATCAATATTAAGCCCAAGTGAGGTTGCAAAAATTTTTGAAAAGTCTATTAAAGTAAACATTAAGCCTAAACCAGTTAAGATGAAACGTAAAGGGAGAGAATCATTGGGAGCTTCAATACTTAAAGAACATTTCACTCAAAGTAATATGAATCAACAACGTGCTCTAGAAATATTAGAATCAGATTCTTCCAAACTCAGTCAAAGTATTAAGTTTAGTATTGAAGCTGCTATGGTTTGCTTAGCCAGATGGTAGATGCATGATTAATGAGAGAAGATGAGGAGTTGTGGTTATTTGCAATGGATTTATTTGAAGATCCTGTGAAAAGAGAAATGTTTATAAATGTGCCACATGATCATGGTAAGTTAGCGTGGCTGCAACGAAAGCGAAGGCTCACCGACTAAAGTTTTCTTTGAGGACATGTTACGAAGACATTATTGTTTCTATTTGTTTGAACTTTATTGCTTGTGGATTGATTTATTGTTTTTTACCTTGATGTTTTAGTGACATGACTATGTTAAGCTATTTATCCATTTATATTTTAGCTATTAAAGTGTTTATATGTTAAGCTGATATTGAATTTATTATCAGGGTTACAATGAATAATGAAACAAGCAAGAAGAAGCACAAACTGCATTGTTATAATTTTTTGTTGGATTCAACCTATACATGTGATCTAGTTGCTGCATACTATTATAAGCATATGTACAAGGAACCATGCATGACATCACCTCAAATAGGACAGGCTTGGATGATGGAAGTTTTAAATGGCAGTCTTATACGATGTGTAAATGCATTCAGAATGCATCCAAACGTGTTTACGAAATTATGTAGAGAGCTTAAATCAAACTATGGATTGCATTCGAGTGATAGAATGTCAACCTGTGAGAAGGCCGGGATATTTTTGTATACATTGGCATTAGGTTTATCTAACAGGAATGTTGGGGAGCGTTTTCAACGTTTTGGGGAGACTATTAGTAGAGCCTTTCATGAAGTTCTAGAGTCAATAGCTGGTAGAGGTAAAGGTTTTCAAGGTCTAGCAAGTGACGTTATAAAACCAAAAGATCCAACTTTTCAATTCGTACCACCTCAAATCTTGAATGACAAAAGATACATGTCGTATTTCAAGGTAATTAAATTGATTAATGTCATTCTTACTTGTGTACTTTGTTACTTGACTAATGTTCAAATTATATATAGGATTGTACTGGATGTATTGACGGTACACACATAGGGGCCTGCATCCCAGAGTTAGCAACTACCTTATATTGGTAGAAAAAGGGGTGCCAACTTTCAACGTAATGGCAACATATGATTTCGATATGTGTTTCACATTCGTATCGATTGGATGGGAGGGATCAGCACATGACAAGCGTTCAGCTTCCCACAACCACAACCACTTGAAGGTAATATTTCGAATTACTTACACATACATTTGGAATTGTTTCCTGTTACTTTTAATAAATTCTAACGCCTTTTGTTTTTCAACTCCTTTATCAGGTAGATATTATTTGGTTGATAAAGGATATCCAGATAGAAAAGGATACCTTTTTCCATATTCCAAGACAAGATACCATCAATCTCAATTTCAAAGAAAGCCCCGAATAATATGCAAGAAGCTTTCATTGTTCACATTCATCTTTACGAAGTCATATTGAGAGGTCATTTGGAATTTTCAAGAAATGATTTAAGATATTTGGTATGCTCCAGTATAGCGTGCAAACACATATTGATGTTATCATGGCTACATTTGCATTACATAACTATATACGTAATTCTGAAGAAGATTTCATGTTTACTGCAATGGAGCAACATCCAAACTACATACCACGAGATGAACTGCATGATGTTCGTTACCATGACATAAGCACTAGCGGTCTGTTTGAAGGAACATCGAATAAGATGAAACATGTTCGCAACGAAATTGCTACTTTGATATGGAATGCACGACATTAATGAAAATGACCATGTTTTATTCATTTGAGAAATAACTTATATATATATATATGTTGTGTGTGTGTGTGATTACGTTTAGTATTAACTCCAGCTACTATACCAAACACCTTAATATCTAAAAAGCTACAACTACCAGCTAGTTTTGCCAAAAATAACCTTTATAAGGGGTGAATTGTGATTCTCGTATATTTACAGATGAATAGTAATATTTTCACTCAAAATCACTCTTAATCATTCCTTATAATATAACTTATCTCACTCACATAAATATAAGAGATTGTAAATGCTCTTATTATTATCATTGTTTTATTCGTCTATTCCCTTATTATTATTATTAGTATTCTATTGTTCTTATTGTTTAAATATTTTAAAATGCTTTTGTGTTCAATACTTTAACTGATTTTTCAATTATTTTAGTAACCATTAAATTTTTAATACAAAGAAAATTATAAACGATCAATAAGTTTATAACTCTACTTACAGCTCGTGATTAAGTTTATCAAAAGTTTATAACTCTTCTTATAGCGAAGATATTTAATATGCAATAACTTTTTTATATGATTTTAGGTATACATAAATCATAAATAATAATTAATATAAGCACCTTGCTCTAGCCCGGGAAGCTCCGGGTGATAATAACCTAGTATATATTAAACCAATAATAGTTAGAACTAGAAACCAGAGTTAGATGATAAAGACAAAAGTATACACATGCTGGAAACTAATGGAAGTATGACGAAAAAATAGTGATAGATCCACAAATTTACGTTACGAGAGGTGAAAATGAGCCAGGCCAAAAAGATTCGGGTCAGATATGGTTATGTAAGAATGGCCACGTCAAAAATATTGAACAATGGTACACATATGCAGGGTATTAACGAGATTGACTCACAAATGGAACTAAACCATGAAAATGGTTGATCATCGATCTCAGCAGCTAATAATTATAACTAAACTGATTCATAAAAACAAAGCCTTCAGATAAACTCTTCAACCAAATGCTCAATATCAACCATGCCATTGCAACATTCCACCGTTTTAACCACCTTTTCAAAAGCCGCGACACTACAAGGAACCACCAACCGGTTATTCTGGTCTTCATCATCAACGCCTTCTCTAACAACATTTTAAAGAGCGGGTGGGATAGATGTGCGGTGGGAACTACAAACCTTCATGGTTCGTCGCCAACATAAATTGCAAAAAACCCTCTTGGGGTTGTTGTATTGGCTTCGATGCACCCTTCTTCCCCATATGTCTTTAGCAAGTGGTCATGGTGCGATGGTTTACGATCTGTGGTGCGGTTAACTTTGACCATTTTAGGAAGCAAGCTTCTTGCCCATCATTGTTTTGGGAGAGCGGTTTATGTGCTTCAGGAGGCAGCTTAATATCGACATTGGAATCCAACCATTTTGACCATTTCTCTCAAAACGGAAAATTAGAAACTTAACAAATGGCTTTGGTTAGTGGCCTGCAGCTTAGTTTATCCTATGGACAAAGATATGTTTATTCAATTCCCCATGGAATTAGTAGCACTCACGTTTGACTCTGCCAAATTTGTTTTATTCTACCAAACTTATTCCACCACCAAATTAAGGAATAAATATATATTACTTATAAATTATGTAAGGAAATTTCGGAATCAATATCAGGTTTCTATAGATGGATGCTATAATAAAGATACATTACCAAACTATTACCTCTATATTAATTTATAACTTCTGTCTAAAAGTTACTATTATTTTTCTACGAGAAAAATATCCGGATAGTCTATGTGGTTACTCCGATTTCACCTTTACTCCATACATTTTCAATAGTCTCAAACTTTGACAAATTCGTTCTAAGACACCCCCTAGCGTAGATGGGGGTCAGTTTTCTCAGTTAAGTGTTTATGTAAAATTACCTAAATGCCCTTAATATAAAACATTCAATGAATTCAATATTTATTTATGGGTATAAAAACAAAACAACCCACCCTCACCCCGCCCCAATCCAACCCAACCCCCATCTTTTTCTCTCTTTCTTCTCTTCAACTCCGTGGACCTAATAATTCTAAGAAATAACACATCATTTACAAAGGACTGATTGTGAGTTGGAGCCCACAAACACAAGTGTTATCACATCCGATAGTTGGGTGTTTCTTGAGTCATTGTGGGTACTTGTTGCTAGAAAGCGTGGTGGCTAGTGTGCCGGTTAATGCTTCTCCGTAGTGAACGGATCTGCCGACGAATGCGCAGCTGGTGATGGATGTTTGGGGTGTTGCTGATGTGAAGCTGAAAAAGGATTATGATGGTGGTTTTAGTGAGGATGAAGTGGGAAGATGTGTGGATGAGGTAATGAGTGGTTTGAGATCGGAAGATATCATGAAGAATGCGTTGGAGTTGAGAGCGGCAGCGTGTTAGCCGTTGATGGATGGTAGTTGAGATCGGATAAGCTGGTTTTCGCAGATGGTGAAGACGATGGTTGTTGCAGCGGTGATTTGTGGTGGTGGTTGAAAATGGCAGCGATCTGTGGGTGGTGATGCAGTGGTTTCCGGGTGCCGGCAACGATTTGTGGGTGGTGATGATGGTGGTTTGTTGCAGTGATGGAGGGTGGAGGCGGTGGTTGAGGGGTGGTGGTGGAGGTATGGAGAAGATGAAGGCGAATTATTTTAGGTTTTTAATAAAAACGGGCCCCACCTGAATTAATTTGTATTACCTCTTTTTGTTTTGTTTGTTATTTTTTAACAGTAAGGGTATTTTTGTCATTTCACATCCACTTAACTGAGAAAACTAACCCCATCCATGCCAGGGATCATCCGAGAACGAATTTACCAAAGTTGGGGACTGTAGCTGTTATTTTAAAAATGTACGTCTCGAAATATCGGCGGAACTTAATAATGTTCATCAGACTTTCCATGTGTCTAACCTCAAGAAATGCCTAGCCGAAGAGAATCTCCATGTAACTCTCGAAGATCTGCA
Source organism: Scalesia atractyloides (assembly GCA_947069175.1). Lineage (NCBI taxonomy): Eukaryota > Viridiplantae > Streptophyta > Magnoliopsida > Asterales > Asteraceae > Scalesia > Scalesia atractyloides. The sequence continues at coordinate 59,624,627 of CAMTDV010000017.1, forward strand.
AACAACGAGACACTCCATTTCGTGGAAAATCCTGTCGAGATCATGGACCGAGAAACCAAGAAGCTACAGCGCTCACGCATCCCTATCGTGAAGGTCCGATGGGAAGGCAAACGTAGCGCCGAGTCCACTTGGGAATTGGAAAGTGACATGAAGACTAAGTACCCGCACCTCTTTGTTACGGCCACTACTTAAATTTCGGGATGAAATTTCCTAGAGTAGGGGTGACTATAACAACTCAGAATTTCGTTGTTATCTTTTTCTTTATTATCGATCGTATCTATCCTTTGTAAATCTCGAGATTCGTTTATAATAAAAGTTTGTATTAATTACTTATGATTATGTATGTTATATCACATCTAAATCGCTTATTAAATCGTATCGCTAATTTGTATTACCTCTTTTGTTTTGTTTGTTATTTTTTAACAATAAGGGTATTTTTGTCATTTCACATCCACTTAACTGAGAAAACTAACCCCATCCACGCCAGGGATCATCCGAGAACGAATTTACCAAAGTTGGGGACTGTAGCTATTATTTTGAAAATGTAGGGACTAAAGGTGAAATCGAGCAAACCACCGGGACTATCCGGGCATTTTTCTCTTTTTTCTGCTTTTTTCACCTTTATACTTTTCTTCATTTACAGCTTTATCACAAATGATTTTTATTATAGTCCTAACACCTTTGTACTTTAAACTTTGGTCCCTATACTTTTAATCCTTAAAAACTTTGTCGTTTTACATATTGGTCCAAAATTGTCGAGTTAACACACTGCAAAGCGCGTGTGGTTCAACATTTTTAAAGCATTCTTTTCGTTTAACGGCCCCGTCGCAATGTGTAGATATTATTAGCTATTAGATTCTGTGTTTTGCTTTTTGGTCTAAGTTTTGCGAGTTAGAGTTTGAAACGTGCATGCGTGGTTCAACGTTTTCATGTCTACTTTTTGGTCAGTTTAATGGTCTCGCCGTGAAGCGCATTGTAACAACTCAGAATTTCGTTGTTATCTTTTTCTTTATTTTCGATCGTATTTATCCTTTGTAAATCTCGAGATTTTTTTATAAGAAAAGTTTGTGTTAATTACTTATGATTATGTATGTTATATCACATCTAAATCGCTTATTAAATCGCATCGCTAATCTCATCGCATCGAAAAACGCAGTTAATTATGTGGTTTATGTTATTTATGTGTTATGTGTGGTCATAGTTATGATTACGCTAGCTATCGCATCGCTCTCGCACAACTCGAATCGCTAATTCGCACTATTGTATTAATTATAATGCTTAACGCATCAATTATAATGCTTAATATAACTACCTAATACGAACCGAATCGCCAAACGAACTCTTAACACGAAATAAACAAAGAAAACCCAACATTTGGGTCAAGTTCGCTCGAACTTGGTGATACCAAGTTCGGCCGAACTTGACTGGCCAAACACAGGTTCTCCTCCTCTACTCAAGTTCGCTCGAACTTGCCTGAATCTCTAGGGATTCAGCAAGTTCGGCCGAACTTAACTCAACTCTCTTCAATATCTCTCAAGTCCGCTCGAACTTGCATGATTCCATGCAAGTTCGGCCAAACTTGACTCCACCAGCTCACCATTTGCCTTCTCCTATAAATACCCAGCTCCATTCTCTCATTTGAACTTGCTGCAAGTTCGCCCAGATCTCTCAAACCCGAAAACCTCTGTTTTCTAAGTAAGAATCAACCTGATTTCAACTGCAATGATGTTCAACAATGTTTTACAACGATTTTGCACAAGGCATTGCCTTCGTTTTCATCAAATCTTTTCTGTTTACGAAAATCTTCATCTTTTTCCATCAAAACTTCTGTTTTCACTCAGATCTACACTAGATCTGAGCAAAACCTTTTAAATCCTTGATTTTTACACCATTTTCGAACTAATGACGTATGATTCGTTCACTTTTGAGTGGAACGAGGTATTGTCGAAGCTAGATCTCAGATCCGGAAGCACAAGGACAAAATCATCACTTTACACAAGCTGGACTAACCCGTACGAACCTTCAAGTTCGCCCGGATTAGCCTGGGTTTCTGTAAAATGGCTAAGTTCGCTCAAAAGACCTCTCCAGCCTAAGTTTTACTAAGTGGCGTAAGGTTGGAGGGATGGGCACTCGATTTCCTCAGCAAACGACGCGAAAACGCAAGATTTTAGACACGAAAACATCAAGTTCGCTCAAGAATCACCAGCAGTCAGGTCAAGTTCGACCGAACTTGTACCCAACTAGGGCAAGTTCGACCGAACTTGGGTCCTTTTTCATCAAATTCCTTACAAGTTTGACCGAACTTGTCTAGTTTCTTAGGAAACTACACAGGTTCGCCCGAACTTGTCTTTTCAGTAAGACTTTTTCACAAGTTCGCCCGAACTTGACAAGTTTCCTAAGAAACTTACATAGTTCGACCGAACTTGGATCAAATCTCTCCAAAACTTAACAAGTTCGCTCGAACTTGTATGTTTACATATAAGTTCGCCCGAACTTGCGTACTGTTCAATCTAAACTTAACTGTTTCAGCAATTCGGAAGACTGATGCACTTATGTTCGTTTACATGATCCGGCACGCTTCGCAACTCCTCTCAGATCCCTAATCTTACCTAAACGCACCCACTGTCAGTATACTTGAACCCTTTTACGCTTAAACACACTTTTGGGTGTTACATACGTTCCTCTATCAAAATCACTTCACAAATCAAATTGTTTATCACACACGAATAATCTGGTTATATATGCTCAATAGTGATACTAGAAACATGTCACTAGGACTTATTTTCGTTAACTTGCCTCCTTAGCTAGTATGGTACTATAGTGTGGCTAACACCCGACGGGGTCTAGTTAGGATGGACGCGCAAGCCTTCTCACGGTAGTTAGCATAAGAAATAAGCCTATGTTTATCTGTGTGATGTGTTTTGGTGTATCATGATATGTAATTGGACTATTTCGCGAACGGTTTACTTATTATGCTAGTATTACAAAAACTTATATGCTCACCTTTACTTAATTGTATTGACTTGTATTTTAACGTCTGTAACATGTTGAGGACTTTTAGCTTGGATGCTTGGACTTAGTATTGCTCAGTTGGTTTTGTTATGTTTTAGTTCCAAGTGTAATAAATTTAGGGAAGATCGGATCAGATTTTGTATTTAAGGGATTTTGTTGAATTATAATGGTTGTTTGGAGATTGTATGAGTTTGATAGTATGGGATATTAAATGTTGATTATTTTTTTTGAATTAATCGTTATGGAATCTCTTGATCAATCTGATTCGCCTAGTGCCACTACCCCGATGATTCCGCCATCTGTTGGGGTGTGAAGATTGGTATCAGAGCCCATAACCGTAGGATAGTAGGTAGAATTGCCATGATTTGACCTAGTAGCATGTTTAAGTACCTGATTGACCAATCTTGACTTAAATGTTAAATTGTTTGCCATAAATGCTTAAATGTGCCTTTCCTAAGGCTAATACAATATACACACTGGAAAACGCTCATGTCACACAACCGAGTAATCAAGTCAAGATTAGGTGTGAAAACCGAGAACTCTCGATGAGATCATTCACTCCGCGCAATCTCTATCGCATGAGATACCTTTGTTGAGTTAGGAGTGACATCCAAAACTCTACGAAAATCTCCATTTCTATCAAGGAACGAAGTTGCTAAGTTAGGGGTGAAACTCGCATCTTAGTAACAAATTCCGCCTTTTGATTTTCAATCTCACCAAAGTATCGATTATTTTGATGATTTGGAACACGTAGTTACCGGAAGGGTAATAATGTTAGCCGCTTGCGGTGAGAGCATCTATCTATTAGGCCAAAGCGTGGGTCCAAAGTCATAGGATGATCGAACCACTTTGGGTAGTCAACGTCTCAAAACCCCGGATGTTGGTGCACCTGGTGTTCGTCACTTGTCGAATAGGCTAGATAGAGCAGGTGTTGAATATTGTATAGGTTAGAATCGAATACACGACTAAAATACGGAGATTTCAGTGTAAAAGGGATCAAGTTCACCCGAACTTGACCTGTATTGGTCAAGTTCGCCCGAACTTGATGTGCCTTTGGTCAAGTTCGCCCGAACTTGACTATAGCAGGGCCAACTTCGCTTGAGTGTCCATGTTGATGTCAAGTTCGCCCGAACTCACCTCCACTCCAACGAACTTGTCTCCCTACATATAGGTTTGTTGTTCATTTTGTCATTGAAGTTTTTGGCATCCCTACGGGAGGTGCTGCCGGATTCTCTCCAGGAACTCCGGCAGCTGGACTTATAAAGATGTATACTCTTTCGGTATGAATGAAGACTTCCGCTGCATTCTACTTCTACTCTTTTATATAATAACATTCTACCGAATCGGTTTACGTTTATCCATTAACTTCCGTCTAGAACCCCTCTCGGACCTTCAATTGGTATCAGAGCTGCGGTTATCACCTACGCTCATGAATTTGGACATTTATGGACATTAGGAGGGTTTTAGACGTTAATCATCAAATAAACATACAATCCACGGACAAAATCTAAAATTGAACGGATAGGATTGTTAGAAAACCATTTTCGATCAGATCTATGGTGGAATCATCTCGAAATTCGAAGAAATAAGGATTTTGGATCGAAAAATATGAAAAAAGGCTGATTTGGGAGACCAAGTTCGGCCGAACTTGACCTGTGGAGGTCAAGTTCGCCCGAACTTGATAAGGTTTTTCAAGATTTCTCTCAAGTTCGCCCGAACTTGACTGATTTTCTTTGAAATTAAGCACAAGTTCGCCCGAACTTGGTGGTGGCCAACCAAGTTCGCCCGAACTTGTCAGGATGCCTAAAAAAATATTCGAAAAAATTTATTGCTCGGTTGATGAGACGGGTGTCCAGAAAAATTTGGTGATAGAAATTTTTTCGAAATTTTAACGTCCGATACTGACTATTCGGGGACACAATCGGAGGCCTTAGAGAGAGGCTGAGATGATGAGGTTAGAGATGGTTGAAGATGAGAGGGTAGTCATTGATACCAAAGCAATTTAGTGATCATTAGAGCTGAAGACTACCGATGGGCTTTAAAGTAAATTCCGCATTTGTTAAGTACTGAAAATTCCAGATTTGAGGGGGAATTTCAGTGAAAAATTCAGTATGGTCTGAATTTGCAAAAATGAGGGGGATTAAAAAATTTCAATATTTGAAGATTCCGGCATTTTTAATATTCGTGACACTGCAACAGTATTCGGGTGGTTTCCGACTACAGATTAACCGGGAAATACAGAGATTTGAGATTCATTTGTAAATTGATCAAGTTGATGTCTAGTTTGAAAGCAGGTGGTTACATAACTGAGTCTTGGAGGAGTTTTTTATCAGATTCTGCGGTCATGGTTGTGGATTGACACCTCAGTCGCGCGTATTGTTTGGAAGCACACACGACTTCCTATCTTTAACTCTGCTTTGCACATGAATTATTGACTGGACTAACCACCAGGAGAGAAGGATGCTTTGTAGTTTTAGTTGCCCCGGGTTGTACGCGGTACCATGATTAAGGAAGATGATTTATGGGATCGGATCTTCCAGACAAAGAAGTGTACCAGTTGTTGACGAAAGAGATTATCCATTTGGGATTCTATGATCACAGGAAGTTCAGATTATTCAGATCATGATTCAGATTGATGCTTAAGGGTTAGAGTCCTGATCTCCGGTGAAGGAACAGTTAGCTGGATTAGAATCGTTAATACAAGTGAGGAACTGAGGACGTTCAAAACGTTCAGTGATGATATTAGGAATTAATGACTAGCTCCGAAGACGGATGGTTTCAAAATTACCAAGGAAATCTGATGATAACCTTTGGTGGCCATTATTTTTAATCTTTAAGCAGATGAATCATTCTTCTCTTTGGACACCGCCGTTGGATGATGATGTTTGGTGATTAAGTGGCGTTGGTCTACCGAAGATAGCTATATATCTGACATTGTGACTGAAGAAGAAGAATGTGATTTTGATCGCGGACGAATGTTTCTCAGAGTCGAAGTGTTACCACATTATTTGGTTCCGATTAAGATTTGCTGATTGAAAAAGATTACCGATTTGCTGATCTGGATTGATTACGGAAATTGGGATTTCAGATTATTACGGGTAAACATTGATTTGAAGTTTACCACTGTGGTAATTCGAAGTTTCTATCAATTGCCGGTTCAGTTTTTGAAGATCGGAAGATCGAGCATGGGAGATACGCGCTAAAACTGAACGCGGATGTGGTTAAAGTTGAAATGGAAAAGCTGTATTGATGAATTTCAAGTTAGTGTCTATTCAAGATAATCTGTCAGTCAAGTAAATCAGAGGAGGTTGGAAACTGTGCAACAAATATCTGAACTAGAGATTTCAGGGGGAATTAGATGTTGATAATGCAAACCCGAATCATCAATTAAGGGGGAATTTGTTGACGCGTTTCGACGACATCGGCAAACACCTTGATTGAAGTTGCAGAATATTCAAACACGGCTAACGTTTGAAGACCAACATTCGACAGTAACGAACAAGGGGGAATCTATTGGTGCACCTGGTGTTCATCACTTGTCGAATAGGCTAGATAGAGCGTGTGTTGAATATTGTATAGGTTAGAATCAAACACACGACCAAAATACAGAGATTTCAGTGTAAAAGGGATCAAGTTCACCCGGACTTGACCTGTATTGGTCAAGTTCGCCCGAACTTGATGTGCCTTTATTCATGTTAGCCCGAACTTGACTATAGCAGGGCCAAGTTCGCTTGAGAGTCCATGTTGATGTCAAGTTCGCCCGAACTCACCTCCACTCCAACAAACTTGTGTCCCTATATATAGGTGTGTTGTTCATTTTGTCATTGACGTTTTGGCATCCCTGCGGGGAGGTGCTGCCGGATTCTATTCAGGAACTCCGACAGCTGGACTTATAAAGATGTGTACTCTTTCGGTATGAATGAAAACTTCCGCTGCATTCTACTTCTACTCCTTTCTGTAATAACATTCTACCGAATAGGTTTACGTTTATCCATTAACTTCCGTCTAGAACCGCCTGATCTCGGACCTTCACCGGACACTCCCAATTGATTTAAGTCTATATCGTCGATTACGCATCATCAAGTTTAATATTATTTATGTGTTTAAAATTTTGAGAATCTTCGCTTAATTCGATTTCTTGCTTTATTTATTTCTCGCATTATCGAATCCTCGATTTATCACTTTACACTCCATAAACGCATGCCCAACTCGCACTGCTCTGAAAATATAAAACGCTAATTAATACACCAACCAAACTAAAGACGCGTAACTCGCTTACGCCTATGAGGACATGTGTGTCTCATATGCGATATTATCTCGCTTATCTCGCTATTATATATCGCTTATATCTCGCATCTCATACCGCACTATGCAAGATGGTTAACTAGAAGTGAATACGTGCAAATACGTGTTTAAGTGCCTACATGATTATGTGCTTACGTACCTATGTGCTCACGTGTTTATGTGGCTACGTGTTTATGTGTTTACGTGGATACTGCTTATGTGTTTATGTGCCTTGTATGAATAATAATAAAAAAATATTTTTAAACATAAACTTATTATAATCGAATCTCATCCTATCAAATCCTTCAATGTAGATGTCTTCAATGGGATCACATACCAGGAGAAATCTCCAGCGCAGCAACGCCGACAAGCGTATTGCTACAATGGTAGCCAAGGAAATGGCAAAAGTCATCCCGCAAATTTGTCTCGGAAATTCATACTGTGAGCAGTAACTCCTCGGTCGACTCAAAAACTGAGAATCAAGCTGTTCGCAAGGGCCAACTTGATCCCCCAAGCCACAGCTTCAAAAATTTCAAGGCTTGTGCACCTCTCGCCTTCACGGGCAACGATGGACCGACTTCTATGTTCCATTGGTTTGACGCCATTGAGGTCACCTTTAGGCAAAGTGGATGCCCCGATGACCTTCGCACGGTGAAAGCTACAGGAGTCTTCCAGTCCCGAGCTCTCGACTGGTGGACCGCCGAAAGAAATAGGTGCGGTAATGATGAAGCCTACAATCTGTCTTGGGAGGAACTCAAGGAAGTGATTATGAAGGAGTTCTGTCCTCCGCATGAGATGCAAAAGCTCGAGAACGAGTTTTGGGGAATCAAACAAGATGGTCCCGACAATGCTGGATTCACTGCTCGATTCAAGATTTTGAGCATCATCTGTCCCAGCCAAGTTAATACTACTGAGAAAGCTATCGACAAGTATATATGTGGTTTACGTGAGTGTGTCGTGAATTTTGTGAAAGTTGCTCGTACCACAACCATCGAGGAAACCTACATGCTCGCCGCTGAGATCAATGATCAGCGAGTTCAAGATGGTTATTTCAAGAACCATGCGAAAGTTGCCAATCAAGCTGTCGCCGAAGGGTTCTGCTGCTATCGAACCATCCAGTGATCCGAAGGTAAAGCATCAGGGACGCAAAAGAGGAAACCCTAGCAAGAACTACGCTGCTGCTACACCGCTCAACTCTCAGCCTTATCAGGCTCCTGCTCAAAACGCACCCCAGCTAAACGTGCGTACACTGGTCCTCACCCACTGTGCCCTAAGTGCACATACCATCACGTGGTGGGTGGAAACTACCGTTTTTGCACAAACTGCAACATCTACGGCCACTTCACTGTCAGTTGTCATACCGGCCCTCGTCAGCCAGCTCCTCAAGCTCCAGCACTACCAGCTCCTCAAGCTCCAGCACTGCCAGCTCCCCAGCATACTCCCTAGAACAACCAGCAGCAACAAGCAGCTCCAAAATCACGTGTGTGCTACGTGTGTGGTGATCCGAACCACTTTGCAAATGTCTGCCCAAACCGTACCGTGAAGCAAGAGCCGCAGCAACAATAGCCCCAGCAGCAGCCACCACCGCAGCCTCAGCAGCAACGATAAGCTGCGCGTGGAAGAGCTTTCAACCCGAATCACCGCCAAGTCCCGAATGACAACAGTGTTGTCAATGGTACGTTCCTTGTCAATGGTATTTATGCTTCATGTTTATTTGATACTGGTGCCGATAATTGTTTTGTATTGTTAGAATTCGAAAAGGTTTTAAAATGTAAACGCGCTAAACTCCCAAAGACTTTCGATGTGGAAGTCGCCACCGGAAGAACCGTTACCGTTAATTCAGTCCTACGTGGTTGTAATCTCGATCTCAACAACCACATCTTCTCGATCAATCTAATACCTATGCAGTTAGGGTGTTTCGATATCATAGTAGGCATGGATTTTCTTCGGGAAAATCATGCTGAAGTTGTATGCTTCGATAAAATGATTCGTTTCCCTCTCCCTAACGGTGATCAACTCCATGTCTATGGTAAAACTCTCTCAAAGAAGTTGATGCTTTAGCCATGTACTCGAGCACACAAATGCTTGCAAAAGCGATGTATTGCTTTCCTCGCCCACATTGTGAACCCGGAGAAAGAAAAGAAGACTTATAAAGATGTTCCCGTTGTTTGTGAATTTCCTAAGGTCTTTCCCAACGATTTACCTGGTTTACCCCCTACTCGAGATGTTGAATTCCGTATCGATTTAGTTCCCGGAGCTACTCCCGTTGCTAAAGTTCCTTATCGTCTCGCACCATCCAAAATGCGCGAGCTATCAAGCCAACTTCAAGAGCTTCTTGATAAAGGTTTCATACACCCGAGCACTTCGCCATGGGGCGCACCTGCCCTTTTCGTGAAAAAGAAGGATGGATCATTCCGAATGTGCATCGATTATCGTGAACTTAACAAACTCATGATAAAGAACCGCAACCCTCTTCCTCGTATCGACGACTTATTTGATCAGCTTCAAGGTGCTACTTGCTTTTTTAACATCAGTTTACGTTCCGGTTATCATCAGTTACGCGTGTTGGAAGAAGATATTCTGAAAACCGCCTTTTGTACCCGTTATGGCCATTTCAAAGTCGTGGTCATGCCTTTTGGTCTTACAAATGCACCCACAGTCTTCATGGATTTGATGAACCGGGTGTGTAAAGCTTTTCTAGATCGTCTCGTCATTGTGTTTATCGATGACATCCTTATTTACTCGAAGTCGAGAGACGAACATGCGTGCCATCTTTGTTTAGTCCTCGAACTTCATCAAGGAAATCGCCTTTATGCTAAGTTCTCTAAAATGTGAATTCTGGCTCGAAGAAGTCCAATTTCTCGGCCACATCGTTAATAGTCAAGGAATTCAAGTCGACCCTGCAAAGATCGAAGCCATCAAGAGTTGGATTACGCCGAAGAATTCTTCCAAATCCATTCCGACTTTTCAAAAATCATCGTTCCGCTTACCGCTTCAACTCATAAAGATAAACCTTTTGTTTGGGACTCCAAACAAGAGGAAGCTTTTAAAACGCTTAAGCGTATGCTATGCAACGCTCCCGTTCTCGCCTTACCTGACGGAAACGACGATTTCGTTTATTGTGATGCCTCTAATCTTGGTCTTGGTTATGTCCTTATGCAACAAGACAAGGTTATCGCGTATGCATCTCGACAACTCATAATCCACAAGAAGAACTACATGACCCACGATCTCGAACTCGGTGCAGTTGTTTTTGCATTAAAGGTATGGCGACACTACCTTTACGGTACCAAGTGTACGGTCTTCACCGACCATAAGAGCTTACATATCTTTAATAAAAAAGAACTGAATATGTGCCAACGCAGATGGGTTGAACTTCTCAACGATTACGATTGTGAGATACGCTACCACCCCGGCAAAGCAAACGTCGTAGCCGATGCTCTAATTCGACGAAGCTATGTATATAGTGTTCGTGACTCTCAAGCTTTGAATGATCTCGAAATCATGATTCGCTCCGCTCAATTCGCTTGTTTTAACGAGAATACCTTGGAGGAAGAAATGAAATGTGGTGCCGAAAGTCAACTTGTTGTTAAACCTAACGGTATCTATTATTACCTCAATCGCATCTGGATTCCAAGTCGTGATAATCTCCATGAATTGCTAATGACCGAAGCTCATAAATCTCGATATTCCATTCACCTCGGTGCCGACAAGATGTACCAGGACCTTCGTCCTAAGTACTGGTGGTCGGGCATGAAAAAGGATATCGCCATGTACGTCTCAAAGTGCTTAACTTGTTCGAAAGTTAAAGCCGAACATCAAAGGCCCTCTGGCTTACTCGAGCAACCCGAAATCCCGATGTGGAAGTGGGAGAGTATAGCTATGGACTTCATTACTAAACTTACCCGCACTTCATCTGGTCACGATAGCATTTGGGTTATCGTTGATCGTCTTACAAAATATGCGCACCTTATTGCTATACAAGAAGACTTTAAGGTCGAACGGTTAGCCCGAATCTATACCGACGAAGTCATTTGTCGACACGGGACGTCTCGTGACATCATCTTTGACCGCGACGGTCGTCTTACCTCGCGTCTCTGGGAGACTTTTCAATCCGCTCTCGGTACTACGCTAAATCTCAGTACCGTTTTTCATCCTCAAACCGACGGTCAGACTGAGCGCACGATCCGCACCCTCAAAGACATGCTTCGTGCGTGCATCATAGATTTCAGTGGTAACTGGGATACGCATTTACCTTTAGTCGAATTCTCGTACAATAATAGTTATCATATCAGCATTCAAATGGCTCCTTTTGAGGCATTGTATGGAAGAAAATGTCGATCGCCTATTGCATGGCACGAGATCGGAGACGCACAAATCACCGGTCCCGAGCTAATTCAAGAAACGACGGACAAGATCCTCCAAATCAGAGACAATCTCTTGAAAGCTTGGAGTCGTCAAAAGAGTTATGCCGATAAACACCACAAGCCCTTACAGTTTGAAGTGGGAGATCACGTTCTCCTAAAGATTGCACCTTGGAAGGGAGTGGTCGCTTCGGCAAGAAAGGAAAGCTAGCGCCTCGATACGTAGGACCCTTTAAGATTCTAGAAAGGATCGGTAAAGTAGCCTATCGTCTCGAAATATCGGCGGAACTTAATAATGTTCATCCGACTTTCCACGTGTCTAACCTCAAGAAATGCCTAGCCGAAGAGAATCTCCATGTAACTCTCGAAGATCTGCAAACAACGAGACACTCCATTTCGTGGAAAATCCTGTCGAGATCATGGACCGAGAAACCAAGAAGCTACGGCGCTCACGCATCCCTATCGTGAAGGTCCGATGGGAAGGCAAACGTGGCGCCGAGTCTACTTGGGAATTGGAAAGTGACATGAAGACTAAGTACCCGCACCTCTTTGTTAGGGCCACTACTTAAATTTCGGGACGAAATTTCCTAGAGTAGGGGTGACTATAACAACTCAGAATTTCGTTGTTATCTTTTTCTTTATTATCGATCGTATCTATCTTTTGTAAATCTCGAGATTCGTATATAAGAAAAGTTTGTGTTAATCACTTATGATTATGTATGTTATATCACATCTAAATCGCTTATTAAATCGTATTGCTAATCTTATCGCATCGCAAAACGCAGTTAATTATGTGGTTTATGTTATTTATGTGTTATGTGTGGTTATAGTTATGATTACACTCGCTATCGCATTGCTCTCCCACAACTCGAATCGCTAATTCGCACTATTGTATTATTATAACGCTTAACGCATCAATTATAACGCTTAATATAACTACCTAATACGAACCGAATCGCCAAACGAACTCTTAACGTGAAACAAACAAAGAAAACCCAACATTTGGGTCAAGTTCGCTCGAACTTGGTGATACCGAGTTCGGCCGAACTTGACTGGCGAAACGCAGGTTCTCCTTCTCTACTCAAGTTCGCTCGAACTTGCCTGAATCTCTAGGGATTCAGAAAGTTTGGCCGAACTTAACTAAACTCTCTTCAATATCTCTCAAGTCCGCTCGAACTTGCATGATTCCATGCAAGTGCGGCCAAACTTGACTCCACCAGCTCACCATTTTGCCTTCTCCTATAAATACCCAGCTCCATTCTCTCATTTGAACTTGTTGTAAGTTCGCCCAGAGCTCTCAAACCCGAAACCCTCTGTTTTATAAGTAAGAATCACCCCGATTTCAACTACATTGATGTTCAACAATGTTTTACAATGTTTTACAACGATTTTAACAAGGCATTGCCTTCGTTTTCATCAAATCTTTTCTGTTTACGAAAATCTTCATCTTTTTCCATCAAAACTTCTATTTTCACTCAGATATACACTAGATCTGAGCAAAACCTTTTAAATCCTTGATTTTTACACCATTTTCAGACCAATGACGTATGTTTCATTCACTTTTGAGTGGAACGAGGCGTTGTCGAAGCTAGATCTCAGATCCGGAAGCACAAGGACGAAATCGTCACTTTACACAAGCTGGACTAACCCGTACGAACCTTCAAGTTCGCTTGGATTAGCTCGAGTTTCTGTAAAATGGCTAAGTTCGCTCCGAAAGACCTCTCCAGCCTAAGTTTTACTCAGTGGCTTAAGGTTGGAGGGATGGGCACTCGATTTCCTCAGCAAACGACGCGAAAAGGCAAGATTTTGGACCCGAAAACATCAAGTTCGTTCAAGAATCACTAGCACTCAGCTCAAGTTCGACCGAACTTGGGTCCTTTTTCATCAAATTCCTTACAAGTTCGACCGGACTTGTCTAGTTTCTTAGGAAACTACACAAGTTCGCCCGAAGTTGTCATTTCACTAAGACTTTTTCACAAGTTCGCCCGAACTTGACTAGTTTCCTAAGAAACTTACCAAGTTCGACCGAACTTGGCTCAAATCTCTCCAAAACTTAAAAAGTTCGCTCGAACTTGTATGTTTACATACAAGTTCGTCCGAACTTGCCTACTGTTCAATCCAAACTTAACCGTTTCAGCAATTCGAAAGACTAATGCACTTCTGTTTGTTTACAGGCTGATCCGGCACGCTTCGCAACTCCTCTCAGATCCCTAATCTTAAATATATGCACCCACTGTGAGCATACTTGAACCCTTTTACGCTTAAACACACTTTTGGGTGTTACATGCGTTCCTCTATCAAAATCACTTCACAAATCAAACTGTTTATCACACGTGAATAATCTGATTATATATGCTTAATACGTGATACTAGTAACATATGACCATGGCTTATTTTCGTTAACTAGCCTCCTTAGCTAGTATGGTACTATAGTGTGGCCAACACCCGACAAGGTCTAGTTAGGATGGATGCGCAAGCCTTCTCACGGTAGTTAGTATGAGAAATAAGCTTATGTTTATCTGTGTGATGTGTATTGGTGTATCATGATATGTAATTGGACTATTTTGTGAACGGTTTACCTATTATGCTAGTATTACAAAAACCTGTATGCTCACCTTTACTTAATTTTATTGACTTGTATTTTAACGTATGTAACAGGTTAAGGATTTTTATCTTGGATGCTTGGACTTAGTATTGCTCAGTTTGTTTTGTTATGTTTTAGTTCCAAGTGTAATAAATCTAGGGAAGATCGGATCAGATTTTGTATTTAAGGGATTTTGTTGAATTATAATGGTTGTTTGGAGATTGTATGAGTTTGATAGTATGGGATATTAAATGTGGATTATTGTCTTTGAATTAATCGTTATGGAATCTCTTGATCAATCTGATTCGCCTAGTGCCACTACCCCGATGATTCCGCCATCGGTTGGGGTGTGACACGCACGTCCTAAATACTAGTTTATATTTTTTTCTTAAGTTTTTTAATCTATTAAATTAATACTAGAGTTAATTGCCCGAATAGTTCTTATGGTTTCATGTTTTTTCACATTTAGTCCCCATCTTTTATAAATAACAGGTGTGTTCCCTGTGATTTGCTCACATGTTTCTCGGATAGTCTCCTAAGTGGATGGAGGTTAGTTTGATCAGTTAAGTTATTATAAAATTACTAAATTGCCCTTACTTGTAATAATAATAATAAATAAATAAAGAAATAAATAAATAAAACATATAAAAATCCACTTAATAATATAAATTTGAAATGGACCCCACATTATATTTAAATATAAATATAAAAAACCTACCCTAGTACCCAACCCCCACCCTATCCCATATCTTCATCTTCTTCTATACGACAAGCTTCACCCCACAAATCAAATGAAATAATGAACCAATCCTCCATACTATTTGTCACACCCCAACCTATGGCGGAAATATCGGATAAGACGAACAAATCGCTCAAAACACCATAACACTAAATGTGACAATATAATTAAATTCAATTTCATAAATGACTAAAATCCAAATGCATTGTTCAAACATGTTCAAAATAAATAAATTCTCATACATAGTTTATTTCTAAACGCATTTCTAGTCCATCCTAGCTTGATTACTTCACCGCTTCTTCTATCAACCTGCAACATGTATTAAAATATAATCAACAAAAATGTTGGCGAATATATAAGTTTGATACATAGAATAATTTGTTTAAATACTCATACCCAACATGAATAACAATATGCAAGTTACAAGTATGCTGAAACGGTGTAAGCTACATGTTCAAACCAAAGTTTCCAACGCAAAGTGCCTTTCCAAAGATTAGCGGGAGGTTAACATGTTTTACTTAACAATACCCCAAGATTCAAGGGCGGTGTGTTAATCCTATAGCGCTATAATTGTTAAGGTAGGCTTGTACAAAGTTATTGAGCACATAGACACGAAAAGTTTACATAGCATAAACGATAAACAAGCATCATATCGTTCCATGTTAAAAAAGTGGGTAGATTGTGAATAACAAGTTTCAAGTGTCATGCGTTTGATAACGAATACATATTGCACCCAAAAGTGTTAAAACAAAATGGGATCAAGTATACTCACATTGGTTGCGTACAAGAAGTCCTCGAAATAACGCATGAATAAAGATGGAAAATTCCAAGGGAAGAACGTGAGAGGTTAACCTAGATATTGAAATACCACATACGATCTCATTAAATAATATTTCTAATATTTATTGTATTCACACTTTGGTTATCTAGAATATATAATTTATTATATTAATAACTTATGATATAAAATGTAGGAACGTCCACGATTAGCACGGGAACCTAAATTTGTTATCTATTGTCTAATTAGGCGGAAACTAATGACAAGTTAACCATATAACAAGAATTACTCATTTAAATGTTGTTTTCATTGATCTAAAGTTCAATACATTCGAGAACCGGATCCGATAGAGCTTCGCCGTCTCTGTGCTAAAATCACTAACTCCCACAAATGAAAAACCAAGGCACCTATTTATAGGTTTGGCAAGTTAGCTGGAAGGGATCAAGTTCGGGCGAACTTGATGTGATCAAGTTCGGTCGAACTTAATCTTACATGAACATTTCATGCGAACTTGGCCCCTAATATACTTAAATAAGCCTTGTTTCTAACAGATTAAGCCATATTCTCTCAGACTCAATGTATAATGACATAGGCAACATGCATATGCACCAACAGACTCCCCCTTGGATTTTGCCGTAGTCATTGACTTCCGATCTTTAGTCTTGAATAAACTTTAGCGTTTTGATCTTTGTATCCTCTTCCTTTTTCTTGAGCTTTGTTTTGATAAAACTTTAATCAACATGCTCCCCCTTGCTTTAAACTTTGCTCCCCCTAGGTATCTTCAATCTTCGCTTTATCAACTCCCCCTCAGTCTTTAATTTCTGTCTAAATACTTTCTGACATTCAAATAAACATTTCAGATTCAAACTTTGAAATTTTGTGACATCAACATTTCAAATTTTAATCTTCACTTCAATCTTTTCAAAAAAACTTTTAGTTGATTCAAGTTCAACTTAATGACCTTTAATACTTTTTACTTTTTAAGACCTTCAACCTTCACAGTTTTCATTTGTGAAAATCCACTTAGTTGATCAAGTCCAAATTAATGACGTTGATTAACCAAATTCGTTTACCAAGTCCAAATTAATGACCTTGGTTTGTCACGGTTATGAACAACCTGTTTTTTTAAGTTTCAAATTAATGAACTTTTTAAACTTTCATCAGATTTTCTTACCAGACTTCGAATATCCGTTCTCCAACATTGGCTCGTTGAAAACAATGGTAGAAACAAAATCTTTTTGTTTTTAGAAAGTTTATGCTAAAACACACTCAAAATCTTTTTGGATTTAATTTGAAAAGCAAGTAAAGAAAGTAAACTAAGTACAAACATATTTACAAATATATTTTTGTGAATTTGTGTCTAAGGATCATATAAGTTGTTTGAGACATATCACTAGTACCGTTGACCTTTTGAAGACTTTAAGTGTTAAACTCGTTTACCTAGATTGTCGATATGTTTGTCCTTTTAAACTTCAACACATTTCTCAATTGTTCCAAGATATGTTAGCTATGAGTTACGAAACTTGACTTAACTGTGGTTTCCATTTCTTGAATATACTCCTGTATCAAGATTCCGTAGATTTCATATTACATGTGAGTATAGCGTGATTGATATCTGTATATGGGTTGTACGAGACCTTGAGAGCTCAGGTTAATACTACCGTACAGTCAAAGAGATGAAGGCTCGTCTTTAAGGTGTGTTCCAATTAAGGAATCTTTTAAGCACTGAACTTGATTAGATCTTTCGATACTTTTCAAATTTGCATGCAGTTTGAGGATTTTTAGCAAAAACATTATAGAAGTTCTAGGTTATTGCTTCCGCAAAATCAGAAGAACTTGTATAATACCCTGTATATCAACTATCTATAAAGACCTCATATCTCAGAATCATGTAATCTCTCAAATGAAATTTCAGAGTACTAAGTCCATATATCCAAGATATGTTAATCCACTAGATTAAGCAGTTGTAAAATTTAGTTTATATCTCAGAACCAATTTACTGAACGTGTAAAACCTATCGACACATCCACAATAAGACTTGTTTATCACTTTTTTAAACTTTACAATTCTTTAGCATACTTGATAGTCCACTGATGTACTATCATTTCCTTTTTGACATCGAAATTCTTTTTGTCTTTTTCAATGAAGTTCTCTTTGAATTTTTCAAATTTTTCATATGTTTTTGATTTTTCTATCCTTACTCCCCCTAAAATCAAAAGCATATTTTTTTGAATTTTAGATTTTAAGAAATTCTTTCTAAAAATGTAACAAACCAATGTGGATCATAAGAACTCATCGTCCGATCCTTTTCTTCTGTATCCTCACCTATCAGCAGAATAAACCATTAAACTTTGGTAACGTGAATTTTAAATGGTTTTGAATATCAATTAGTGTTATGTTTAACGGTGTGGATTTTCTTCAAATTTTCAAACATTCTTTTCAACTTTTTGTTATTTCAAAAATGACAAAGATTATGACATTTCTAGATAAGTTAAACACTCATGGAGCTCCGCTATCCTGTATCAACTTTAATAGAGTGAATCTTTGAACTCCTGCACATGAAAATAACTACTTGAAAAATGAAACCCAAGCCTTTTTGGTCTTGGGCTGGAAAGAATAACAATCTTCGTAATCACTTTCCAAACCATCATCATAATCAAAATTGTCATCAAACATTTCGTCCAATGATAATTTTGAAACTTTTTCGACCTTTTCTTTCTCAGTCTGTTTTAGAACACCTTGTTTTAACTTTGATAGATCATTTTTGATTACTGAGTCTTTTGATTTGACATTGTCAGTTTTATCAGCAACAGAATTTCCATTTTCAGATGATTTCTTTTTCGCAACCCAGGATTGTGACATGTTTCTTGCCTTCTTGACATAAAATCTTGAATCATTGTTTTCAAAAGATTTTGAAGTTTCACCTTTTTCAAAATTTGAATTAATAAACTTTGATTCAAACTTTGGTTTTACTTCGATTTTAGATTCAACATTTCTTTTTAACATTGTGTTTGACTTCACAATCTCTGGTTGCTTCAATTTCTCAACATTCGAAACTAAATTTCTTCGTGGATACACAGGCTTAACATGCGGACACTTGCGAGCAATGTGACCAACTTTATTGCATTTGAAGCAAGTCTGAGTATCATGAGAGTGTCCACTATGGGGTTTTCCTCACTTGCGGATGCCTTATCACGAAGTTCCTTTTCTTTCTTGAACTCCTCATTCGATTCCTTACTTACCAAGCTTTCTTCTTGAACCATGCTCGTTCCGTACACAAATTTTATATTCTTTCCTTTGTATTCTTGGAACGTTGGTTTCTGTTTCTTCTTCGGTTCTTCTTCTTCAACCTCCAAACCTAAACCTGCTCTCCTGTGCTCAGGAAAATCACCACCACTCCTACAGTAGTTGTTAAAATTTTGTTTCGGTTTAGAGTAAAATTTCTTTTCATTCTTCTCAAGATCATCTGATGAAACTTCCACAAGTATAAACAGTTTATCAATTTGATCTTCTTTCACGTTTCGAATCGAAAAGCTATCATCAAAATATAATCTATCAGATTCCTTAACTTTGTACATGACAACGTTAGGATCATCACTTAGATCACTTTCATATGATGCATCGTCATTTTGGGACTGTGAACCTAAAATGTTTGAACATGCGTTGGCACTTTTAAAGCTGCCTTCATCAGAATCATTTCCCAACACATTTTTAACCACATTTTATACCACCGCTTCATTGTGATCGTTTGACTTTGTAATGTCTACGTCAATGTTCTCAGGCATTTTATCTTTCATTTATGATAAAAGTAGTATATTAAATTCCTTTTCAATCTCATCATCTTTCTTGCAGGAGTAACTTGCAATAAGTGGTGGAGGAACACTTCTATATTCTTTACGCTTTGATTTATCAACATTTTCCTCCGACTTAATCGTAGGAAGAATGTGATCAATGACATAAGCGCTTGTGGTGTAGCTTTTAAGAAATTGTCTTACCTTTCTGTTTCTATCTTTATGTCATGAAGCTCACGTTTTGTTTCAGCAATAGTGTTAATGTACATGTTAATTACTTTTTGTTTTTCAATTACTGTGGCATTTAACATTTTTACATTAGCACTGAGTTCAAGATTAGCTTTTTCGACATTTTTATATGTGCCTTTCATTTTGTCATAAGCTTCTTTCATGGTTCTGTAATCATAACGAAAATTTCCGTTGTGTACAGTCATTTCGCTTATGATTTGGGTCTTCTCAGTACAAGACTCACAGGGATTTGCGCACTTTGTGCAAGGTTTTTCAACCTCCACAACTTTCACAACTACTTTTTCAGACACACTTACCTCAGATTTTACCTTTTCGGCCTCTGATTTCATTGCTTCTTTTCTTTGCATCTCAAAGTAAGCTAACTCTTCTTCCTCAGCTCTCTGCATATATCCTTCCAAAATTGCATTCTCTAGAGCAGCATCAACATATGATGACTCAGATTCATCCACTACTTCTGCCATCATAGCAACACCAGTTTTCTTTTCGATGTATCTGTTCCAGTCAAAACCATCTTCTTCATGAGTAACAACAAGAGCTTATTCGATTGTCTTTGCGGACTTATCTTCTATTTCGGCTTTGGATATGGCTTGTATTGAAGAGCTTTCTTGTAGTACTCATTATTGCTGCCGAAAGGATTTTGGTTTCCATTTGCTTCTTGATTGTTTCATTCACGTTTGAAGTGTCCGTTTTGTCGACCACCTGAAGCATGTGACTTTTGACTTGTCAAATCCAAGCTTGTTGCTTGAATTACCAATATCCCTTCCGATGAGTGCTACAAACTTGGTAACTCTTCTGATGATAGATGCTAGACTCCATTTGATATCCATCAGCTCCAACTCTTCTTCAGCTACCTGATCATAATCCTCGGCAGTCATTTCCAGATTACCGATCTTTCCAGCAACAAGGCTTTCATATGATTCGAGAACAGTAGCAAGAAGTGCTATGTGTTGTTTAGCCACTTTTTCAGGAAATGCATTCTTCAAATCGACTGCTATGTTGCACTGGAACACATGTGAATCAGAACTGGATTGGTTTGTCTGATGTGACTGATTGTTCTGACTTTGGAATGAAGAACTTGAACTAGCACTTGTATATCCAGCATATGGAGAACTCTGATTTGGAGAAGAATTTATATTTGCACTAAATTTTGTTTGAATTTTCAGACTCTGAATCTGAGTATCTTGAACACATCCTTTGTAATAAACACTTACATCTTGAACAACATTAGCATTCTTTGATTTTGCAATCTTCATCAACTCCATTTTATGACCTTCTAATTTGTCGATGAAAGATGACAATTTGAAATGTCTCCAAGATGGACTGTTCTTCAGAATCATCAGATATGTTGTCCATTCTCTCTCAGGAAATGCATCGGCCAACTTCTCAATTTGCTCTTCATTAGATCTCTTGATATCATGTCTTCGCATCTAGACCATGAGGTGACAGTATTTAGCGATCATCTGCTTCATCGTGTCTCCTTTGATCATAGTGAAAATTTCAAACTCTTTCTTAATCAAGGCCTTTTTGCTTTTCATCATTTCATCACTTCCTTTGAATTTGTCACAAAGAGCGTGCCATAAATCTTGTGACGTTTCATATTCTGGCAATAGTATCAAGATATCTTCCTTTACTGATTGTTGTATCAAGCTAATCATTTTCTTCTCAGCGACATAATTTTCTTTATTAGCCGGTGAAAACTTGATCAACGGAAGATCTTGATCACGCTCATCTTTTGGCCACTTGTAACCATCTTCAACTGCAACCCAGTTGTTGAATTGATTTGCTTGTATCCAATTCACAAATTTTTCTTTCCATCCTTCGAATTCGTCCATACTCATTAGCTTTGGCGGTTTTGTCGTAGTACCCATTTCGTTGTCGATATTCATCTGGTTCGTCGCAAGAGTATTAGCATTTGATGAAGAAGCCACTTGTGAAACAAACACGTTATGGAAATCTTCCATTATGACAATTTGAATACTTATCTGAAAATACGATCAAAAACACTCGAAAATTGATTAGCTGTGACATCTCAAAAAATCAGGCATCGTTCTGATCCGATTCATCGTAATTATTTCAATTCCATCTTATATATATATGTATATATATATATATATATATATATGTTCTACCTTTTAATTATAAATATAATCATAAATGTATATATAAAACTTACGTCGCGAATAATTAACGTGTTGGAGGTGTTTGCTCTAAAAACCCGAACCTGAAACCAAGCCCCGTTCCTTTGCGCAAACTAAGCCCAACCCGCCACCCTTTTCCCCATTGCGGCCCACACCCACTTCGGCCCAAGTAAATCCCAAACCGCCCCACCCTTGTTAAACCCCCTTTATGTACGTATGCATGCTCTTGTTTTGAAAAACATTCACAAAAAAAGAGACCCTAAGAGCCCTTGTGTGTGCGACGGCAGTGGAGCAACCCCCCCCCCCATCGCTATCTCTTACTCTCTTGCGGTCACTCTTTCTTTCTCGCAACTCCTCTCTAGTTTAACAAATCATCTTTGCAAGGTTAGTCTCGTTTTAGAGGTTGTTTCGTGTTCAAATATTTGTATACATGGCTACGTTTCTTTGATGTTTCATGATACTCTTGTTGTTATAATGTTCACTTCATGTATTAGAATGATATGCTGTGTTTGTGAAGATACTAGGATGTTTTCTATCTAGGGTTTGTGTAAATATTGATATATTAGATGATATATGACATGATAACCTGCTATAAATCGATGTAACAAAGCGCCATGATCGTTTTAAACTTGTTTTGGTACGATAAAACTGAAAAAAGAAAGCTGATATACATTTACAGCCAACTTCGATTGGCTGTAAACTGATCGTTAATTATTGAAAAGTGGAATTTCTGAAGACTAAAACGTGTATTTTTTAGAAACGCTTCAAATGGCACCAGATTCATATTTTTCTGAGATCGTTTGCTATTTTTAAATGATTATTTCGTGCAGCAGCTGAAGCTGCGTAATTTCTACAGAATTTGCAGGTTGTTTATCGAGTCGTATCTCATAGTCTGTATGGGGTTAGGTCACGAAATATGTACAGTAACTGGATACGGGAGTTTCCGAAAATCTCCCACTGGAATTTCGTTAATCGGATGAACAATGACTTTTAAATAATTTTTCTCGTGGACTGTAGTCAGAAAGCGACGAATCTGACTATAGCCTAGTAAATAAATTTTGGTAAATAATTGGTAAATATTTAGAAATTGAAAATTTTACATTAAATTTTAAAGACTAATTGACACCCTCTGTAAAACTATTGGAATTTTTGGAACATGGAACTATTTTATAAAAATTCTCGAAAACAGCCTAGTTTCGGGTCTACAAGTTAAGTCATGATAAGTTGCATATATATGTGTTTAAATGTTGCATGTGCTACTTGTGAATGAATGAACCGTATATAATCAAGTTAGACTTTAATTGAAATTGCCGTGTGAAATCTATGTGCATGTATATGCATGCGAAGTGTATACGAATCGTCAACGTAATTGCCTGAAACGAGTTAAGTTAATTGCATTAATGTATTTATATTTCTTGAACACGCTAATAATTATGTTGTAATCATAATAGGACGTGATAGAACCACTTTGACTCTATTTTCGTGAAATTCTAACCGAGCAATTTAAGGTGAGTTCACGGCCCCTATTTCTTTAAACGTTTACAAAACACAGGGGGAGAAAACATGTACACGTTACAGGGATATATGGGTTGATTATATTACGGTACAGTAACGTCCTTCTATTTAAAACATATACACGTTACAGTGGTGTATGAGTGGCATACATCACGGTACGGTAACGCATCTTTATTTAGAGTTATGTTATACGGTTATGGTCACAACGAAGCATATATCACATACTAGTCCCCTTAACACTTACGATGCCGTTAGTATTGGATTATAGCGAGGAAGTTTTTAGTAGTACTACTGGGCCCGACAAGCCCCACTCGAACTGGTCGTGCCAGTTAGACCGAACGTCGATGGTCACTAGTGTAGAATTTGCCTAACTTTTTTAGCCATGGTTGGTGATAGACCTAGCACAACAGGGGCAGCAACGTCAGCTTCGGATCGAACACTTTGTTGACATGACCTAGGCTAGCTACCTAAACATATAACATGAACTGGTAAACTACATAACGTTAATCTGATTCGGGTTGGATCAGGGAAACTTATGAGACACTGGTTCGGAGTTGAACCAGTGGGGAAAATCTTATACTTAAAATTGTGAACTAAAACCTGTGAACTCACTCATCATTAATTGTTGACACTTTTTCTCTTTTGCATGTTTTCTCAGGTTGTTAAGGTGTTATTTCCGCATAGGAGCACGACACGAGCATGAAAAACTATTTCTTTTAAACGCTTTGCATTTTACTTTTTAAGTATTTTGGTTTAGGCGTTTGTTTTGGCGCACACTTTATTTACATTTACTTACGCTTCCGCATTTATTAAACTGCATGGTTGGATTTGTTTAAACGTATATGTTTGCATATAGAGTCATTCTATATGACTAGTGTCTTGGATCCTGGTTTGTCATGCGCCTCGTGGTAAAACCCCGCAAGTGGATTTTGAGTGTGTGACAGATTGGTATCAGAGCCACTGGTTATAGAGAATTAGGTTTGCATACACTAGTAAACCTACACTATAGCTACAAACTTGACACTAGTATGAAACTAACGCGAATGCTTAAATTCATGCTTTCTATTAATTACTGTGTTTGGTATGTTCTATTTCTTATTCTTTCACTTTGACAGGCATGTCTAACTCGCACGACTCATCTGACTCTAGTGAGGAACAAGGCGATGCCCCCTATGTCTCCCATCTTCTCAGGAAGACTCAGGGCCGCTCGCACTCGTCATCTCACGCAATTCGAGCCCTTCATCGTCAGACCCAGTTCGGGGATGGCGACTGGAGCTGGTATCCATATCACATTCGGAACTACATAGTGGATGAGAATGTTCCACCTATAGTTTTGGAGGATTCCTATGACGTTGACATGGAGGTCTATGGTACCTTGCCCCCTCTCGGCTATCCTATAGAGGAGGCCTTTGTTGGATTCGTGGCCGCCACGGAGCGCGAATTTAAGTACATGCGTGAGGCAGCTGGGGCTATAACAGACCTCATCGTGAGCAATAGCTCATTGAAACAGGAACTGTAACAGGTGAAACAGGAGCTCGCACAGGTCAGGGCAACCAGCAAACTGAAGCCGCTAAAACAAGTAACCTTAGAGAGATTAGCGGAGTGATGGCCGAACAGGTCGTGGACCTCACAGAGAGGATGAGTTTAGCTGAAGACAGGATCATTGAGATTGGGTTGGCAAATGAGCCGAGGAAGAAGCACCAGAGGAGATCCCTAAGGAGCCTGAAGAGGCAGCAGCAAATGAAAACGAGGATATGGGAGACAGAGACGTTGATGATTAGATTTATTTCTCGTTTATCATGACATTTCTTTATTTCCTTGTTTGAACTTAGTAGTTGTTTGAAATTCCGTTGAGATTTGGATTTATTTAAAATATTTGGTTTAATACATTGTGGTGAATTGCAATATATTTTAGTCAAATGTTTGGTTTGAATGTTATATGAGATGGGTTGTACCAATTCTTATTACATTATTCTTAGAATTCTATGATGAAATATGTGATACATTTTCTCATGTATTCGTGTATCTGTGGTCAAGAACAGAATGTCTGCTCGCGGTGGTGGAGCTCGCGGTAGTGGTGCTCGTGGTGGTGGCCGCGACAACATCATAATGACACATGCAGAACTGGCTGCGCTCATCCAGGAGCAGGTTACTGCGGCGTTGGCAGCCCAAAATCCGAATCCAAACAAAAATCAGAATCTGGGAGGTAACCCTCATTCGATTCTACATTCATTTCACTCCACGTATGGTAGCGTATTCAATCGTCCTTTAAATCACCTTCATCTAAATCTCTTACTTCCAAACTTGTGCATGTAGGTATGGGCCCTAACCCGTACAAGTTGTTCATCGATGCTAAGCCCACCAAATTCACTAGCAAGGAAGGGCCAATCGGGATAGTCAGATGGATCGAAAATCAGAATCTGTCTTTGCAATGTGTAACTGCTTACCTGAGAACAGAGTCAAATTCGCGGCTTCGACTCTAGAAGATGCGACTCTCACCTGGTGGAATGCGCGGGTCCAGGTTCTTGGACTCGATCTGGCCAAGGCAATGGGTTGGGACGAGTTCAAGAATCTTATCAAGGAACAATACTGCCCCCGGGATCGTATCCACCAATTAGAGCAAGATCTTTGGGTTATGAAGATGGAAGGTTCGGAAATTGAAGCCTACACCACGAAGCACTATGACCTGGTCTCCTTGTGTCCCGATATGGCTAGGCTAGTGTACAAACAGATAGATCTATACATCAAGGGATTGGCTCCGAAGATTAAAGGCATGGTTGAGTCAAGCAACCCCGTTACAGTTCAGCAGGCCGTGCGACTGGCGCACAAACTGACAGACACTGCAGTAGAAGAGGGTAAACTACCGAAGAGGGGTGCAGCTGGGAACGCCCCAGAAAATAAACTCAAGTGGGAGGATGAATCCTCGAAACAAGCGTCAACTGGGTGGGCGCAACAGGGTTCTCAGATTTCAAAAACAATAACCGCAACTTCAACAACAACAACCAACAGTCTAGTAACAACACCAACAGTCAGGTTCAGAGTGGGTATGCTGGAAAGAAACCTCTGTGCAACAAGTGTAACCGTCATCATTTCAGGCAGTGCGGTGGTTGTCAGCGATGTGGTAGGGGAGGCCACACCGCTAAAGACTGCAGGGTAAACCTTAACTCGAAGCAAAATACTAATCAGACCTAGCAGCCACCAGGAGTCACCAGGTCATGTTATCAGTGTGGTGGCACTAATCATTTCAAGAAAGATTGCCCACAGCTGAACAAGGGAAACAGTGGTGGAAATCAGAACCAGAATCAGAACAATAATAACAATAATGCTGGTGGAAGTGGTGGAGCTAAGGGTAGTGCATTCACATTGGGAAAAGGTGAGGCTCGTAATGATTCTAAAGTGGTTACTGGTAAATTTCCTTTAAACAACAGTTTTGCTCACGTTTTATTCGATAGATTGCGGATAGGAGTTTTATTTCCGAGTCGTTTAGAAAACTATTGGACATTAACCCTGTTGAATTAGAGGTCAAATACCTGGTAGAGTTAGCCAATGGAAAATCGGTAGATATAACCCACATCGCCTGCGGATGTCAGCTACAACTGGCTGGCCATCTATTCACCATCGATCTCATGCCAACCACACTTGGTAGCTTTAACGTTGTAGTTGGCATGGATTGGTTATCTAAAAATCGGGCGGAAATCTTATGTCGCAAAAAGGCTATTCGCATACCTCACTCAAGCGGCGAGATCCTAACCATTCATGGTGAGAAGGGTGGTGTAGTAACCAACATCATTTCCTTCATGAAAGCTCAAAAGTACCTACGACAGAAAAACTCTTACGCAATCTTAGCCAATGTCACCGAACAACCAAGCGAAGAGAGGAAAGTTGAAGATTTTCCTATCATACGTGAATTTCCCGACGTCTTCCCTGAAGACTTTCCTGGTTTACCCCCACATAGGCAGATCGAACTCGAAATTCAGCTAGCAAAACACATTGTACCAATCGCCAAGGCTCCGTACCGATTAGCTCCATCTGAACTTCAAGAACTTTCTACTCAACTTCAGGAGCTCTTAGATAAAGGCTTTATCCGTCCGAGCTCATCACCATGGGGAGCTCCGGTCCTTTTTGTCAAGAAAAAGGATGGAACTTTCCGTATGTGTATTGATTACAGAGAGCTCAACAAAGTTACTATCAAAAACCGATACTCCTTACCTCGAATCGATGACCTGTTTGACCAGCTCCAAGGGTCAAGTTACTATTCCAAAATCGATCTAAGGTCGGGATACCATCAGTTGCGTGTACGAGAGGAAGACATCTCCAAGACCGTATTTCGCACTCGTTATGGCCACTATGAATTTTTGGTTATGCCATTCGGACTAACAAACGCACCTGCAGTATTCATGGACTCATGAATGGTGTTTGTAAGCCTTATCTAGACAAATTCGTAATCGTGTTCATTGATGACATACTGGTGTACTCTAAGACTAAGGAGGAACATGAACAGCATCTGCGTTTAATGTTGGAACTTCTGTGATAGGAACAACTCTATGCCAAGTTTTCAAAGTGCGACTTCTGGATTCGAGAAGTACAATTCCTTGGGCATATAGTGAACGAAAAAGGTATCCACGTTGACCCGGCAAAGATTGAAGCTGTGACATCCCGGTTTTTCAGATATCTTAAACGCACTACTTCACGGTTATCCATTCCTACGCTAAATTGATTCGGAGATTTAAATTGCACGCTCGAAATAATTACGATAACTTCGTGAACTTGTCAAATGAATTACGTGCTATGTGTATTAAACGTTTGTAAGTTCGGTGAGTTATTATGTTGTGTTTCGATTTCGTGATTTTAGTTATAAAATATATATATTGTAAATATATAGACGAATCGAACCAAGCCGCGAAACGAGTCGACCTCATTTCCTTGCGACTCAAGGAGTTGAATGAAACTTGAAGCTCAAGTTAAAGACCCAAACCACCCCACCCGAACCCCTTGCGGCCGCGAGCACCCAACCCGCAAACCCTTCTCTTTTTTTCCCGTTTTCTTTTCTTCTTGCATTATATATGCATGTGCATTGTTTCAAAAACAAAAACACACACAAACCCTAATCAAAAAAACAGCCGACGGCAGCCTTGCTACATCCCTCTCGATCGCGACAGCCTCCCTACACTTTTCTTCTCGGTCGCGATTTCCCTTGATCATCCGAATCGGCTCCCATCTCGCTCAGGGTTCGTTAATCTCCATTGCTAAAGGTTAGAGTTTTATGTTATTTCGCTAATCATACTAGGGTTTATGAACTATGGATCATGTGTGTATGTAATGGTAGAAAGTGTTATGATGTTAGTCGATTAATTATGCTAGTTTGCGATTATGATGATTAGTGGAATCAAAAATCATTAGGCTGCATTTTGTGTGATAAAAACCATATAATATGATTAGGGTTTGCATGGGTATGATGTATATGATGATATATGATTGGTAAATCTGTTCTTGATCGCTTATATTTAACGTATCGATTGTTTAAGCGGGTTATATTGCGATAAAATGCTGAAATCAGGATGCTGAATGGTGTTTACAGCCAACTTCAACTGACTGTAACTTGGTTATTATTTATCGAAAAACGGATTTTCTGAAGCCTAAAACGTATATTTTTTAAAAACATTCTAATAGCGCTGGATTCGTATTTTTCTGAAGTCGTTTGATATTTTTAAGTGGCCAGTTAAGTTCAGTAACTGAAGCTGTGAAAATTCTGAAAATTTGTAAGTTGTTTATCGAGTCGGATCTAATAATCTGTAGAGAGTCGAATCACGAAATTTGTACAGCCACTATATATGGAAATTTCCGGGAAACTCCCACTGGAATTTTGTTAATTGGACGAACGGTGATTTTTAAATAAATTCTCCCGTGGACTGCAGTCAGAAAGCGACGAATCTGACTGCAGCCTAGTATATTAATATTTATGAATAATTGGTAAAGTGTTAGGACTTGAAAAATTTATATAAAATTTTACAGTATAGTTGACACCTTCTGTAAAATAATTGGAATTTTTGGAATGTTGGAACTATTTTATAAAAATCCTCGAAAACAGCCTAATTATGAGTATATACGCTGAAACTTGATAACTTGCGAATGTGTGTACCAAAGTGTTGTATGGATTTATTTGTGTTCATGATAGGTTGGTTTGATCACTATATTGGTATGATGATACTTGCATGCATGATTTGAGTTTTAGGAATTGTCATTATATGTACCGCATTGTGTGTTAGTATGTGTAGGGCTTGTATCAGTGTGTTCACACACTAACTCTAAATCAATTGACTTGTTAGGACGCAATTAGCGGTCCCATCATTTGCTACATCTGTGTTACACTAACGAGCAACTAAAGGTGAGTTCACGGCCCCTAATTTTATCCGGTTTTAAACAACAGGGGGAGAAACATGTATACACTCTACAACTCCATCTCTTTACGTTATATGAAATTAACATCATTAAACTATTCGGTAACTAAGTTAATGTTAACGTACGTTATGGTCACTAAGCAGCTATATCACACAAGTCCTCGACAATCTCTCGGATCGTTAGTCTTGGGTTAGATAGCGGGGAAATTATAAGTAGTACTACTGGGCCCGACAAGCCCCACCCGAGCTAGTCGCACTAGCCGACCGGGTATGGTCAACGGGTGAATAATTTGGCCTAAGTTCGCCATGGTCAGTGATAGGCCTGGCAACACGGAGGCAAACAGTCAGCTTCGATCGCGAACACTTACGTGACATAACCTTAGGCTAGCTACCTACATGTTAACATTGAGCTTAATTACGAATCAACAATATTATCCCGGGTTAGGGATAATGGAACCAACAACGTTATTATTCCGGGTTAGGAATAATGGAACATCATTATTATTCCGGGTAAGGAATAATGGAACCATCAGTAATATTCCGGGTTAGGAATAATGGAACTAAATCGTTATCCCGGGTTAGGGATAACGGGGGAAACAAACTTATAACCGAACAAATGAACTTATGAAAACCTGTGAGCTCACTCTTCTTTAATGTTGACACTTGTTTCTTTACATGTTTCTCAGGACGCTAGGAGCTCTAGGTGCACCCACTTGCATTGATCAAGACATCTTTTTATCGAGTCTCATTTACAAACATTGTTTTGGGTTTTTCTTTAGTTTTGGCGTTTGTATTGGCGCCCGTTCCTTTACTTTATTTCTAATGCTTCCGCTAAACATTGAAACCAAACTAAGACAATCTAAAATTAACTATGAATGGTTAAACAAATGATTTTGGAAAACGTATTAACAAATCATATAGAGTCGTTCGATGTTACTAGTGTCTCAGATTCTGGTTTGTTCACACGCCTCGCGGTAAAACTCCGCAAGTGGAAATTGAGGGTGTGACAGAAGCCATCAAAAGTTGGGAGGCGCCGAAAACTCCAACAGAAGTAAGACAGTTTCTTGGTTTGGCAGGCTACTATCGACGCTTTATTGAGGGTTTTTCAAAGATCGCTCAACCTCTTACATCTCTAACCTAGAAAGTAACCAAGTATATCTGGGGTGATAAACAGGAGGAAGCATTCCAGGTGCTGAAGCAGAAGCTTTGTAGTGCGCCTATCTTGTCCCTACCTGAGGGGACCGAAGACTTTGTAGTGTACTGCGACGCTTCCATTCAGTGACTTGGATGTGTACTCATGCAACGCGATAAGGTCATTACTTAGGCATCTCGGCAATTGAAAGTACACGAGAAGAACTACACAACTCACGACTTAGAGTTAGGAGCCGTGGTGTTTGCTTTAAAAATCTGGAGGCAATATCTCTATGGAACCAGATGTACCATCTACACCGACCACAAAAGCCTTCAACACATTTTCGATCAAAAAGAGTTAAACATGCGATAGCGCCGTTGGCTCGAACTTTTGAACGACTACGAATGTGCCATCCAGTACCATCCAGGCAAGGCTAATGTAGTAGCTGACGCTCTCAGTAGGAAAGAGCATGAGAAGCCTCGACAAATTCGGTCCTTACAACTTACGATACACTCTAACCTACCCGAACAAATTCGCAACGCTCAATTGGAGGCAGTCAAACCCGAAAATCTGGAAGCTGAGAGATTACGCAAGATGGAACGTGACTGGGAAACCAAACTGGATGGAACTCATTACTTTCTTAGTCGGATATGGGTGCCCCTCTACGGAAACTTGAGGGAACTCATAATGGACGAAGCTCACAAATCAAGGTACTCTGTTCATCCAGGATCGGATAAGATGTACCAAGATCTCAAAACAACTTACTGGAGGCTGAACATGAAGGCTGAAGTAGCCACCTACGTAAGTAAATGCCTAACATGTGCCAAAGTCAAGGTAGAATACCAAAAGCCCTCAAGACTTCTACAACAGCCTGAGATTCCTGTTTGGAAATGGGAATAAATCGCCATGGACTTTAGTACAGGTCTACCTAAGACACCCAGTGGAAAAGATACAATTTGGGTGATTATCGACCGACTAACCAAATCGGCTCACTTCTTAGCAATCAAGGAAACCGCCAAGTTCGACACCCTTGTAGCGCTGTACATGAAGGAAATAGTAGCCCGGCACGGAGTGCCAATGTCCATCATATCCGACCGTGATTAACGCTTTACTTCTCATCTGTGGCAATCAGCACAGAAATCCTTGGGATCACGCGTTGACTTGAGCACAGCATACCATCCTCAGACTGATGGTCAAAGTGAACGTACCATTCAGACTCTCGAAGACATGCTTAGAGCGTGTGTAATCGACTTTGGTAAGGGCTGGGAGAAGCATCTACCTTTGGTGGAGTTTTCCTATAACAACAGTTATCACACGAGTATCCAAGCAGCACCATTCGAGGCGCTGTATGGACGAAAGTGTCGCTCACCTGTTTGTTGGGCGGAAGTTGGTGATAGTCAAATCACTGGTCCAGAGTTGGTTCTGGAAGCAACTGAAAAGATAGTGCAAAGTCGAAACCGTATGGCGGCAGCTCGGGATCGCCAAAAGAGCTATGCCGATCAGCGATGCAAACCGTTAGCATTTCAAGTAGGCGATCGGGTCCTACTGAAGGTATCACCATGGAAGGGCGTGGTTCGTTTTGGCAAAAGAGGTAAACTAAACCCGCGATATGTTGGTCCGTTTGAAATCACAAAGAAAATCGGTCAGGTAGCTTATGAGTTGAACCTTCTTGATGAGCTCAGTGGAGTTCACAACGTTTTTCATGTCTCAAATGTGAAGAAGTGTCTGTCAGATTAAACGTTAGCCGTTCCACTGGATGAGATCCATGTGGACGAACAACTGCGGTTCATTGAAGAACCAATCGAAATTATGGACGAGAGGTCAAAACAAGGAGACATAATAGAATACCAATTGTCAAGGTTCGTTGGAACTCTAAGCGTGGACCGGAGTACACTTGGGAAAGAGAGGATCAAATGTAAGATAAATATCCTCACCTTTTTGCAGCCGAATCACAAAATCCAAGTGACGTGAACTGAATTTCGGGGCGAAATTCCTTTAACGAGGGGAGAATGTGGCAACTCCAAAATATCCCCTTCACTTTAACATCTCCAAGCTCGCGCTTATCCAATTTTCGGGACGAAAACTCCTTCAAGTTGGGGATAATGTGACATCTCAGAAAATCAGGTATCGTTCTGATCCGATTCCTCGTAATTGTTTCAATTCCATCTTAAATGTGGCAACTCCAAAATATCCCCTTCACTTTAACATCTCCAAGCTCGCGCTTATCCAATTTTCGGGACGGAAATTCCTTCAAGTTGGGAATAATGTGACATCTCATAAATCAGGTATCGTTCTGATCCGATTCCTCGTAACTATTTCAATTCCATCTTATATATATATATATATATGTTCTATCTTTTAATTATAAATATAATCATAAATATATATAAAACTTATGTCGCGAATAATTAACGTGTTAGAGGTGTTTGCTCTAAAAACCCGAACCTGAAACCGAGCCCCGTTCCTTTGCGCAAACTAAGCCCAACAAGCCACCCTTTTCCCCCTTGCGGCCCATACCCACTTCGGCCCAAGTAAACCCCAAACCGCCCCACCCCTTGTTAAACCCCCTTTATGTACGTATGCATGCTCTTGTTTTGAAAAACATTCACAAAAAAAAAAAGAAAACCAAAGAGCCCTTGTGTGTGCGAAGGCAGTGGAGCAACCCCCCCCCCTCCGCGATCTCTTACTCTCTTGCGGTCCCTCTTTCTCTCTCGCAACTCCTCTCTAGTTTAACAAATCATCTTTGCAAGGTTAGTCTCATTTTAGAGGTTGTTTTGTGTTCAAATATTTGTATACATGGCTACGTTTCTTTGATGTTTCATGATAATCTTGTTGTTATAATGTTCACTTCATGTATTAGAATGATATGCGTGCATATGAGAATGATGGCTGTGTTTGTGAAGATACTAGGATGTTTTCTATCTAGGGTTTGTCTAAGTATTGATATATTAGATGATATATGACATGATAACCTGCTATAAATCGATGTAACAAAGCGCCATGATCGTTTAAACTTGTTTTGGTACTATAAAACTGAAAACAGAAAGCTGATATACATTTACAGCCAACTTCGATTGGCTGTAAACTGGTCGTTAATTATCGAAAAGTGGAATTTCTGAAGCCGAAAACGTGTATTTTTGAGAAACGCTTCAAATGGCGCTAGATTCATATTTTTCTGAGGTCGTTTGCTATTTTTAAATGATTATTTAGTGCAGCAGCTGAAGCTGCATAATTTCTACAGAATTTGCAGGTTGTTTATCGAGTCGTATCTCATAGTCTGTATGGGGTTAGGTCACGAAATATGAACAGAACTGGAGACGGGAGTTTCCGAAAATCTCCCACTGGAATTTCATTAATCGGATGAACAATGACTTTTAAATGATTTTTCTCGTGGACTGCAGTCAGAAAGCGACGAATCTGACTGCAGCCTAGTAAATAAATTTTTGTAAATAACTGCTAAAGATTTAGGAATTGAAATTTTTACACTAAATTCTACAGACTAATTGACACCCTCTGTAAAATTATTGGAATTTTTGGAACATGGGAACTATTTTATAAAAATTCCCGAAAACAGCCTAGTTTCGGGTCTACAAGTTAAGTCATGATAAGTTGCATATATGTGTGTTTAAATGTTGCATGTGCTACTTGTTAATGAATGAACCGTTTATAATCAAGTTAGACTTTAATTAAAATTACCGTGTGAAATCTATGTGCATGTATATGCATGCGAAGTGTATACGAATCGTCAACGTAATTGCCTGAAACGAATTAAGTTAATTGCATTAATGTATGTATATTTCTTGAACATGCTAATAATTATGTTGTAATCATAATAGGACGTGATAGAACCACTTTGAATCTATTTTCGTAAAAGTCTAACCGAGCAATTTAAGGTGAGTTTACAGCCCCTATTTCTTTAAACGTTTACAAAACACAGGGGGAGAAAACATGTACACATTACAGTGATATATGGGTTGATTATATTACGGTACAGTAACGTCCTTCTATTTAAAACATATACACGTTACAGTGGTGTATGAGTGGCATACATCACGGTACAATAACGCATCTTTATTTAGAGTTATGTTATACGATTATGGTCACAACGAAGCATATATCACATACTAGTCCCCTTAACACTTACGATGCCGTTAGTATTAGATTATAGCGAGGAAGTTTTTAGTAGTACTACTGGGCCCGACAAGCCCCACTCGAACTGGTCGCGCCAGTTAGACCGAACGTCGATGGTCAGGAATGTAGAATTTGCCTAACTTTTTTAGCCATGGTTAGTGATAGAGCTAGCACAACAGGGGCAGCAACATCAGCTTCGGATCGAACACTTTGTTGACATGACCTAGGCTAGCTACCTAAACATATAACATGAACTGCTAAACTACTTAACGTTAATCTGATTCGGGTTGGATCAGGGAAACTTACTAGACATTGGTTCGGAGTTGAACCAGTGGGGAAAATCTTATAATTAAAATTGTGAACTAAAACCTGTGAACTCACTCATCATTAATTGTTGACACTTGTTCTCTTTTGCATGTTTTCTCAGGTTGTTAAGGTATCATTTCCGTAAGGAGCACGGCACGAGCATGAAAATCTATTTCTTTTAAACGCTTTGCATTTTACTTTTTAAGTATTTTGGTTTGGGCGTTTGTTTTGGCGCACACTTTATTTACATTTACTTACGCTTCCGCATTTATTAAACTGCATGGTTGGATTTGTTTAAATATATGTTTGCATATAGAGTCATTCTATATGACTAGTGTCTTGGATCCTGGTTTGTCACGCGCCTCGCGGTAAAACCCCGCATGTGGATTTTGAGGGTGTGACATTAGCTATAGACAAGTTCGGTCGAACTTGTGTGAAAATCAGATTTTGATTTCAGTTTTCAACAAGTTCGGTCGAACTTAGATGAAAGTTTTCAAATTTTATCACACACAGTCAAGTTCGGTCGAGCTTAGATGAAAGTTTTCACACTTGAATTATTTTGAGGGAACTTGTGAAGATTTTCAAGAAAAAGATAAGTTCGGGCGAACTTAGGTGAAATTTCAAGAAAGTTATCAAGTGTCGGGCGAACTTGTAAGGGAATTTCAACAAAAATTGATCAAGTTCGGGCGAACTTGATCAAAAATGTTGAATTACTTGCAAGTCCGAGCGAACTTATATGAAAAACTTGAAAATTCGATCAAGTTCGGGCGAACTTGATTAAAACTAGTGAAATTTTAAACAAGTTCGGTCGAACTTGATGTTAAGTTCGGCCAAACCTAGTTTTCAATTCATGGTTTTTCAACTTTTTGATAGCAATTCGATTGAATTTGATGTCCAAACTATCAGGGGTTTATCACAACTGTATTTTACGTAACATATTCAATTTTTAGCCGATTTTGTCCATGAAAATTTTCAAATATGTGAAAATGTTGTAAAAAATGATAGAATGGAGTAGAATAAGATAAATTCTTGTTTTGATTCCAGCAAAGGTATCCAGGCTCTGATACCACTTGTAGGAACGTCAACGATTAGCACGGGAACCTAAATTTGTTATCTATTGTCCAATTAGGCGGAAACCAATGACAAGTTAACCAAATAACAAGAATTACTCATTTAAATGTTGTTTTCATTGATCTAAAGTTCAATACATTCGAGAACCGGATCCGACAGAGCTTCGTCGTTTCTGTGCCAAAATCACTAACTCCTACAAATGAAAAACCAAGGCACCTATTTATAGGTTTGGCAAGTTCGCTGGAGGGGGTCAAGTTCGGGCGAACTTGATGTTATCAAGTTCGGCCGAACTTGATCTTACATGAACATTTCAAGCGAACTTGGCCCCTAATATACTTAAATAAGCCTTGTTTCTAACAGATTAAGCCTTATTCTCTTGGACTCAATGTATAATGACGTGGGCAACAGGCATATGCACCAACATAAAGAATAAAAATAAACTATTATTTACAAATTAGTGTTTTAAAACATGTTATGTATCTTAACTAAAGAAAGCGTAAGGAATATTATTTTATGAAAACATAAACTTTTAGATTTTTGAAACCAATAAGATAAGATTCTATTCTAATATGATAATAACATCAGGTTTGAAAATAAATAAAATATAATAATAGATAATAACCACCCATTTACAAACAATCATGTTCCCTTTAAAATGTCTGAACATGAATGTTGGGCCATTCTTGGAATTATTTATGCAAAGGCCACTTTAGTTGTATATATATATATATACGTATATATATACAAGAAAACGAAAATAATAAAAGTTGATGATTGAACAGCATGTCATCTTTCTCATTACAAACAATCATGTTCCCTTTAAAATGTCTGAACATAAAAGTTGGAGTTTATAAATATTAAACATCAAACTGATGTCAAGAGTTTGGTGGAGTGGTTTGTGCTGCGTATTGTGACGGGGTTGACCCAGGTTCGAGTTTGGGCGTTGTCCCTTTTTTTATTTTTTTTTATTTTCCGTTTTATAAGAGAGTCCCCAAGTTTCAATAACTGCAACAAAGGTCCCTGAAGTTCAAATATTGAACTAACTGAGTTAACTTAAATTAGTTAAAATCTAACTAGTTTAATTAGATAATTAATCTTATTATTATGTTTTTTTAATTATAATTTTTATATAGAAATATGAATAAATAACTTAAATTAACGATAAAAACCTTTCAGTGATTATTTATTTTGCGAAAATTTCCGTTGGTTCAAGGTTAGGCTCCGAATTTCAAAATGGGTCGGATTTCGGGAAGCCCATTTTGACGGGTGTCACAGTCTCCCCTACTTTAGAAAATTTCGTCCTGAAATCTGAGAGGAAGACTTTTGAAAAGATGACATCTAAAGATTCAAAAGAGAGAATAGATGAGACTTGATCATAATGTTTTTTTAAGAAAATCTTTTTCATGAATGCGTCACATAGCATATAGTTTCACTGTTAGGATCTAAGTTTGAATTAGTTGTGATTTTTGTTTCAAAAATGGAAAGTGAACGTAGAAATCAAAGTAATATGCAACGGAAATGTATGGAAAACTTTTATCACAGCTAATGGTCTTTTGTTTTGATCATCATGCTTTCAAACTTATAGTTTTTGCATGTGAATCACAAACTCCCCTTTAGCCCAATAAGAACGATGATAGTACAGAAATGTAGAGAAGATGATAGGCGAATGATCTTTTTGATAGATGGATAAAACATTACAATTGATTAACTATTTATACTACACTTCTAACCTCTGAGCATCTTTGATGATGTCAGGGTTGATAGTGACATTTAACAAACAAAACTAACTCTAAGGACCGCTCTACCTAAACTCTGATCAGTGCCAAGATCTGTTATATTGAATATAAAACTAATAAAGCTAAACACTGATCTCTATCCTCTGCTTGTGTCTTCTGGCAGACCTTTGATCTTTGTCGTTTAGCGTGGGCAGATGATAGAAGGCAGAGCTTAGAGCATAGTAGAGATTATTGAACAGAGCTTGTAAACTCTGTTATTAGGACCAAACATCTGATGTGTTTTTGGCTTTATATCATCTGTTCCTTTTTGCAGGGTTCAATCCTAACAATCTCCCCCTGGAACAGATGTACCAAAACATATTTATTTTTTATCTTTATTCCTCAACAGGAGTTCTCTAATCTACCCTTTGAATTGTAATTCAAAGTTGAGAGACTCCGCATCATCTTCATCCTTTTCAAGCACCAGATTCAAAAGATCTTGAAGGTCTTCTGAACATAGCTCATATGCATCCTCCATTCGAATCTTGGTGGCATCACCATTTGACTTGAGCAATGTCAATTCATGGGAGTTTTTGTCAACTTTCCATTTTAGAAATTTTTGGGTCAGATGGTTTTCTAGGATGGCTATTTATTGTTGAGGTTGTTGGTAAAGCTTGATGAGCAATTTTTTATAAGTCTTCTCTCAGTTTGTCACTTGCTTCATCTGTGTGAAAGTTGATCATATTTTTTTTGCCTTCTTTGATAAAGTTGTGTCCATACCTTTTCAAATCCTCTTCAGACATCTTCCTTTGCCTTTTTCTTTGATTTAAGGCAAGTTTAGATGGAATAGATGTTGAGACAGACCTTTGAGAAGGTTGAGCTTTATGAACAACAACCTCTGATGAATAAGTAGGCTTCTTTGGCAATGTAGGATCAGTTTTTCTTCTTTCTTCAAGCCTCTTATAAGTATCAATCACCTTAACCTCTGACCATCTTGTGATCTGGTTCTTTGACCCATAATTTGTAGCTATCAGTTCTTCCTTCATTCTTCTGAGCTTTAAAGCTTTGTCAGGCACATTCTTCTTATACTTGTTCCAACCTGAAGGAGTGGGCTTTTTGAGAGGGTCCTTCAACATTTCTTGCATCCTTTCAACCACTTCTTTTAATTCACTCACAATACAGTCTTTAAACTGTGCCCTTGTAGCCTTATATTGTTTATTCTCCATGATGTGCTCAATGTAATCACTCTTTAAGCTCTCATCTTCTCTTTCTGATAGCTTTTGGCACAAGTCTCTTGAGAAGTCTTCTAACCTTCTGACTTTGCTTAGCTGGAACTGCATGTAATTTTGCACTTCTCTGTCAGTTCTTCCCTTTGTATCTCTTCCAGTGATATCCTCTGCTTGTTTAGCCTTTAATTTAAGAAATTCATCTAAGTTCCTTGGCTTGGGATATCCTTCTAGAGATAAAATTCCCCTCTTCTCTAGATCTTCTTCTGAAAAGAAAGACTTGATCTCTTATCTAACAACTTGTAGATCCAATGGGAATTGAGTAGTGAGAGGCGATAAAGTCATTTTAGTGATTTGAGAAGATGGAAGAGTAATAGTTGTTGTAGTGGTCAGTGGCTGTGATGATAAAGGAAGTGGAGAAAGAATGATTTTCTCATTTTTTAGAACATTTGTCATTCTCTTTCTTTTAAAAGTGAGTTTGGGTGATGGTGGTTGTGGAATTCTTGTTGGTGTGGTGATTTGATGACTGGTGGTTGGAAATGTGATCTTAGTAGTGGTTGAGATAACATCTGCTATAACCACCGATGTATCAACAGATGTTGACACAATAGAAGTTGTAACATTTGTTGTGGTTTTGGGTGGTGTTTTAGGTGGTGGTGTTTGAGATTTTGTGGGAGCAGAAGTTGTGGTTAGATTTTCAACATTTTTGGTTTTAGAAGGTGTGGATGTTGGTTGTCTTATTTTTCTAACAGCCCTCTTCGTTTGATGAGAAGTACCAACCTCTTCTTTTTCCTCTTGTTGTGTAATCTTTTGCTCAACCAAAGATTTGCTCTCATCTCTAACCCTCATCTTATTTCTCTCCTTTTCCCTATCCAGAGCATTTTGAGTTTCATCCAGTTTCTTTCTACCATCTGGTCTTGGGATAACCACTGTTGGTCTTGAAGATGGATCAGTTTTGAGCTTAACACTTCTCTTTCATTCTCCCCCTTTTTGGCATCATCTGTATTGACAATAATGACAGTGGGAGGAGAAGTGCCAGTGGTTTGGAGAAGATGAGCTTTTATAGCCTTAATGTCTGCACTTGTGTCATTATACCTTGCATCAACCAAATTTCTGAAATTCTCCATGTGATGTGCATGTTGAATGTCAGCATGTTCTCGTTGTTGTTAAAGCAGAGGATACATTAATTTCAATAGCTCAACAGTGGTTGCTGTGGCTGGAACAGAGGATTGACTTTTGGATTGTTCTAACATCTTCTTCAGCAAATTTTTTATTTCATCCACAAAATTTTCTATCTTTGAAACTCTCTCCGTCAAATCCATAAATTTTAGCTCATCACCTAACTTAATATAATCATCTGAACCCCTACCACTTGTGGTAGTTTTATCTGTGTTATCATGAGCAGAGGTTTCAAAACTTGCTTCAAACACAGATGCCCATTTGTCTTGGTACTAGCGACTTCCAACTACATCAGAGGATACCTTGTAGCCTCAGCAGTTGTTGCCTTCAACAGATTCTTATAGATGTAACCACTGTCCAATTAAAACTTGGGAGTTTTGCAATTGTAGTAGCTGCTCTAGTTGAACTATCACCAAGGGTTACTTGTAACCCAAGGGATGTAGCCTCTTCACTTGGTGATGGGTTAGCAAAGATTACAGAATCAGACCCAGTCACATTCAGAAGTATATTCTTAGTAATAGGTTGATGAGAAGAATTGGTTAGTGTTTGTTCTAAATCAATTGCATTCAGCAAAGGTAATATGGTGGGAGGTAGTTTCTTTATTGGAGAAGGTTGTGGAGAAGAAAGAGACATTGCCCTGGGAGAGGGGCTGTGGAAGATAAAACCAAGTGGATCTAGAGCTTCATAATTTGGTGTCCCTGTATTTACAACCTAATCATGTTGTGAGGATGAAGGAGGAGTTTGGTATTCAGGTTGAGATTCTAACATTTGTTGTGAAGAAGTAGCAGCAGTGTTTTCAGGTGATTTTTGTGTTGTCACAGGGTTAGCTTCGGGGATCTCATCTTCCAGAAGTCCCTTTTTATTTCTTGGTTTGGTGGGCTTTTTGGAAGATTTCTTCGTTTTCTTTTTGGTGATTTTTGGTGTGGGTTTCAAGACACTGGCTGTAGTGCCCTGATCACTAAGAGCAGTAGGCTCAGTAGCAGGAGGTTGAGATTGAACATTTTGTTCATTTAAAACAGGCTCAGCCTCCTCTACTTGTGTTTTTTATTTTGATTGATAGGTGATGCGAGTAAAAGTTTCATGTGTAAGGCGGCCATGTGGTGTCACAGCCCCTTGTTTAACAACACCACCAATCTTCTTTTGAAGTAAACACTTAA
Source organism: Scalesia atractyloides (assembly GCA_947069175.1). Classification (NCBI taxonomy): domain Eukaryota; kingdom Viridiplantae; phylum Streptophyta; class Magnoliopsida; order Asterales; family Asteraceae; genus Scalesia; species Scalesia atractyloides. The sequence continues at coordinate 59,666,396 of CAMTDV010000017.1, forward strand.
AAACTTTGGATGTATCAGAAAAAGTGCTTTATCTTTTTCAATGTTTTCAAAATTTGTCACCAAGTCATTGAACAATACTTGGGAAAAATGAAAATCAGATTTTGTTAAAGTGGCATAGCCCAAGTATTGCATGTTCAAAGGTATTTCATTATATGTTGTTGACTTGGCAGACATGCAGGTTAACAAAGTATGGAAGAAAAACTTCATCTCAGAAGGAAATTGTGGTTTATAGATAGTTTTACCTTTCACTTGACTAGTATACCCTCTTTCTATGAACTCATGTTGTAGCTCCGCGGTTAGAAAGGTAGTAGCATGGGTTAGGTCATTCAACCTAAAGACCTCTGAAATGGAAGCAGGGGTTACTTCCAACAATGTGTTTCCCACCATGGTAACAATAAGATAAGCCACCTTGTCTGTGTAATGGACCTTGGCATTTGCCCAGAATTCTCTTAAAGATAGTCGATACATGGGAGCATGAATAAGCAAGAGTTCTTTTTATTTGGACTCTTTTAAAACTTTGATCATCGGATTATATCATTTATTTGAGGCAAGTTCTTCGAAAATGGCAATGTAGTTGTGTGGGGTTTTGAAATAGAGATTCGACATGATTAAAAAAGATGAAGAACAGTTGTGAAAGTGATGAAGATTTGAGAGAAAACCACTTTGAGAATTTTTGAATTCGATACGGAAAAACCTCTGCTTGGGATAAAAAGGGTTTTATAAATTGAAAAAGTGATGATGATGTGGCAAAGATCTGATGGCTATCATCTGTCCACGTGTATCCTCTGATATTGTATGGAAGATAGTTGTTATGGTAAGCATTGTTGTGTAACAGTGGATGGAAAGCAGTATTTTGAGTTTTACACTATCAGTGGATAAGGTCAACGTAGTGGTTTGACCGAGCAGAGGATACACTTTGTCCAGTGGATAGATTTTCCAAGCATATCAGTGTTTTGAAAGAATAGTGGTTTGAACAGACTTTTGAGATTTATTGAAGAACTTCAATTTTGACTATTTTTAAGGATGGATTTTTATTTTCTGATAACATTTTATTGCTATTTACACATGGAACACAAAAAATTTGTTTTTAATCCATGTTTAGCATTCCAAGTCTAGAGATCAAACTTTCAAAAGTAGATGTATCTAATGCTTTGGTTAGAACATCTGCTAGTTGATCTTTAGTATGAACATGTTGTAAAGAAATCAAACTTTTTTCATAGCAATCTCTCACAAAGTGATATCTGATGTCAATGTGCTTTATTGTGGAGTGTGAGACAGGATTTTTCATGATATTTTCAGCTGCTTGACTGGCTATCTTGAGAGGAGTCTTTAAAGCAGTTATACCAAAATCCAGCAGTTGGTTCTGAAGCCACAAAGTTGAGCAGTGCAACTTGCAGCAGCAATGTATTCTGCCTCAGCAGTGGATGTAGAAACTGCAACTTGCTTTTTGCTTTGCCAGGAAACTAGGCAATCACCTAGGAATTGAACTCCTCCTGATGTGGACTTCCTTATGGTGTGGCAACCAGCGAAATCACTACCTGAGTAACCTGAAAGCTCAATGTTTCCATTAGCAGGATACCAGTTACCAAGTGTGAGCACCTTTTATGTATCTGAATATCCTCTTCACAGCAATTAAGTTTGACTTTCTAGGTGTTGACTGGGATTTGGCACAAATACATGTTGAAAACATGATATCTGGCCTAGAAGCAGTTAGGTACAATAAAGACCCAATCATACTTCTATAGAGAGTTTGATCAACCAAGTCATCATTGTCCTCAACAGTGACAAGCTTTGAAGTTGCCATGGGTGTGCTACAAGGTTTACAGCCATTCATATCAAATTTGTTAAGTAGTTCTTTCACATACTTATTTTGATGAATGAAAGTGCCATTGTGCTTTTGTTTAACTTGAAGACCAAGAAAACATTGTAACTCACCCATTGCACTCATTTCAAACTCAGATGCCATGAGTTTTCTAAACTCTTCACACATGCCAATGCATGTGGATCCAAAATGATGTCATCCACATAAATTTGGACAAGCATCAAATCTTTTCCTTTCCATTTCAAAAATAATGTTTTGTCAATTTTACCTCTTGAGAATCCAATGGATAAGAGAAAAGTGGATAGAGTTTCATACCAGGCTCTGGGTGCTTGTTTTAGACCATACAGTGCTTTGTTTAACTTGTACACATGATCAGGATAGAATGCATCTTCAAATCCAGGAGGTTGAAACACATACACTTCTTCCATGATCTTTCCATACAAGAATGCACTTTTGATGTCCATTTGATACACTTTGATGTTGTGGTTGGCAGCAAAGACTAAGAGTAGTCTGATGGCTTCTAATCTTGCTACAGGTGCAAAGGTTTCATCATAGTCAATGCCTTCTTCCTGTATGTAGCCTTGAACCACGAGCCTTGCCTTGTTCTTGACAACAATACCCCTTTCATCAGTTTTGTTCTTGAAACCCACTTTGTGCCAATAGGACATACATCCTTCGGTAGTGGTACAAGTTCCCAAACTTGTTGTCTCTTGAACTGAATGAGCTCCTCTTGCATAGCTTCTACCCAACTATTGTCTCTTAGTGCCTCTTGGTACTTGACAGGTTGTGTGAGTGATAGAAAGCCAGCAAAAAGACAAATGTGTTGGGATTGGCTTCTTGTGAGCACTCCTGCATTGATGTTGGCAATAACTTGATCCAATGGATGGCTTTTGAGGAAAATCAAATCACCTTGATATGGAATAATTGCATTTTGAGGTGAAGGTTGCAAATGTGTATCATCTGACCTATCCTCTGCTGGTGAATTTGAAGGTCCAGCCTCTGATTGGAATGGCGGTGGAGGTATGTGAGGTATGGATGTGTGGTTGTGTTGATTTTTGTCCATATTGTGTGAAATTTTATCAACAGTGTTTGATTTTGAGAACTAGCAGAGGTTTGGGATCAACAACTGTTGAGCCAACAGAGCTTTCACCATTGTTACTAACATCTGTTCCTCTGGTAGCTTGTCTGACTTTGAAATTTGGAAGGACACAGTCATATCCTTGATCTTGAATTGTTGATTGTGATGTACCTGCATGATTAGTCTTGACAGACACATCATCAAATGTATTTGTTTCTAAATCAAACAACTCAGTAGGGTTTGCTGGATTTTCAGTGAAGAAAGTTCATTGAACTTCACATTCAAAGTTTCTTCAACACACTTTGTCCTAGAGTTAAAAACTCTATAAGCTTTGGCAGTGGTTGAGTATCCCAGAAAGTAACCACAATTAACTTTGGCTGCAAACTTTGAAATTGAGTCTTTTAAGTTTAAAATAAAGCATGGACAGCCAAAACTTAGAAATATGAGATCAGAGGTTTGATTTTGTAAAGAATTTCATATGCAGTCTTTTGATACCTGGGGTTAATCAAAACTCTGTTTTGAACATAGCAAGAAGTGTTTGCATCCTCTGCCCAAAAAGATAAGGGTAAACCTGAGTTTGCAAGCATAGTTCTTGCTGATTCAATTAAAGTTCTATTTTTCCTTTCAACCACCCCATTTTGTTCTGGAGTTCTTGGATGCTGTATTGCCTAACAATCCCTTTTGACTCATAGAAAGCATCCAACTCCCTGTTCCTAAACCTGTCCCATTGTCACTTCTAAAGATTTTTACTCGTAGGTCAAATTGTTTTTCAACTTGTTTTACAAAATTTTGCAAAATGCCTACAGTTTCATCTTTAGAATGCATGAAGAAAGTCCATGTAAACCATGAAAAATCATCAACAATGACTAAACAATACCTTCTCTTTATGAGAGTCCTGATTTTTACAGGGCCAAACAAGTCCATGTGCAACAATTGTGAACACTGGGTTGTTTTGGACTCTTCAATTGATTTGTAAGAGCTTTTATGTTGTTTACCTTTTAAACATGAAACACAATGCTCTTCACAGGAAAATGTTTTGTGAGGTAAACCTCTGACAAGACTTTGTTTTGAGAGAGTGGAGATAGTTTGTAGATTTGTGTGCCCAAGTCTTTTATGACATAACTCTGTCTCTTTGTTTGATGTAACTGAGAACAGGCATACATTAGACATTGGGTTATCTTTTAACATATCAACCACATACACATTGTCACTCCTGTGAGCAACAAGTTGTGCTTTACTCTCAGCAATGATTTGATCAATCTTTTTAACAACCTCTGGTCCTACAATTTGACATGTTTTCTTTGTAAAGAAGGATCCATATCCTTTGTCACTCATTTGTGAAACACTCAGAAGATTGAATTTCAGATTGTCAATGAGGTTAACATTTTCAAATTTGAGTTTCTCAGCTTGAACACATCAGACCACAACACCTTCCCTTTTGAATTATTACTAAATGATATATCATTCCCTCCATGAGCCATGAAATCTTTGAGCAGGGCTTTACATCCTGTCATGTGCCTGGAACCTCTATTATCTACATGCCATAAACTATCAAGGCAAGTAGAAGCTCCCTGCACACAAGTAAATAATTAGTTCAAGTGGGTTTCCAAAGCCAATATGGCTTTGGATTGGGTCACAGATTGTCCAATCTCAAATTCAGGAAAATGGTCAGTGGTTTGAGTTTGTCTTTGTAACCACTGTTGTGAACCATTTCCTGTCAGATGTTGGTAACCATAAGGATGCCTATTAACTCTTGGCTTTGAAGATTTTTTGTAACCCTCATAACTAAGAGGAACCTTTTGATAAACAGGTTGGCCATATCCTCTTGGAAATCTGTTGGTAGGTGGTGCATCTATCACTTGTACCTCTCTGAGAACAAAGGTTTTGGTCAGTGCTTTAGTAACAGATGTTTCAACTGGTTCAAAGGTCTGCTTAGATTTATTCCTAGCAGAACTTGAACTTTGACTTTCAACGGCTTTTGTTTTAATCTCTTTTACCTTTTCATCATAGGTTTTAAGAATAACACACTCTTGAGTTTTGTGATTTGTCTTCTCAGAGATGATACATTTTGAGGAATTTGGGATCACACAAGTTTTAATTATGTCACAAGCTGTCAAAAGAAAACAGTTTTCAAATACATGATTTCTTTTCTCACAAAAATTGCAAAACAAGTTTTTGACCTTTTCCTTATTCCTTTTATCAGACTTCTTTTCAACAGATGTTGTAACATCTGCTGGAAGATCTTTAATAAGAATGATTCTTGCCTTTGGTGCTTTGACACCATCAATGGTTGTGAAGTCCATTGGCTTGAAATTTTCTAAAATGTCACACTCATCTGACCATGTGGGTTTAAACTGATATTTCTCAACCTCCTCAAAAGTTGAGGACCCCTCATGTTTTTCCAAAATGATTTTGTTACCATTCTTATCTGAGAATTTTATTTCCTCACCAGCCAAGTTTTTGGGGACAACTTCAACCAACCCAGATTCAATTTTAGCATCATTTTCAGAAATTTGATCATTGATTTTGAAACCAATACCAAATTTTATGTTGCTCTTAATCTGTTTTTCCAACATAATCTTATAACCTTTACAAGACTCTACCCATTATTCACATGTGATTTGGGTAGTTTCTAACTCCATTTTGCAAACTTGGTATTTTTCTACCATAGTTTGGAGTTGGTCTTTGGTTATGCTTGCCTCATGCTTCAGGCTGCTGATTTTAGAATCTTTGTTAACTAGTTTTGTTTTTAGCTTTTTTGTGAGATTTTTCAAAATTTGGTTCATCTTTCAAAATTTTGTTTATAAGGTTTTCATTTACCCTTTTTATGTTTGCAAAAGCTATGATGCATTTTTCAGAACATAGATCTTTGAGGATCTGGGGTGATACCTTAGAAGTAGCCATGAGAGCACAGTCACAGTCATCTTCACACACATCTGAATCCCATGGATCAGATAGAGATTTCTTTTCTTCATCAACAGTATCTTTTGAAACCACTGCTTCATTACAACTTTGAAATTCATCAGACTTAGACACTTGTTCCATAGACTCATCACCTTCAACAATTGTCTCTAAGGCCATTAAACAAATATTTTCATTTTCAAAATCATTTTTGGCCATAAGAGCAAAGTTTTCATCAGTTAATTCCTCTGGCAAACTACTCCAATCAACAAAGCCTTGAGTGAAAAAGCCTTGCTGGTTAACCTATGCCGGAGCACATGCACTGAATTTGTGGAACAGTGGCTTGAACAAAGTGCACTAGAACAGTGGTTGCTTGCTGTGCTAAGTGAGCAGTGTTTTGAACTTGATGAGCAGGGGTATATTGGGAATACTGTGCAGTGCTTTGTATGTGTTGAGGTCTAGGGCCAGGATGTGTTACAATTGGTCCAACACTTTGAGATATGCATTCTCTAGCAAAATGTCCTAACCTATTGCACTTATAGCACTTGATTTTAGACTTGTCTAACCCAACCTTCAACCCCCCCCCCCCCCCCCGCGCGTGCAACCCAGGGAATTTCCTACCTGTTCTTTTGAAAAATTTACTAGCTCTAACACTTAATAGAGCCAGTTGGTGCAAAATGTCCATCTCTTCCAAATCAGATGGTTCAAAGTGTTGCAAATCATGTAACTCAAAAGATAGATTGTCAGACATTTGGCTTTCCCCACTTGTAGTAAATGCATAGTTGGGTGAGTAAGAATCAGGGTTAAAGTTTCCTCCAGAGGTTATATCAACAAAATGATCATAACCTTGATCCTTTCCACTGCCAAAACCCTCTTCTTGGCCAAATAAAATTGTGTTACCCAAGGTGTAATCATCAGTTATTTTACCAGACTCTTGTAGCTTCTTTTTCTGGTTTAACTCTCTCTCACAAGTGAGGAGTATCCCATGAAGATGTGTGAGTGACATCTCTTTAAAACCAACAGATGTTCGTTTAACGTAAGCTACAGTATCCCATTTTTCTAGTAACGATCGAAGGAAATGACCATTGACAGTCGAATTTGAGAATACACCGTTCACCAGTTTGAGTTTACTAATTAGACAGCTAAAACGTTCGAACTGTTGTGTTAACGATTCGCCTTTGACGTGACAAAAGGTTTCATACTGTTGATTAAGAATTTCTCTATTGTTTTCAGTGACCTCTTCAGTACCACCGAATTGCTCTTTTAGTGCATCCCACAACTCCTTTGCACTATTGCAGTAGAGTAGTCCAGCATAGATCTCATTGGGTAAGGCAGAAGCAACAATGCTAAACGCCTTAGCATCCAATTCTATTTTCTGGTAACCCTGCTCAGAGTAGTTATCAGGACTCTTTGGCACTTGAGTATTGGGATCCTCTGTACTTGGAACCATTGGAATGTGAGGTACAAATACAACGGATTGCCAACAACCGGTGTTCTGTTGAGCTAAAATATGTCCCATCCTACGCTGCCAGATGAAATATTCATTTCTCTTCAGCATAGGTGGTTTAAACATAGATCCAATGTTGGAATCAGGTGTATTTTGAGACATTTCTGATGGTTTTCAACAGATTTTTGTTTTAAAATCTTTTAAATGCTTCCACAAACTATCAAACAAATTACAGGGAGAGCTGATCTTTCAAATCAAATTGATAGTTAAATCAAATTTTGATTGACCATGCTCTTATACCAATTGTTAGGATATAAGTTTGAATTAGTTGTGATTTTTGTTTCAAAAATGGAAAGTGAACGTTGAAATCAAAGTAATATGCAGTGGAAATGTATGGAAAACTTTTATCACAACTAATGGTCGTTTGTTTTGATCATCATGCTTTCAAACTTATAGTTTTAGCATGTGAATCACAAACTCCCCCTTAGCCCAATAAGAATGGTGATAGTACAAAAATGCAGAGAAGATGATAGGCGAATGATCTTTTTGATAGATGGATAAAACAGTACAATTGATGAACTATTTATACTACACTTCTAACCTATGAGCATCTTTGATGACGTCAGGGTTGATAGTGACATTTAACAAACAAAACTAACTCTAAGGACTGCTCTACCTAAACTCTGATCAGTGCCAAGAACTGTTATATTGAATATAAAACTAATAAAGCTAAACATTGATCTCTATCCTCTGCTTGTGTCTTCTGGCAGACCTTTGATCTTTGTCGTTTAGCGTGGGCAGATGATAGAAGGTAGAGCTTGGAGCATAGCAAAGATTATTGAACAGAGCTTGTAAACTCTGTTATCAGGACCAAACATCTGATGTGTTTTTGGTTTTATATCATCTATTCTTTTTTGCAGGGTTCAATCCCAACATTCACATAGTAAAATGTTCAATTAGTTTCACATAGCATATAAAATGTTCAATTAGTTACACATAGCATATAAAATGTTCAATTAGTCTTCGCATAGCATAATCATGAATTTCACGTAGTGTAACATAGATAATGAAAGTATCGTAAATTTAGTTTTTTTACGAGAGATTATTATTAGATTGCGAAGGTAGTGTGATTCGTGTCTCCAAGCTTGAAATGAAAGTAATGTTCAAATATAAAGTTTCATTGAGAACGAAGAAGAGTTGGTAACTACCTCCGAGGTAAGGAAATCACCCCTGGCTCATTGGTGAAGTTGAAAAGTGAGCAGAGCTAATCGTCAAGGTAAGGAAATCACTCATATCTTGATGATAAGCTTCCATTTTTTGGGAATATGAGTATTAGCATAAAAATGTAGAACAATCCACATGACATACTTAGTTAACAAGATTAATGTATCACTGGCATGTGAATAAATAGGTCAACCCATCGTGTACCGCAATTTAATGACTTAACATGACCTCTCGTTCACGGGTGGTGCGCTACTCCTATAGCACTACGCATAGTGCTATACATGTTAAGGTGTGGCTTCTTACGAAGTTAATGACAAGTTTATCACATAAGAATCACCTAGTGACACGAACCCAGTATAACATACTAGCATGCATGTATTAGATTGTTGTGAAATAAATTTCGAATTTTGAAAAGGGAAAGTTTGAATCGTATTGTGCCTCTAATGTTGAAATGATATATCGTACAAATGTAAAACCTGTTAAAATTGAGGTAGCATAAAAGAGATTTAACGTAAAACGTGGATTGTCACGGAACGTAACATAAGACTATTCCAAAGTAAATCGAAGTCCTTTTCGAATTAACGGAACGTGCTTTGGCCTAATAGACAAATACTCTCATCGAGGAGCGACTAACGATATTTGTCCTTCCAGTTACTACACGTCCTTAATCGATTGGGAAAATCGAAACTTTGGCGAGATTGAAAATTGAAGAGTGGGACTAGTTAGCAAGATGCGAGTTTCACCTCTAACTTGGTAACATCGTACCCTAACGTATTCGTACTTATCAAAAGATAAAGGTCCACTAGAAGATGAAATGGAATTTTCCTTCAAGGTTTGGATATCATTCCTAACTTGAGGGTAAATTTCGCCCAAATTCAAAGTATAGCTGAGTGAAAGTCATCACCAAATGTGGGAATCACCCATATTTTGGTGAATTGTTTCAATTGTGCTATAAGAGTGTCTTCAAAGCTTCCAAGTGTGTATTGTGTTAGCCTTAGGAAAGGCATGTAAGTTAAGAGACCATGGAGAATAGAGAGAAGCAAATAAGATAGAAGGAAAGTAGTTTTAACCAACACATAAGCATAAAGCTCCTAAACTATAGACTAGGTAAAAGCATTCATACTTTTCCTAATTCCCTATGGTTATGGCTCTGATACCAATCTGTCACACCCCAACCGATGGCGGAAACATCGGGATGTGATTAACAAATCGCTCAGAGCATCATAACACTAAATGTGACAATATAAATTAAATTCAATTTCATAAATGACTAAAATCCAAATACATTGTTCAAACATGTTCAACATAAATAAATTCTCAAACATAGTTTATTTCTAAATGCGTTTCTAGTTCATCCTAGCTTGATTACTTCATCACTTCATCTATCAACCTGCAACATGTATTAAACTATAATCAACAAAAATGTTGGCAAGTATACAAGTTTGATAATCAATGTGGCAATCAATTTGGAACATTGAACATACGATATCATTGAAGGAGATGGAAGGAATCATTGAGACAACATTGATTAGGGGCAGATTTGGGAGAAGTGATGATTAGGGAAATAAGCAATGACTGTTGTGCTGCCGTCTTAAAAATTGTGTAGGAAATTACATTTTAGTACATCTGTTATGCTTTATATAGATATAGATGTATAGATATAAGAAAACGAAAATAATAAAAGTTGACGATTGAACAGCATGTCATCTTTCTCATTTGAAATAAACAATACGTAAACTGTGGCATTTCGATTCATACATATAGTCGATTGTCATGGGAAAAATGTTAGCATCTCCACAGTGGTTCGAACTCGAGATCAAGAGTTAAAGATATGTATACCGAAAATGTGTACGATACCGGTTTAGTTTCTGACGAAAGCTCCTTGTCCCGACTCCGAGTGCGGCAAACTGGTGGCTGCGGCTGGTCGAGGGTGTTCGATAAAATGTTAGTGTCGAACAAGTATCCAAAACGAAAACAAAAAGTCCCAAGGTTACCGAGTGCGTAGAAAGAACGCTAAACGGTGACGTCTTCTACTTCATTGTTTGCGTATACGCATGAACTGTTTATATGAAACCCAATGGTTGTGTGTAGTACCGAAATTATGCACATATCAACAGGATATCGAACAAGAAACAAATGAGATAAGAGAGTATATACCGAAGTGACAAGGAACGAAACTCCGTCGTGAATTTCCGGTCATTTTCTCCAACTCTCCGTGACGTAACTCCGGTGTGTTCGCGAAGGTTGCAAGTGCAGTGAGTGTTGTGATGGTGTGAGGGAGTGTCGAGATCTATGATGAATAACTAAGGCTTTTATAGAGTTCAAAGTGTTGTTCCTCGATGAATGAGGACAAGACTAAGGTCATGTTCTTGATTGATAAATATTTCGGAAACGCGTTTTATAATAAATCAGCGAAAAATTAGGAATCCAAAAGAAAGGAATTGGGCAACCCGATTCTCGTTGGTCAACTGTTGGCGGCAATTGTTTTTTTTTTAAAGGAAGGCCAGTTGTTTAGAAGTTATAAATATTAAACATCAAACCGATGCCAAGACTTTGGTGGAGTGGTTTGTGGTGCGTATTGTGGCGTGATTGACCCGGGTTCGAATCTGGGCGCCGCCCCTTTTTTTTATTTTTCTGTTTTATAAGAGAGTCCCCAAGTTTCAATAATTGCAATAAAGGTCCCTGAAGTTCATATAATTGAACCAACTGAGTTAACTGAAATTAGTTAAAATCTAACTAGTTTAATTAGATAATTAATATTATTATTATTATGTTTTTTTATTATATTTTTGTATAGCAATATGAATAAATAACTTATATTAACGATAAAAACCTTTCAATGATTATTTATTTTGCGAAAATTCCGTTGTTTCAAGGTTAGGATCCGAATTTTAAAACCGGTCGGATTTCGAGAAACCCATTTTGACGGATGTCACACTATTAACCACCTGCAAAGCAAAGCAAATCAAATCAAATTCTACATTAACCACCTGCAAAGCAAAGCAAATCAAATCAAATTCTTCATTAACCACCTGCAAAGCAAAGCAAATCAAATTCTTTTTATTAATCATGTCTCATCAAACTAAAACAATCCTAAATTCTTCATATTAATCATGTCTCATCAAACTAAACCAATCCCCACCCCCATCGTCCCGATGAAGACTGTTACACCACCACCACCACTACCCTTTGATCAAATGAAATTCAAATTACCCAATGAATCAGACTAATTGGATGTTTTCTATGTTTGTTATTTCCCTTTTTTGTTATTTTCTTTGTTTATGGTGGTGTGCTCTGGTGGTATGTACATTGCAGATTTGCATCCATATGTTAAGTGGGCTGAGGAGTATTCTCGAGTTGATCTAGTTGAATTTGCCAAGGTGTTTATTAAATTTTAGTAAATTAGCATCCATGATTCTTCTGAATTAGCTGATATACATTCATGAATTCATTTTTGAGTTTCAGATATCAATAGCATTTGTCAGAAACCTACCTTCCCTTATTGAGGAAAACTACTTGAAGTTGCTCCTTCGGAAGGTTAGAAATACTGTCGTTTATGTTTATTTTTAATTTCAAGGTATAGGTTTTTAATAATACTTCATACATACTTCGGGCTCACGTAACCTTTTTTTGATACAATTTTTACTTTATAAACTCATAAAAAAACTGTCTTAACCGTCGTGAGATTTGATCTCAGCAGTTTAAACTTATAAACCATCAAGCTTTTGCGGTTTTTTAACTAATTTTGCGGTTATTAAACCCATAAGTTTCTCATTTTGCTATCTATCTTGTCTAATTTTGTATCTAATATATATTCAGGTCTTTCGCATCAGTCCTCATGTATCAGTTTATCAGTTATTTGGGGCAACAAAATTGCAGTAGCTGTTTTCTCCTCGCCAGTTATCTGCATCAGGTCTATCAAAGAAATCGGTTGTTTCATCGATTATTTCACCAGTTATTTGCATCAGGTCTTATAAAAAAGTGGATCTTCGGCGACCTGGTGTCTCTAGCAGCTGTGATCTGGGTGGTGATCCCACATCGTGATACAGGCAGACCACAAATGCAAGCCCTGGTGCTCTCCGTAGGGTCACAAGCACTAGTCAAAGGAGCTCATCAGTTGTATCCTCGGACCAGAAACGGTTAACTAGCATAAAGAAGTTGCAGATCGTGGTTCTCGTGTTCGTGCCGGCTCAGGCTCTAACAGAAATGCACATGTGAAAGATAGAAACGAGATGGCTCAAGCTCACAGTTGGTTATAGTGCTCCTGAATTTGCGTTGTCCAGCATATACACTGTAAAGAGTGATGTTTATAGATTTGGAGTGATGATGTTGGAGCTGTTGACTGGTCGGAAGCCAGTAGATAGGTAAACCCTCAATTAAATCATACATTTTATTTATGACAGATAAGAAATTAATTTCTTTTCTTTTGTGGTATGTAGTTCAAGGGTGAGATCTGAATAATCACATGTAAGATGGGCCACCCCTCAACTCCATGATATTGATTCCTTGGCAAAAATGGTTGATCTTACATTGAATGGCATGTATCCTGCCAATACTTTGATGAAGATTGTTGACATGTTTATAACGGTCATTGAATGGCATGTATCCTGTCTTTATCTCACTTTGTTGTCATCAACGCCGTTTGTGTTCAGGTAAAATTTAGTTTGAAACTATAAATAATTTGATGAAGATTGTTGACATGGTGATAACGGCTTTTCTTGTGGCAAATTAAATTAAATTGGATAATTATAGATAAATGAGAACAGAAGACATGATGTTTCTGGTGATGTATACACAACCTGAACCAGAGTTACGGCCTCCCATGTCTGATGATGTGCAAGCTTTGGTTCGGCTAATGGAAAGGGCAAGTGTGGTGAAGAGGCAATCCAGTGACGGCACAGGATTTATATACAAAACCCCATATCACGAGGCGTATGAGATGTCATATTAATGTATTCAACTCTAAAGTTTTATCCGGCAACAAAAACCTTGCAATTTTCACATGTAAGGTCAAGACTCCACATTGATGATGATGATGATGATGATGAGTATTAGGAATAATTCAAACTTTGGTTAAAGATTGGAAGCTATGGACCGTTGGGTATTACTGCACGTGCTTGGATAGTAAAACAAATAAAGTCCGGGCCGTATGTGTGGACTGGATTACTAGCTCTTTCTGTTTGTTTTTATTTATTTAGTCTTTTTTTGCCGTTGTTTGTTTGTTTGTTTCTATTTAAGAGCTTTCTCAATGAAATCATCTAATTGAATACTTTGCTTTTCTGTTGTATGCTTGGTTTTGCTCTAACAAAGAGATCTGAGAAATAATAAGATCTGAAATGTATGCTTGACTGCTTGTATATCTAATTCATTTTCTATGGTCACTTGATGTTCAAGATTTAAGGTAAATATATATACAGGTGATGCATTAGAACTTATATCTTTGTATAATTTTCAGTTCTACTTGATGATATTTTTTTTACCAATTTGTGGCGTCATAAACCTTTTACCAACTTATTAAATTATATTGGAACTTATTTCTTTCATATATTTGATTAGAAGGGAGCTGTAATTGGCTAGACAGGTTCAATATAATGGGCATGATTTCAAATGGAACTCATGGGCACCAGCGAAAGCGAATTATTTTGTGTGGAGAGCGCTAAACGGTCAATCCCAACCAAGTGTGCACTGGCAAGACGCGCGATTCGGTTACCGGACACATTATGCCCAGTATGCTCGGCTGCACAGGAAAGTTGTGACCATCTTTTGGTCTCATGTTGGCTGGCGAATCAAGTTTGGACTCGGGTGTACTTCTGGATAAAATCCCAGCGCAATCTACACTCGGGACGGTTGCCGAACTTGTAAAACACGTGATAGAAGCAGGTACTTCAGAGAAAACCAAAAGGGTCATGAATCTTGCAGCAATGGCAACATTTTGGAGGTTATTGATGGCGCGTCACGACTTGGTTTTTAACAGCAAACCTGCCCAGGTTGGGGCGGTGGTGGATGATGTTAAAGAGCTTGCATTCTTATGGCTCAATTCAAGGTCAAAAAAAGACTGCAGATACTAATCCCAATTGGATGGCGCATCACGACATGTTTCTTGGTGTGATGAAAGATTTTAAAGCTCAAAGGTAAATAATTTTTTGTTTCATGTTTGAAAAATGCCCATATTGACATCAGCTTGACCTAATTAAGAAATTCTATGATGCAGAACTGATACAACAGCCAACATGTGTCAAAGCAAGGATGAAGGTTAGTGGCGATATCGGGCTGGAGATCGGAGATGAGTCGGGGGGACAGGGTAATTCAACAAGTGTTGTAGGAGTCATTGATGGAGGAGTGGTGGTGGGTGGAGACGCCGGTGTTGTAGGAGCAGTTAATGGAGGTGCGTGGCGGAGGCCGAGACATTTATAGTTAGCACCTGACCAATTTGACAATGACTTGTGAAGGTGCAAATATTAATATGTGTGACAGGTGTGATCAAAGCAAGGGTCGCAGGACCGTGGTGGTGAGAGAGATGGTATTAGTGGAAGTGCATGTGCCGTAGGCAGCTGTCGGAACCTCTGCAAAATGGTGTTGTCCGTTGGTGAAGTTAAAGAGGAGAGTGTCACCGACAATGAAAATTTGTTGTGAAGCCCAAGTGGTGTAAGCCGCGACCCACCATTAAGAATGGTTCATCTTGAAGCGCCACCGACTACATGTGCAGTTTGAGCCATGGTGCCATGAAACTGCATGGATGCATCCATTATGGCAATGAAGACTAAATTCAAACTAAAATCAGCTGCCATAGCTAATTATAAAATATCTGTAATTTTTTTTCAAGTACCAGTTTTGTGAATTTGTTGATGAGGCATGGTTTATTTGGGTTTGATATTTATAGGAAGAACATTAAATGATTCCAAATCTATGTAGTTTACTTTTTCTTTTTTCTTGATTTCAAATGATATAAATGTTCAAGGGATCCAGGTGAATGTGTTAAAAGGCTTCAGTGTTGCCCATAGAGGTTGCACCTGATTAGCATGTCGTTGTAATCTGTTGACAATCTTAACATCATCTTTTGACGCATAATAATTTCATTGTGTTTAGACTTATAGTTTAGACCTGTTCTATCATATTCTACAGGTTTCAAATTATTATTATTATTATTATTATTATTATTATATATTATTATTATTATTATTATTATTATTATTATTATTATTATTATTATTATTATTATTATTATTATTGTTATTATTATTATTATAAATAATAGTAATAATAAGAATATAATTATGATTGAACACCAATTTATATATATAGCGTGATGATAATATACGACTTACAAGAATAAACTTAGAAAAATAATATAAACAAATTGCAAGCAAGTTTGGTAAATGATGTGTTAATAGAGTTGCTATTAGGTTATAATCTCGTGTGATATAGGAGTTGATATATGTAATGTTATATAATAATAATAATAATAATAATAATAATGGTAATATAATACTAATGATATAATATAATATAATTGTGATTGCACACTGATTTATATATAGCGTGACAAAAATATATGACTTACAAGAGTAAAATTAAAAAAACATGTATTATAAATAAATCGCATGCAGGTTTGGTAAATGATATAGTGCTACTAGGTTAGAATCTTGTGTGATACACAGGTTGATAAATGTAATGTTATATAATATATCTTAAATATACATAATGGATTGCAACTGTTTTAGTTTATAATCTAATGGTAATAATCTAATTTTATGGACCGAATAGACTCCCTTACTTCACTTCACAAAGTGTGCAATAGCCTATCATTTGGTAAAGATGGTCTTGCACATCAAGAAGCTGCGCGATTTAGTTTTCATACACCAAAAGGAAAATTAATAAGTGTTAATTGTTGTCTTCGTCTATATGATTTGTCGAATTATGGTAGTTCAGACCATATTTCAAATTATAACCATTGTCTGCCCTGACATTCTTGAAACATGTGAATTCCATCCAAAAAAACTAAGGTTGAATCGAATAAATGGATAAACCACGGGGATGGAAATGACAATTAACTCATGTTGTTTTTTAATGGAACTTACATGTTTCAAGAATGTCAGGGATGAAAATGGTACAGATTTGAAACATGTGAATTCCGTCCCCATTAACTTCAACTTCTCTCGTGATAAATAAATACCCCACCCCCCCCCCCCCCACACACACACACACTAACTCCAATTTTCCTCAAAAGGTAGTTAACTCGAGTGGTTATTAAGTATATGGGGTATTTAGGTATATATATTATTTACTTATCACAATTGAAGAGTTACACTTACCATAAACACAATAGTTGACCTTACGACTTTTGTAGGAGAACAAGGTCGAAAGCTACGAAATATATTCAGTAACTACATGGTATTGTGTTTTTACAAAGGCATTTGTTTTTGTATAGTATTATGTTTTTGAATAACATGTTGTTTTTTAAGTAACATTGTATTATTGCTATTGCGTTTTTATATAACACTATTTTTTATAGTTGTTTTTGTTTTATGTATAACATTGTGCTCTACTATAGCATTGTGTTTTTTGTATAAACGTTGTGTTTTTGTGCAACAATGTGTGTTCAAGGAATGAATTTCTTTGCTATCAACTCGTAGTTTTGTTACGATGCTTTGTACATTGCATTTGATTTACACATTCTTATTATCTTCGTTGTATGCATTTATAATTGAAATATGTCATTATATGTTTGAAGCTATTTCGTTATTGTTTGTTTTTTCCTTAAAAAAGTTAGGGTTTTACATAATGAAGCAAAGATGTTATCTTGCACCTACTAAATAAAAATATTTGAGCTAACATGTAGGAGAATTAACCAACTTCTACGCCTAATAAATAAAAATATTTGAGCTAACATGTTATCAGGATCTTCAAGGTAGAGAAAGTTTGAATGTTTATCTTGGCCGTCCATTTTTTGGCAGTTATTTGTGAGAATAAATCCTAGCAAGAATAGCCGGGGGGTTATCCTAGGAATTTGGAAGTTTTGTTTCCTGTGGCAGTTACCCAATTTGTGGAGTGGTTATCTGTGTCGTTGTGGGAGGAGCGTCTTCTCCCACGTCTCCTAGATTATCGTCGAGGAGTGTCTTCTCATCCTATATAAAGATGAAAATCTCAATTTAATTGTGAAAGTTCGATGGGAAGGAAAACGCGGTGTCGGGTTCACTTGTGAATTGGAAAGTGATATGAAAGCTAAATATCCACATCTCTTTGTTACGGCCACTACTTAAATTTCTACTTAAATTTCGGGACGAAATTTCCTAAAGTAGGGGAGACTGTAACAACTCGCAATTTTGTTGTTAATTTGATTTCCGAGTATTTCGTTTGTATCTATCGTTGTACTCCGGATTTTATTATGGAAAAGTTTATGTTAAATAATTATGTTTTGTCACAATGACATCTCATCTAATCGCTTATTAAACGCTAATTCATCGCAATCACAAGTAACTGTCTTACTTTAATAGCCGAGTGTGTTGTTGTACAATAACCACTTGTGCCATCGCATCGCTTATCTCATCGCATCGGAAAACTCAATTATTTATGTGTTACTTTATGTTATTATGTGTTATGTGTGCTTTATGGTTTATGATTATATTCGCTATCGCATCGCTCTCGCTTATTCTAATCGCTAAATCGCATTCATTTAATAAATGCAACGCTTAACGTTTCGCTAAAATACTTAATATAACTATCTAATACGAACCGAATCGCCAAACAAACTCCTAACGAACAAAACCTAGCCATTTGGCCAAGTTCGCCCGTACTTGTTCAAGCAGCAAAATCTATAATCAGTCAGCAAGTTCGCTCGAACGTGCGTAAGTTCAGGCAAACTGGCCAAGTTCGCCCGAACTTGTGCAAGTTAGCCCGAACTTATGCCAAGTTCGGCCAAACTTGATCTATTTCAGCCCATTCCTCCCTCACCTATAAATACTCAGCACCCCCATTCGTGCACTACTTGCTGCAAGTTCGCCCGAAACCTCCCAAAACCGAAAACCTTTGATTTCCAAGTAAGAATCAACCCTTTTTCATGCAAACAACAACGTTTTTCTATGATTTTGCACAAGGTTATACCTTCGATTGCATCGAAACTCTTCTGATTACGAAAATCTTCATCTTTTTCTACAAAACTTCTCTTTTTCACTTAGATCTACACTTAGATCTAAGTAAAACTTTTTAAACATCGATTTTTACACAAAATACGGACTACGTATGTTTCGTTCACTACAAAGTGGAACGAGGCGTTGTCAAGCCTAATCTCAGATCCGGAAGCACAAGGATGAAATCGTCACTTTGCACAAACCGGACTAACCCGTACGAACCATCAAGTTCGCCCGGATTAGTCCGAGTTTCTGTAAAATGGCTAAAAGTCGCTCCAAAAGACCTTTCCAGCCTAGATTTTGCTCACTAGCCTAAGGTTGGAGGGATGGACACTCAATTTCCTCAGCAAACGACGCGAAAACGCACGATTTGGCGACCAAAACAGCCAAGTTCGCTCCAATTAGATCAAGTTCCCTCGAAGTTGTCACAGGATTGTGACCAACTTCGCCCGAACTTGTCTAAAACCTTCAACAATTCAGGTGTAACATTTGTCGAAAAACGGGTTTTCGAAACCCGCTTCGTTTAATAACCGAACAATCAGTTTTAAATTTTTGTTGTTCATTTACGGCTTATTTTAATTTTAAACGATTCATAATTAATCAACAAATTAGAAGATATAAATTATAATTGTAAAAATATAAAAATAAATTAATTAAAAAGGAAAACCGGCTGCCGGGAGTCGAACCCGGGTCAGCCGGAAATCCCTCAAAGACTTAACCTTCACACCATCAACCGCTCCGCCACTTTGATTTTCTGATAACATAATGAATCAATTAATTCAAATAATAAAGCGCTAAGTCAAATTCAGTCAAAATCGCGCCCAAATAGCAGTCGTCGGAAATCCCGACGACTTCGCCGATAATTTACGTTTCCGTCCAAAATAACCGAAGAATTAACTCTAATGACGGTTATAACCGACGTCTGAACCCGCGACATCAGTCATAACCGCCGGAGAACGGCTGACTTCGAATTGAGACCGAATTCAGACCCCATACATCTCGATACTACCCTATAAATTCACCCACAATTCACCGGAAACCTTTTCGCTAACAAATCGCACCGTTTCTCGACAAAAATTCAATCGCCGGAAAAAAAACTGTAAGTTGCCGGAAAACCGAGACTCACATCCACACGGTAATTATTTCAACCCTTTCTGTTTCAATCATTCGAATAATCTGTCACTAACACAACTCCACCATCAGAAGAAATCCCAGTCAACGCTCGTCGAAATCCCCACCTTCGCCGGAAATTTTCTGAAACTTCCGAAATCCCACTGAGAGCTGGTATGATCTTTCCAACTTCTAGTAAACTTTAATTAAGTATCTCAACTTCGTAATAAACGAACAGACTTTATTAATTGATGTCGACCGCCGGAGTACACTTTCAGAACCGACGGACTCTGCCGGAATTCTGTGAACAACGCTGATCGGTATATCTTTTCCCTCAAACCCCTTCCATTCGTTACCTTTAAGTTACTTATAAAGTTTAAGAACCAGATAAGGCATAAACCAGACCAAACAGTCGGACCTTATTTTTCTGGGTAAAATCTAACGAAGAAGACGAAGTCTGATTTCATCATAAGATTAATTAAAATCGGTTTTATAAACGGGTTAGACACACAGTCCAGCGGTGGACTGTGTGCACACATAACACCTGCGACGCGAGTTCGAATCCTGTCCCAGCTTTACTCACTTGAAATAAAAATCTGCCTTTTTAACTGAACCGGGTTGACTCACAGTCCATGTTAAGTATAATAAAAACCGAGTTAATAACCAAGTGAGACACACAGTCCAGCGGTGGACTGTGTGTACGCTAACCCACAGGTCCCGGGTTCGAGACCTGTGGTCAGCACCGGTCCGATACGTTTAATAGCTTTTTAAAAATAAATAATTTTCGGATTAAATTAAATAGTATATAAGTATAATTAAAAACAGAATTATTTCGGGTTAGACACGTAGCTCAGTTGGTAGAGCTGCGTGCACGCGTACGGGAGGTCACCGGTTCGAACCTCGCTCAGTGCAACAATATAACCGACCGAACCGGTCAACGGTCAACGGTCTCGGTCAACGGTCAAAGTCAACATTTTTTTTTATTTATTTTAATTAATTATTTAATTTAAAAATCAATTAAAAATACTTAAAAATAACGTTTTCAGAGTTAGAAAGTAGCCTTAAACTCACAATATTATACCCAAAAATCTTATTAAAATAGTTAATAAAATCCACATACTTACCGTACTTTTTCGTTATTTATTTGGTTAGTTATCTCTCGTCGATCAATCCCCTAAACTCGTGCGCATTCAACATCTTCAAACAAACGCACCCAATGTGAGTGAATCTCTACAAATTCCCCGTTTTAATCACATTTTGGGGTGTATCATGTGTCGTTATTTATTTATTATAATTAAACATTTGTGCATACATCATATTCATGATCAAATGTGTATTCGATGTGTATTCATTGTTGTGTGGTTGAAGTTTAGATTAATTTTATCATTTCAGTACATACATTTCATAGGCCGCCGCTCCCCATTACCTATGAGCGTGAGCTGTTCCCCATTACCTATGAGCGTGAACCAGGCGTTGCCAACATAAGATCGGCTCCGTTTGATTGAGCCTTGATCTCACATACATTTGCATAGGCCGTCCGTTCCCCATTACCTATGAGCGTGAACGGGACGTTGCCAACTTATACATTGTCATTCTTATTTCATGTTTAAGCAAGGTGGTTTGTGATCGTTATGTTTACATACATTTGTTCATATATGATTATTGCACAGTTTTTTTTCCTAAATAAATTACAATAATGAATTGATAACAAATGTTTTTAACAAGGTTCACTCGCCAACTTTTGTTGACCCAAAATTTCCCATTTTTACACATGATACAGGTGATCAAGTTGAAGCAAGAAACATATAGGGCGGCTTAGAAGAATAAACCAGTTTAGATTATGGATTTATTTTAGTTAATTTTTCCTTTCCTTGTATTGTATGAATTTGACATGGAATATTGAAATGTAATTTGGATTTAATAAATATGAAACATATTAGTAAACATCATGAGCTTTGTTGATAACCCAATTATGCCCCGACTCTTATTCCGCTGCGGGTTGGGGTGTGACAGATTGGTATCAGAGCCATGACTATAGGGATATAGGATAGGTTATTAGACCCTTAGAGCCTATACTATAATTGCTTAGAAAATTTAAATTTTTGTGTGTTACATGCAAAATTCATGATGTTTATATGCTTTATGTTTATTGTTACATTCAATGTTATGCCAGCATGTTCATAAGTATATATTATCATATAATGCTTATCATGAATCATATTCTCATAACATATCATATCCATGAAAGCACACATCACATCATTTTCATGATTGCTTTTACAATGATTTTTGTATTTTCAAATCTCATCAAAGTGAGTTCTCATGACGGGCATGTAGTAACTGGAAGGGTACAAGTACCGGTAGTCGGAACGTCCTGTCTAGGCTTGGCATTCGTATAAATCCAAAATAAAGGACCAGTTTGCCTACCTGGGGACTAACGATGAGAGTACGAAGTATCTATTAGGCCAAAGCATGCTATACCAAACGTCGTGTGAGCTAACCCCACTTTGAGTTGTCATTGTGTCTACACCTGGACACATTCCGACCATACATCTCGTAAACATATTTTGTGGTTTTCATTCGGGTCATGCGAGTGTTAAATCGCCAATACTAATGTGAATCCTACTAAGCCAATAGTCATGGGGGCCTACATGACTATACAGGTGAAGGTATGGGGGACATTTGAGGCCCAACATGAGCTAACCCAAGACATCCTATGGATGTGGTTGCATTATTGATATTTATGTTAATTACATTTTTTTTTGACACATGACCCCTAAACACTCCATAAACTCACCATCTTCCTATGTATATTCATGTAGATGTCGGGTAGGCAGCTACATGGAGGACGAAAGTCAGGAAGGTCAAACGAACGCTTAGCCACTCAAATAGCAAAACAAATGGCCGCAGTACTTCCTGATATTGTAGTTCAAGTTCAGCAAGCTCTCACTGCAAATCCTGTCAACCCACCAAATCAGGAGGATCAAAACATCGACAACCTTTCCTCCAAGAAGTGCTCTTACAAGCACTTCAAGTCTTGCGATCCCCCAAAGTTCGAAGGGACCGAAGGTGTCACCGCCCTACTCCACTGGTTCGAGGAAATGGAAAACACCTTCCTAAATTGCGATTGTCCCGAGGATCGCAAGGTACGTTACGCAACCGGGAGATTATTTGGGGTAGCCCTGACCTGGTGGAACACCGAGAAGGGTAAAAGAGGAGTTGAAGACGCTATGGCCTTAACCTGGGAAGAATTAAGGGAAATGATGACAAAACGCTTCTGCCCAAGAAGCGAACTCAAGAAGTTGGAAGACGAATTCCATTCGCTGAAGCAAAAGGAAGGGGATCACACTTCCTACAACAAAAGATTTCTTGAGCTGAACCAGATGGTTCCTAACTTGTTCACCCCCGTGTACCGTTTGGTGGAACACTATATTCGAGGCCTTCCCTCGAAGATTCAGGACTCAGTCCTCAGCGCTTCGCCTGCAACTCTCGAAGCCGCCATGGAATTAGCCACCGAACTTACCGAGAACCGCATCAGAAATGGTAAGTTCAAAGAGGAGAAAAAGAAAGCCCCCGTTGAGGGCCAAACTTCCAACCACCCCACCTCATCCTCAAAATTTTCAAACAAGAGGAAGCGAAATACCAGAAATTTTGCCGTCACTCAAACAAATTTCCCTATCCCTGCTGCACCCATCACACAAGTTACTCCTTCAACCGCACCATACAAAAGGCAATACTCTGGCCCTTACCCGAAGTGCACCCGTTGTCAATACCATCACTCCCCCGAACACCCCTGTCAATATTGCACCGGCTGTGGCCGTGCAGGTCACACCATTCAAGCCTGCCGCTCACTGCAACGAATGAACCGCAACCAACCCACAACTCAAACCCACCATCAAATAATGGGTCAAACCCAACAACCCCTACCACCACCACCTACACAACATACAACCCAAACCTACTATCAACCCAACTACCCCATGATGCAACCCATGTGGGCTTGCTACAATTGTGGTGACCCAAACCACTTTAGAAACACGTGTCCACGCTTGGTGAACATCATACATGCTTAAGCTGAAGCGAATCCGGTGAACCAAGCTAACCAAGCTCCTCCACCTGCTAGAGGAAGAGCATTTAACATCAACGCCAACCAAGCTAGAGCCGACAACAACGTGGTTAACGGTACGTTTCTCGTCAATGGTAGTTATGCATCCGTGTTATTTGATACTGGTGCGGATAAGAGTTTTGTGTCCTTAGAATTTGAACCCATCCTCAATCAGACTCGTGACAAACTTATGGAATCCATAACGGTAGAAATTGCTGACGGAAAACCAGTCTCATTAAACTCCATTATCCGAAACTGCACCTTTACTCTAAACGATCACGATTTTTCTGTTGACCTCATTCCTATGAAGTTAGGAAGTTTTGACATTATAATCGGCATGGACTGGCTCAGCCAACATCAGGCTGAAGTAGTATGCCGTGAGAAGTTCATTCGCATTCCTCTTGCAGACGGTCTAACTCTACGAATCTTTGGAGAAACCCCTTCGAAAGGACTCAAGCTGATGTCCTGTCTTCAAGCCCGAAGATATCTCCGCAAGAATTATGTAGCATTTCTAACCCACGTTGTCAAGAAGGGAGACAAAGAGAAGAAATTCGAAGATATACCCGTAGTGAAGGAATTCCCGCAAGTTTTTCCCGACGACATCGCCGGACTTCCTCCCAAGAGAGAAGTCGAATTCCGCATCGACCTTATACCTGGCGCTACACCCGTCGCGAAATCTCCTTATAGGTTAGCCCCATCCGAGATGCAAGAGCTGGCCAGTCAATTACAAGAACTGACCGACAAGGGATTCATACGTCCTAGCTCATCGCCTTGGGGTGCACCTGTTCTGTTTGTAAAGAAGAAAGATGGGACCTTTCGCATGTGTATCGATTACAGGGAACTCAACAAATTAACGGTCGAAAATCGCTATCCGTTACCTCGCATCGATGATCTTCTAGACCAACTCCAGGGTGCCACTTGTTTTTCAAAGATCGATCTTCGTTCCGGCTATCACCAACTCAGAGTACATGAAGAAGACGTTCCAAAGACCGCCTTCCGAACTGGTCACTATGAATTCATGGTTATGCCATTTGGTCTAACCAACGCTCCAGCCGTCTTCATGGACTTAATGAACAGAGTTTGCAAACCCTATCTTGATCGCTTTGTTATAGTCTTCATCGACGATATTCTCATTTACTCAAAGTCTAAGACTGATCATGAACGACACCTTCGACTCATCCTTACACTCTTGAAGACCGAAAAGCTTTACGCTAAATTCTCCAAATGCGAATTTTGGTTAAAAGAAGTACAGTTCCTTGGTCATGTCGTCAATGACAAGGGAATTCATGTCGACCCCGTGAAGATCAAAGCAGTACAAGAATGGCAAGCGCCACGTACCCCAACTGAAGTACGATCTTTCCTTGGGTTGGCTGGTTACTATTGTCGTTTCATATCGAATTTCTCTCGTATCGCTGTACCACTCACGGCTTTGACACATAAAGGAAAACCCTTCGCATGGGGACCTAAACAAGAAGAAGCCTTCCAAACCCTTAAGCAAAAGCTTTGTGACGCTCCTATCCTCACACTCCCCGAAGGTTGCGATGACTTTGTAGTGTATTGCGACGCATCAGGACAGGGATTAGGCTGTGTTTTAATGCAAAGGGGAAAAGTGATAGCCTATGCTTCTAGGCAGCTCAAAACTCATGAGAAGAACTACACTACTCACGACCTAGAACTTGGAGCCGTTGTGTCGCTCTTAAGATATGGAGACATTACCTCTATGGTACCAAGTGTGAGATTTACACTGACCACAAGAGCCTCCAACATATCTTTAACCAAAAGGAGTTGAATATGAGGCAACGAAGATGGGTCGAACTTCTTAATGACTACGACTGTGAAATTCGGTATCATCCTGGCAAAGCAAATGTGGTGGCCGATGCACTCAGTCGAAAGGGTTATGCGAACTCCATTCGCCTTCTATGTTCGCAAATCATGACCAACATCAAAGACCAAATCCGAGAAGGTCAACATGTTTCCATAACAGAATACGACATACGCAATGAGTTATCTTGTGGAGCAGAACTTAAACTCGAAACGAAATCTGATGGCATTCTGTATTATCTAGATCGCATATGGATTCCTGATCACAACAACCTTCGCGATACTCTTATGAAAGAGGCTCACAAGACACGATACTCCGTACATCCAGGAGCCGACAAGATGTATCAGGACCTTCGATACACCTACTGGTGGCCTGGCATGAAGAAGGATATTGCTGTTTTTGTTTCCAAGTGCCTTACCTGTTCAAAAGTGAAAGCTGAACACCAAAGACCCTCAGGACTTCTGGTCCAACCTGAAATACCCTTATGGAAGTGGGAAAATATAACCATGGACTTCATTACCGGGTTACCTCGCACTCCTGGTCGGTACGACACAATATGGGTAATCATTGATCGTCTTACAAAATCAGCTCACTTCATTCCGATTCGCGAAGACTTCAAAAATGAGAAACTAGCTCGCATCTACATCAGTGAAATCGTAAGCCGTCATGGTGTGCCGTTAAGCATTATATCAGATCGTGATGGTCGTTTCACTTCACGAACATGGCAAGCTGTACAAGCCGCTTTGGGTACACGATTAGATCTCAGCACCGCTTATCATCCCCAAACTGATGGTCAATCTGAACGCACCATTCAAACTCTTGAAGACATGCTTCGGGCATGTGTCATAGACTTCCAAGGGAATTGGGACGCTCACTTACCATTAGTTGAATTTTCGTACAACAACAGCTTTCATTCAAGTATCGGCATGGCACCTTTCGAAGCATTATATGGTCGTAAGTGCCGATCACCAATATGTTGGCACGAAATTGGAGAAGCTCAAATAACCGGTCCAGAATTAATACAAGAAACAACTGACAAGATTCATCAAATCCGAAACAACCTTTTAGCGGCACAAAGTCGTCAAAAGAGCTATGCTGACAAGCGACGAAAGCCCTTGGAGTTTAACGTTGGCGATCAACTACTTTTAAAAGTATCGCCGTGGAAGGGAGTAGTTCGTTTCGGCCAAAAAGGCAAGCTAGCACCACGTTACGTAGGTCCTTTCAAGATACTCGAAAGGGTAGGACCTGTAGCCTACAAGCTTGACCTACCGGAGGAACTCAACAAAATTCATCCCACATTCCACGTATCGAACTTGAAGAAGTGCCTCGCCGATGAAAATCTCCATATTCCTCTAGAAGACATCCAAGTCGATGAATCTATGCATTTTATTGAAAGACCAGTAGAAATTATGGACTTCGGGGAAAAACGTTTAAGAAGAAGCCGCATCCCAATTGTCAGGGTATGCTGGGAGTCGAAACGAGGACCTGAGTTTACTTGGGAACTTCCTCATAGAGCTTAAAATGAGGTTAACGGGTGTTAGAAGTGCCAAAACACGACGAAACAAGTTCAGGGGCCATTTCTGTCATTTTTCAAACTTCTGCCCCCAGAAGATGGATGCGGACCACATCCTATATGCTTGAGGTCCACATCCAGGTGCCAGACAGAAGAAAATGTTCAGTGACTTTGCAACTTCTTGTGCAAAGCCTTGGAGCCCAAGTTCACAAAATTGCCACCTTCTAACCTGCATTTGACAAGTGTTAACACCCTCCCAAGATCATTACACCTCATTGGACACTTGTGATGATCTTGTGACCCTTTAACACTATAAATAGCCATGAATTTGTTCATTCCAACTTGCACCTTTCTTCTTTCTCTCTTCTACTCTCCTGGAGCTTGCTTCCATCTTTTGGAGGCCTCCTACTGAGTATTCTGAGCTCTCTAAGTGTTCTTCAACACAAGTAAGTGCTCTCTCCTAGTCTTGTTCATTTCTTTTAGGTATTATGAGCTAAAAGTCAAACAGTTTGACTTTCAGTTCTGACCAAAATTGGTTAAAGCAAAGTTCAATAGAACTTTGCAACATAATCGTAATCACGATGGTTATGATCCATAGCGATCATACCTACTGATTACCATGTTTAGTAGTCGTAGTGACGAGTCAAAGTTTTGGTCAAAAGTGCGCATTATGTGCCTTTTACGACGGAACTATTTTCGGGTGTTTTGATACCAAATCAGTTTTATAAACTTAGTTGGGCATGTTTGACATGTCTAACTCGTCACTTTTAGTTTAGTGCTTATTTAGGGTCGTAAGTCGAGCGGTCTTGACCACCGCTTTGACTTTCAAATCTGACCCGTTTGGTCGATCTTAGGATCCGACCAAACACATATTTTTGACCATAGTTGTATAGGGAATAACCCTCTGAGGTTATACCTTATGGTCACGTCATTTAGTTAGTGTCACACCCCGACCAAGTAAAACAACAAACCGCGACGGAAATGTCAGGGAGTGTCATAACAGAATTATTGTTTCAACAACCATGGTACATGTAAAAACTATCCAAAACCCCACAAACTGAACCGAAATGAAGAACTAGACACGCAAACCGAGACATAGTATGCAAAACGAGGAAAATGGATCTGGGCATCCCAGGCGCCACGCGCCACGCGCCACGAACTCCTAATCCTGGGGCGACGCGTGATAGAGGTCAGACACGCGTATGTCCTTTTACGACAAGTGTCAAGCCTACACTAGCTTACGAGGCTGATCTAGCCCTAGAGGGCTGCCGCCACGCCACGCGTGAGCCTCCCCTGTCCCTAGCGCGACGCGCTGGAGAACCCAATTTCGGGTAGTGTGGGACTGAAGTCTCTGCTCATTTTTGATCGAATTCTCTGATCGTATGCTCTTTCTATCTCTGTTTCTCTGCGAACCCCCCCCTCTAAACCCCTAAACCTGCGGAACGCTGCCCGCTGTAAGCATCTTAACCCCCGATCACTAATTCGTTATCCTACCCGATTGATTTAGGACTTACCGACGCATGTTAAGGCTCTGCCTAACTAAGTTCGTTGGGGTTCTGTCTCGTGTTGTATGGGCATCCTACCCAATTGATTTAGGGCCCACCGACGCATGTCAAGGCTTTGCCTGACTAAGTTCGTTGGGGTTCTGTCTCGCGTTGTATGGCTAAAGTGACTTGGGATAATTTACTAACACATGTGCATTGTATGTTTTAATAGAAATTCCAGGAAGTAATCAAGAATTGTCACCAGGAAATCTGTAGAAATACCTAAGTTTTCAATGTGAGTACATTATCTTTTTGTAAATCTTTTTGTGAGTCAAACTGTTTTACCAAAACCTCAAATGTCTGAATTATGCTTAACAGTGATTGAGTATATGTATTCTACAATTACTACCGGTATGTTGGGGTTTTGTATACATTATTTGAATTCGTTACTATTGGACGAAGAGTTTGCCAATGAGTAACATGACCCACAAGTCAGGTGTTGAAAGTACTGAATGAGTAATTGTGTAGATATAAACATTGTAATCGCTGATGCTCTCAATCATGTAAAGTTATAAAAACTTGTTTTGATTAAATTGGGATGTACTCGCTAGTATTTCTTGTTGATAAAATTTTTTTAAACGCCTTTTATGTAACTTAATGTGAAGTTAATAGAAGCTAGTTGGAGAGCACTGAAGGCTTAGAAAAATGGCTATAAGAGTACCTAAATAAAAGGAGTTTATGTGTTTACATAAATTAGAGTTTATCCCTACAAAATGTATTGTACTTGAAACTTGGGTTTTTATCCCAATTGTTTACTTATAAAAGTTTGGTGTTTTGAAACTCTGATAATATTTCCTAACTACGGTCCTGATGTTTTAGTTCCGCTGCCAAATTACCAAACACCGATACCACCGGCTCTATGTCTCGCGACTCCCGCTCCCGGGGTAGGGCCGGGGGTTACGACAGAATATGGTTTAAGCCATTTATGTGTTTTTTTAAAATACCCAAATTCTAATCAATTGTGTTAGGAAATACCTGCAACTTCGGTGTTACTTTGTATAAATATATATTATTATCATTCTCTGTTATTTTAATAACTTCTTTAGTTTACAGTAGGAGTGAGTAGGGTACTTCTGACGCTTATCATCATCTACCTCATTCTCTCATGGAAGAAGGAACATCCAGCCAATCACCGACTACACCACCGATTCCGAAGACCTCTTTGTTTTCAAAGCCAAATCCACAGAACCTTTTCCCCCTAAAATGAGAGGTTGATTTAGTAGACCCAAAGGAGAAAGGAAGAAAAGAATGAGACAAGCACAACAGCAAGCCCTAGTAATTAGAACCGAGAGAAATACCCAAAACCAAGAAGTTAGACCCTTATGGGAAGAAAAGTTGGGTAGACAGTTAGCTGATTTTCAAATGTTTGGAAATATAGGAGGAGAGCCCAATTTCAACCAAGTAGCAAATCCAGAACCACCGTTACTTCCTTTATTTCCTGACCAACCCATAAACTTAGAACAAAATAAGGGAAACCAATTTCCAATCCCAGCCTATGATCCCAACGAGATACCTAGGATTCCAACACCAAACCCTTTAGATCAGTGGTGGGCTAACAATTGGGTTATTCAGAATCTACTAGAAAACCCATTCCCCTACAAAGAACCAGTTCCACCTTACCCTAAACCAGCACCAGCCCTAGTGCTAAAAGAGATCATGTGGAGGAACTCTGCCAGTACGGAGAAGAGTTGGTTGAGGAAGGAAACCGAATCCGCCAAATCAGGGAGAAGCTCGTTTGGAAATATGATGAGCGGGAGATGCAGTTTTAAACAGTCACCTAATATATATATATATATATCTGTGTGTGTGTGTGTGCGTGTGTGTGTGTGTGTTATTACTTTGAAAAAAA
Organism: Scalesia atractyloides; assembly: GCA_947069175.1. NCBI lineage: Eukaryota > Viridiplantae > Streptophyta > Magnoliopsida > Asterales > Asteraceae > Scalesia > Scalesia atractyloides. The sequence goes on from CAMTDV010000017.1 coordinate 59,696,938, forward strand.
ACATAGAGTTAATTGCCCGAGTAGTCCCTGTAGTTTGCTCACTTGTTACTCGGGTAGTCCCTACACTAGATGGATGTTAGTTTCTTCAGTTAAATTGATGTGAAATGACTAATATACCCTCACTATTAAATATAAATAATAAAATAATAAAAAAGAGATTTAACAAAACTGCGGACCCCACTTGTATTATAAAAACAATTTAATTAATGAAATTTCTTATTAACCCAACCCTACCCCCTCCCACAGTCCCACGTCTTCCCTTCTTCTCTGATGTATAACCAGCGAACCATCTCCTCCCAACTAAAACATATCCTCTCAACTAAAACCATCCCTTCTTCTTATAAACTCAACAAACCATAAATCACACACCGCAGCAGGTACACAATCAACACCATTCCCTCTCAAAAACCTCACCTTCCTCGTCGACTCCCACTTCCGCCGGTACACAATCTCATGCTCATTAGACACTCAGCTGGTCTGGTGGCACACCGGTGAGGTATTTTCAGCTGTTAAATGGCACATCGGTACACAATCACATGCTCATTGTTTTTGAATGGGTATGCGATTGGTGGGAACGAGGGGCGATTGGTTGGGTGGTGGTTGATTTGGTGGTGGCGGTGGGCCATGGCGCTCTATGTTGGTGGCAATTAGGTGTGACGGGGGTGGGTGTTTCAGCCGACAAAGATGGAGGTTTGCGGTGGTCGTGGAAGGTGGTAAAAGGGTGGCTGCTTGCGGTGGTCGAGTGGTGAGGTGTATCAGAGGTGAAAGGGAGAGTGATGAGGTTTTTGATTGTAGAGGTGGAGGTAATGGAAGGCGGTGTCGGATGTGATTGACTGTTTGCGATGGTGAGAATGTAACGGTTTGTGCTAAAATGGAGGTGAAGGTGGTTTATGGGAGGAGGCTAGCTTCATGTTGGTTTTACAGGGGTGTGTGGTCGCCAGCATGGCCGGAAACTCGTGATGGCCATGGCCGGTGTTAAAAGAGTCACCGAAGAAGATATAATTGGGGTGGGGGAGAAGTTTTTAAATATATATACATAAGTGGGGCTTACCTATTTTAAATGATTTAGTTGAATTTTTTTAAGAATTTTATTAATAAGAAAGGGTATATTGGTCATTTCACATCAATTTCACAGAAGAAACTAACGTCCATCTAATGTAGGGACTAGCCGAGTAACAAGTAAGCAAACCACAGGGAACAAATATACTATTTTGAAAAGCTGGGGACTAAACGTGAAAAAATGGCAAACCACAGGGACTATCCGGGCAATTAACTCAAAAACATATATATATATATATATAATATATATATATATATATCGATGCGTAGTTACTAATGTTTGAATCCCAGCGATGTTTGTAATAGATGCATATATGTATGGAAAGAGTAAAAGTCGCAATGCTCAACGATTTTTGTCCACTGTGTTTGAGTAATTATTATTTAATTGATTCTGTGATATTAATACTTGATGAATGTTTACAATTCAGATGTTAGACGAAGTAAATTAGGAAATCCAGAATAACGATAATAACGAGAATCAAATGAATAATAGTGCTATCGAACACATAGTGGCCCAAGAATTATAGATTCTATACCCTAATTATCGATACTATTAAAAAAGCAGAAAATGGTGATTCCAGAAATAAACGTGTACCCCCTGAATCAAATCGTAGTGGGAATGGAAATCATGAACTATTAATCCAAGCTCCAATTCCAAAAAGAAGAAGAACCGTCTCATATGGTTGTTCTTATAAAGAATTCTTATCATGCAAACTGATAGAATTCTTAGGTAATGAAGGAGCTATTTCAGCCTTGCGCTGGATAGAAAAGACAGAAGTGGTCTTAAAGATAAGTAAATGTGCAAATGAAGATAAAGCATTGTCTTGACCAATTAATGATCAAAGCTGAAAGTCAAACACTTTTTGACTTTTAGCTTGAAATATCTGAAAATAAATAAACAAGACAAGGAAAGAGCACTTACTTGTGTTGAAGAACACTTGAAGAGCTCAAGGATGAAAGAAAGACTAGAAAACTCAGATAGGAGACCTCCAACAATGTGGTAGTCTCCACTATAGAGAGAAAATAAGTGAATGAGCAAGTTGAAGTGAAGGATTTGCTTGCTATTTATAGTAGTTTGGAGGACCTAGGATCATTACAAATGTCCCATGTGTTGGCACGATCCTATGGAGGTATAACAAGTGTCAAATGCAGGAGAAATGGTGGCAAAAACGAAGTCCTTGGGGATCAAGCAAAGGAACAAGAAGCTGCCAGCAAACAGCTGTGCTGGGCACCCTTACGGACCGTAAGGGTGTAGCCATACGGTCCGCAAGGACCCTTGCTGTCACACAGTTTGCAAAATTTGCAGTTTGATCCCTGCACTTTGTTTTGTCGCATTTTGGCACGTTTAACACCCGTTAACCTCATTTTTAAGTTTCATAAGGATGATAAAGCATAGTGAACTTGAAATATGTCCGGAAACATCACGGATGTCGGTTCGTTAGGTCATACGGTTGCGGTTTTCGGTTAATTACGACAAAGTTGTAACGAACGCGTAAATGACCGTAAATGCACAACGAATGATATTTTTGCATTCCAATCACTAACATTCAAGATTTTAATGATTACAAAATTTTTTTTGATATGTGTACATGTTTCGCATTAAGAAATATGTGTAACGACATAGTTTCGCGCGAATTTGCAAAATAGCCCCTAAAGTTGCATAAGCATGTTTTTGCCATACCGAAGCCCTCAAAACTTATTTCTAAGTTATGTAAAGGGTATTTAGGGTATGTTTAGCTTATGTCATTGTCCCGGAGTGTACGTTGTGTTAAACTGATTACGTTTTGCGATTTCACTTCCAAAAAAAGTTTGAAAGGTCAAAATCGAATCAAATATTGAAAATGCACAAAAGTCATACGTAAACACATAAATTCGTAAGCAACACAAAGTTTCATTGATCATCAAATTGTTCGAAAATCGTTACAACACTTGAAAAACATAGATGTCACAGTTAGTGTTATGTTAAGTTGCCTATTATGCCTTTATAAATGACCAAAATACCCTTTTTGCACATAAATTGATTTTAAGCTTATGTAACCAATGTTTTTCCATATACACTGATGTTATGACATTACTAAACATGTTTTGACATATAAGACGTATAATAACACATATCTAACTATCCGAACACATATTTACGTAAATGACCCGTTAAATTAGCGTAAACTACTATGTTTTTTTTTTGTTTTTTTTTAATGGAGGAGGTATCTTAAAAACCCTAATGGCAATTTTGGGTGATTTCCTGTATTCTTCATCCTAAATCTGATTTTTCATCTAATGGTTATGGGTTTTTGTTAACTGATGTTGATCTGCTTCGATTAATATCCACATACAATTCTTATAATCACCAAGATCGATCAGGTTTAGGGTTTTCTGTTTCTTCCAAATCGTGAACTTTAGCACTAGTGAGATTTTATGATTTATTATAAAGTCTGAATTGATCGCGGTTAACTTTTGTTAATTCAGCTAGATTGATTCGAATCTTTCTAATAGATTAAGAATTGAAGACTAGTTCTAGGGTTCTTATAGTTAGGGTTCTTTTTTCCTTGGCAACGGCTCTTGGTTTTCTTCATTGTTTTACGTACTAGTTGCATGGTCCGTATTCTGTGTTGCTGATGGAGAGAGGTATGGATTCTAGTGGGGAGGAATACCCCAAACTTGATGACACTCAGAACGTTTGTAAGGAGGAAGTAGAAATAACCCCTGAACAACACCGATTCGGGGTATTGGATTGCGAGTAATGAACATCGAGGGAAATACACTAGCACCGAGAAGGGGAATATATGCGACAAATAATCCGTCAATCATTGTTGGATTAGCTGCTATATCGAAGCCGGTAGGTTTGGAATACAAAGGGGGGAGTGTGGATTTATCTCATGCAAACCCTATCAAGGAAGGGGACGGTCCAAATAATAATGTATGGAATGATTTTTCAATGTAGGATCAAGCTCTTTTGCTGAAAAACTTAAAGGTGGAACAAAAAATAATAAAGAAAATTTTCGTTTTCTTGAGAATAATGAAAAACATGGTGGTGCGGATGTTACTATTCCGATAGAACCGGTGAAAAAAGTGTAGGAAAAATGTTGTATGTTCTCTTTGGATATTTTCTAGGCAAACTACTAGCCTTTCCAGTCGTGGAGTATCTCGTAAGAAATCGTTGGAAAAAATATGGTCTTCAGAAGAGTGATGAATTCAAAGGGTTTTTTCTTTTTCAAATTCAATTCGAAGGAGGGCTTGGATAATGTTTTGCAAGAAGGGCCTTGGCTTATTCGTAATGTTCCCATTTTCTTAAAACCATGGTCGGCTGAGATGGAAAAAAAAGGAGTTTAAAAAGGTTCCGGTACTGGTGAAAATGCATGATGTTCCACTGGCTACTTATACTAAAGATGGATTAAGCTTGATAGCTTCGAAAATAGGGTCTCCAAAATTTCTAGATAATGAAACTTCGAAAATATGTTTGGAGTCGTGGGGGCGGAGCAGTTATGCGAGAGCAGTCATTGAATTGGATGCTACAAAGGATCCTGAGGAGATGGTTTCGGTTGCTATCCCAACGTTGAAGGAGGAGGATTCCTTATGAGCTCGGTTAGAATTGAATATGTGTGGTCTCCTCCTAGATGCCCAACATGTTGTGTTTTTGGCTATACAAAGGAAAGTTGCCCAACTGAGATTAAAATAGATACCACTGATAAGCTAAAGGGGAAGGAGCAAGTTGATGGAGATGGGTTTATGGATGTAAACAAGAGGAAAGCTGCAAAAAAGGAGTTGTTATAAAAGATAAGCCGAAGTTTGAATATCAACGTATAAAATGACAAGGTAACTTGGTTATTAAGGAACCCAACTCTCGACCGAATTCTTCTACTCCAGCTCCTGCTCCAAATATCTTTCAGAACACAGCCAAGTCGGGTGCTCTTTCAATTCAATCGAATAGCATTAAGTTGGATAACTCTTTTGGTTGTCTTGACTCGAGTGGTGAGATGATGGATGATGCGGATTCAGAATGCGATGAGGTTATAGAAATTAATGAAACGTCAGAGTTTATGCAATCGGGTAATGGCCAATCAGGGGCAAGCACTCCTGCTGAGAAGATTGTTAATGATAGTGTTGCGTGTTGGAATATAAGGGGTTTGAACCGACCCCTGAAACAAAGGGAGGTTCGGGTGGTAATTTCAGAAAATAACATTCATGTTTGTGCCATCTTAGAATCTCATGTTAATGTAGTAAACTTACTGGGAGTATGCAAACGTATTTGCCGTTCGTGGAGCTGGTCTTCTAATGGCCATATATGTTCTAAAGGGACCCGTATTATATTGGGCTGGAACTCGGATTTAATTGATGTGATGGTGTTACGTGTTACTCCTCAACTTATGCACGCACAAGTAATTTTCAAGGAGGTCAATAAAGCGATGTTTTGTTCTTTTGTCTATGCAATTACTACATGGAAAGAAGAAAACTTTGGGAAAGCTTGATTTTGCTTAAACAGTTTGTGAAGGAAAAACCATGGGTTATCATGGGTGATTTTAACTCATACTTGTTCCTTGCAGATACGGTTATGGGTACCTCAAAAATTTCGACTAGTATGAAAGATTTTAAAGAATGTGTGGACAAAATAGAAGTTTTTGATGTGAATAGTTCGGGCCTCCATTTTACTTAGACACAGAAAACAAATAAAGGAGCTGGAATTCTCAGAAAGATTGATCGTGTTATGGCAAATGTTTTCTTTACAGAAGAATTTCCTAGTGCTTGTGCTGCTTTCCAGCCTTATAGAATTTCGGATCATACTCCATGTCTTCTTAAGGTTCCAGGTGTGAAACTTAATAAACCGAAATCCTTTAAATTTCCTAATTTTATTGCCCTTAAGAAGGAGGTTACAGACATTGTTCAGACAGAATGGTATAAGCATGTTGATGTGGTGCCAATGTTTAAAGTAGTGAAAAGATTGAAAGCTCTTAAGCATCCAATCCATAGCCTTCTTTATAAGCAGGGGAACCTTCATGAGAAGGTTAAATCTTTACGAGATGAGTTGGATAAGATTCAAAGGACGATTGATCAAAGCCCGTATGATGAGAGCCTTAGACAAACAGAATCGGCAATTCTGGTTTCTTATCAAGAAGCTCTACTTGATGAAGAACGGTTCTTATAACAAAAATCTAAGGTGGATTGGCTGAAGGTGGGCGATACTAATTCAGTTTTCTTTCATAATTCGTTAAAGTGCAAGAATCATAGGATCCAAATTGATATTATCAAGGATTCAAATGGACATCTCTATGAAGGCAATGATGTTCCTAACGCTTTTGTAAACCATTTCAATGTCTTTCTTGGTCAGGAAGGTGAGACCACTAGATTGCCTACCCCGGATTTATTTCCGAATGTGATAGATGATCAGGTCGCTCAAAATATGATCCGTGATGTTACTAGCACTGAAATAAAATCGGTCATGTTTTCTATAGATGATAATAAAGCCCCGGGGCCAGATGGGTATTCATCCGATTTTTTCAAAAAGTCTTGGTCGATAGTAGGAGAGGATGTGTGTGCAGCAATAAAGGATTTCTTTAGTTCAAAGCGTACGCTTCAAGAGGTAAATCATACAATCATTGCTCTTATTCCAAAGGTTTCTACATCTACTTGTGTTACAGATTACCGGCTCATTTCATGTTGTAACGTGATTTACAAATGTATCACTAAAATTCTCTCTAGTAGAATTTTGGAATGTCTTGATAAAGTCGTGAGTCTAAATCAATCAGCTTTTGTACCCGGTCGAAGTATTTTGGATAATATTCTTCTTGTGCAAGAACTTATGCATAATTACCATAGGGACTTCGGATCCCTAGATGTGCGTTTAAAGTTGACATACAAAAGGCATATGATACGGTAGATTAGGATTTTTTAGATGCTATTCTAAAGGGATATGGGTTCCACCCGACTATGACAGATTGGATTATGAAGTGTACTACATCTTCTTCGAATTCGGTTTGCGTGAATGGGAACATTTGTGGATATTTCAAAGGTAAGCGGGGCCTTAGACAAGGGGATCCTATGTCCCCCTATTTATTTACGTTGGTGATGGAAGTGTTAACATCCATGCTTCAGATTGCAACTTCTATTGATTCGAATTTCCAATTCCATAAAAGATGTGAGAAGCAGAGAAATGTTAATTTGTGATTTGCGGATGATCTTTTTCTTTTTTTCGAGAGGAGAGGTGCAGTCGGTGAAGCTTATTATGAATACGTTAAATGAACTTTAAAGATATGTCAGGTTTGATTCCGAGCCTTACAAAGTACTGCTTTCTTTTGTAATGTCCCAAATCTAGTCAAGGTTAATATTCTTCTAATCATGCATTTTGAAGAGGGCTCGCTTCCAGTCAGATATCTAGGTGTTCCTTTAATTGCATCTAGACTTCTTCACTCTGATTGCAAGGTGTCGTTGGAAAGGATTGAAAATAGAATTACGGATTGGAAAGTAAATTTTTTTTCCTTTGCGGGCAGACTACAATTGGTGATCTCTGTTCTCTCAGCCTTTTATATATATTGGGCTTTGGTTTTCATCCTTCCAGTAGTATTTTGAAACAACTAGAGCAAAAACTACGAAATTTTCTTTGGTGTCAAGGTGGATTTGTTAAAGGTAAAGCAAAAGTATCATGGAAAATTGTGTGTCTTCCAAAGGAAGAAGGTGGCTTGGGTATTAGGCGTGTCACGGATGTTAGTAAAGCTTTAATGGCCTGTCATATATATAGCATTCTGTCTTGAAGGAAATCTCTTTGGGTCGAATGGGTGTACTTGAATGATCTTAAAGGTAGAAGCATTTGGGACATTTCTTCTCAATCGAATTGCTACTGGAGTTGGAGGAAGATTCTCTATCTAAGGACTATTGTTAGAGATTTTTTTTGTGTCGATAATAGGTAATGGGGAGACTATGTTTCTATGGCATGATAAATGGAACGGACAGTGTCCGTTAAGCGCTTATGTTACTTCGAGACAAATGACCAGGGAAGGGTTATCTATATGTTCTAAAGTGGCGGATGTTGTGCATGATAATAGATGGATTTGTCCGGACGCGTGGAGAGATATGTTTCCTATACTCTTTCAACTTAATCTGATCACTCTTATCCCAAGTAAGGTAGACTTGATTGTGTGGAAGACGGATGCAAATCATAGCGAGCAATTCACAACGAAAACGGCTTGGAATTCTTTAAGAACTTTGGCGCAAGTGGTTCCATGGTATAGGATGATATGGTCTTCGTTTGCTATTCTGAGGCATGCTTTCCTTTCTTGGCTGTCATGTAGAAGAAAGTTAGCTACTCAGGACTGTATTCAAGTGTGGAATAATATGGCAGGTAACATGAATATGATGTGTTGTCTTTTGTGTAATAGAGGTATAGAAACACATGAGCATTTGTTCTTTGAGTGTCCATATTCTAACAGATTTGGTCTTCAATCCGGAGAAAAGCAGACATGGCACAAATCGATGGGAGATGGGAGAATGTGATGGCTTGGATAACCCCTAAGGCGAAATCAAAATTAGCCATTTGGGTGGTTAGTAAACTAGTGCTTGCTGCTACTGCTTATTTTGTATGCAAGAAAGGAATGCTAGATTTTTTAAAAATCAATTAAGGCCGCCGGAAAAATTAGAGGAACTGATTTCGGAGACAATTCGTTTGAAGCTGCACTCTTTCAAATACAAGACCAATGATCGGGTTTCAAGACTTTTGCAGATCTGGAAGATAGCTTCTTTGGATGAAGTTGCTGCTGATACCTAAATGTTATGGCTTAGTTTCTTGTGATGTATAGCGTTTAGGTTTTTGTTTAATTATTGGCTTGCTTTAGTAGCTTGTTTTACTTTAGTGTGGCATGTCACACTATTGAACTAGTTTGGTGGCCAACCATTCTACTTACTTTAATTTTTGATGTAATACAAATCACCGGGGCATACCCTTTTACCCAAAAAAAAAGCAGCGTAAACTCCCTTAACGAGTCATAACGGGTCAAAAGCACTTAGGATCCTTTCCAAATCAGAATGTTAAGTTTATTAAACCATTTTCATATGAGTTTCAACACTCATTTGGTTTACAAGACTTCATTCTATCTGGTCCTCCGATTAAAGTCCCGACATTAACATAGTTATCCGATATTAGGACACACTTGAATCCTCGGACTCTTGAGCTTTGTTTATCCACTTAAACAAGGACACTTTTGCAATCCCAAGTGAGTACATAATCCCCTCTTTTACGTTTATCAAATCTTTTGCGGTGATACATATGTGCTTAAGACTACTTTCGCATTTTCATGACACTACATATGCTTTGATTATATAGTACATATAGTACATGATTTCAGTTGCATTTTGCTTCGTATGTTGACTTAGCATACCTAGCATACGATTTCAAAGACATTTTACATGGTATATTGACTTAGTATACCTACACATGGTTTCAAAGACATTTTACTTTATATGTTGGCTTAGCATATCTAGTACACAATTTCAAGACATTTTTCTTGGTATATTGACTTAGTATGCCAAGTACATGGTTTCTAAACTTTTTCATAACATGCTTACGTTGTTCAAGAGATATTGGTGCGTTGAATATACAATGATACATTCATTAACAATGATGCCGACCGGTAGTTTGTAATGGTACCATAGGTTGACACCCCATTCCCGCTTTCTAGACGTTTGAAAGTATCCATTGGGGAATGACAAAATCCGATGAACATTAATAGACCTTTGTTTTTATAAGGGTTTATTCGATAGTCGACAAGGCTTGAATGTATTCGCCAACAATCCTAATACATGTTTTTACAATAAAAGCAATGATTTATAAGACATAGCTTTTGGATTTAAACAAACCCTTGTTTATTCAAAAACATTGTTTTATACACAACACATTGGTTATACAAAAACACAGATTTATACATGACAAGAACGATTGGTTTATAACAAGGACGATTGGTTTCTAACAAAGACATTGGTTTATACATGACATTTGGTTTACAAATGACATTGGTTTATACAAGACATGACCTTTTTACACAATACATAACATAGTTTGGTTATTAAGTTAACCATGCATCCTTTCTTTTATATCATTTGATTTCCATATGATTACATAAAATAAACTTTTCTATAGCGGTTCATGGCTACTTTTGTAATGATCAAACTTTTCTTTAAAACATTCGAAGCCATGAATCATCATTACAAAAACCTATGTTACTCACACGCATTTTTGTGCTGACATACCTATTTTCACATATGTTTCAGGTTCACTTTTGTGATGATTGTCGCCACATGCTACACATAGGATGGACTCGGGCTTTAGTGACTTTAAAACTTGAAAGATATTTTCATTGTATTTCACATCCATTATTCCAAGACAATGTAATTTGATAATTCAATAAAATAAAACTTTAAGCACCATGTGTTGTGAAACAATTTGTAACGTGACTCCCCAAGTGTTTCCGCCGTGTGTGTTGTATACGCGATTTGGGGTGTTACAGATTGGTATCAGAGCTCATGGTTATAGGGAATTAGGTTATTAGTAATGATTTGACCTAGTCTATAACCTTCCAAGGACCCTAACGCGAGTTTACTTGCATTTAGATTCTTAATACAATACCATCACCTATTCTTAGGTGAATACCAAAACAAAAAATACAAATTTCAAAATGATTTTAAAATCAGTCGTCTATTATTGGATGATTCGCTTTTAGTTTAATGCTTTTAAAGTTTTCAAAATCTCGTCAAAGTTTGGGTTTTATTAATGTGAAAACGTGCAATCTGGAAGGGTGGGTGCCTGTACCCTGAGTTTTCTGTCTAAGGCTAGAGTGTTCGTACAAATCCGCATTCTCGGGCCAGTCACTCTTACCTGGGAACTCTTGGGGTGAGTGTCAACTTATAGGCTAAAGCATGTATTCGCGATACATTATGTAGTGAAACCATACAATGGAACCGCACCTCTGTACAACCAATATAACCTTCACCATCATGCCAATATCCATTGTCGAAAATGCATAAATTGTGGGCAGACATACGGCTAACACTTGTCGCATTACGGCTAGACAAAACCAAATTGTTAACAACCCTGCTCACGAACGTGCTCTTAATGCTGGAGTTAACGAGCCTCGTGCTAACAATGATGCAATTATTAACAATTAGAAGTTTACAATTTGATTTCTTTTTGTTAACCAATAGTGAAATTTCAATTATAAACTAATGTGATTGTATGTGTAATGTGTGTCAATATATCAAATTACTAAACTTTCATTCTTTACGAAATTGAACGACTCTTGTAATGTACCTCATTGTGTTCGCAGAATCTTTACGAAACCTATGAAACTATCTCCTTCATTTCCGCTTCTAACGAAGTATCCACTGGAAAATGAATTGTCCATTCATTTTTGCTTCTAAAGAAGTATCCACTAGGAAATGAATAATCAATTCATAATCCTTCATTTCCGCTTCTGAAGAAGTATCCACGGGAAAATGAATTATCCATTCATTTTCACTTCTGAAGAATATCCACTGGGAAATGAATAATCTGTTCATAAATCCTTCATTTCCAGTTCTAACAAAGTACCCACTGAGAAAATGAATTATCCATACATTTTCACTTCTGAAGAATATCCACTGGGATTTGAATAATCTATTCATAAATCCTTCATTTCCACTTCTGTAGAAGTACGCACTGAGGAAAATGAATTATCCATTCATTTTCCACTTCTGAAGAAACATCCACGAAGAAATGAAACACAAGCTAAATTCTTATAGAATCTTCTATCTCAATAGTCGGATTCATAAAGGATACTCGTAGTGTTATTGATTTATATGGGTTTACCATAAATCAATCCCTCATTCCCACTTCCAGCATAAATTCAGGAAGTATCCACTAGGGAATGAGCGCTATACAAATAACTATCCATTCCCACTTCTTGCATTACTTGAGGAAGTATCTACTAGGGAAAAGGATAAAGTTATACTTTACATGGAAATCCATGATGGGTTATTCTATGCAATTGGATAAAACCCTAGATTCCATACAAGTCAATTGTTTGACACAAACTCATGAAACAGTCTCCTAAGAATGCACTCCAGTTTTATGCAAACAAACTCCTACGGATAAATTTCGGGATGAAATTTCCAAAAGGAGGGGAAACTGTGACACTTCATGTCACACCCCGACCGCGTAAAACAACAAAACGCGGCTGAAACGTCGGGGAGTGTCGTAACGGAATTATTGTTTGAACAACCATGGTACATAAGTTATATTTTATTTAATTGAAAATATTACATTATCTCGGATATAAACGAAAAACATAACGAAAATTAATTGTCTTCAGGTTTTAAGTCACTAAAGTCCAAAGTCCGTCCTAAGAGTCGCATGATCAACCTTAAGCATTCGCTCCTGAAACATATGTGAAAATAAATACGTCAGCATCAAAAATGACTGTGAGTAACATAGGTTTTGTATTGAAGATTCATGGCATAGAATGTTTAAAGAAATGTTAAATCAAAAATAACCATGAATCTTTACAAAATGTTTCTTTTGTGAAATCGTATGAAAAATCAAATGATATAATAGAAATAATGTATGGTTAAGTCAATAACCAAAAATTGTGTTATGCCTTATAACCAAAAGTCATGTTTTGTATAAAATATATTATATCTTGTATTTTATTTGATATGACTTAGAAAACGCCACAATATGTAAGATAACAAAAGTACTTATATATAGGAAGTACCATCGACGTATCCACCATGCTTTTATCATATTACACACGTCTCATTATTTAAATCACTCAACATAAACCAACCATCAAAAAGTCTTGTTTAAACCAAAGAAATGTCTAGTATAAAGTATGTCATGTAAAACAACGTTATGTAAACCAATGTCATGTATAAACAAAGTCTTGTGTAAACCAAAATGTCAAATATAAACCAATGTCTTGGATAGTCAAAATGTCTTGTATAAAACAATGTCTTTGAATAATTAAACGTTATGTTTTATAAACCATTGCTTTTATTGTTTAAAACATATGTTAAGATTGTTGGTAAACACATTCAAACCTTGTTGATAGTTAAATAGACCCTTATAAAGTCAAAGGTCTATCCATTTCATCGGATTCTGCCATTCCCTAAAGTCGCTTCCAAACAAACCCGGGAAGTGGGAACAGGATTGTCAATCCTATGGTACCATTACATGCTACCGGTCGGCATGACCAATGTTAATGAATGTATTAAGTCAAGTCCAACGCACCAATATGTCATGAACAATGTAAGCAAAAATGTCCTTAAAAACCATGTACTAGTATGCTCAGTCAACTACATAGCAAAAATGTCTTTGAAAACCATGTACTAGTATGCTCAGTCAACATACATAGCAAAAATGTATTTGAAAACCATGTACTAGTATGCTCAGTCAACATACATAGCAAAAATGTCCTTTGAAATCAATGTGCAAAATATGTTATGTCAACATATGAAGAAAAATGCAATGGAGATCATGTACTATATGTACTATGTAATCAAAGCATGTATAATGTCATGAAAACACGAAAGTAGTCATAGGCACAATATGTTTCACCCCAAAACATTTATAAAACGTAAAAGAGGGGACTATGTACTCACTTGGGATTGCAAGAATGTCCTTATTAGAAGATAACCAAAGCTCAAGAGTCAGAGAATTTACGTGTGTCCTAATATCGGATAACTATGTTAATATCGGGACTTTAATCAGAGCATTTAGATAGAATGAAACCTTATAGACCAAATGAGTGTTGGAACTCATATGAAATGGTTTAGTGAAGTTAACATTCTAATTTGGAAATGATCCTAAGTGCTTTTGACCCATAATGACTCATTAAGGTAGTTTTAACGTTCATTTGCGTAAATGCATGTTCGGATGGTTAGATATGCCCTATGATAAGTCTTATATGCCAAAACAAGTTTGATACAATTGCAACATCAGTCTATATGGCAAAACATTGGTTACATAAGCTTAAAATCGATTTATGCGCAAAAAGGGCATTATGGTCATTTATAAAGGCATAATAGGTGACTTAACATAACACTAACCAAACGATGTGACCATAAGGTGTAACCTTAGACGGTTATTCCCTATACAACTATGGTCACAAATATATGTTTGGTCGGATCCTAAGATCGACCAAATGGCAGTAAAAGCAGCAGTCAAGACCGCTCGACTTACGACCCTGAACAAGCACTAAACTAAAAGTGACGAGTTAGACATGCCAAAACATGTCTAACTAAGTTATAAAAATGTTTTGGTATCATAACAAAGTGTTTTGGTACCTGAAAATAGTTCTGTCGTATAATGCGCATCTTGCGCATTATTGACCAAAACTTTGACTCATCACTTCAGCTAGTAAACGTGGTAATCAGTAGGCATGATTGCTAAGGATCATAATCATCATGATTACGATCATGTTGCAAAGTTCAATTTAACTTTGTCTTGACCAATAATGGTCAAGGCTGAAAGTCAAACACTGTTTGACTTTTAGCTTGAAATAGCTAAAAATAAATAAACAAGACAAGGAGAGAGCACTTACTTGTGTTGAAGAACACTTGAAGAGCTCAAGGATGAAAGAAAGACTAGAAAACTCAGATGGGAGACCTCCAACAATGTGGTAGTCTCACTTAGAGTTATAGAGAGAAAAGAAGTGAATGAACAAGGAAATTGGTTTAAGAAGCTTACTATTTATAGGAATCTTAAAGCCATAAGATCATTCCACATGTCTAATGTGTTGTCATGATCCTAGGAGGGCTTAAACAAGTGTCAAATGCAGGAGAAATGGTGGCAAAAACGTAATCCTTGGAGATCAATCAAAGGAACAAGAAGCTGCCAGCAAACTGTTGTGCTGGGCACCCCTTATGGACCGTAAGGGTGTAGCCATACGGTCCGCAAGGACCCTTCCTGGCACACAGTTTGCAAAATTTGCAGTTTGGTCCCTGCACTTTGTTTTGTCATATTTTGTCACTTTTAACACCGTTAACCTCATTTTAAGCTTCATAAGATGATAAAGCATAGGGAACTTGAAATATATCCGAAAATCTCACAGATGTCGGTTCGTTTGGTTATACGGTTGCGGTTTTTTTTGGTTAATTACGACGAAAATCATAACGAACGCGTAAATGACCGTAAATGCGCAAAGAATGATATTTTTTCATTCCAATCACTAAAATACAAGATTTTAATGATTACATAAATTTTTGGATATGTGTACACGTTCCGGATTAAGAAATACGCGTATCGGCTTAGTTTCACAGAATTTACAAAATAGCCCCTGAAGTTGCATAAGCATGTTTTTTCCATACTTCTAAGTTATGTAAAGGGTATTTAGGGTATGTTTAGCTTATGTCCTTGTCCCGGAGTGTATGTCGCGTTAAACTGGTTACATTTTTGGATTTTACTTCAAGAAAAGGTTTGGAAGGTCAAAATTGAACAAATATTAAAAATGCACAAAAGTTATAAGAAAATAATTGTAAACAACACAAAGTTTCATTGATAATAAAAGTGTTCAGAATAGTTACAACACTTTGAAAAACACAGATGTCACAGTCTCTCCTACTTTAGGAAATTTCGTCCCGAAATTTAATTAGAGGAAACTTGTGAAAAAGATGTGGATATTTTGCTTTCATCTGGTCCTCTTGTTCCCAAGTAAACTCTGGGCCTCGTTTGGACTCCCAGCAAACTTTAACAATCGTTATTCGTCTGTGTTTGAGCTTTTTGACTTCACGGTCCAATATTTCCACAGGTTTCTCGACAAAATGCATCGTGTTATTAACACGAATTTCATCAAGGGGAATGTGGAGATTTTCATCAGCCAAACACTTCTTCAAATTGGATACGCGGAATGTTGTATGAACATTTCCAAGTTTGGGAGGCAGCTCAAGTTTGTAGGCAACTTTTCCGATTCTCTCAATGATCTTGAATAGTCCAACATATCATGGTGCAAGTTTTCCTTTCTTCCCGAATATAATCACGCCTTTCCAATGGGATACCTTAAGGAGTACGTGATCACCGACTTGGAATTCCAAGGGCTTGCGTCGTTTGTCCGGATAACTCTTTTGACGGCTTCTAGTTGTCAAAAGGTATTCGCGAATTTTCTTGACTGTGTCCGTTATATCATGAATGAATTCAGGTCCGGTGAATTGAGATTCACCAATCTCATTCCAACAGACAGGTGAACGACATTTTCGACCATAAAAAGCTTTGAAAGGTGCCATGTCAATGCTGGAGCGATAACTGTTGTTGTAAGAGAATTCGATCAATGGTAGATGCGAATCCCAACTACCACCAAAGTCGATCACACAGGTTCTAAGCATATCCTCCAGTGTTTGGATTGTTCTTTCAGATTGTCCATCCGTTTGCGGATGATAAGCAGTGATCAAGTTAAGCTTGGTTCCCATGGCAGATTGCATGGTTCTCCAAAAATGAGATTAGAATCGAGCATCAGGATCAGATATGATATCCAAAGGAACACCATGACAAGATACTATTTCATCCACATAGATCTTAGCAAGTTTGTCAGCAGAGAAATCTTCATGAATGGCTATAAAATGTTCTGACTTTGTTAGACGATCAACGACTACCCAAATGGCATCGTGACCTCTAGAAGTGCGCGACAATTTGGTAATGAGATCCACAGCAATGTTTTCCCGTTTCCAAACCGGAATCTCTGGTTGTTCAAGAAAACCTGAAGGGCATTGATGTTTTGACTTAACTTTGAGACAAGTAAGGCATTTGGAGACGTACAAAGCTATGTCTTTCTTCATACCCGGCCACCAATACTAGGTACGAAGATCCTTGTACATTTTATCTGCATCTGATGAATTGAATAACGAGACTTCCGTGCTTCATCCATTATCAAGGTGCGGAGATTGTCTAGACTTGGAACCTATAAACGGTTCAGGTAATAAGATAACCCATCGTCTTCTATTTCAAGTTGAAGCTCAAGATGATGTGGTAATTCATTACCCATTTTGTCTTGTGCAACACTGTGACAACCCGCAACTTCAGGATACTACTTTAACCTAACCGTAGTTATTTATTCTTACATCCTTAGCGTTGTTTGAAATTTATGTTTTGCTTGGCAAATATACGGGTTGCGTGTTGTAAGTATAAATTTCATGATTATAACGTGTTTTATGTGAAAACTGAATAGTTAGGGGTCCATTGTGAATAAATTAGAAACCTTAATAAAACTCCTACAACCCTAAACCAGCCACACAAATCAATCTTACAGCAGTTTCAAATCATCATCTCTCTATCACCTCTGATCATTTGGTGCACACACAATCAACCTCTCAATCTTTCAAGAGCAAACCCTAGAATCAAATTGAGGTAAGGATTATTTTATACGTTGTTGATCTCACTCTATTAATTT
Source organism: Scalesia atractyloides (assembly GCA_947069175.1). NCBI lineage: Eukaryota > Viridiplantae > Streptophyta > Magnoliopsida > Asterales > Asteraceae > Scalesia > Scalesia atractyloides. The sequence continues at coordinate 59,714,391 of CAMTDV010000017.1, forward strand.
CATGCGAACCCTAGTTCTCAAAACAGTAGTTCTATGTCTATGTGATCATGTTTGTATGAATATTTGCGCATGAATGTTAACTTGCGTCTGATATTGTTTGAATCGGAATGGCCAAGACACATATTAAATCGATGTGGCTAGTACGTTATGATCCAAGACGGATCATACCCAATAACAAGCTAGACAAACACTTATAATATTTATTTATGATATGATCAAACAAATAAATACTAACACTTCGAATATTTAGAAATTGGTTTTCTAAATAATTGCATTTGAGAAACTAATGAATAAGATGGATAATTTATTTGAGAGTATATTTTATTTTGTTATTTAATGGGTTAAATAACATTATAAAAGATTTTGTAAGATATATGAATATCTTGCAAATCTTACAAGATCTCACACAATCCAGAATTAGATTTTATAAGATGTATGGATATCTTGCAAATCTTACAGGATCTCACACAATCCAAGAAAAGATCTTACAAGAAGTTATATATATGGATGATTTTGTGAGAATTAGAGATGACACACACACACACACCCTCTTTCTATCATTAAAATCAAGTGCAAGAACACTAAAATTCTCTCCAGAGTTTTCGGCTGAAGTTTTGTTGATCAAGAGGTGTTCCAAGTGAAAATCCTAGCAACATAAGGTGTTGTTGGAAGCTTGGGGTATACAAGCTTGAGGTCTTCTCCTTTGAAGCTTTCCATTCAAGAACATCATCTTCTTCATATCTCTTGCTACTTGGAAGGCCGCGTGTAACGGACCAAACACCTAACGCATAAAGACACTTAACACTACCGAGCTAACTAAGGTGAGTTCACTGCTCTTTTACAAGCATGCGTCCAGTGGGGACAAACAAACAAACTAATATCCCTGGAGGGGATACTTTGCAAACTTTTATCCCGGAGGGGATTACTACTATTCCTTAGGGGAATACTTTGTTATAACTGTTGTAGTTAAAATTCTGATGTTAGTTAATAAACTCAAACTCTATCATGGAAAGTCCCTACTTACATACCGAACTAGTTTCCTGGAGGGCAACAGGGTATTAGTTGATAGCGCTATTAGGCCTGACAAACCTTACATCGTGCCTTGGAGGACGGGCGTGAACTAATGACCTTAAACACGTTGATCAATCATGATAGACATTGATGAGGGCACAAAAAAAGAACAGTAAATCGGTACAGAGTTTATTAGTCGTAACATGTCTTTAAACTAAACACCAAACTTGTTTTCGTCAAACAAAACTGTGAACTCACCGGCTTAATCGCAGATACACTTTTTCTGCATGCTGCAGGTTGCTAGATGATTCGTGCATGAGAACTTGCAGTCTAGGGAGCCTGAAGTGTCATGGGGCGTGTTACGTGATTGCAAAGAATAAAACTTTACGCATTAAAACATTTGATTTATAATTGTTTGGGATATTTACATTTGCTTCCGCTGAACACATATGTTATGTTTGAAAAGTTTAATTCAAATTTCACTATCATGTTGGACATGAGGATTGTGTATTATGTTATTTACTATTAGTTCAACATGATTAGTGGCTGGATCCTGGGTAGTCACACGCCTCACGGTAAAACTCCGCGTTTGGAAATTTGAGGGTGTGACAGTTTGGTATCAGAGCCACTGGTTATAGTGAACCAGGTTTTAAAAAGTTTTTCTAAAACTAGACTATAACCGAATTAGTTCTTAAAGTGACCATGACACTACGCTCCAGATTGCAAGGTTCGTCTTTTATTATCACATACGTTATACATTTGGCATGTACATATACATTTCACTGCATACACACACACACACAACATTATAGTAGGATTGCATGTGTTACCTATTTGTGCTATGACAGATCATTAGTATGATTTTAATTTTAGACCTTCTATGATCATGATCGTTTTGACAACACCCACAACTGACCTTTCCATCTGAGGACCTTTTAACACAAGTTAGGGGGAATTGGGGTGAACATGCAAATCGAATTATCATTACGGGTGCACACATAATAATAATAATTAGGGGTGCATGTGAGTCCCAGTGAGATCTAGCGTGTGTAAAGGATTCTGACACATTATCCAACATAATTGGGGACTCAGTTATTCATAGGATCCATAGCGATGATGGACTCCTGCTCGCTCTTTATCCGTACTCTTTCTACTTTTCTCGACTACTTGTACTGAATATGGATGTAGCATGCGCGGTGGACATCGCAACATTGTCAAGACTCAGGCGGAGTTGACGCATCTGATCAACACGGGAGTGGCAGAGGCTTTAGTCGAACAGCAAGCTGGTACGACACTTACAACAAGATGATTCTTGTCCTCATTTCGTGTATCCGAACTCACATTCGTGTGTCGTACGTTCTTTTCATTTTCGCACCTTCAAACGGTCTTCCTCTGCTAATCAGAACCAGGGCGCTAATCAGCATCAGGGCTCGTAAGCTGGTAGATAACTGAGGTGTTACAAGCGTAACTATCATCACCTTGGGCAGTGCACTAGAACATGTCCGAGATGCGAGAAGGTAGGTCTTTTAGCGAAAGATTACAGAGCTCTGTCCTCAAAGCAACAACAACAACAACAACACCGGGAATCACAACAACAACGATAATAACAACGGAGGAGATGGTGCTCGCGGGAGGGCATTTGTGATTGGCGCGGGAGACGCCAGGAATGATAACACCCTATGATCGGAATGTTTGCTATTGGCAACCTTTTCGTATGTCTTATTCAATTCTTGCATCGATTAGAGTTTCGTGTCCTTGAAACTTAGTAGACTGTTAGTGTTGACCATAAACCGCTCTAGAACCCAAAAACGTTCAGGTACTGAATGATGGTTAACCAAGTGGAACATCCTATATTCTTGTTGGGTGCAAACTCGATCTCATGGTCCAGTATATGACATTGACGTCCTTCCTGTTACTTTTGGTAGTTTAAATTTAACGCATTCCCTCACTCTTCCATGACTGCTTAGCGAATTTCGGGACGAAATTCCCTTTCAACTTGGGGATGATGTGGTACCCAGGGAAAATCCATAGTCATCTTAACTCATCTTTCACCCTCCTGTGTCTACTTATCAAATTTCGGGACGAAATTTCTTTCAAGTTGGCGATGATGTGACAACCCGCAACTTTAGGATACTACTTTAACGTAACAGTAGTTATTTATTCTTACATCCTTAGTGTTGATTGAAATTTATGTTTTGCTTGGCAAATATGAGGGTTGTGTGTATAAATTTCATGATTATAACGTGTTTTGTGTGAAAACTGCGTAGTTAGGGGTGCATTGTGAATAGATTAGAAACCTTAATAAAACTCCTACAACCCTAAACATCCCACACAAATCAATTCTATCATCTCTCTTATCACCTCTGATCATTTGGTGCACACACAATCAACCTCTCAATCTTTCAAGAGCAAACCCTAGAATCAAATTGAGGTAAGGATTATTTTATACGTTGTTGATCTCACTCTATTAATTTCATGCAAACCCTAGTTCTCAAAACAGTAGTTCTATGTCTATGTGATCATGTTTGTATGAATATTTGCGAATGAATGTTAACTTGCTGTCTGATATTGTTGGAATCGGAATGCCCAAGACACATATTAAATCGATGTGGCTAGTACGTTATGATCCAAGACGGATCATACCCAATAACAAGCTAGACAAACACTTATAATATTTATTTATGATATGATCAAACAAATAAATACTAACACTTCGAATATTTAGAAATTGGTTGTCTAAATAATTGCATTTGAGAAACTAATGAATAAGATGGATGATTTATTTGAGAGTATATTTTATTTGTTATTTAATGGGTTAAATAACATTATAAAAGATTTTGTAAGATATATGAATATCCTGCAAATCTTACAAGGTCTAAAACAATCCAAGATTAGATTTTATAAGATGTATGGATATCTTGCAAATCTTACAAGATCTCACACAATCAAAGGAAAGATCTTAGAAGAGGTTATATATATGGATGATTTGGTGAGAATTAGAGATGACACAAACACATACTCTTTCTATCATTAAAATCAAGTGCAAGAACACAAAAATTCACTTTAGAGTTTTCGGCCAAAGTTTTGTTGATCAAGAGGTGTTCACAAGTGGAAAATCCTAGCAACATAAGGTGTTGTTGGAAGCTTGGGGTATACAAGCTTGAGGTCTTCTCCTTTGAAGATTTCCATTCAAGAACATCATCTTCTTCATATCTCTTGCTACTTGGAAGGTCGCGTGTAATGGACCAAACACCTAATATATAAAGACACTTAACACTACCGAGCTAACTAAGGTGAGTTCACTACTCTTTACAAGCATGCGTCTAGTGGGGACAAACAAACAAACTAATATCCCTGGAGGGGATACTTTGCAAACTTTTATCCCTGGAGGGGATTACTACTATTCCTTGGGGGAATACTTTGTTATAACTGTTGTAGTTTAAATTCCGATGTTAGTTAATAAACTCAAACTCGATCATGGAAAGTCCCTACTTACATACCGAACTAGTTGCCTGGAGGGCAACGGGGTATTAGTTGATAGCGCTATTAGGCCTGACAAACCTCACACCGTGCCTTGGAGGATGGGCGTGAACTAATGTCATTAAACACGTTGATCAAAGATGATAGACATTGACGAGGACACCAAAAACAGAACACTTAATCGGTACAGAGTTTATTAGTCGTAATGTCTTTATACTAAACACCAAACTTGTGTTCGTGAAACAAAACTGTGAACTCACCGGCTTAATTGCTGATACACTTTTTCTACATGCTGCAGGTTGCTAGATGATTCGTGCATGAGAACTTGTAGTCTGGGGAGCCTGAAGTGTCATGGGGCGTGTTACGTGATTGCAAAGAATAAAACTTTACGCATTAAAACATTTTGATTTTCAATTGTTTGAGATATTTACATTTGCTTCCGCTGAACACATATGTTATGTTTGAAAAGTTTAATTCAAATTTCACTATCATGTTGGACGTGAGGATTGTGTATTATGTTATTTACTATTAGTTCAACATGATTAGTGGATGGATCCTGAGCAGTCACACGCCTCGCGGTAAAACTCCGCGTTTGGAAATTTAGGGGTGTGACAAACACAATTACGTTGAGCCTCAAGAATACGTGTCTGGATATCATATCAACTTGAACACAATGCAGCTTGACACGTTCCTTACAACTTAATGCATCGGCTATGACATTCGCATTACCAGGATGGTAGCGAATTTCACAGTCGTAGTCGTTCAGAAGTTCAACCCATCATCGTTGCCTCATGTTTAATTCTTTCTGATTGAAAAAGTGTTGGAGACTTTTGTGGTCCGTGAAAACCACGCATTTTGTACCATATAGGTAATGTCTCCAAATTTTAGAGAGCGAAAACAACGGCACCCAACTCAAGATCATGAGTTGTGTAGTTTTTCTCATGTACTTTCAATTGTCTCGATGCATAGGCTATAACTTTGTCTCTTTGCATGAGAACACAACCAACGCCTAAGTTTGATGCGTCACAATATACGACAAAATTATCGTTGCCTTCGGGTAGAGATAAAATACGAGCATTACAAAGCTTCTGTTTCAAGGTCTGGAACGCTTCTTCTTGTTTAGGTCCCCACTCAGAAGGTTTATTCTTTTGAGTTAGAGCAGTAAGAGGAACTTCAATCTTGGAGAAGTTTGCAATGAAACGACGGTAATAACATGCGAGAGCCAAAATTGAACGAACTTCAGTAGGAGTAGCAGGCATATCCCAATCCTTAATCGCACTGATTTTCACGGGATCTACATGTATACCTTGCTCGTTGACAGTATGTCCTAAAAATTGAACTTCTTTTAGCCAAAATTCGCAGTTGGAGAATTTGGCATAAAGTTGTTCTTTCTTTAGGAATTTCAGTGTTAAACCAAGATATTGTTCGTGATTGGCTCGAGTCTTGGAATAAATCAAATGTCATCAATGAAAACAATGATGAACCTGTCCAAATAAGGCTTACAAACCCTATTCATCAAGTCCATGAAAACAACAGGAGAATTTGTCAGATCAAAAGGCATAACTGTGAACTCATAATGACCGTAATGAGTGCGGAAAGCAGTCTTGGGAATATCTTCTTCAACTACACGAAGCTGATGATACCCAGAAGGTAGATCAATCTTTGAAAAACAAGTAGCACCCTGTAGCTGATCAAAGAGATCATCAATGCGAGGTAGGGGATATCGATTCTTGATTGTGAGTTTGTGGAGCTCACGGTAATCAATAAACATATGGAAAGATCCATCTTTCTTTTTCACAAATTGGACCAGAGCACCTCAAGGTGAAAAACTCGGATGAATAAATCCTTTGTCAGATAACTCCTGAAGCTGTTTAGACAACTCTTGCATGTTGGTGCATATGTCTGTTGCCTTCATCATTAATATCATTATGTATCGAGTCTGAGTGGTTAGAGCTTAAACTGTTAGAAACTAGGCGTATTTAAGTAAAGATTAGGACAAGTTCGCTTGAGAAATAATTGAGAAGTCAAGTTCGGATGAACTTCCAACCATCTTCGGCCGAACATGTGCTATCTTCGGGCGAACTTGGTATTTTCCCAGTGAACTTGCAAGTCTATAAATAGGTGCCTTGGTGATTTCATTTGTAACTTGAGAGATTTTGGCACATAGACGGCGAAGCTCTGTCAGATCCGGTTCTCGAATGTATTGAACTTTAGATCAATGAAAACAACTTTTAAATGAGTAATTCTTGTTAGTTGATTAACTTGTCATTAGTTTCCTCCTAATCGGACAATAGATAACAAATTTAGGTTCCCGAGCTGTTCGTGGACGTTCCTATCAAAGCCTGGATACCTTAATTTGTTGAAATCAAGAAATGAATCTCTCTATTTCATCTCCATTCTTCTATTTTTCTTAACTTTAGATCAAAAACGAAGAATTCACGGTCAAAAATGGTGATTTTTGAATATGACATGTAAAACACACTAATAACAAACCCCTGAGAGTTTGGACATCAAATTCAATCATTTTGATATCAAAAAGTTCAAAAAACCATGTTTGTCAAAATCAATTCCATCGAACTTGAGACCAAGTTCGACCGAACTTGACTAAAAATCATTGAATTTTAATCAAGTTCGCCCGAACTTGTTAGTTTTTCAAGGTTTAAACTCCAAGTTCGACCGAACTTCCTTAAAATTTGCTGAAATATTGCATAAGTTCTACCGAACTTAGTTGCAACATTGAAACTGAGTCTTAAGTTCGACCGAACTTTTTGTTTTGTTTCTTTAAACATCAAGTTCGTTCGAAGTGATAAAATTTTCAAAATTTTTCTTCAAGTTCGACCGAACTTGAAGTGTTTGTACAAAATCAGAAAATTATACCAAAGTTCGACCGAACTTGTTAAAGGTGAAATTAAAATTTTGAGTTTCACACAAGTTCGACCGAACTTGCTTGTTACTAATCAATTTTCAAGTTGTTTTTGATCATATTCTCATAATAATCCATCATATTATCAAAATGGAAGATTTCTACAATGTATTCGTGTCACAAGTAGCTTCATCATCAAACGCTAATACTCTTGTGGCGAACCAGATGAATATCGACAACGAAATGGGTACTACTCAGAAACCGCCGAAGCTAATGAGTATAGATGAATTAGAAGGATGGAAGGAAAAGTTTGTGAATTGGATACAAGCAAATCAATTTGATAGCTGGGTTGCAGTTGAAGATGGTTACAAATGGCCAAAGAATGAACTTGATCAAGATCTTTCGTTGAACAAGTTCTCACCAACCGACAAAGCAAATTATGTCGCAGAGAAGAAAATGATTAGCTCGATTCAACAATCAGTAATGGAAGATATTTTGATATTGTTGCCAGAGTTTACCACTTCACAAGAATTATGGCAATCTCTTTGTGACAAATTCAAAGGCAGTGATGAAATGATCAAGAGTAAGAAGGCATTGATAAAGAAACAGTTTGAGATCTTTACAATGATCAAAGGAGAGACGATGAAACAAATGATCGATAGATATTGTCATCTCATGGTCCAAATGCGAAGACATCATATCAAAAGATCTAACAAAGAACAAATCCAGAAGTTGGCCGATGCGCTTCCAGAAGGAGAACGGACGACATATCTGACAATTCTGAAAAATAGTCCATCTTGGAGACATTTCAAGTTATCATCTTTCATCGACAAATTAGAAGGTCATGAAATGGAATTGATGAAGATTGCTAAATCAAAGAATGCAAACGTTGTTCAAGATGTAGGTGTCTATTACAAAGGTGTATTCAAGATACTCCGATTCAAAGTCTGAAAATTCAAACGGCCTTTAGTGCAAATATAAACTCTTCTCCGAATGAAAGTTCTCCTTATGCTGGTTATCCAAGTTCTAATTCAAGCCCTTCATTTCAAAGTCAGACAAGCCAAGCTGGTTCTAACTCGAATATTTTCCAGTGCAACATTGCGGTAGATTTGAAGAACGTATTCCTGAAAAAGTGGCGAAACAACACATCGCACTTCTTGCTACTATTCTTGAATCTTATGAAGGACTTGTTGTTGGAATGATCGGTAATCCAGAAATGACTATCGAGGATTACGAACAAGTGGATGAAGAAGAGTTAGAACTCATGGATATCAAGTGGAGTCTTACGTCTATCATTCGAAGAGTTACAAAATTCGTGGCGCTTACTGGGAAGGATATTGATAATTCAAGCAACAAGCTTGGATTTGACAAAACAAAAGTCACATGCTTCAGGTTTCGACAAAAGGGACACTTTAAACGTGAATGTAGCAATCAAGAAGCAAGTGGAAGCCAAAATCCTTTCGGTAGCAGCAATGATTACTGCAAGAGAGCTCTTCAATACAAACCGTATCCAAAGAAGACACAAGTTGATATTGAAGAAAAATCTTCAAAGAAAACTGAACAAGCTCTTGTTGCTAATCAAGAAGAAGATGGATTTGAATGGAACAGATACATTAGCAAGAAAACTGGAGTTGCTATGATGGCTGAGGTTATGGCAGATTCCGAAGCGACAGATGTTGATACTGTTCTGGAAAATGAAGCTGAGGAAGAGGAAATTGCAAATCTCGAAAAGCAGAAAACAGAGGAAGCTGAGAAGGTAAAAGCAGAGGTAAATGTGTCAATCAAGGAAGTTGTGAAAGTTGAAAAACCTTGCACAAAGTGCGCAAGTCCTTGTGAACCCTGTCCTGATAAAGTCAAAGTCATAAGAGAATTAAGTGAACATAATGAAAATTTTCGTTATGATTACAGAAACATGAAAGAAGCTTATGACAAAATACAAGGCAAATATAAAAATGTCAAAAAAGCTAATCTTGAACTTGGTGCTAACGAAAAATGTTAAAAGCCACAGTACTTGATAAACAAAGGCAATAAACATGTACATTAACACAATTTCTGAAACATAAAGAGAGCTTCATGCTATGAAAATTGAAACTGAACGGGTAAGTCAATTGCTAAAATCTTATACCACTAATGCTTATGTCATTGATCACATTTTACCTACGATTAAGTCGGAGAAAAATGGTGAAAAATCAAAATGTAAGGTGTACGGAAATGTTCCTCCACCACTTCTTGAAAATTACTTTTGCAAGAAAGATGATGAAGTTGAAAAGGATTTTGGCATTCTTCTTTTGTCAGAAATGAGAGATGAATTGCCTGAGAACATTGACGTGGACTTTACAAAACAAACGACGACATTAAAGCGGTTGTAAATAATGTGGTGAAAAATGTTTTAGGAAGTGATTCTGATGAAAGATCAAACAGTTCTTGTTCACAGTCCGAAAGTGACGATACATCTTCAGAAAGTGATCTATGTGATGATCATAATGTTGTATTATACAAGATTAAGGAATCTGATAGATTGTACTTTGAAGAAAGTTTTCGATTCAGAATGTAAAAGAAGATCAAATTGATAAACTGTTTAAACTTGTGGAAGTTTCATCAGATGATCTTGAAAAGAATGAGAAAAGGTTTTACTCTAAACCCAAACGGAATTTTAACAATTACCATAGAAATGGTGGTGATTTTCCAGAGAACAGTAGAGCTGGACTGGGTTTAGAAGCTGAAGAAGAACCGATGAAGAACTCAAAGTCGACGTTCCAGGAATACAAAGGTAAAAACATAAAGTTTGTGTACGGAACGAGCACGGTTCAAGAGGAAAGCGTGATCGGTAAGCAATCGAATGATGAATTCAAGAAAGCAAAAGAACTTCGGGACAAGGCTAAGACCAAGTCCATAAGTGGATTGAAACCCACTAGTGGAAATGATTCTGATAATCGGACTTGCTTTAAATGCATTGGTCATATTACTCGCAAGTGTCCGACTATAAAGCCTGTGTTTCCACGAAGGAAAACCGAATCAAAAGATGAAAAGAAAAAACAACCAGAGATTGTGAAAAATGTCACGGAGTCAAATAGAAACTATGAATCTAAACAAGAAGTGAAACCTAAAACTGTGTCAAAGTTTGAAAACTCAACATATGAAAAAGGTGAAACTTCAAGGTTTGATGAAATCAAAGATTCTAGATTCTATATCAAGAAAGCGAGAAGCAAGCTACAAGCCTGGGTTGCTAAGAAAAGGCTTTCATCATCAGAAAAACCAAAGTCTTTTGCTGACAAAACTGAAAATGTTAAATCAACTAAGTCACAATCAAACAGACAACAAAAGAAAAGGTCAAAACGTTTTCAGAATCAACATTGGACGAAATGTTTAATGATGATTTTGAATATGATGAAGAATTAGAATATGGTTATGATGCTTATCAATACAAACCCAAGACCAACAAGGCTTGGGTTTCACTCTTCACTTAGTTACTTTCATGTGCAGGAGTTCCAATATCTACTTGATCAAAAGTTGAGTCTGGATTGCGGAGCTCCATATCAATTATAACTTATCCAGAAATGTCATATCTTTGTCATTTTGAGGGGGAGTAGTTAAGAAGTAAAGTTTTTTAAATTACACGTGGTTGTCAAAAGAAAAAATTTTGAAAAGTCAAAATTACGAAAATCCACACCGTTGAACAAAAAAACTGATTTCAAAGTTCTTACAAGTTAAAACTGCTTTTACAAGTGGTAAATGAGTTTAATGATTGTTTGTTAAACAATTGTAGATACAAGTGGATCGGACGACGAGGTCATGGGATCCGCATTGGTTTGTTATATTTTTAGAAGAATTTCTTTAAAATTAAAATCCAAAAATATGTTTTTGATTTTAGGGGGAGTAAGAAAATTTTTAAAAAAAATTGTTGAAAAATAAAAAAAACATATGAAAAAGTTGAAAATTCAAAAACATCGAAAAAGACAAAAATATTTTGTTGTCAAAAAGGAAATGATAGTACATCAGTGGACTATCACAATATGCTAAAGATTTGTAAAGTTTAAAAGTGATAAACAAGTCTTACTGTGGATGTGTCGATAGACTTTACACGTTCAGTAGATTAATTCCGGGATATATACTAAATTTTACGACTGCTTAATCTCGTGGTTTAACACATCTTGGATATATGGACTTAGTACTCTGAAATTTCGATTGAAGGGTTGCCTGATTCTGAGATACAAGGTCTTTATAGATAGTTGATATCTGGGGTATTATACAAGTTCTTCTGATTTTGCGAAAGCAATAGCCTAGAACTTCTATAATGCTTTTGCTAAAAACACCAAATAGCACGCAAACTTGAAAAATCGAAAGATCTAATCATTTGCAATGCTGAAAAGATTCCTTAAGTGGAACACACCTGAAAGACGAGCCTTCATCTCTTTGTCGGTACGATAGTACTAACCTAAGCTCTCAAGGTCTCGCACAACCCAAATACAGATATCAACTACGCTATACTCACATGTAAGATGAAATCTAGGGAATCTAGATTCGGGAGTATATTCAAGAAGTGGGAACCATAGTTAAGTCAAGTTTCATAATTCTTACCTAACATATCTTGGAACTGTAAATGAGAAACGTTATGAAGTTTAAGTGGACAAACATATCTACAATCTAAGGTAAACAAGTTTAAAACTTAAAGTCTCAAAAAGGTCAACGGTACTGGTGATATGTCTTAAACTAACTGATATGATCCTTAGACACGAATTCACAAAAATATGTCTGTAAATATGTTTGTACATAGTTTACTTTACTTGTTAAACTTCTGTAAATACTTACTTACTTTTTAAATCCAAAAAGATTTTCAACGAGCCAATGTTGGAGAATGGATCATCGAAGTCTGGTAAGAAAAAGTTCATTAATTTGAATCTTTAAAATTGACAAAACGTCAATTGTTCACAACGGGTTTAACCAAGGTCATTAACTTGGACTTGGTTGATATATTTAATTAATCAAGGTCATTAACTTGTACTTGATCAACTAAGTGGATTTCATTTCAATAATTGAAAGTTGAAGGTTTTAAAACGTAAAACTTTTCAAGATCATTAATTTGAACTTGAAATAACTAAAAAATGAAGATTAAAATTTGAAGTACAAGGTTTGTACAGGTGGTATGTAATTCTTGTGGAACAAAATTTCAAAGTTAGAATCTGAAATATTTATTTGAATTCCCAAGAACTTTGAAACAGGAAGCAAAGTTTTAGGGGGAGCAAGACGAAATGTGATTGAATTAAAAGCTCACAGCTAGAGGGAGTAAAGCTCAGAGCAAGGGGGAGCATAGCTCGCAATAAGGAGGAGCTTGGAGATTAAAGTGTTATCAAGAAATTGAAGATAAAGATGAAAATAGAAGATCAAAAAGTTTATACTTATTCAAGAACGAAGATAAAGACTCAGAAGCTTATATGAAGTCTGATGACTACGGGGTATTCAAGAAAGACCATGACACTAAAGATATCCAAAGAGAAGTTGTATGGGGAGTCTGTTGGTGTTTATATCAAAAGGGATATCTACATCAAGATGACTGCGGCAACATCCAAGGGGGAGTCCGTTGGTGCATATGTCTGTTGCCTTCGTCATTAATATCATTATGTATCGAGTCTGAGTGGTTAGAGCTTAAACTGTTAGAAACTAGGCGTATTTAAGTAAAGATTAGGACAAGCTCGCTTGAGAAATAACTTGAGAAGTCAAGTTCGGCCGAACTTGACTAAGGTCAAGTTCGGACGAACTTCCAACCATCTTCGGCCGAACATGTGCTATCTTCGGGGCGAACTTGGTATTTTCCCAGTGAACTTGCAAGTCTATAAATAGGTGCCTTGGTGATTTCATTTGTAACTTCAGAGATTTTGGCACAGAGACGGTGAAGCTCTGTCGGGTCCGGTTCTCGAATGTATTGAACTTTAGATCAATGAAAACAACCTTTAAATGAGTAATTCTTGTTATTTGATTAACTTGTCATTAGTTTCCACCTAATCGAACAATAGATAACAAATTTAGGTTCCCGAGCTGTTCGTGGACGTTCCTACACTTGTCGAATAGGATAGATTGAGCGTGTATTGAATATTGTATAGGTTAGAATCGAATACACGACCGATATACGGAGATTACAGTGTAAAAGGGAACAAGTTCGCACGAACTTGACCTATATTGGTCAAGTTCGCCCGAACTTGATGTGCCTTTAGTCAAGTTCGCTCGAACTTGACTAATGCAGGCCAATTTCGCTCGAGAATGCTCTTAGGAAGTCAAGTTCGGCCGAATTTGACTAGGTCAAGTTCACCCGAACTTCCATAAACTCCAGCGAACTTGTCTCCCTATATATAGGTGTGGTTCATTTGTCATGTAAGTTTTTGGCATCCCTACGGGGTGGTGATACCGGATTCTCTCCAGGAACTCCGGCAGCTGGACTTATAAAGATGTATACTCTTTCGGTATGAATGAAGACTTCCGCTACATTCTGTTTCTACTCCTTTCTATAATAACATTCTACCGGATCGGTTTACGTTTATCCACTAACTTCCGTCTAGAACCGCCTGATCACGGACCTTCAATTGGTATCAGAGCTACGGTTATCACCTACGCTCATGAATTTGGACATTTATGAACATTAGGAGGGTTTTGAATGTAAATCATGAAAGAAACCTACAATCCACGGACAAAATAAAAAATCGAACGGATAGGATTGTTAGAAAACCATTTTCGACCAGATCTATGTGAAAAATGGGCTGATTTGGGGGATTAAGTTCGCCCGAACTTGACTTATATTGGTGATACGGTCACACAATTTTGAAGATAACGGGAGAGTCATTGGTACCGATGCAGAATGTTGATCTTTTGGGTCTCGTGACAAGTAATGGGCCTAAACGTTAAATCCGCATTTGTGAAAAACTGAAAGTTCCGGATTTCAGGGGGAATTTAAGTGAAAATTTCAGTATGGTCAAAATTTGCAAAAATGAGGGGGAATAAAAAATTTTCAATATTTGAAGATTCCGGCATTTTTGACATTTGTGACTACTGCAACAGTATCCGGGTGGTTACCGATTGCAGATTATCGGGAAATGCAAAGGATTGAGATTTGTTGGGTATTTCAAATTGATGTCTATTTTGAAAGTGGGTAGTTACATAACTGAGTCTTGGAGGAGTCGTTTATCAGATTCTAAGGTCATGGTTGTGGATTGACACCTGAGTCGCGCGTATGGTTTGGAAGCACACACGACTGCCTATCTTTAACTCTGCTTTGCACATGAACTATTGACTAGACTAACCTCCAGGAGATAGGGATGCTCTGTAGTTTCAGTTGCCCCGGGTTGTACACGGTACCATGATTAAGGAAGATGATTTATAGGATCGGATCTTCCAGACAAAGAAGGTGTACCAGTTGCTGACGAAAGAGATTATATATTTGGGATTCTGTGATCACAGGAAGTTCAGATTTTTCAGATTGTGATATAGGTTGATGCTTAAGGGATGTAGGATTTAGGTCATGATCTCTGATGTGGGATTGGTGCATACACGACTGCTTATCATTAACTCTGCAAAGAAAATGAACTATTTTGATTAGGTAAGCCGGAAATAGGGATGTTTTGTAGTTTGAAGGCGCCAGGTTTAGAAGAGATAGCTATACATCTGTCATTGTGACTGAAGAGGAAGAATGTGATTTTGGTCACGGACGTATGTTCTCAGATTTGATGCATTACCAGATTATCTGTTTCCGATGAAGATTTGTGATTGAGCAGATTACCGATTTGCTAATCAAATCTTTCTGAACGGTGCTTAACTGCGATTCGGAAATCGGGATTTCCGATTTTCGAGGGTATTCGTTGATTTGAAGTTTTCCGATGCGGTGATTCGAAGTTTCTATCAATTGCCGGTTGAGTTTTTGATACTTTAGGAGTGTGCGAAATAAACTCTCGATGCTCAACACTTATTCAAAAACTGAACTCGGATGCGGTTATCGTCGAAATGGAGAAGTTGCTGTATTGATTAGCTTTGAGTTGATGTTTATTCGAGAAAATTTGTCAGCCAAGTAAATATGAGGAGTCGGAAACCACGCAACCAAAGATCTGAACTGGAGATTTCAGCAGTATTGAAAGTTGTTAATGCAAACCCGGATCATCAATTAAGGGGGAATCTGTTGACGCGTCTCGACGACATCGGCAAACACCTTGATTGAAGTTGCAGAGAATCTTCAAACACGGCTCAAAGTTTTGAAGTTCAAGATCAAGCTTCGACAGTAACGAACAAGGGGGAATCTGTTGGTGCACTTTGTGTTCGTCACTTGTCGAATAGGCTAGATTGAGCGTGTGTTGAATATTGTATAGGTTAGAATCACACACGACCGAAATACGGAGATTACAGTGTAAAAGGGAACATGTTCGCCCGAACTTGACCTGTATTGGTCAAGTTCGCCCGAACTTGATGTGCCTTTAGTCAAGTTCGCTCGAACTTGACTAATGCAGGCCAAGTTCGCTCAAGAATGCTCTTAGGAAGTCAAGTTCGGCCGAACTTGACTAGGTCAAGTTCGCCCGAACTTCCATACAATCCAGCGAACTTGTCTCCCTATATATAGGTGTGTTGTTCATTTTTCATTTAACTTTTTGGCATCCCTACGGGGAGGTGCTGCCGGATTCTCTCCAGGAACTCCGGCAGCTGGACTTATAAAGATGTATACTCTTTTGGTATGAATGAAGACTTCCGCTGCATTCTGTTTCTACTCCTTTCTGTAATAACATTCTACCGAATCGGTTTACGTTTATCCACTAACTTCTATCTAGAACCGCCTGATCATGGACCTTCATTACATCTCCATATAGTGCAAGACGGTATGGAGATTTAGCAATAGGGTTGGCACCAGGTACAAGATCTATACGAAACTCAACTTATCGTGCTGGGGGTAAACCAGGTAGCTCTTCATGAAATACCTTAGGATAATCCCGAACAACAGGGATGTTCTGAATTGTTTTACCTTTGCCTTTTTCCTCTACAATATGTGCCAAGAAAGCCACATAATTCTTTCGTAGGTATTTTTGGGCTTGAGTACAAGTCATAGTTTGAGGCTACTAATCAGTTTTTCTCCACGAACCTCCAAAATTTCACCAGACGAAAGAGGTATACAAACAATCTTATCAAAACAGACCACCTCAGTATGATATTTGGTTAACCAGTCCATTCCCACTATAATATCAAAGCTCCTGAGTTGCATAGCTGTGAGGTCAATAGGAAAAAGATGGTTATTGAGGTTAAATAGGCAACTAGGAATAACAGAATTGAGCACAAGGGGTTCCCCACTGGCTATTTCTACTGTCAAGGGCTTTCCTAGTTTGGTTCTTGGTTTTGAAAGTGAAGGTTCAAAAGTTAATGATAGAAAACTCCTATCGGCCCCCGAATCAAAAAGTATAGAAGCAGGATAGTTGTTAACCATGAACATACCATTCACCACCTCATTGTCTGCTCGTGCCTCGTTTGCAGTAATGTTGAAAGCTTGTCCATGAGCCTCGTTCGCATTTGCCAACCTCAGGCAATTTTTTCGGTAGTGGGTGAGATCCCCACAGTTGTAGCAAGACCCTAGTGGATAATGAGGTCGTGCAGGATTGGCTAGCTGCTGAACAGGGTTTTGTACAGCTTGGTTCTGAGCAAGAGGACAACGACAAGTGTTGGCCCGATGGCCAGATCACCCACAATTTGTACAAATACGACACGGTAATTGAGGTTGGTGGTGATTGTTACACTTGTTGCACAAAGGTGCAGTGCCAATATACTGTTTCTTGGCGGGAGGTTGAGCAGGCTAGTTGGGAGTGGCTTGATTGGGTTGTGTAGTGACAGCAAAGTTCTTAGAAACCTTACACTTCTGGACTTCTTCGAACTTTCAACTTTCTTACCCTTTTGTTTCTCAGACTTATCAGGCGGTTTCTTATCACCTTTACGATGGAGTTTACCCTTTTTGATCTGTGATTCAGTCAGTGTTGCAGATAGCTCAATGGCTTGTCTAACAGTAGTAGGGTTGCTGTCAGTGACAATATCTTGGACTGGGTCAGGAAGACCATCTATGTATTTTTCAATCGCCTTATCTAAAGGCGTCACCATCTCAGGACCCAACAAGCTCAACTCCTCATACCGATCGGTGTACGCACGGTGCTCACCACCATCTTGCTTTAGATCTTGGAACCCATTCTCACGCGCCCTCTTTTCATGACGAGGGCATAACTCTTTCATCATAAGAGCCCTGAGCTCCTCCCAAGTTTGACCCATAGCAACATCAGCACCCCTATCTCTCATTACTCCGTTCCACCACGTGAGCGCTCTCTTTTGAAACACACAAGAAGCAAACTCAACTTTCCGCTCATTTGGACATTGAACATGGCGAACCGTATTCTCAAGACTCTCAAACCACTGTAGGAGCCCAGTTGCTCCCTCAAAACCACTAAACCTGAGCGGTTTTAGCCGAATTAAACTGTTTAAAGTTGCACGCAGCCGGTGCATTGTTGTTATTGTTGGCTTGGTTATCTCAGTTATGAAATTTGGAAACACAACAGCAAACTGCTGAGCGATTAGAGCCACCATATCGGCGTCCGTAGTTGTGTTTCGTCGAGGAGGCATTCTAAAAGAGAGAAAACATGAGAGAAAACGAGTGAGATGAATGTTGAATAATCAAAATGAGATGAATAAATATCGACAATTGTAAGGATGGTGGTCATTTGTTCGTTAGACAAAACAAGCAAACGACACATAGTGACTAATCAAAGTAAATGGGTCTTTATAATATATCGCGAAGACATGCTTTAGCCTATAAGTGGACACTCACCCCAAGAGTTCCCATGTAAAAGTGACTGGTCCGATTAAGTGGATTTGTATGAACACTCTAGCCTTAGACAGAAAACTCAGTGTACAGGCACCTACCCTTCCAGATTCACGTGTTCACATTAATAAGACCCAAACTTTGACGAGATTTTGAAAATTTTTGAAGGCATTAAGCCAAAACGAATTATTCAAAATTTAGACGATTGATTTCAAAATCATTTTGAAATTTGTGTTTTGTTTTGGCATTCACCTATGAATAGGTGATGTTATTGTTTTAAAATCTAAACACAAGATAACTTATGTTAAGGTCCTAGAAATGTTATAGTCTAGGTCAAAGCATTAATAATAACCTAATTCCCTATAACCATTGGCTCTGATACCAATATTTCTGTCACACCCCGACCGCGTAAAACAACAAACCGTGACGGAAACGTCAGGGAGTGTCGTAATAGAATTATTGTTTCGAAAACCATGGTACATAAGTTATATTTATTTAATTGAAAAGATTACATTGTCTAGGATTTAAACAAAAACATAACGAAAATTAAATTGTCTTCAGGTTTTAAGTCACTAAAGCCCAAAGTCCGTCCTAAGTGTCGCATGATCAACCTTAAGCATTCGCTCCTGAAACATATGTGAAAATGATTGAGTTTTGAAAGAGATTTGCAGCGGAAATAAATGGAAAACTTTTACTACAAGCAATGGTCGTTTGTTTTCATCATCATCATGCTTTCAAGTTGGTAAACTCGCATGTGATTCACAAACTCCCCCTCAGCCTTTGCAATTGAGGTTTGGTAGTAAGAAAATGCAGAGAAGATGATATGCGAAAGTTGATCTTTTGATAGACAAGTTAAGATGTTACACAAGTTACCTGTTTATACTAAACTATCTAACCACTGATCATCTTTGATGACGTCAGGGTTGATAGTGACAGGAAACCATATGTAACTAACTACAAACACTTCTAATACTAACTATTTGTGCTTAGCACTGTTACATTGATTCTCTATCCTCTGATCCTTGTAACTCTGGCAGACCTTTGCAACTTAGTGAAGTCAGATGATAGGAGAGCAGACTTTAGGGTAAGGAGTGTATGTACAACAGAGGTTGTAACCTCTGATAGTTTAACCAAAGCTCAGATAGTTATTTGGCTTTGTATCATCTGTTCCTTTCATAGGGTTCAATCCCAACAATCTCCCCCTAGAACAGATGATGTCAAAAACACTTTATTCTTGGTCTTTATTCCTCAGGAAGAATTCTCTTATTTGACCTTTGAATTGAAGTTCAAAGTTAAGAGATTCTATGTCATCAACATCCTTCTCCAGCTCTAAACATAATAATTCTTGGAAGTCTTCTACTGTAAGCCCATAAGCAGCTTCCATAGATAGTTTAGTGGCATTACCATCAGACTTGAGCAGTGTCAATTCATGGGTATCTTTGTCGACCTTCCATTTTAGAATTTTTGGGTCTAAAGGTTTTCTTGAAGGAGCTTTTATTGCTGAGGATTGAGAAGGAGCTATTTGTGATAAATCTTTAGCCAGCTTGGCACTTAAATCATCTGTAGGATAATCAATCATGTTCTGTATACCTTCTTTGATAAATGCATCCTCAAACTCTTTGTCAGTCTTTTCAGACATCTCCCCTTGCCTTTTTTTGTGTAACAGAGCAAGTGTGGAATGGGCAGATGTTGTGCTGGACTTTTTGGAGAGTCGGGCTTTGAGAATAGCATCTTCTTTTGAATAATCAGGTTTAGGAGGCATGGATGGATCCTTTTTCCTCCTTTCTTCCAACTTTTTGTAAGTGTCTTTTAAAACCCTGACCTACACCCAATCTCATGACTTGGTTCTTTGAACCACTATATCGAATATTCATTCAGATTCTCTTCAACTTTAAGTCCTTGTCGCATATCTTTCTTGTGTAAACCAGTTGAGGAAATGTTGACTTTTTAAGAGATATTTAAATTCTTGCATTTGTTGAAGTTTCATTCTCTCCAAGCTCATAATGAAACTCCAATCCCTGAATTGTCCCTTGTCCTTTATGGCTTCTTGTTCTCCAATATACTTTAATTGAGTTCACTTTAACCATCTTGTAACTTTCACTTTCCTAGAAATCTGGTTCTCCGGTTTCTGAGCAAACTTTGATAAATAGGCTTTACTTAGTTGTTAAGGACATGACAATCTGTATTTCTCTATCAAATTTTTAATATTCTTTTGGCAATATCCTTCGTTGCTTTCCGTTCAATTCCTGTGAAATTGTCACAACATTTAGAGGTTTGGATAGCCATCAAAAGGGGTAATTGATTGTTTTTTAGGTATTCCTAAAAATAAACTTAGGATCAGTTGCGAAATTCAAGAGGATACTTTGCTAGAGATTAAGTCAGTTGAAGATTTGAACATCAATGTAGGTCATTGGTTGATGATAGTGAAAGAGGTGCATGAATCTCATATCATTTATCACTTTGTGTCTTCTTTTAACTAAGTAGGAATGGTGGTATAAGATTATAGGTTGTGGATAAACTTGATTGTTTATGTGAAATTTGATCATGGCAAGTAGGATAGATTAACGTTTTACAACCTCTGTTAGTCCAACATATGTTTGACACAACGGTGGTGTACACCTGCTTATGTGGATGTGGTTGTGGTTTGAAGTGTGATAGTTTTAGAGAAGGCATAGTTAAAAATGTTGATTGGTTCAGAAACATTTAAGAGAGTATGTAGTTGCCATTTGGGTTTCAGCAGTTTTCCTTTGATAAAGTACCCAAATCCCTTTTAAGTTAGGAAGTTTGTAACCAAGACAAATTTGATCTTTGTATGTGACAAATTGCCTACTAAATTTCGCATTTGAAACTAAATTTTAACCATCAGGCCTTAATGAAAATTAAGTATGGTCAATTTGCAAATAGGGTTAAAATTTCAAATTTAAGTTCCCCTTTTGTATTTTGACTACAAAAACGTTGGGTATGGCCGAGGATTGTCGGAAATGCTAGATGGTTTAATTCTATTTCAATTTGTACCATTTTGCAAGCTAGTTCATACTAGTCTTGCGGTGTGTTATCAGATCCAAAATGTTGTGATTGAACATTAACGAGTTTGATGCAATGCACAAAATGCAAGTTGACTTTGTGCAATAACTGTTAATAATTATCCAAAAATTGCTCTTTTTCATCCCGTTTAACCGGTACATGATTAAAATATTTATAGATCATCTTCCAACCAAGAAGTGGAAAATTGCTGACATGTATTAAAATGGGATCTTGATCCAGAAGTTCGATTCAGATTCCATTTTGATTTAGGATTTTAGACTACCTGATGCATTGGTGTGCCCTTTAATTAATGAAAGAAAAGAAACTTTAGTTAGAAGAAATGGTGTTTTAGTTGAACCCGTTTGAAGTGTAACAAGTGATTGTCCTCTAAAGGAGATGGACTTCAAAAGTAGACCAATTTGATGGTATTCCAATATGTTGAGAAGAATGCTGTTGAGCCGATTCAATCTTATTCACTTCTGAAGGGATTTAAGTAGTTGGTTCATTGGAAACGGCAAGTGGTTTATTTTCCCTGGGGGCTTGAAGTAAACAATGGTTTTTTTTAATTTTTGGAAATTCCTTTTGGGGAAGAGGGTTTAAACGTTAGATCTTTTAAATTTGGGAAAAGGGAGACAAATGGGGATTTTCTTAGGTTAACCCGGGGTTTTTGGGGTTTTTTGGGGGTGGGTTTTTTTTTGGGGGATTTAGGGTTTTTTTCCCAAAGGGGGCGGGTTTTGGTTTTGAACCCGGGGATTGGGTTTTGAAAAGGGGTTGGGAACTTTTTTTCAAAAATTTTGGCCCCCCCCCCTTTTTTGGGTTTTTTTTTAAAATTTTACTTGGTTTTATTCGGGAAATTCAAGGAACCGCCTGGTTTTTCCCCCAAAAACCCCATTTTCTTTTGGTTTTTATTTACTTATAAAACTCAGAAAAATTTATAAAAAATTTCCAATTTCAAAAAATTCCCCTTTTAAAGGTTCCTTTTTTTAATTTTTTAAAATTGCTAAAATTTGCAATTTTAATAAATTTTCATTTTTTGGAGGCAAGTTAAATTTTGAAAGTTTTGCAAAATTATTTAAAAAGGCTTAAATTTCATGGCCCCCCTTTTCCGAAACTCTCTTGTCCATTTTGGGGGAAACACAGGGTTTTTATGCATTTCTTAAAAAAAAAATCAATTGGGTAATTTTTATCAAAAAACCCCCCTCCTTAATTTTTAAAAAAACCAAAAATTTTAAAAACTTTTCAGAAAACCCGAAAAATCAAAAAATTGGGGTTTTATTCCCCAAAATGCGAATTTTGATTAGCAAAAAAAAAAATATTGAATCTTTTTTCTTTTTTTCCAATATGGGAATTATTGGGGGGGGGAAAATTTAAGGTTTGGGTGGACTTTAAAATTTTTCAAAATTTATTTTACCATGTGTTTTAAAAAAAAAATTTTTAATTTCAAAACCATTGGGTAAAAACCCAAAATAAAAAATTTTTGGGTTTTAAAAAAGTGGGAACCCTGGTTTTAAATTAATCAAAATTCCCTTAATTGGAAAAAAATTTTAAATTTTAAAAATCAACTTTGTTTTAAAAAAAAAAATAAAGGGGAAAAAAAATCCAAAAATTTTTTTTAAAAAATTTTTAAAGTAGATTTTTTAAAAAATTTTAAAAAAAACTTTCTATTTTGGAGTTTTTTTATTTTTGAAACAAATTTTAGATAGGGCCTGGTTTCAAAAACTTTTTTAACCTTTTTCCAATTTTTAATTTTTAAAGGAATTTCAAATGTTTTGGGGAAAACCCCAAAATTTTAATTGGGAATTAAAAAAAAACAAAACCTTTTTTAATTTTTCCAATGTACGGAATTGGTAGTTAATGAAAACGGTTTTTTAAAAAATTTTTTTTTTTTCCCTTTTGATGGGGTCTTTTTTTCAATTAACCCAAATCCGAACTAGTTTTCACAAGGTTACAAAAGGGGCCCCTTACTTTCACGGGAAAGAAATTAACCCCTTTTTCTTGGTCTTTGAAGATAACGGGAGAGTCATTGGTACCGATGCAGAATGTTGATCTTTTGGGTCTCGTGACAAGTAATGGGCCTAAACGTTAAATCCGCATTTGTGAAAAACTGAAAGTTCCGGATTTCAGGGGGAATTTAAGTGAAAATTTCAGTATGGTCAAAATTTGCAAAAATGAGGGGGAATAAAAAATTTTCAATATTTGAAGATTCCGGCATTTTTGACATTTGTGACTACTGCAACAGTATCCGGGTGGTTACCGATTGCAGATTATCGGGAAATGCAAAGGATTGAGATTTGTTGGGTATTTCAAATTGATGTCTATTTTGAAAGTGGGTAGTTACATAACTGAGTCTTGGAGGAGTCGTTTATCAGATTCTAAGGTCATGGTTGTGGATTGACACCTGAGTCGCGCGTATGGTTTGGAAGCACACACGACTGCCTATCTTTAACTCTGCTTTGCACATGAACTATTGACTAGACTAACCTCCAGGAGATAGGGATGCTCTGTAGTTTCAGTTGCCCCGGGTTGTACACGGTACCATGATTAAGGAAGATGATTTATAGGATCGGATCTTCCAGACAAAGAAGTGTACCAGTTGCTGACGAAAGAGATTATATATTTGGGATTCTGTGATCACAGGAAGTTCAGATTTTTCAGATTGTGATATAGGTTGATGCTTAAGGGATGTAGGATTTAGGTCATGATCTCTGATGTGGGATTGGTGCATACACGACTGCTTATCATTAACTCTGCAAAGAAAATGAACTATTTTGATTAGGTAAGCCGGAAATAGGGATGTTTTGTAGTTTGAAGGCGCCAGGTTTAGAAGAGATAGCTATACATCTGTCATTGTGACTGAAGAGGAAGAATGTGATTTTGGTCACGGACGTATGTTCTCAGATTTGATGCATTACCAGATTATCTGTTTCCGATGAAGATTTGTGATTGAGCAGATTACCGATTTGCTAATCAAATCTTTCTGAACGGTGCTTAACTGCGATTCGGAAATCGGGATTTCCGATTTTCGAGGGTATTCGTTGATTTGAAGTTTTCCGATGCGGTGATTCGAAGTTTCTATCAATTGCCGGTTGAGTTTTTGATACTTTAGGAGTGTGCGAAATAAACTCTCGATGCTCAACACTTATTCAAAAACTGAACTCGGATGCGGTTATCGTCGAAATGGAGAAGTTGCTGTATTGATTAGCTTTGAGTTGATGTTTATTCGAGAAAATTTGTCAGCCAAGTAAATATGAGGAGTCGGAAACCACGCAACCAAAGATCTGAACTGGAGATTTCAGCAGTATTGAAAGTTGTTAATGCAAACCCGGATCATCAATTAAGGGGGAATCTGTTGACGCGTCTCGACGACATCGGCAAACACCTTGATTGAAGTTGCAGAGAATCTTCAAACACGGCTCAAAGTTTTGAAGTTCAAGATCAAGCTTCGACAGTAACGAACAAGGGGGAATCTGTTGGTGCACTTTGTGTTCGTCACTTGTCGAATAGGCTAGATTGAGCGTGTGTTGAATATTGTATAGGTTAGAATCACACACGACCGAAATACGGAGATTACAGTGTAAAAGGGAACATGTTCGCCCGAACTTGACCTGTATTGGTCAAGTTCGCCCGAACTTGATGTGCCTTTAGTCAAGTTCGCTCGAACTTGACTAATGCAGGCCAAGTTCGCTCAAGAATGCTCTTAGGAAGTCAAGTTCGGCCGAACTTGACTAGGTCAAGTTCGCCCGAACTTCCATACAATCCAGCGAACTTGTCTCCCTATATATAGGTGTGTTGTTCATTTTTCATTTAACTTTTTGGCATCCCTACGGGGAGGTGCTGCCGGATTCTCTCCAGGAACTCCGGCAGCTGGACTTATAAAGATGTATACTCTTTTGGTATGAATGAAGACTTCCGCTGCATTCTGTTTCTACTCCTTTCTGTAATAACATTCTACCGAATCGGTTTACGTTTATCCACTAACTTCTATCTAGAACCGCCTGATCATGGACCTTCATTACATCTCCATATAGTGCAAGACGGTATGGAGATTTAGCAATAGGGTTGGCACCAGGTACAAGATCTATACGAAACTCAACTTATCGTGCTGGGGGTAAACCAGGTAGCTCTTCATGAAATACCTTAGGATAATCCCGAACAACAGGGATGTTCTGAATTGTTTTACCTTTGCCTTTTTCCTCTACAATATGTGCCAAGAAAGCCACATAATTCTTTCGTAGGTATTTTTGGGCTTGAGTACAAGTCATAGTTTGAGGCTACTAATCAGTTTTTCTCCACGAACCTCCAAAATTTCACCAGACGAAAGAGGTATACAAACAATCTTATCAAAACAGACCACCTCAGTATGATATTTGGTTAACCAGTCCATTCCCACTATAATATCAAAGCTCCTGAGTTGCATAGCTGTGAGGTCAATAGGAAAAAGATGGTTATTGAGGTTAAATAGGCAACTAGGAATAACAGAATTGAGCACAAGGGGTTCCCCACTGGCTATTTCTACTGTCAAGGGCTTTCCTAGTTTGGTTCTTGGTTTTGAAAGTGAAGGTTCAAAAGTTAATGATAGAAAACTCCTATCGGCCCCCGAATCAAAAAGTATAGAAGCAGGATAGTTGTTAACCATGAACATACCATTCACCACCTCATTGTCTGCTCGTGCCTCGTTTGCAGTAATGTTGAAAGCTTGTCCATGAGCCTCGTTCGCATTTGCCAACCTCAGGCAATTTTTTCGGTAGTGGGTGAGATCCCCACAGTTGTAGCAAGACCCTAGTGGATAATGAGGTCGTGCAGGATTGGCTAGCTGCTGAACAGGGTTTTGTACAGCTTGGTTCTGAGCAAGAGGACAACGACAAGTGTTGGCCCGATGGCCAGATCACCCACAATTTGTACAAATACGACACGGTAATTGAGGTTGGTGGTGATTGTTACACTTGTTGCACAAAGGTGCAGTGCCAATATACTGTTTCTTGGCGGGAGGTTGAGCAGGCTAGTTGGGAGTGGCTTGATTGGGTTGTGTAGTGACAGCAAAGTTCTTAGAAACCTTACACTTCTGGACTTCTTCGAACTTTCAACTTTCTTACCCTTTTGTTTCTCAGACTTATCAGGCGGTTTCTTATCACCTTTACGATGGAGTTTACCCTTTTTGATCTGTGATTCAGTCAGTGTTGCAGATAGCTCAATGGCTTGTCTAACAGTAGTAGGGTTGCTGTCAGTGACAATATCTTGGACTGGGTCAGGAAGACCATCTATGTATTTTTCAATCGCCTTATCTAAAGGCGTCACCATCTCAGGACCCAACAAGCTCAACTCCTCATACCGATCGGTGTACGCACGGTGCTCACCACCATCTTGCTTTAGATCTTGGAACCCATTCTCACGCGCCCTCTTTTCATGACGAGGGCATAACTCTTTCATCATAAGAGCCCTGAGCTCCTCCCAAGTTTGACCCATAGCAACATCAGCACCCCTATCTCTCATTACTCCGTTCCACCACGTGAGCGCTCTCTTTTGAAACACACAAGAAGCAAACTCAACTTTCCGCTCATTTGGACATTGAACATGGCGAACCGTATTCTCAAGACTCTCAAACCACTGTAGGAGCCCAGTTGCTCCCTCAAAACCACTAAACCTGAGCGGTTTAGCCGAATTAAACTGTTTAAAGTTGCACGCAGCCGGTGCATTGTTGTTATTGTTGGCTTGGTTATCTCAGTTATGAAATTTGGAAACACAACAGCAAACTGCTGAGCGATTAGAGCCACCATATCGGCGTCCGTAGTTGTGTTTCGTCGAGGAGGCATTCTAAAAGAGAGAAAACATGAGAGAAAACGAGTGAGATGAATGTTGAATAATCAAAATGAGATGAATAAATATCGACAATTGTAAGGATGGTGGTCATTTGTTCGTTAGACAAAACAAGCAAACGACACATAGTGACTAATCAAAGTAAATGGGTCTTTATAATATATCGCGAAGACATGCTTTAGCCTATAAGTGGACACTCACCCCAAGAGTTCCCATGTAAAAGTGACTGGTCCGATTAAGTGGATTTGTATGAACACTCTAGCCTTAGACAGAAAACTCAGTGTACAGGCACCTACCCTTCCAGATTCACGTGTTCACATTAATAAGACCCAAACTTTGACGAGATTTTGAAAATTTTTGAAGGCATTAAGCCAAAACGAATTATTCAAAATTTAGACGATTGATTTCAAAATCATTTTGAAATTTGTGTTTTGTTTTGGCATTCACCTATGAATAGGTGATGTTATTGTTTTAAAATCTAAACACAAGATAACTTATGTTAAGGTCCTAGAAATGTTATAGTCTAGGTCAAAGCATTAATAATAACCTAATTCCCTATAACCATTGGCTCTGATACCAATATTTCTGTCACACCCCGACCGCGTAAAACAACAAACCGTGACGGAAACGTCAGGGAGTGTCGTAATAGAATTATTGTTTCGAAAACCATGGTACATAAGTTATATTTATTTAATTGAAAAGATTACATTGTCTAGGATTTAAACAAAAACATAACGAAAATTAAATTGTCTTCAGGTTTTAAGTCACTAAAGCCCAAAGTCCGTCCTAAGTGTCGCATGATCAACCTTAAGCATTCGCTCCTGAAACATATGTGAAAATGATTGAGTTTTGAAAGAGATTTGCAGCGGAAATAAATGGAAAACTTTTACTACAAGCAATGGTCGTTTGTTTTCATCATCATCATGCTTTCAAGTTGGTAAACTCGCATGTGATTCACAAACTCCCCCTCAGCCTTTGCAATTGAGGTTTGGTAGTAAGAAAATGCAGAGAAGATGATATGCGAAAGTTGATCTTTTGATAGACAAGTTAAGATGTTACACAAGTTACCTGTTTATACTAAACTATCTAACCACTGATCATCTTTGATGACGTCAGGGTTGATAGTGACAGGAAACCATATGTAACTAACTACAAACACTTCTAATACTAACTATTTGTGCTTAGCACTGTTACATTGATTCTCTATCCTCTGATCCTTGTAACTCTGGCAGACCTTTGCAACTTAGTGAAGTCAGATGATAGGAGAGCAGACTTTAGGGTAAGGAGTGTATGTACAACAGAGGTTGTAACCTCTGATAGTTTAACCAAAGCTCAGATAGTTATTTGGCTTTGTATCATCTGTTCCTTTCATAGGGTTCAATCCCAACAATCTCCCCCTAGAACAGATGATGTCAAAAACACTTTATTCTTGGTCTTTATTCCTCAGGAAGAATTCTCTTATTTGACCTTTGAATTGAAGTTCAAAGTTAAGAGATTCTATGTCATCAACATCCTTCTCCAGCTCTAAACATAATAATTCTTGGAAGTCTTCTACTGTAAGCCCATAAGCAGCTTCCATAGATAGTTTAGTGGCATTACCATCAGACTTGAGCAGTGTCAATTCATGGGTATCTTTGTCGACCTTCCATTTTAGAATTTTTGGGTCTAAAGGTTTTCTTGAAGGAGCTTTTATTGCTGAGGATTGAGAAGGAGCTATTTGTGATAAATCTTTAGCCAGCTTGGCACTTAAATCATCTGTAGGATAATCAATCATGTTCTGTATACCTTCTTTGATAAATGCATCCTCAAACTCTTTGTCAGTCTTTTCAGACATCTCCCCTTGCCTTTTTTTGTGTAACAGAGCAAGTGTGGAATGGGCAGATGTTGTGCTGGACTTTTTGGAGAGTCGGGCTTTGAGAATAGCATCTTCTTTTGAATAATCAGGTTTAGGAGGCATGGATGGATCCTTTTTCCTCCTTTCTTCCAACTTTTTGTAAGTGTCTATCACCCTGACCTCACCCCATCTCATCACTTGGTTCTTTGAACCACTATGATTCTGAATTAGTTCATTCTTCATTCTCTTCAACTTTAAGTCTCTGTCAGGCATATCTTTCTTGTGTAAATCCCAGTTGGGAGGAGTTGGCTTTTTAAGAGGATCTTTCAACATTTCTTGCATTCTGTTGATTTCTTCTCTCAGCTCATCTAAGCTCCAATCCCTGAATTGTGCCCTTGTTGCCTTATACTTCTTGTTCTCCATGATATACTCAATGAGTTCACTTTAGACCATCTTATCTTCCCTTTCTGAAATCTGGTTGCTCAGGTTCTTGACAAAGCTTTGTAAAATAGTGGCTTTACTTAGTTGAAAGGACATGGCAATCTGTATTTCTCTATCATCTTTACTAGTTGATTCTCTTTTGGCAATATCCTCTGCTTGCTTCCGTTTCAATTCCAGGTATTCATCAACATTTGTAGGTCTTGGATAGCCATCAAGGGATAGGATTGTTCTTTTGTCAGGGTTATTCTCTAAAAAGAAACTTAGGATACAGCTGGTAAATCAAGAGGATATAGCTTTGATGCAGGAGTAATTTCAAGAGTTGAAGATGTTGTAAGCACTGATGTGGAGGTCATTGGTTGTGATGATAGTGGAAGAGGTGCATGAATCTCATCATCATTTATCACTTTTGTGATCTTTCTCCTTTTAAACCTTAAAGTAGGTAATGGTGGTAGTGGGATTTTAGGTGGTGTGGATAATGGATGAGTTGATGTGGGAAATTTGATCATGGCAGTGGATAGAATTACATCTGTTACAACCTCTGTTGTCTCAACATATGTTGACACAACAGGTGGTGTAACATCTGCTTGTGTGGATGTGGGTTGTGGTTTGAAGGTGTGATAGGTTTTTGAGAGGCATAGTTTTAATGGTTTGATTGGTTGCAGGCTTAGTTTTAGGAGGTGTGGATGTTGGTTGCCTGGCTTTTCTAGCAGGTATCCTCTTTGATAAAGTACCAACCTCTCCTTTTTCTTTTTGTTGTTCAATGTTTTTCTCAACCAACACTCTACTCTCCTTGATCACTGTCTTCTTGTGACTAGCCCTTGCCTTGGCCACAGTTTCATCATTTAAATCTATCTTCTTTTAACCATCAGGCCTTGGAATATTTAAAGTAGGTTTGGCCTTATCATCATCTATTTTCAGCGTTTTGTATCCCAAAGGTTTCTCCCCCTTTTTGGTTTCATCTGTTGTAACAAAGATAACCGTTGGAGGTACATGGCCAGAGGTTGTGAGTAGATGAGCTTTGATGGCTTTAATGTCTACTGCAGTTTCTTGATACCTTGATTCAACCATGTTTCTAACATCATTCATCTGGTGTTTGTGTTGTAGATCCAAATAATGTTGTTGATGTTGAAACAGAGGGTTAAGAGCTTCTTTGAGATCAGCAGTGGATAAAACAGAGGGTTGACTTTTTGTAGCTATCATCTGCTTCAATAAACTTTTGATTTCATCAACAAAATTTTCTATCCTTGTCACTCTCTCCGTCAAATCCTGGTATTTTAGCTCATCACCTAATTTAATAGGATCATCTGAACTCCTACCTGAAGTGGTAGTTGTATCTATGGTATCATTAGCAGTGGTTTTAGTACCAGCTTCAACCATAGATGCCCCTTTGTCTTGGAACTGGGGACTTCCCAGAACAGAGGTAACAGTTGTTGCCTCAACAGTGGTTGCCTTCAAACAAGTCTTAGTAATGAAACCACTATCCAACTGAGAACTTGGGAGTTCAGCAATTGTAGTGGCTGCTTAAGTTGAACTATCACCAAGGGTTACATGTAACCCAAGGGATGTGTCCTCTTCATGTGCAGATGGGCTAGCAACGAATAAAGAGTCAGACCCAACCTCTTGATGAGGTATAATCTCCGTAATAGGTTGTTGAGAAGTGCTGGTTTGTGCCTGGTCTAATTCAATTGCATTCAGCAATGGTAAAGTATTAGGTAGAAGTGTGGTCATTGGTGAAGGTGGCTGTGTAGAAAGCGATAGTGCCCTGGTAGAGGGGCTGTGGAAGATAGAACCAAGTGGATTTAGAGCTTCATAACTTGGTGTCCCTGTGTCTACAAACTTTTCCTTTTGTGAGGAAGAAGGAGGAGTTTCAAAGCTGGTTGGAGATCTTTGAACCATCCGCTGTGAAGAAGTAGCAGCAGTGGTTTGTGACTTTGGTGCTGTCACTGGGTTAACCTCTGGGATCTCATCTTCCAGAGGACTCTTTTTGGGTTTGGTGGGCTTTTTGGTAAGTGTTTTGGTTTTCATTTTGAGGATTTTTGGTGTGGGATTCAGAGCAGCGGTTGTGGTGCCCTGATCACCAAGAGTAGTGGGCTTAGTAGCAAGAGGTTGAGTTTGAACATTTTGTTCAGGTAAAACTTGCTCAGCCTCCTCTACTTGTGTTTTTGCAACTTTATCTTGGTTTGTTATTCTGGTGAAGATTTCATGAGTGAGGCAGCCTGGTTTAGTCACAACGCCTATTTTACTTTCAGGACCTTTGATTTGATCTTGTCAGTAAACACTCAGAAAACGTGGATGAATCAAAAAAGCTTTTCTTTTTTCAATATTCTGAAAATTATTCACAAGATCATTGAACAGTATCTGAGAGTAGTTAAAATCTGTGTCAGTTAAAATTGCATACCCCAGATATTGCATGTTCAATGGAATTTCATTGAAAGCAGTGGTTTTTGTTGAGAGACAAGTTAGAATTGTGTGAAAGAAAAATCTCATCTCAGCAGGAAAGTTAGGTTTAAAGATGGTCATACCTTTCATCTGGCCTACATAACCTCTTTCCAGAAACTCTGCTTAGATCTCATTTTGGGGAAATGACACAGGGTGTTCTATGTCATTTAACTTGAAAACTTGAGAGATCAATTGAGGGCTAATTTGCATCAACACTCCCCCTACTCTTGAGATTATTGTATAAGGAACACCAGCAGCAGTTGAGTGAACCTTAGCATTATTCCAGAAGTCACGAAGAGAATCAATGTAAATTGGGGCTTTGACTTCGAACATGTGCTTGAATTTCGACTTATGCAAAATTCAAATCATTGGATGATAGCGATTATTTGCGTTGTTTTCTTCAAGTATGGCGGTGTAATTATGTGGGGTTTTGATTATGAGAGTGTAGGGTGGAAGTGCTTGTGTTGATTTCTTCGAAGATTTTGATTTGGGAGCCATGGTGTTAGAGAGAAAAATGTTTTGAGATTTTCGAAATCGACACAGTTTAGGGTAAACACTGGTAAGGGATAAAATAGGGTTTTTATAGGGTTTTGAAAAAGTGACGATTACATGGCATGTGTTGCAAGATCTAATGGCTAACATTGGGCCACGTGTAATCTCTGATGAGAAAAGTACTGATTTTTAACACTATCAGTGGATAGCTATCAGTGTTTTGAAAAAAGTGGTAAAAATAGAAGTCAGAGGATACACTTTAACAGTGGTTTTGAGCAAACATATGTTATGAGTAGATTTTTAAAGATTTATTGAAAAATTTCAACTTTAACTATTTTTAAGGATGAGTTTTTGATTTTCTGAACACATTTTGATGATATGTACGCATGGATTTACAAGAGAACTTGTTTTTAATCCATGTTTAGCATTCCAATTCTTGAGATCAAGTTTTCAAAGGTAGATGTATCAAATGCTTTGGTTAAAACATCTGCCAACTGATCTGAAGTATGGACATGATGCAAAGAAATCAAACCTTTTTCATAGCAATCTCTCACAAAGTGATGTCTGATGTCAATGTGCTTTGTAGTTGAATGAGAAACTGGATTTTTAATGATGTTTTCATCAGTTTGACTGTCCAATCTGAGTGGAGTCTTTAGTGCAATTACACCCAAATCCAGCAACTAGTTTTGAAGCCACAAGAGTTGAGCAGTGCAGCTAGCAGCAGCAATATACTCTGCCTCAGCAGTGGATGTTGAAACTGTAACCTGCTTTTTGCTTTGCCAATACACTAGACAATCACCTAGGAATTGACATCCTCCTGATGTGGACTTCCTTGTCGTTTTGCACCCATCAAAGTCACTATCTGAAAAACCTGAAATCTCAATATTCCCATTAGCTAGATACCAGATACCAAGTGCGGGAGCACCTTTTATGTATCTGAATATCCTTTTTACAGCAATAAGATCAGACTTTCTAGGTAATGTATGTGATCTGGCACAAACACATGTTGCAAACATGATGTCTGGCCTTGATGCAGTTAGGTACAATAAAGACCCAATCATGCTTCTATAAAGAGTTTGATCAACAAGGTCATCTTTACCATCAATGGTGACTAGCTTGGTGGTTGCCACGGGTGTGCTAATGGTTTACAATCATCCACATCAAACTTTTTATAGAAGTTCTTTCACATACTTGTTTTGATGGATAAATGTACCATTATGCAATTGTTTAACTTGGAGACCAAGAAAACGTTGGAGCTCACCCATTGCACTCATCTCAAACTCTGCTGCCATGAGTTTTCAAAACTCTTCACACATAGCAGTGCTTGTGGATCCAAAAATGATGTTATCCACATAAACTTGGTCAAGCATCAAATCTTTTCCTTTCCATTTTAAGAATGGGGTTTTATCTATTTTACCTCTAGTAAACCCTATGGATAAGAGAAAAGTGGATAGAGTTTCATACCAGGCTCTTGGTGCTTGCTTCAAGCCATACAATGCTTTGTTGAGCTTATAGACATGATCAGGATGGAATGCATCTTCAAAACCTGGAGGTTGACAGACATACACCTCTTCTTTGATTTTTCCATACAAAAATGCACTCTTTATATCCATTTGATACACCTTTATGTTGTGGTTAGCAGCAAAAGCTAAGAACAGGCGAATAACTTCCAACCTTGCTACAGGAGCAAAAGTCTCATCATAGTCT
Organism: Scalesia atractyloides; assembly: GCA_947069175.1. Lineage (NCBI taxonomy): Eukaryota > Viridiplantae > Streptophyta > Magnoliopsida > Asterales > Asteraceae > Scalesia > Scalesia atractyloides. The sequence continues at coordinate 59,748,315 of CAMTDV010000017.1, forward strand.
ATACCTTCTTCCTGTCTGTAGCCTTGAACCACGAGCCATGCTTTGTTTTTGACAGCAATACCCCTTTCATCAGTTTTGTTCTTGAAGACCCACTTTGTTCCAATTGGACTTACATCTTTTGGCAGTGGCACAAGCTCCCAAAGTTGTTGTCTCTTGAAGTGAAGGAGTTCTTCTTGCAAGGCTTCTACCCAGCTGTTGTCTTTCAGTGCCTCTTGGTACTTGACTGGCTGTGTGAGTGATAGAAAACCAACAAAAATACAAATATTTTGGATTGGCTCCGTGTGAGCACCCCAGATTTGATGTTGCCAATAACTTGATCTGCTGGATGGCTTTTGAGATAAATAAAATCACCTTGGTATGGAACAATAGCATTTTGAGGTGATGGCTGCAAATGTGTATCATCTGAGCTAACCTCTGCTGGTGAATTTGAAGTATCAGCCGCTGATGTAAATGGAGGTGGTGGTATTGGGGGTATAGAGGTAACATTCTGATGATTTTTGTGCCCAAATATAGGACTTTTATCAACAGATGTTTGATTTTGTGAACTGGCAGAGGTTTGAGGATCAAACACTGTTGACCCAGAAGTGGCAGAGTTTACACAAGAGCTTGTGGCACTTGATCCTCTGTTGGAAGAATTGACTTTTATTTGTGGAAGCACATAGTCATATTCTTGATCTTGATCTTCTCTAATGATTGTGGTGTACCTGCATTGTCTAGCTTGATAGAAACATCAGCAAATGTGAATTTATCTAAATCAAAAAGCTCTGCAGGATTTGCTGGGATTTTCAGTGATGAAAGTTCATTGAACTTCACATTCGAAGTTTCTTCAACACACTTGGTCCTAGAGTTAAAAACTTTGTAGGCTTTAGTAGTGGTTGAGTATCCCAGAAAATAACCATAGTCAATTTTGGCTGCAAACTTAGATATAGAATCTTTTAAGTTCAAAATGAAGCATGGACAGCCAAAAACTTTAAAATAGGAAATCAGAGGTTTAATTTTATACAAAATCTCATAGGTAGTCTTTTGATGCCTGGGGTTAATCAACACTCTGTTTTGGACATAGCAAGCAGTGTTTACAGCCTCTGCCCAGAAGGACAAGGGTAAACCAGAGTCTGCAAGCATAGTTCTTGCTGATTCAATTGAAGTTCTATTTTTCCTTTCAACCACCCCATTTTGCTCTGGAGTTCTTGGAATGCTATATTGTCTAACAATTCCTTTTGACTCACAAAAAGCATCCAACTCCCTATTTTTAAACTCTGTTCCATTGTCACTCCTAAAGATTTTTACTGGAAGATCAAATTGCTTTTCTACTTGTTTAACAAAGTTTTGCAAAATGACTTCAGTTTCATCCTTAGAGTGGAGGAAGAAGGTCCATGTAAACCTACAGAAATCATCAACTATCACTAGGCAATACCTTTTGTGCTTAAACTCATGATTTGCACTGGGCCAAACAAGTCCATGTGAAGCAATTGTAAACACTGGCTTGTTTTGGACACTTCAATTGATTTGAAAGAACTTTTATGTTGTTTTCCTTTTAAGCAGGAAACACAATGTTCTTCATAGGAAAATTGCTTGTGAGGCAAACCTCTTACAAGACTTTGTTTTGAGAGTGTGGTGATAGTTTTAAGATTTGTGTGTCCTAGTCTTCGATGCCATAACTCAGTCTCTTTGCTAGAAGCAACTGAGAATAAGCATGTTCCAGACATAGGATTATCTTTTAGCATATCTACCACATACACATTCCCACTTATGTGTGCAGTGAGTTGTGCTTTGCTCTCAGCAATGATTTGATCAATCTTTTTAACAACCTCTGGTCCCACAATTTGACAAGTTTTCTTAGTGAAGAAGGATCCATACCCTCTGTCACACATTTGTGAGACACTCAGCAGGTTAAATTTCAGATTGTCAATTAAATTCACATTTTCAAACTTGAGTTTACCAGCCAGAACCGACCCAGACCCTAAAACCTTTCCCTTTGAGTTATTACCAAAAGATATATCACCCCCGCCATGAGCCATGCAGTCATTGAGAAGGGCTCTACATCCTGTCATGTGCATGGAACCTCCACTATCTACATACCATAAGCTATCAAGGCAAGTAGAGGGTCCCTCCACATCAAGTAAATAGATCAGTTAAGATAGGTCTCCAAAGCCAAAATAGCTTTGGATGGCGTCACAGATGGTCCAACCTTAAGTTTAGGACAATGGTCAGTGGTTTGGATATTTTCTTGTAACATCTGCTCTTGACCATTTCCTATCAGATGATTGTATCCATAGGGATGCTTATTCACTCTTTGCTTTGAAGGCTTTTTGTATCCTTCACAAGTAAGAGGAACCCTTTTATAGGTTGGTTGGCCATACCCTCTTGGAAATAAATTTGATGGTGGGGCATCTGTCACTTGCACCTCTTTAGGAACAGAGGTTTTGTTTAAAGCTTTTGTAGTAGATGTTTCAGTTGGTTCAAAACCCTGCTTAGATTTATTTCCAGCAGAACTTGAACCTTCTCTTTCTAGTGCTTTTGCCTTGATCTCTTTTACCTTTTGCTCATAGTTTTTGAGATAGGCGCACTCTTGAGTTAAGTTATTTGTTTTGTTGCAGATGGTGCATCTTGAAGAATTTTTTATAACACAAGTTTTATTAATGTCATAGGCTTTTAAAGAAAACAATTTGCAGCCACATGATTTCTTTTTTTCACAAAATTCACAAAACAAGTTTTTAATCTTTACTCTTCTTTTCCTATCAGACTCTTTATCAGCAGTGGTTGTAACCTCTGCGGGTACATCTTTGATATGGATCACTAGTGCTTTTGGGGCTTTAATACCATCAGAGGTTGTAAAGTCCATTGGCTTAAAGTTTTCTAAAATATCACATTCATCTGACCAGGTTGGTTTAAACTGATATTTTTCACTTTCTTTATCTTTTGTTGAAACCTCTGATTTTTCCAAAACAATTTTGTTTCCAGCTTTATCTGTGATTTTTATTTCTTCACCATCCAAATTTGTTGGGACTATTTCAACCAACTCAGAATCAATTTCAGCAACATTTTTCTCATTTTGGTCAGAGGTTCTAAAACCTACACCAAACTTAATCTTGCTCTTGATCTGAGCATCAAGCATAATCTCATAACCTTTACAGGACTCAACCCATTTTTCACAAGTGATTTGGGTTTCTTCTAACTCCTTTTTACACACTTGGTATTTTTCTACCACAGTTTGGAGTTGGTCCTTGGTTATAGTTGATTCATGTCTCAGGCTACTCATTTAAGAATCTTTTTCACTTAACTTTGATTTTAACTCTTTAATCAGTTTTTCAAAATTAAGTTCATCTTCTAAAATTTTGTTCCTCAGGTTTTCATTCACCTGCTTAATGTTTGCAAAAGCAATGATGCATTTGTCAGAACATAGATCTTTAAGGATCTGAGGTGATACCTAGCAGCCATGAGAGCACAATCACACTCATCTTCACACACATCAACATTCCATGGGTCAGCAGGAGAGTTCTTTTCCTTATCAGCAACATTTTCCTTTTCTTCACTTGAAACCACTGTTTCATCACAAACTTGAGCTTCATCAGTTGTTGACACTAACTCCACAGATTCAACACCTTCAGCAATTGTCTCTAAGGCCATTAAACAAAATTCTTGTTCAACATCATTTTTGGCCATTAAAGCAAAGTTCTCATCAGTCAAATCCTCAGGCAAGCTACTCCAGTCAACATAGTTTTGTGTGAAAAAGCTCTGTTGACCAACCTCTGCTGGACTAGCAGTGGTTTGAGCAGGTTGTGTGACAATGGGTACTTGTTGTACATGCACTTGAGGATGTGATGGTACTTGAACATATTGAATTTGTGGAGCAGTGGATTGAACATAATGCACTGGAACAGTTGTAGCAGGATGTGCAAAGAGGGTAGTGTTTTGAATATGTTGAGCAGGGGTATATTGGGAATAATGAGTAGTGTTTTGTGTGTGCTGAGGTCTAGGGCCAGGATGAGTCACTATTGGTCCAGAATTTTGAGATCTGCATTCTCTGGCAAAGTGTCCTAACCTATTACACTTATAACACTTGACTTTTGATTTATCTAGCCCAACCTTCAATCCCCCTGCAATCCTGGGAATTACCTATCAGTTCTCTTATAGAATTTACTAGCCCTAACACTCAATAGGGCCAGTTGGTGAAAAATATCCATTTCTTCAAGATCAGAAGGTTCAAAATGTTGCAAGTCATTCAGCTCAAAGGATAAATTATCAGAGGTTTGGCTTTCCCCACTAGCAGTGAAAGCATAGTTGGGTGCATATGTTTCAGATCCAAAGTTCCCACCAGAAGTAATATTTATATAGTGATCATAACTTTGGTCCTTACTGCTGCCAGATCCCTCTTCTTAGCCAAAAAGAGTTGTGTTACCCAATGAGTAATCATCAGTCATTTTGCCAGAATCTTGCAACTTCTTTTTCTGGTTTAACTCTCTTCATAAGTGAGGAGTATCCCATGAAGTTGTGTCAACGACATTTCTTTAAACCCAACAGACTTTCGGGTTACATAAGCTATAGTCTCCCACTTATCTGGTAACGATCTAAGGAAAAAACTATTGACAGTCGAATTAGGGAAAACAACGTTAACCAGTCTAAGTTCACTGATTAAACAGCTGTGATGAGACAGCTGTAATGTTCGAACTGTTGTGTTAGAGACTCTACTTTCAAGTGACAAAACGTTTTACATGTGACAACCAGTACTTTTCGGCTTTTAATTACGCGAATAACAAATGTTTAAGGCAATAATAAATTGTGTTTAAGACACGTATTAACTTAATTAGACTTTTGAAATGCCTAGGAACGCCTATCTAACTTTATAGTGCGTGTATGGTGATTTCCGGAAAAACTACGGAACAATAAGCGACAACGAACTGACACCGGAAAAAATACTGCACGTATAATTTATGTAGATGAACTTGGTTTTGCGAAATTATGGTGCCTCGAATGGCACAGAGCGCTTACATGTACGAAAAACGCGACTGCAGGAACGCACCGGCAATGAAATAGAGGCATCAGACACGTGTATCGCCTTTAAAATGGAAATGTAACGACGTAATTAGCTTCGTAATCAAATTTTAATGCTCGCAGACGAAATCAGATCGAAAAACAGACAAGAAATGACCAACGTGTCAAATTTTGCGATTTTAACGCTATCGACGAACAAACACGTCAAGTGACGACTAACGACGCTATTTTACATAGTTTTGACCCTAAAACGTGATAATACGGCACGATCCGACATTTGGGTGCGAAAACAGGCTTCAGAGACGCGATCGGGCCGCTCGAAAATGCTAGGAACGGGCTTGTGGGCCTTGGGCCCAAACCCTCAACACCCTAACTATAAAAGGGCTCCTACACACACTAAACATCATAACTCACACACACACTCTCACTCCTCTCATCCTCTCTCTCTCCTTCTCTCTCTAGAACCGGCCGGACTCCGACCGACCTCCGACGGAGCTCCCTCGGTGACACGACGGTCGGCCACGGTCACGGTGGTCCGGCGACGGCAGATGCAGCGGCGGCGCCGCCGTAGACGGCGGCGGAAGCGGTTTTTCGCGGTGGTTATCCGGTGTACTCCTCCTAAATCGGACATCCTGAGTCCGATTCCAGCCTCTATTTCTTCATTTGAGCGACGGTTGCGACAGTAACGGCCTCCGGCAGCAGCGGTTCGAGGTGTTCTTTTCTCCGGTAAACATCTATAACCCTCCTTTCGTCTCTTTACTTTCAGATCTGTAAAGATCTATGTTTCTCCGGGTGTGGAAAAGGTGGTAGGGAGAAGAGGTGACGATGGTCACCGTCAACGGATAACAAAGCCCCCGTACGGCGGCAACCGACGTCGGCAGCGGTTTGACGCCTCAGCCGCTGATTTCCGACCGGCCGGCGCGACGTTAGTGGTGGTGGTGCTGTATGGATTCGGTTTTGGGTTTGGGGGGTGGTTTGTTCAAGTTCACATCAGTTCAGTTGACTCGGTCAAACAGAGTCTACTCGGCAGGTTTGGTTCGAAGTTTTTAAATGGCTTTGGGTTGTTTGGTTCGATTCAACAGAGAGATTCGGGACAGATTCGGTTCGGTGTGGTCAACTCGGTCAAACGAGTCAGCTCGGTCAAACCGAGTCAATTCAGTCAACGCGGGTCAACAGGTCATCCAGTCAAACCCGGTCAACTGTCGGGTCAACCAGTCGACGCCAGACTTGGTAAATTATTCACAGCGTGAAATTTATAAAATTTCTTTTATAAGAATAATTTAAAGGTGAAACCGAGCTTGACCCGACCGATAGAAAAATTAAACGTTGTCAAAAATTTCGAGATAATAACATTTAATTATTTCACCTACCGGTTAAACGCGAAAGTATTGTCTATATTTACATATGAAGGATATATATTATAAAACTAAATACCTTGACGTTATCTAAATATCAGACGTATAATGAAATGTGCGTTGTATAATATTCATATCAAATTATTGTGTTATTGAGTTGATGCGTTTTGAAAATATATATCGACAACTTGAGTTGTCGACATTATCCAAAACAGAGGAAACTCTGCCCGATTTTCGTAAAAATCCGTAATACAAAAATTTTTAGATTTTATAAATGACATCCATCGAGGTACATATGCTTTTATAATAATCAATATAACTTATATTTTTTTTATTGGCGACACTTCATGGCTTACAAAACGAGTTTATGACATCTCGACGAAAGCGATTTCAAAATAACAAAATCAAAACTTATTTTGTAAAAACAAACTTGTGTTTAATCGAAACGCCTATTGTTCGACAAGTAATATTCGACGTTTTCTATCCGACAATTATTTAAAAGAAACATAATTTAGTATTGTAAATATTGGCAACGTTACGACTCGAAAGTCTATAAAGTAAATCTAATATTTCTTTTATATATATATTTATCCCAAATGCTGGAAATCCGAACACTTATTTCAAACACCGACTATTCGAATGCGTTTATTTAAATAAACGTAATGTTTTATAGTTACTTCCAAAGACGATGATTCGAATATTTCATGAAACAAATATAATTATTATATTTATTTTCAAACGCCTAAACGACATATGCATATATTTTTACAATCATGTACAAGACGCAATATATAATACGAGTTGTTATATATTATTTTCATACGAATATTCATTACATGCACGTACGACTTCTCGGGACGACTAAAGCGATCAAATTGGTTTATTTGTATATTTTTATAATTATATAAAAATATATATATTCTAAATCACTCGGAAACTAAATCATTTCCAAGACTTAGTATTAAATCTTTTTTTATAGAATCAAATAACCGTAGTTTGGTTAGTCTAAGTCAAGATAATAACACCTCTTAGGATTGTTTGTTAACGATTCGGTAGTGCTCGGACACATAGTTTAACTACGTTGTCATATTAGAAACTTATAAGCTTGATTCCTTGTTAGTAATGCTATAGTTGCACGCTAGCAAGTTCACGCACTTGGAATAACACTATGGAATCACATTAAGCTATCTTTGCACAAGGATAATAAGGTGAGTTCATAACCCCCACGTTTTACGGTTTTTACATTTTTATAAATGTTTTCGGGGGTGGAAAGACATGCAAGTTTTGCAAAAGTACACAAAATTTCGATAAACGAAAAATTCATATTTCTAAACCATGTTGCGAAAGGATTTCAATTAACTCTAATGGTTTACGAAAGGTTTACGCTTAACATACCGGTTTTACAAAACGCTTGCATATTTTCGAAACGTGCATGAGTTTCATGGATAGGGACGGGATTGCCCTAGTTAAAATGTGACAGGATTGTCCTACATACAAATAAGAGGACTGGTTGGTCCTGCTTTTATACTTAAACGGGCTAGGCCCATTATCACTTGTGCGAGGCACAAAGACCCTATTAGTTCAGGTTCCCTCTTTTCCTTTTAAACGTTTTTGGTTTTCTAACAATCGGGGGTGAAATCCATGCTATGACATTTTATGACAAGAAAGGGTATGTTTGCTACGGGTTTAGAGAAAGAACTATGATCAATGTGTGTAAGTAGGAATGACTTTATAATAACCATTAATCACGTAGTGACCAAAGGTGCAAAGGTGTAGATCTACTGAGTTGTGAGACACGCTCCACTCTGAATAAAACAAGTCCTTTCAGAGTGCTTTGTGATCCCTAAGGCTCCGAATAAAACAAGTCCTTTCGGAGTGTGAAATTCTGAATAACACATGTACATTCAGATCTTAATGTTGTCTTAGGTTGGTTATTTACTAATGACACATAATATCAGGTACTGGCTACCCGCTGACAGATCCGTAAACCGTAGGAATAACAATAACATACCGGGTTTTCAATATTGGCTTATGACAGTGGCCAGGGTTTTAAATATTGGTTTATAAATCTCATAATGGTAGGTTCTATATTGATGACAATTATGACAGAAAACTTGATACGACATTTCAAACATTTTGAGATACTATGATCTCACGAACCGGTTTATCAAAAGATTTATTAAAATCTTTTATCAAACAAACTATGAACTCGCTCAACTTTATGTTGATTTTTCGCATATTTCTTTCTCAGGTTATATTTTCAAACTATGGCACGGTTGGACTAGGAGAACCATTTGGAACCCGAGTACTTAGCAGGCATTCATTTCCTAGAAGTCTTAGCACTTTAATACTTCCGCTATGCAATGAAGATACCAGTCAGTTCATGCCCGACTCTGATGTGATCGAATTATCGGGGTGTGACATCATATCGCTGATTTAGAACTTCGCTGTTACTTTCAATCACTTCATCAGTCCCACCGAATTGCTCTTTCAGTGCATCCCATAACTCCTTTGCACTATTGCAATGGAGTAGACCAGCATAAATCTCATTGGGTAAGGCCGAAGCAACTATGCTAAATGCCTTAGCATCCAATTCAATTTTCTGGAAATCCTGCTCCGAAAAGTTTTCAGGTTTTTTTTGCACTTGTTTAGTTGGATCCTCTGTGCTTGGAACCATCAGAACGTGAGGTCCATAAGCAACAGATCTCCACCAACCGGTGTTTTTCTGAGCAAGGATATGACCCATTCGTTGTTGCCAAATGAAATATTCATTTCTTTTGAGCATTGGCGGTTTGAATAAGGATCCAGAGTTGGCATCCTATGTGTTTTGAGGCATTTCAGTTGATTTTACATAGATTTCGGTTTTAAAAACTTTGAACGTAATAAAACTCTGTTTATCAAGCAAAAACAACCAAACTAAATAGCAGAGAACTGATTTGTTCGAATCAAATCGATTGTTTGATCGAATTTGATGAATCAAGCTCTGATACCAATTTTTAGGATCTGAGTTTGAATTACTTGTAGTTTTTGTTTCAAAAATGGAAAATGATTGAGTTTTGAAAAAGATTAGCAGCGGAAATAAATGGAAAACTTTTACTACAAGCAATGGTCGTTTGTTTTCATCATCATCATCATGCTTTCAAGTTGGTAAACTCGCATGTGATCCATAAACTCCCCCTCAGCCTTTGCAATTGGGGTTTGGTAGTAAGAAAATGCAGAGAAGATGATACGCGAAAGTTGATCTTTTGATAGACAAGTTAAGCTGTTACACAAGTTACCTATTTATACTAAACTATCTAACCACTGAGCATCTTTGATGACGTCGGGGTTGATAGTGATAGGAAACCATATGTAACTAACTACAAACACTGCTAATACTAACTATCAGTGCTTAGCACTGTTACATTGATTAACTATGACTAAGCTCTGATCTCTATCCTCTGATCCTTGTAACTCTGGCAAACCTTTGCAACTTAGTGAAGTCAGATGATAGGAGAGCAGTCTTTAGGGTAAGCAGTGTATGTACAAAAGCTCGGATAGTGTTATTTGGCTTTGTATCATCTGTTCCTTTCATAGGGTTCAATCCCAACATAAATACGTCAGCATAAAAATGCTTGTGAGTAACATAGGTTTTGTATTGAAGATTCATAGCATAGAATGTTTAAAGAAATGTTAAATCAAAAATAACCATGAATCTTTACAAAATGTTTTCTTTTGTGAAATCATATGAAAAATCAAATGATATAATAGAAATAATGTATGGTTAAGTCAATAACCAAAAATTGTGTTATGCCTTGTAACCAAAAGTCATGGTTTTTATAAAATATATTATATCATGTATTTTATTTGAGATGACATAGATAACGCCACGATATGTAAGATAATAAAAGCACTTATATATAGGAAGTACCATCGGCGTATCCACCATGCGTTTATCATATTACACACGTCTCATTATTTAAATCACTCACCATAAACCAACCATCAAAAAGTCTTGTTTAAACCAAAGAAATGTCTAGTATAAAGCAATGTCTTGTAAACCAATGTCATGTAAACCAATGTCATGTATAAACAAAGTCTTGTGTAAACCAAAATGTCAAATATAAACCAATGTCTTGTATAAAACAATGTCTTTGAATAATCAAACGTTATGTTTTATAAACCATTGCATTTATTGTTTAAAACATATGTTAAGATTGTTGGCAAACACATTCAAACCTTGTTGACAGTCTCATAGACCCTTATAAAGTCAAAGGTCTATCCATTTCATCCGATTCTGTCATTCCCTAAAGTCACTTCCAAACAAACCCGGGAAGTGGGAACGGGATTTTCAATCCTATGGTACCATTACATACTACCAGTTGGCGTGATCAATGTTAATGAACGTATTAAGTCAAGTCCAACACACCAATATGTCATGAACAATGTAAGCAAAAATTTCCTTAAAAAACATATACTAGTATGCTCAGTCAACATACATATAAAAAATGTCTTTGAGAACCATGTACTAGTATGCTCAGTCAACATACATAGCAAAAATGTATTTGAAAACCATGTACTAGTATGCTCAGTTAACATACATAGCAAAAATGTCCTTTGAAATCAATGTGCTAAATATGCTAAAGTCAACATATGAAGCAAATGCAATGGAAATCATGTACTATATGTACTATGTAATCAAAGCATGTATAATGTCATGAAAACACGAAAGTAGTCATAGGCACAATATGTTTCACCCCAAAACATTTATAAAACGTAAAAGAGGGGACTATGTACTCACTTGGGATTGCAAGAATGTCCTTATTCAAGAAGATAACCAAAGCTCAAAAGTCCAAGAATTTACGTATGTCCTAATATCGGATAACTATGTTAATATCGGGACTTTAATCAGATGATTTGGATAGAATGAAGCCTTATAGACTAAATGAGTCTTGGAACTCATATGAAATGGTTTAATAAGTTAACATTCTGATTTGGAAAGGATCCTAAATGATTTTGACCCATAATGACTCGTTAAGGTAGTTTATGCTATTTTAAAGGTTCATTTGCGTAAATGCGTGTTTGGTTGGTTAGATATGCCATATGATAACTCTTATATGCCAAAACAAGTTTAATATATTAGCAACATCAGTCTATATGGCAAAACATTGGTTACATAAGCTTAAAATCGATTATGCGCAAAAAGGGCATTTTGGTCATTTATAAAGGCATAATAGGCGACTTAACATAACACTATCCAAACGACGTGACCATAAGGTATTACCTAGAGGGTTATTCGCTATACAACTATGGTCACAAATATGTTTTGGTCGGATTCGAAAGTCAAAGCGGCGGTCAAGACCGCTCGACTTACGACCCTAAACAAGCAGTAAACTAAAAGTGACGAGTTAGACAAGCCAAAAAATGTCTAACTAAGTTATAAAAATGTTTTGGTATCAAAACAAAGTGTTTTGATACCCGAAAATAGTTCCGTCGTATAATGCGCATTTTGCGCATTATTGACCGAAACTTTGACTTGTCACTTCGGCTAGTAAACGTGGTAATCAGTAGGCATGATTGCTAAGGATCATAATCATCGTGATTATGATCATGTTGAAAAGTTCAATTGAACTTTGTCTTGACCAATTAATGGTCAAAGCTGAATGTCAAACACTGTTTGACTTTTACCTTGAAATAGCTAAAAATAAATAAACAAGACAAGTAGAGAGCACTTACTTGTGCTGAAGAAATCTTGAAGAGCTCAAGGATGAAAGAAAGACTAGAAAACTTAGATGGGAGGCCTCCAACAATGTGGTAGTTTCCACTTAGAGTTATATAGAGAAAAGAAGTGAATGAGCAAGGAAATTGGTTGAAGAAGCTTGAAGCCACTTAGAGTTATAGAGAGAAAATAAGTGAATGAGCAAGGAAATTGGTTGAAGAAGCTTGCTATTTATAGGAATCTTGAAGCCATAAGATCATTCCACATGTCCAATGTGTTGTCATGACCCTAGGAGGGCTTAAACAAGTTTCAAATGCAGGAGAAATGGTGGCTCAAACAAAATCCTTGGAGATCAAGCAAAAGAACAAGAAGCTGCCAGCAAACTGCTATGTTGGGCACTCCTTATGGACCGTAAGAGTGTAGCCATACGGTCCGCAAGGACCCTTGCTGGCACACAGTTTGCAAAATTTGCAGTTTGGTCCCTGCACTTTGTGTTGTCGTATTTTGGCACTTTTAACACCCATTAACCTCATTTTTAAGCTTCATAAGGATGATAAAGCATAGGGAAATTGAAATATGTCCAGAAATATCACGGATGTCGGTTTGTTTGGTCATAAGGTTGCGGTTTTTGGTTAATTACGATGAAAATCATCACGAACGCGCAAATGACCGTAAATGCGCAACGAATGATATTTTTGCATCCAATTACTAAAAAACAAGATTTTAATGATTACAAAATTTTTTGGATACGTGTACGTGTTCCGAATTAAGAAATACGCATATCGGCATAGTTTCGCAGAATTTGCAAAATAGCCCTGAAGTTGCATAAGCATGTTTTTGCCATACCAAAGCCCTCAAAACTTTTCTAAGTTATGTAAAGGGTATTTAGGGTATGTTTAGCTTATGTCCTTGTCCCAGAGTGTACATCGCGTTAAACTGATTATGTTTTGCGATTTTACTTCAAGAAAAGGTTTGGAATGTCAAAATTGAACAAATGTTAAAAATGCATAAAAGTTATAAGTAAATATACAAATTTGTAGACAACACAAAGTTTCATTGATAATAAAATTGTTCGGAATACAACACTTTGAAAAACATAGATGTCACAGTCTCTCCTACTTTAGGAAATTTCGTCCCGAAATTTAATTATAGGAAACTTGTGGAAAAAGATATGGATATTTTGCTTTCATCCTCTTGTTCTCAAGTAAACTCTGCACCACGTTTGGACTCCCAGTGAACTTTAACAATCGATATTCGTCTGCGCTTGAGCGTTTTGACTTCACGGTCCAATATTTCCACATGTTTCTCGACAAAATGCATCACGTTATCAACACGAATTTCATTAAGGGGAATGTGGAGGTTTTCATCAGCCAAAACCTTTTACAAATTGGATATGTGGAATGTTGGATGAACATTTCCAAGTTCGGGAGGCAGCTCAAGTTTGTAGGCAACTTTTCCGATTCTCTCAATGATCTTGAATGGTCCAACGTATCGTGGTGCAGGTTTTCCTTTCTTCCCGAACCTAATCACGCATTTCCAAGGGGATACCTTAAGGAGTACATACATCCAAAATTTTTTGTAATCATTAAAATCTTGTATTTTAATGATTGGATTGCAAAAATATCATTCGTTACACCATTACGGTCGTTTACGCGTTAATTAAAGCGTTCATCGTAATTAAGCGAAAAACACAACCGTACAACCGAACGAACCGATATCCATGAATTTTTTTGCATAATTCAAGTTACATATGTTTTAACTTCCTCATAGTGCTTAAAAATGAGGTTAACGGGTGTTAAAAGTGCCAAAACACGACGAAACAAGTTCAGGGGCCATTTCTGTCATTTTTCAAACTTCTGCCCCCCTAGAAGGTGGATGCGGACCGCAACCATTTATGGTTGAGGTCCGCATCCAGGTGCCGGACAGAAGAAAATGTGCAGCAACTTGGCAGCTTCTTGTGCAAAGCCTTGGAACCCAAGTTCACAAAATTGCCACCTTCTAACCTGCATTTGACAAGTGTTAACACCCTCCCAAGATCATTACACCTCATTGGACACTTGTGATGATCTTGTGAACCTCTAAACACTATAAATACCATGAATTCATTCATTTATACTCACACCTTTCTTCTTTCTTTCTCGTACTCTCTTGGGGCTTACTTCCATCTTTTGGAGGCCTACTACTGAGTATTCTGAGTTCTTCAAGTGTTCTTTAACACAAGTAAGTGCTCTCTCCTAGTCTTGTTCATTTCTTTTAGCTATTTTGAGCTAAAAGCCAAGCAGTTTGACTTTCTGTTTGACTTCCAGTTCTGACCAAAATTGGTCAAAGCAAATTTTAATTGAACTTTACAACTTGATCGTAATCACGATGGTTATGATCCATAGCGATCATACCTACTGATTACCACGTTTATTAGTCGTAGTGACGAGTCAAAGTTTCGAGCAAAAGTGTGCATTATGTGCATTTTACGATGAAACTATTTTCGGGTATCAATACACTAAGTTTTGATACCAAATCAGTTTTATAAACTTAGTTAGACATGTTTGACATGTCTAACTCGTCACTTTTAGTTTAGTGCTTATTTAGGGTCGTAAGTAGAGCGGTCTTGACCACCGCTTTGACTTTCAAATCCGACCCGTTTAGTCGATCTTAGGATCCGACCAAACAAATATTTGTGACCATAGTTGTATATGGAATAACCCTTTGAGGTTATACCTTATAGTCACGTCGTTTGGTAAGTGTTATGTTAAGTCGCCTATTATGCCTTTATAAATGACCAAAATACCCTTTTTACGCATAAATCGATTTTAAGCCTATGTAACCAATGTTTTGCCATATACACTAATGTTTTGACATTATTAAACATGTTTTGGCATATAAGACTTATCATAACACATATCTAACTATCCGAACGTATATTTACGTAAATGACCTGTTAAAGTAGCGTAGTAAACTACCTTAACAAGTCATAACTGCTTAAAAGCACTTAGGATCCTTTCAAATCAGAATATTAAGTTTATTAAACCATTTTCATATGAGTTTCAACACTCATTTGGTTTACAAGACTTCATTCTATCCGATCCTCCGATTAAAATCCCGACATTAACATAGTTAACCGATATTAGGACACACTTGAATCCTCGGACTCTTGAGCTTTGTTTATCCACTTGAACAAGGACACTTTTGCAATCCCAAGTGACTACATAGTCCCCTCTTTTACGTTTATCAAATGTTTTGGGGTGATACATATGTGCTTAAGACTACTTTCGTGTTTTCATGACATTACATATGCTTTGATTACATAGTACATATAGTACATGATTTCAATTGCATTCTGCTTCGTATGTTGACTTAGCATACCTAGCATACGATCTCAAAGACATTTTACATGGTATATTGACTTAGTATACCTACACATGGTTTCAAAGACATTTTACTTTATACGTTGACTTAGCATATCTAGTACATGATTTCAAGACATTTTGTTTGGTATATTGACTTAGTATGCCAAGTACATGGTTTCTAAACATTTTCATAACATGCTTACAATGTTCAAGACATATTTGTGCGTTGAATATTCAATAATACATTCATTAACAATGATGCCGACCGGTAGTATGTAATGGTACCATAGGTTGACACGCCATTCCCGCTTTCTAGACGTTTGAAAGTATCCATTGGGGAATGACAGAATCCGATGAACATTAATAGACCTTTGTTTTTATAAGGGTTTATTCGATAGTCGACAAGGCTTGAATGTATTCGCCAACAATCCTAATATATGTTTTTACAATAAAAGCAATGATTTGTAAGACATAACTTTTGGATTTAAACAAACCCTTGTTTATTCAAAAACATTGTTTTATACACAACACTTTCATTATACAAAAACATAGATTTATACATGACAAGAATGATTGGTTTATAATAAGGACGATTGGTTTATAACAAAGACATTGGTTTATACATGACATTTGGTTTACACATGACATTGGTTTATACAAGACATGACATTTTTACACAAGACATGACATTTTTACATAAGACATAACATATTTTGGTTATTAAGTTAAGCATGCATCCTTTCTTTTATATCATTTGATTTTCATATGATTACATAAAAGAAACTTTTCTGTAGCGGTTCATGGCTACTTTTGTAATGATCAAACTTTTCTTTAAAACATTCGAAGCCATGAATCATCATTACAAAAACCTATGTTACTCACAGGCATTTTTATGTTGATATACCTATTTTCACATATGTTTCAGCTTTACTTTTGTGATGATTGTCGCCGCATGCTACACATAGGATGGACTTGGGCTTTAGTGACTTTAAAACTTGAAAGGCATTTTGATTGTATTTCGCATCCATTATTCCAAGACAATGTAATTCGATAATTCAATAATACAAAACTTTAAGCACCATGTGTTGTGAAACAATTTGTAACGTGACTCCCCAAGTGTTTCCGCCGTTGTATCGCGATTTGGGGTGTTACATAAACTTTTTGGAGTACCTATTTTTTGAGAATACGTTCACTCTTCCTAACTGAAATATCATTGTTTGTTAATTTTAAATATTACAACCTAATTTATGAAAACATGAATAAACCATGTAAACAATGAAACTTGTAAAAACACATCAATCTTAATGCTCGTAAAACACATCAACCTTAAAAACACAACTAACTCAAAGAGTGTGTTATGCTAACACCATATCCATAAAAAAACCCATTAATGCCTTAAAACTAGTGGTTACACATTACGAACCTTAACACACATTTTATTGATTCAACAAGGTTCATTTATAATTTTCTTAAGACACAATCTATTATTTAACTCATTGTTCATATGCAAACTTAAAACGCACCATCAATGTCATTTACTTGAACTACAAATATATAAGAATTTTGAAACCATAACATAACAATATACATAAGAAACACACCTCTGGGTTTAATCTGCTTCTTAGAACGTTTTGTAACTTTAACAAGAGTGTTCATCTTCTCCAATGGGTTAGTATTCTTGAATCGTTTCCTTGTTAACCAAAAAACACATTGATAAAGAAACCACGAGTTGCACAAGACAATGATCAATGATTTGTATCTAATTTTGGATGGGATTGAGGTTTTTTGGAGGAGGGTTTGGAGAGAGAGGGAAGATCTCGTGAAATGAGGGGTTGGTTTTTTATATGACGGTTTTCTGACTAATTTAAAACTCATTGAATTACCAAAATACCCCTAATATATTAAAAGCCTTTAATTATATAACACATATATTAGGAAAATGACATCAACTTGATCTCAGCCAATAAACACACTCATATGATGGTCGAGATCACTTCCTACACTTTGTAGGAAAAACACATTTTGTACGCGAACCCTACCCTATATATATATATATATATAGAGAGAGAGAGAGAGAGAGGGATGAGTTAAAATAAGAACCACTAGAGTTGTGAGAACCGTGAGAACTAGGCCATCCAAAAGGTTTTTCCGATATTTTTTCCCAAAAGTCATGAAAAAAATCACCTGTTTCAGCAAAAAAAAAAAAAACAAACAGCATACCCACATTTACATGAGGCGTAAAAAAATATTTATTTTCGTGCAAAATTTACAGCAACGCGTAAAGAAAACTTGCATCAGTCAAAACTACCGTCTCGACAATTTTTGTTTACTTTTTTTACAGATGTGTTTATAATATTTTCATCTATGTTTGTGCAAAAAATTTTTTGCCCAACTCGCCCCGGATCAAAAGTTCTCGTGGTTCTCGCAACTCGTAGTGGTTCTCATTTGAACCAAGCCCCCTATATATATATATATATATATGGTAGGATTATCTTGGAGTTAATTACATATATATATATATATATATATATATATATATATTATATATATATATATATATATATGGTAGGATTATCTTGGAGTTAATTACATAGTTAGTCCCTATGGTTTGCACAAATAACATACTTATGTACTAATATCTTAAAATCACCTTCCAAGGTATTAACTTTTCATTTTGTAACCTCTAGTGGTATTAACTTGTAGAGTATTAACATAGTTAGTCCTTGTGGTTTGCACAGAATAACATACTTAGGTACTAATAGTTTAACAAACAATTAACGTTAATACCTCCAAACGTTACAAAATGAAAAGTTAATACCCTAGAATGTGATTTTAAACTATTAATACCTTAGTATGTTACTTTGTGCAAACCACAGGGACTAACTATGTAATTATCTCATTATCTTGAGAACGCTAAGTATTGCAAGAACCGTGAGAACGAATAAGAAAACCCATCAAAACCATTTTTTTAATACAAACCTCATTGTAATTAAAATACAACATCAAAATAAGAACTTACAATATCAAATAATTCATTTCTTCCCTCAAAATCGCTCTTATTAGATTTTTTACACATGTGTAAATATAACAAATTTACACATGTGTAAATGGCAAACTTACACATGTGTAAAAAAAATTATTTACGCATTCACGTAAATTTAAACGTTTTTAAATTAAATTTCTAACATTGTATTCGAATAATAATGATAGTGTAAAAAGAAATTTTAAATATGAATTGTTTTTGACCAAGTTTTCGTGGTTTTTTCATTCGTTCTCACGGTTCCCGCGATATTTAGCGTTCTCACTTAAACCCTCCCCTATATATATATATATATATATATATATATATATATATATATATATATATATATATATATATATACATGACATTGTATAATCCGTGTAGCACACGTGTACTTAAACTATAAAGAAATATAACGAATTGTATTTTTTCATAGTCATTTTTTTCAATTCATTGTAATTTAATATCTACAAAAGTAATGAAATGTTTATTTCGTTTCAAGTTTTATGTCAACACTATTAAATGTTATATAATTTACTTTAAGTAACCCGTCTAACACACGAGAACTTAAACTAGTATACTATACACAAAAAAGGGTTACGTAAATGATAGATACTCCTACAATAATAAAAATCGTCGAATCCATGATTAAAACGGTTTGGCGTTACTAACCTTGAACTCGGCGAGATCCGGTTCAGATTCTTCCTCTTGTCGTGATGGTGATGGTTCCTTTTGCGGGGAGTCGAGTCTTGGGCTACAACCATATGAAAACCTAGTTAGATGGCCGAGGGGGTTTACCCGAAGGCACTCCGACACCCAAGTCAGTATCATGTATGGAAGTGATGATTATAAGTGCAAATGTAATGTATAGTATAGAGAGAGAGAGAGGCGAAGTAGAGCTTGTAAAAGGGAAGGAGGGGAAGGTAACCTTGCTTGTTCAGGAAGATGAACTTTACTTTTATAACAGTAGTCTTAGGCCACAACCCTAATGGTCTGGCCTAAGAACGGGCTTATCAGGACTAGGCCCACTAGAACTAACTAAACATGCTGAGAAAGACCACATAGGCTCGGGCCCAGTCACCATTTCAGGGGAGTGAGCCCAGACGAGGAGCCCAAGAGGGGACCCTTATTGACAAGTCATCTTAGTCCAAGCCCATTCACTTATGGATGAGCGTAGGACTTATTCTGGTCCTTGAAAATCTTAGTGGGTCGTTCTCTGCCCTATGAATGTCACCCTTATCTGTCGGGTAAATATAGTCTAAGGCATGTTATGCCAAACTAATCTATTTTGACGTCCTTGGGGTAACCTTACATTTAGCATTCGAAATAGTAAGGTGACATGTCAAGTAGGGTAGCGCAATACCTTACTTCAATCTGTGCCTCCTTGAAGGCACTTTGACCAATGTACTCATTCAAGAGTACTTTCTTGATAACGTTTATGCTATTTAAATTGTTTTCCCATGTCCTTCTCAAGGGCATTTCAATCGAGGTACTCGTTCAAGAGTAATTTTTTCTAAGAGCATCAACTAGGATGCCTTGTTTATCGTGTTATACTGTATGTTTGTCGTTCCTCCAAGGAGGGTTTTTATCTTGCTTAAGCTGTTAAAGCTTTTTCATGAATTTGCTTTGTAGCTTGTTTAAGCCGTTGAAGCTTTTTATAGGTCGCTTTATAACTTCTTTAAGTTGTTAAAGCTTTGCATAGGCCAGTTTTGTAACTCGTTTAAGTTTTGCAACTCGTTTAAGTTTCTAAGGCTTTGTATAAGTTTGCTTCGTAACATTCTTGAATTGTTAAAGCTTTGCATAGGCCCGCTTTGTAACTCGTTTGAGTTGTTAAAGCTTTTGGTGGGCCTTTTGTCCAATGGCGAATGGGCCACTTAGGTTTTCATATGCCTACTTCGGCGTGTTTGGACGTAGTCGACTTAGCCCTAGCCCCACGGACGGGCTTTGCCTTGTTTAGATTAAGGCGGCATGTCTTTATGCCTATGTACGTGTTCATTTTATTGTAAGATCGTCCAACACGTCTGCCTAAGTGATCATGTTTGACCCTTTAGTAGGGTCCTCTATCCCTTTGGGTTTTTGTTCTTCGAAAAGGGGAGGCATCTTCTCCTTTTGGAGTGGTTTTGTGAGCCCTTTAGAAACACTTGTTTTGTAGAAGAAACCTTCATACGTGAGTCCTTATTAAGGGCTCAATTCTCTCCTAAAGAGACATTGTAATTCTCTAAGAATGGGTGCCCATAGAAAATGCATGCTCTCCTCTTGGGGAGACTTCTTCAAACATATGCGACCCCAAGATAGGGCTCTTCTCCCTTGAAAGGATATTATCTTAAGTACAGACCTGTGGCAAGGATCTTTTCTTTTCAGGGACAAGATTTTTCAGATATAAAGTCCCATGTAAAGGGGACTCTTCCCCCCCTTTTTAGAGAATAAGTTGTTCGGGTGCGAAATCCAACAGAGGAGAGATTTTTTTTCTATTGTTTGTTTCAAGGAAGGAGCTTTTGCAGATGTCAAGTTCCAGAGAAGGGGGTATTTCCCCGTTCTTATAAGGAACTCAACTAATACTTGATCCCCACAGAAGGGATGCATTTCAGTTCATTGAAGAGACTTCTGAAATACTTAATCCCATAGGAGGGGATATCCTCCTATTCTTGGGAGAAACTTCTTCAAGAGTTAATTCAATACAAGAGACATGCTCCTATGGAAGGAAATTTTGAGATAATCCCATACGAAGAGGCATCTTCTTATTTTTGGGAAGAACTTCTTCAATACTTAATTCAATAGCGGGGACATGTTCCTATTCGTTGAAGGAACTTCTGAGATACCTAATCACATAGTGTTAGGGCTTAGATTTCAATACTATGGATCACTTATCCTGAGATTTGACCTGGATGATTTATCCTTCATGGGTGGTGCAGGCAGTCTGAGGATCAAGGATCCTTATTATTACTAATGTTATCTAACAATTGTTTCCTACATTTTTAGTTTGTATTTGCAGGTGTATTACGATGTGGACTTGTTCTAAGCGGGAATCTTGCAGAATATGCTTATATTCTGCACGTGCAAATGGAGCTAGAGACGTTGTGGTGATCGTGGGGCACTTGAATGATTTGCAGATGGTTAGCTAATTAGATTTTTAGCTAGTTATATACGGCGTATTGAGCTTGGATAAGGATACTTGCACACTTTTACGTACAACACTTCTGCTACTCTTGCAAACCTCTCTCGAACACACACTAGAATTCATTGTAACAAGCTCGATATCATTCAAATTTGTAACTTTCTTATGCAATATAGTTGGTGATCGCTAATTTCCATCACCCGAGGTTTTTTGTGCCGGAGATCAATCATTGATCAAGGACTTTTTCCTCGTATATCAATGTTTATCATTGATTACATTTCTAATTTGTTCATACAATTGTTTGACACTTAGCACTCAACCTCACAAAATCAGATTTGGTTACATTATCCTTATTGTGATTTTTGACCAAAATAGTTTGGCGCCCACCGTGGGGCAATTGTTGCTTCAATTCTAAAAGTTTCATTCATTTCGTTCATTTCTGTTCATTTCCATCCATCACATGGCTTCTTTGGGAAAACTCACTTCAAGTGCCATGCCGACAGTTACCTCATCTCAAACCAGTGCGTCATTTCCTCCCATTCCCCTGCACCCCAGAGGAATGCTGAGAATGCTCAGAAGAAGCCAACACCCGTCTTCACAAAAGCTTCCACTGTTTCTTCCTCTACATCAACTAACAATGATCTTTCTACTTTGATTTTACAGATGAAAGGATATATGGAACAACAGGACAAAACTAATCAGAGGATCCTTCAAGAGATTGATGAAATCAAGAAGCAAAAGAAATCAGAGGAGGATCATTCTCCATTGATACCCAGGTCGTTGGATTTTTCTACTCCAACATCAATAATCCAGCATCCCAAAAGATACGGTGTCCAGATTCAATGATCATCCCATCATCAGCAAGTATCACTGGCAATGACACAGGCTCAAGGATCCTACTTCCAGCCTCAAGGATCATCTATCCTTCAGCGAGGATCACTGGGAACCACGAAGCGTCAAGGATTCTTCTATGAACCCGGAGGATCACAAGGGATGTACCAGTCCAAAGGATTCTATGCACCACATCAAGGATCCTCATCTCAAGTTCAAGGATATAACTTGTTCTAAGATCAAGGATCCTTAGGGAGACAGTCATGGAGAAGCTATAAAATTCATGAAGGGGACTTCATTCCCATGCAGAGCATTGCTTCTTCTGGCCCCACTGTTACATCAAACACATCTTATCCTAGACAAACTTCTGGAATACCAGTTCCAAACCAATCGGGAGGTCAACTTCAATACGTTTTTTGATACTAACCTCACTTATATGCAGGATGCAGGCATCAACCAAGTTATGGCTAGAGAGTTAAACTCAAGGATATGATATCCAATGTTCCTGGAGTGGTCAAACCCATTCCTGAGACCCCAGATGGTAGCCATAGGATATCTCGCTTTGCGCCTCACATAAGCAATGCTGAGATACCAAAGCGTTTCCAAACTCTAAGCATGAAACTGTATGATGGTACTACTGACCCGGAGGAGCATGTGGCTCAATACAGAGAAAGGATGGAGATAAACCCCATCCCTAAAAGGTTAAAGGAAGCCTTTCTATGCAAGGGCTTCGGATCCACACTCACTGGATCATCACTCAAGTGGCTGCTAAGTCTTCCTCCTTACTCTATCACTTCATTTTCTCATTTAGTTAACTTGTTCCACAATCATTTTTCATGCAGTAGATCATTTTAGAGGTTAACTAGTGACTTGTATAGGATCAATCAAGGTCGTGACGAATCACTTAGGGATTACATCACTAAATTTAGTTGAGAACCCTTAGAGATCCCTAATTTAGATATTGCAAGGGCTTTGGAAGCATTTATAATGGGATTATTAAAAGATTCCCCATTCTATGATGACCTTGTTATGACACCTTGCAGGAACCTAGATGAAGTGAGGAACAGGGCCTTGAGATTCATCTGATTAGAGGATGACAAGAGGATCCAAGAAAGATTGTCTGGATCCTCAAAACAGGAGAAGCAAGGATCCTACTTCAAGAGTAATCGATCAAAGCAATACTCTAGGCCTGACAATCAGAAAGTGCATGCAGTTGAATAAGAGGAAGATGATGAGGATTAGACTCCTACATCTGAATATTGTTTTTCTGCTGATCCTTGCTTTGCAGAATTTAGGTGACAAGGCCAGATGGCGAAGAAAGAATGAAAAGTCCATGGCTAGCAAGGATAAATCGAAATGGTGTGCTTATTATGAGGATTTCGGTCACTTACTATGAGTGTATAGCATTGAGGCAGGAAATTGGTTATCTTTTGAGCAAAGGTTACCTGAAGGAGCTGCTTAGATGAAAGAAATCAAGGATCCAGGATCCTGAAAAAGTTCCTGAAAGGGCTCCTCCACCGCCTGCAGATGCTCAGATTATTAACTTCCTTTCTGGAGGTTCTGATATTTGTGGAACCTCGTTTTCCACAACCTAGAGGCACGCCAAAGAAACAAAAATGGAGAATGGAGATAGACCTATTCGAACCTCCACTCTAACTCAGAAGAAAGTGATATCCTTTGATGACGATGACCGTGTAGACATACAGGATCTTCATCACGACGGTTTAGTCATTATATTGTTTATTTTTAACCATTTTGTTCGCATGATCCTCATTGACGGAGGGTGAACATAATCCAGTTGGATGTCCTCAAGAAAATGAATATTCCTGAATCCAAAATTGTT
This sequence comes from Scalesia atractyloides, assembly GCA_947069175.1. NCBI lineage: Eukaryota > Viridiplantae > Streptophyta > Magnoliopsida > Asterales > Asteraceae > Scalesia > Scalesia atractyloides. The sequence continues at coordinate 59,772,515 of CAMTDV010000017.1, forward strand.
CCATGATCATCGGTGCTCGTGGGATTCAGTGGAGAAACAAAGAATACATTGGGGGAAATCACGCTTCCAATTTATATTAAGGGAGTAAATTATATTCAAAAGTTATGTGTAATAGACTGCTTATCTTATTGCAATGTTCTCCTTGGCAGGCCACGGATACATGATATGAAGGCAGTCCCCTCGACGTATCACCAATGTGTTAAGCTCCCAACTCTGTGGGGAGTCATGAAGATAGAGAGTGACCAGCAAGAAGCAACGGACTGCTACACTACCTTAATGAAACCAGGTTCAAAGCCCAGGGAAGCATAGCAATTAACGTATCCTCCGAGCGAAGTCATGGAGGATAGAGAACAAGACGTCAAGAATATTCTATTAGACCCTCAAGATCCTGAATCCAAAGTTTTTATAGGATCCGGGATCCTGGATATTATAGAACAAGATTTAATGTCCTTCTTAAACAGAAGGAAATCTACCTTTGCTTGGAGACATGAAGACATGACAGGTATATCAAAAGATGTTATTACTCATAAACGTGGTATTGATAAGTCTTTCACGCCAATACACCAAAAAAGAAGAAAATTTGCACCTGAAAGAAATGCCATCATTCAAGAAGAGGTAGACAAGTTATTAAAAGCAGGTATGATTAGAGAGGTCAAGTATCCAAAATGGTTAGCCAATGCAGTTATTGTTATGGGTGGATTTTCTGACCCATATCCTGAAGACATATCCTGATAATTATATGTTTGATACTACGACTAGGATACTAAACCAGGATATTGGAAACATCCTGGGGAGGTATCCTACTCGCCACTAACATTTTTCTTTGGCTGCAAGGTACGAACATATATATAGGCTTAGTCTTCCTGAAGACTCGCTCAAGACGGTTGAAAGACGAACGTTGGAAGCTGGAGAAGAAGTCCACAATGGTCATGGGGGAATATTCACAGCATCCCTAGAATGTAAGATAGTTAGTTATTTTCTGTTACTATATAAGGGGATGCCGATTCAGTGCTTAGACACACAATTTCGAGCACACAATCTCATACGCTTGCTATTTCTGCTACCAAACACTCACACTTCACAATCATTGTAACACTTAGAGTGGATCCGAGCATTATCCCGAAGTTGTATCCTTCTGTTACAATCAATAAGAAGAACAAGGCAGCTGACGGTTGTCAGCTTCTGAGGTTTTGTGTCGGCGATCTAGATTGATCAAGGGCTTTCCTCGTATATAATGTGTCAGCATTTACTTTTATTGCATTTACTTATCATTTTGATATAGTTCATTATCCTGAAACTATATCCTGAAACTGTTTTCACAATCAACCATCTAAAAGTATTTTTACAAATCACAATAGCACGCTACCTCACATACTAAGTTTGATCACTTAATTGCTTTGGTATTTTTTTACCAAAACATTTGGCGCCCACCGTGGGGCAAGTGGTGCTGTTTTTAATCAAAACTTTGCTAAAATCACTAATCGGTTTTTTGTTCCGTCAAAGATTTTTGCAAATCTGTTTTTGTTGGATCCTAAAGGTTTAAGCATAGTTGATTACTAGTCGCCATTATGGGTTGCTTTGTATTATGTTCAATATAGGTTGCAACATGTATTGGGTCTTTGGGGCTTCGACTGGGCCTATAGGGGTTTCGGCCCACATTAGTTGTTAGTATATAATCACTCCTTGATTGTTGTTTAGGGGTTGATCAGTCAGATAGAAGGAGACCCAGCCGAAACCAAAGAGAGTCTTTATATCTGTCATTGTCAATCAGTGAATGCAAGACCTCGGTTTGTTCTTATTGTTTTGTAAATCATTGTGTTTTGGTTTTGCTTATTCTTGAATCATCTCGTGTTTGGATTCCGCACTTACACGAGGTTGTGTGTGATATCATTGAAAGATCCGCGTTTACGGGAGTTACAATTGGTATCAGAGCCAAGAAACCATCTTCTTGGTTCGGTCGATATCACTCTGATTCAAGACAGATTGATTACTGATCACGTTTGCAAGTTTTGAAGGTTTCGACTCATCACTGTTCATCCGTATTCATCATTGTTCTGGGCGTTTTGATGCAATTTTGGTTCGTGGAAATTGAAGATTGTGTTTGCTGCTTTTTCGGGTGTTAGTTACAGATTCTGAGATTGTAATAATCTTTGAAATTTAGAAATTTCGGATTTGGTGGGATTGCGAGTCAAAATTTTATCACTTAACATTTTGTTTTGCAGGATTCCGACTCGCAATCAGTGATCTCGACTCGAAAGCAAGTGATCTCGACTCGAAAGCAACTGGTCTCGACTTGAAATCAATTAGGGTTTCAAGTTACTTCTTCAATACTCGAGACTACTGTTTCGACTCCGGTTGCGACTCGAAACAAGATATTTCGACTTGTGTTGGTGACTCGAAACCAGATATTTCGACTTCAACTTGACTTTATACTCGAAACCTTTGATTTTGACCCAGTTGTTTCGACTCGAAAAGATTGTTGAATTTATTTGATGTTGGCTTGACCTGATAATTAAAAATTTAATAATTAAAAATGACTTCCGCAAATCAGACTGCTAAACTGGCTGCGATGAACATACACCAAGAACTTAACTCTAATGTTAGGACCACGACTAGAATTCCCTGATTGCTTGAGGGAGATGACTTTCAGGAATGGAAATGGCGTTATGAAAAGCATGTCAAGGTAAAAGATGGTAAGATATGGAGGAGTATCATGCGTAGACCAAGAGAAATTACGTATGAGAGAGAAGACGCTCCTGGTATTAAGAATAAGAAGCCTTTTGAGCGATACTCCAATGAAGATTTTGATATTGTTGAAGAGGATGAGAAGGCACTGGCTTACTTGACCATGGCTTTGGGACCAGATATTGCCATTGGATTTAGAACTGCTAAATCTGCCAAAGAGTTATGGGATTCATTATATGAAGTGTATGAAGGTAATGAAGATATGAAGGAGAGTAGACATAATTTGCTGAGTCAGATCTTTAACAACTTCAATTATATCTATGGTGAAACAATAGAAAATCAGCTTCAGAGGTTCGTGAAGTTAATCACTCAGATGATTATCGCTGAATTGCCATTGTCAAGTTCCTTAGTGAACGGACAACTTTTGAATGCATTACCAAAGAGTTGGGATCATCATGTGGCTATGATCAAGAAAACGAAAGACCTAGCTAGATGCAGTCTGTCTGAGATGATCTCTCATATCAAATCGTGTGAAGTAGATGACAAAAAGAGATAAATAAATCATAGGAATAGTTTGCTTGCTGCAGGGTTTACTACAGCACCCTCTGCTTCAAACAATGCTGCTCTTGTGTCACAAGCTGGATTTCAGATGTTCAGTAACTCATCATCCACTAGAGCCACATCAGAACCTCCATCAGCGAATATTCTCTATCCAGCAAGACCTGCTTCATCATCCTTCAATGTTACTCCATCATCTATCAATGCAGCAACTTCAAATTCAACTGTCAAGAACGATATGATTGCCTTCTTCTCTCAACTGTCCAAGGAAAATCTCGACATAGTTGCATCTGTTATAAATTGTATGAATGCTTTTGCTGTAGAAAAATTAGAGCCTCCAAAATTTTTTAGATTATTTGGATCAAATTCATCCCGAAGATGTAGAAGAGATGGACATCACATGGCAGATGGCTATGGCCACATTCAAGGCAAAGAATTTTGTAAGGAAAACTAGAAGAAACAAGTGGCAAGGTCTCACCTTTTGAGGACCAACTAAGATGCCGTTTGAGATGTGTTGCTACAACTGTCATGAACCCGGACATTTGGCTCGAAATTGCACCAAGCTGCAAGTCAATAGGAATCAAACACCAAGACAACCTGTTCCTCCTAACCCTAAGAGGGCCATGGTTACTACAACTAATACCGTAAATGATGCTAGTGGAAGTACTCCAGCTTCAGCCTTGGTAGTTCAGCCCGATGCTTCATTTGATTGGAACTTAGAGATGCAACGACTGAATATTTCTGCTCCAGAGAATCAGACTACCTCTGACAACATTGCTTTCATGACCTCAGATCTTGAGGATTAGGCTTCTAAAGACAACTTTGCATTTATGACTCAGATTCTATGGGCTCCTGTTCACAGACTCGCTGAAGAGGTATGTTCCGCTTTCGGTACTCCTGAATGTCATGGTAAAGTTGAGTCATATCATTTACACATGCTGACTTAATTTGATATGAGAATAAATAATTCTACTCTAAAGAAAAATGAAAAATTTTACAAAGAAAAGATTGAAGCTCAGCTAAAAGATATCGCCAAACTTCAACAACATCTAAGTGTTAAGTGTTGTGTATACGATGATGCAAAAGAAACAATACGTGTCTTGACCAAGGAACTAGAAGAGATCAAACAAAAATTTCAAACAAACGAAATAAAGATTAAAACATTTGATACTTCTAATAAATTGGTCAAAGATATGTACAATGAACAATTGGAATACAAAAAGAAAAAGGGTGGTGGTCTGGGTTTTAACAATGTACCTCCACCGTTTAATGGTAACTACACGTTTTTACCAATGACGATGGAGGAACTGGAAAGGGCAGAGAGTATGACTTATGATCCAAAAACTAATGAGTCATCAACCTGTGGCAAAACAGTCGAAAATCCAAAAACTAAGTTTGTATCTAAGGGTATTTTCGGTGTTAATGCTTCATCTTCCTGTGCAGATAAAGTAACTGAAGTAACGTGTGAAGATGTTCTTGGGGATGAACCAGAGTCGAATTCTGATTTTTCTAAAAACTCAATAAATGAAACTGTTTCTGAATGTGTTTTTAGACAAAGTTTCCTTAATTCGTTTCATAGTTTTGTGTCGTCTTTTGGGCCTGATGTTTTTGGGCAAAACAGTTGGTTCTTGTGATGAACATTTGAATGATGTGTCTAATGATGGTTGTTTTTTAATTATTAATGATTGTGATTGTGATGCTTCTAATTCTACAGCTACTGACAGTGTGACAGGGGAGGTCCCTCAGGATGCATTCAGTGAAACCACTAAAACTTTTTCTCAACAAGATCAAAGGTGTTCTGATTCTTCTTCTGAAATGGTCTCAGTGGGAGTCCCTAATGTTGAATCTAGACCACACTGAAAACCAAAGTTGAATGTGAACCACTAGTAAACACACCTGAATATAAAACTGAACATGTTTTCAAGGAAGAAAAAGTGATCACATCAGATACAATTCGCAAGAAAAGGTTTCTGAAAAACAAATTAAAACTGGATCGTCTTTTGAAAAGAAATTTGATAAAAAAATCCAAAGACGAAAAACATCATTCGTCCAAACTCATGCTTGTGCTAGTTCTGATCAACAGGTATCTAAAGGTTCAGAAAAGGCACAAGCTAAGCAAGCAACGAAAACCAAGCAAGCTTACTCTTCAAAACCCAACAGATCTATTTCTATATATTGAAACGGCAGATATGTTTCAATTGTGGAATTGCTGGACACATTGCCAGAAACTGTGTTCATTTCCCAAGTGTGAAACAGAAGGCGAAGAATGCACAAAACCAGAAGGTTAAGCCAAACCGATCAAGTTGTTCAGAGTCTAAGATGATTGCAAAGTCAAAGACTGTGAAGAATAACTTTCGCAATGTTAAACCTTCTGATCAAGATTGGAATACAGCCAAGCGAAGATTTCAAAATCATCAAATGGTTTTCAAAATAATCAATATAAAGCTTTTGGTAATCACGATTATCATTGGTCACATAGATATTGGAAACCTAAACCTAAGGCTGCCCAATCTTACACATCTCAACAAAAATCTGCCATTGATAAATCCTCAAATTTGATAAACAAAGATAATCTAGTTTGGCAGAAAGTGACATATATTATCGCTCTAGGAAAACCCAGATCCACCATGGGCTGGGTTCCTAAATCTAGCTGATCCCGCTAATCGTGCAGGAACAGTTGTGGAAGACTACCGTGCAACTTTGGTACATGGATAGTGGCTGTTCCAGGCACACGACAGGAGACTTGTCCCAACTCGTTAATGTTAAAGAATTTTATGGTGGATATGTCTCGTTTGCGGGAGGAGAATCTGGTAGAATCACCTCAAAAGGAACTGGGAGAAACGGTGTGCTAAGCTTCGAAAATGTGAACTACGTCCCTAAACTAAAACACAATCTGTTAAGTATTTCACAGATATGTGATAGAGGTAATTCAGTCCATTTCACAAAGAAGGGATGTTATGTGTTGAAGCCAGGAATTGTGATACATAAAGATTGGTTCTTAATGACTGTTGAGCGAAGAGGAAATGCGTATGTTATTGACATGAACAAGAAACCTTGTGAAGACCTTACTGGCCTTTTCTCAAAGATATCAGAACATGATGGTCTATTGTGACATCGTCGCCTCGGGCATGTGAACAAGAAGAATTTGAATAGACTCGCAAAAGGTCAACTGGTCCGTGATCTGACAATTAAAGATTTCATGTTGGTAGAGAAATGTGTTGCTTGTGCCAAAGGAAAGGCACATCGAAAGCCTCATAAATCCACGTCTGCACCCTCGATCAAAGTTGTGCTAGAGTTGCTTCATATGGATCTCTTCAGTCCGGTGAATGTGCTCAGCATTGGCAAGAAGTCATACTGTCTCGTGATAGTTGATGACTATTCACGTTACACCTGGGTTTATTTTCTGAGCCATAAGAACGAGACTGCAAGCTTAGTCAAGCAGTTTATCACTGTGGTTGAAAATAAGGCTAGCACAAAGGTGAATGCTATTCGATCAGACAATGGGACAAAATTCAAGAATATCACTAATCGATTGACAGTATAGTGCACCTCGAACTCCCCAATAGAATGGTGTAAATGAGAGAAGAAATCACACTCTTATCGAGGCAGCTCGAACCATGCTGGCCGACTCGAAGCTTCCTAGTTTCTTTTGGGCCGAAGTTGTTAGCACGGCTTGTTACGTCTAGAATCATGCTTTAGTAAACAAATGTCATATGAAAAACACCTTATGAGATTCTGGAGGGACGTAAACCCTCGGTCTTGCACTTCCGTATTTTTTGTTTCCGTGTGTACTATTACTCATGGACTCAAATGGGAAGTTTGAGGTCACGGGGGATGAATGTTTCTTTATTGGATACGCTAAAGGGTCATCCTATAGAGTATACAATAAAGTACGTAAGAAAGTCGTTGAATCGTGCAACATCGAATGGCTCGAAAAGAATGCTACGGATACTAGAGTTGGTCCAGACTGGTTATATGATTATGCTGATTTATTTAAATCCATTAATATTCTGCCTAGTGTTCCCACAGATGCAGGAGTGTCCACTATGACACAACCAATTCTATTCAGTGATACTGAAGAAGATGAAAAGGATGAAGGGAGCTCAAAGAATCATACAACAGACCCGCCAGGAATGGCTTTCACTGAGCACTATTCGACTCCTCAATTGTCCCATCAATTCCCTGAAGTTGCTTCATTAGGTGGTGTTCATTCTAATGGTTCAGGACCTGGATTGTTTGATGATCCCATCCTGAAGACTGTACGGTCATTACTTCTGTAGTTCACAATACTACTACATCTAATGCATCTGCTGAGGGGGAGTCAAGCAACACTAACTCAACTCAAGACGAGACCGTACCTGAAGTGGGTATTCCAACAAGTGTTCAAAGAGATCATCCCATTACCAATGTGCTTGGTCCTGTTAATGCAGGAGTTCAAACCAGGAGCCAATCTGGAACTATTAATACTTGCTTATACTCTTGCTACATTTCTCAGTTTGAGAAGCTAGGAGTATGGAAGCTTGTTGAGTTGCCGAAAGGGAAACGCAAACTCGGAACTCGATGGGTATTCAGAAACAAGCTAGATTCTGCTGGAGTTATTGTTCGAAATAAAGCAAGATTGGTGGTACAGGGATTTAGGCAGATTGAGGGTCTGGATTATGATGAAGTTTATGCTCATGTTGCTTGACTTGAAGCTACTCGAATTTTCTTAGCTTATGCTTCCTACATGGGGTTCACTGTTTATCAGATGGACGTCAAGACTGCGTTTCTATATGGAAATGTGAAAAAAGAGATTTAAGCAACCACCGGGTTTCATTAGTCCAGATCATCCAGATTATGCTTACAAACTTGACAAGGCATTGTATGGATTGCACCAAGCACCAAGGGCTTGGTATGCAACTCTGACTGAGCATCTTCTGGCTCATGGATACACTCGTGGCACAATTGATCAAACGTTGTTTATCAAGAGAGTGGGCAAGGATCAGATCTTGGTTTAAATTTATGTTGAAGACATTATTTTCGGATCAAAAAGTGAGGATCTATGCAAGGAATTTGAGGGAGTAATGAAGAAGAAGTTTGAGATGAATGCTCTCTAGGAAATGACTATGTTCTTGGGTCTCCAAGTTCGACAGGATTCTCGAGAGATTCTTATTCATCAAGGGAAATATATGGATGATGTGCTGGCAAAATTTAAATTCTCTGACGCAAAATGGTTGAAACACCTATGGTAGAAAGACCGTTGCTGACTGAAGATGTAGAAGGATCTCTTTTTGATCAACGTGTTTATAGGTATTTGATTGGCTCGCTGATGTATCTATCTGCGAGCCGCCCAGACATTATGTTTGTTGTTTGCAACTGCGCACGATATTTGGCTAATCCTAAATCTTCCCATCTTACTGTTGTTAAATGAATCTTTCAGTATCTTAAAGGCAGACCACAGTTTGGCTTGTTGTATCCGAAGGATTCTAATTTTTACCTATTTGCGTTTCCTGACAGCAATTTTGGAGGCACTTACAGTGACAGGAAATCCACATCAGCTGGTTGTCAATTTTTTGGGTGACAGACTCATTTCTTGGAAATGCAAGAAACAGCAAATGGTAGCAATCTCCACAACTGAGGCTGAATACGTTGCGGCTTCTTCATCTTGCTCTCAAGTGGTGCGGATGCAGCATCAATTGCAGGATTACGGTTTGACTTATCTTAATACTACAATCTACTATGATAATGATGTTACTATTCAGATTGTGAAAAATCATGTCTTCCACTCAAAAAGCAAGCACATTGATATAAAAGTTCATTTTATTCGAGACTGCTTTGACAGAGGTCTTATCAAACTGGAATATCGAAAAAGATGCAAATGCTGCCGATTTGTTGACAAAACCTGTCAGCAGTTCGAAATTTCAGGTGCTTGTGGATTTTCTGAAAATGATCCGATACACTGCTGAGCATGTTTTTGTAGGTAAATTTTTATATAAATTTTTCTATTCTTAGGTACTTTTTTTATGCACAAATTTATGGGGAGAAAATTTATTTTAAAAAAAATACAAAAACATTAAAAATTTTAAAAATACAAAAACATCAAAAAAATTATGAAAAAGACAAAAAGAATCATTGCATGTCATGGGAAATGAAATGAATTTTCACATTGCGGTGAAGGGCTGACTCATGTAAAACCAGTATCAAAATAGTTGACTCTAGAACGATGTGTCAGTAGGCTCTATCCTTAAGGCTGAAAACAGTGGTTACATATTCAGAACTTAAATATGTACATGACCTCAGGAAAGAACGTCACTTGGATTTAGTTCATTTCTATTTGAATGCTTGTGTGATGTCCGGATACACACAATTTTGGTCTAGTACTGAAATCTTTTCTGAAAAAGTCGTGTATCTCCTCTGTTTTGTGTGAGCAAAGACCTGGAGATGCTAGGCAGCGTTGGTTTCCGTTTTGCGTGAGCAAAGACCTAGCTATACGTTTGTCGCCATATTACACCCGAAAGAGGCCCTCTAGTGCCCAAAAGAAACCCAAGAAACCTATATCAAACTGAGAAAACTCATTTGATTTGTACATTTATCATCTATGCTTTGATCTATTTTGTTCTCTTCCCAATCCAGTCTCAGTCAAGGTTTCAGGAATATGGAACAGACTAGTGGAAATATGTGGTAGGGAAACTGCAGGCATGATAGTGTGTGCTGATAGATATTCCGGGATTTGATTAGTATTTGTCTGGGTGTTCATTGTTAAAATACCAAAACATGATAAAATTGATTACATGCAACCATATGGAAAAGGTCTAGGGAGGTGAGTTTAGGTGGACAAATATACTGGCAATTATTCGGTAGTAGATTAGTGTTGATATGTGAAGTCAAGCCCAAAACCTCGTGATTTGATCCCTAGCAATTATGATATTTCCTATCTTTAACTTTTGTAAATAATTGTTTCATATTATCTATTTTTGTTTTATAGGTTTTTGATCTTGTTAAACGTACTCGGGAGGTTTAAGGGTTATTTAAATGAAAAATTCTTTTTTTAATTAATTGGTTTTCTGTAATTAATTAGTTTTGGTGGGTTTCGACTCGAAATCATGGACCAGGCCCACATCTCAAGGGTCCGGCCTATGATAGTAGTCACATAAAAGGAGATTTCGAGTCGAGATCTCCTTATTCCACTCAAAACCTCTTCTCTGATTCTCTCTCATTCTCTGGCAAGATTTGTTGGTTCCGACTACTGTTCTCCGATCTTGACTCATTATCAGTAACTGTTTAAGGTATTTAAAATCAAATGATGATGTTTACTTGATGATTTGCAGGTGTTTTGAAGAATACAGATTGAAGATTTGAAGAACATTTAAGAACCCTAATTAAGAACTTATTTTGGTCTTAAGCAAAATTAACAGATGTTTTTAAGGGTTTAATCCTAAGTTTGACCGGTCAAAGATGTTTAAATGGTTCCGACTCGGGTTGCGATTGAACACAACAGGACTCGAAATCTCTTGTTTCGAGTCGCAATCTTGATGGTTTCGATTCAAGACATGTCTTGAGAACTCATGGTCTCGACTGAGATTTCGACTCGAGATCACCTGGTCTCCACTGAGATTTCGACTCGAGATCTCCGGGTCTTGATTGTTATTTCGACTCGAAATCTTGTGATCTCGACTAGAGATTATGAGATTTCCACTCAAAACCTTATGTCTTAAAAATTATAATTTATTATTATTTCTCGAAATCTGAGCTGTTTACCATTTCTGACGGTGGACCGTAGGACAACCCTTAAGTGGCATAATTGGTATTATAATTAGATATTTTAGTGGTTTATTGTCTCGAATTAGATAACTACGGTTTACTTATCATTTCAGGTGAAAAAGGCTTAATAGGAAGTGAAAAGGAAGTGTTAGAAGAAGCATGGAACTAACAGGAGCTTACAATGGCAGGAATACAGAGAATACATGAAAAACTAACTTAATGGATTTGAATATTTAAGAAGATAACATGATAGAGGACGAAATTACGAGAATGTGGGCGAAAACGGTGAAGAAAACGGAGTTGAAACGAGAAAGTTATGAAGAAAACAAAATTGTCTAGCTGAAGCCCACCGTACCTTACGGTGGTGCCTGACAAGAAAATGTGTCGTAAGACAGTTTTTAACCACCGTCGGCCACTTTTAAACCACCGTAAGCTACGGTGGTGCCCAGCGTGAAAGTGTAACTGCCTCATAAAAGTCTGTTTTCAAATGTATTTTCAGTATCTTATCATGGGGGAACGTTTCTATACAGTTTTGGGGCGAATCTGGGCTCTTGGAAGTGCTTGTGAACAATTCTAAACATCGGATTAGTGTTTTTAATTCATATGAACATTGATATGTGTGTGATGATGATTGTCCAAGTCATGAGTGGCTAAACTTATGGTGATCATCCTAGATTGAAGGTTTGTTTAAGACATTCATGTTCTTGTTTTTATTTCTAGAATAATAGACTTGCAATCTTTGTTGGTATATTATGGTGTGTTGATATTTGTTTGTAACTTGTTAATTGATGTTTAATTCACAACCAAAATCGTACGTTCTTGGTGTCGTTGACAATCGAGATATCACGGGAGGGGTTAGGGTTGGATATTGATTAATTGATCATCGGGTAACAACCTTGCATTAGTTTAATCCGAGTACTTAGTTCTCTTTCATCACAACAAGTAACAAGACATGAGTCATGTCTATGTGACTCTTTCTAGTTGAATTTGAGCATGAATGTCAATTGAAACCGGAAATCTAGGATGGTCGTTTGTCTCTAAATTGTTTACAAACCAAATCTTTCTTTTGCAAATTGCTTAGTTAATCTTAGTTTTAAAACCAAACAATCCAAATCTCTGAAATTACTTTTGTGCAACTTAGTTTAATTTAATTAGTTAATTGATAAAGCTATAAAATAAACACATTTTCCACAAACTCCTCATGTTCGATACCCACTTACCGTTAGCTAATTAGTAGTAATTGGATTACTTTTGAGTGAGACTACGAGATCACGTCAAATTTTGGCATCGTTGCCGGGGCGTAGTGCGCAATGTGTGTTAATTTAGTAGCTTTTCTTTGTTATTTTTGGGTTTACACTGGTTTTGTTTAGTGTGCAGGTACTTACAGGTGTATGCATACTAGAGGCTCTCACAAGTCATCACCGCTAGCATTTGATCGGAAATCGAGCGAACCTTACGACGAAACCGAGTTCTACTTCGAGAAAACAAAGTCATTACTTCACCTACAACACCAAAACACACCACGGATTCACCGAATCCCACTACGGGTCAAACATCACCATCTACACCTTCACCAAACCCTACTACCAATATTATTCCCACATTGGAAGTACAACCAACTAACACCACATCACCCGCAATAACTCAAACCGGACCCGCCCTTACCTTTGCCTCCATAACAACGGTTCCACCATTTTCATCGTTTTTCCCAACTACTGGTCAATCATCTTCCACTCAACAAATACCACCAAATCAATTCCAACCCAGTTCAACCATTGTCCATACTACATCCACTTTCCAACCTTCACATCAAACGGGTTTTTATCAACCATCGTCTCAATATGTGTAATCTTCGGGTGTTGGAGGAGAAGGTTTTTATGATGGATATGATGATGAGTTTAGAGGATACGAAGAAGGGGTACTATTATGGGGAAGAAGGAGGTAATTTGGGACCTCAATGAGGTATGGTTTACCAACAAAGGCAACAAGTGGAACAAGTTCAAGAATTGGTTAGGCAACCAAAGGGGGTACAGCAAATTCATCCACATGGGCTGCAGTTCCAACGGCCTATGCCTTTGCAACAAGTGCAACCTCAATATCCACAATTTCAACAACCTCCACAAGTTCAATGACCAATGCAACAACCTCATTACCAGCAACAATTTGCACCTCATATGGGTCGACCAAGAGTATCGTTAGGCGCTCCACGAAGATATCATTGAGAAGTGGTAAGGGGAGTTGAAGCTCTTTTCCGACCGATTATCACAAACAACCCTTCCCTGGTGGTAATTTTTCATCATCCGAATGGAAGAACCTTTGAGGTAAGAACTAATGCGCTCCAAAGTTTGCCTAAATTCAAAGGGTTAGCATCGTAAGAACCCTACTTTCATTTGGAGGCTTATGACTCCATTTGTAATACTATTGGGGGACAAGGATTTTCAGCGGATGAGGTTAAATTGGTCCTCTTTCAATTTTCGTTGGAAGAAAAAGCAAAAAGATGGTTTTATACATTACCTTCCGCCTCGATATACACTTGGGCCGATATGCAACAAAGATTTTTGGAAGGATTTTTCACCGCCCAAAAGACGAATGATGTGAGAAAAAGTATTCGAGAATTTCAACAAAAGTGGGGGAGATGTTTCATGAGGTATTGGAAAGATTTAATTTGATGCTTAAAAATTGTCCACATCATGGGATTGCTCTTTGGGAGTTATTACATGCTTTTCGTGAGGGATTGAGTGATGGTGATGCTCGTGATTTAGTGTCGGTTTCTAATGGTACATTTGGTACCAATTACGAGCAAGACGATTGGGCTTTCTTGGAACAAATGTCGTTTAATTCTAAACGGCAAGCACAAGCATCAAGAAATAAAAAGTATGTAGTCACAAGACCGCAAGTACACGCCGTGGAGGATATAGAGGTACAAACTACTAACCAAATTTATAATGTGTGTACTAAGTGTAATGAATTAGGTCACTCGGCGGATGTGTGTTTGGTGGGTGTGGTTCATAAAGCTCGCGACTCACAGCTCGGCTCGTAGCTCGCTCGAAAGAAGCTCGAGAAAAACTAGCTAAAAAAACTCAGTTTGAGATGATGTGAACCAAGCTGGCTCATTTTGTAACTGAGCCCAGCTTGAGTGAAGCTCAGCTAGGCCCATGGCTTGGCTCGTTGGCTCGTTCTTAGGCTTGTTTAACTCCAATGTAAAGCCCAAGCCGAGTTTAGCCGCCTGAATTAATTTCGAGCTTAAGCTTGACCCCACCCTGGCTTGACTCGTTTACAGCCCTAAGGAGGTGAATGCCATTCAAGGAGGTGGCAAAAATTTTAACATGAACTCAAATACATACCACCCCGGGCTTAGGAATCATCCAAATTTTCGTTATGGGAACCTGGCAAACCAAGCTAATCCGAATTTTCAAGGGACCCAAGGACTTTTGTTCCACACCAACAATACAATTAAGGTGGCTCTTCGGGTGGAAATGAAGTCATGGAGATGTTGAAGAATATGCAAACGGAGATGGTAGGAACCATTTCTTTGAGCCACCATAAATGGGGTGGCATGGTCTGGCTGCGGACCCGAAAACATAGCGCTGCTGTGGAGGCAACCCGAGATTTTGCACTAAACTTTTCTATTCCTTTGTTTTTATGTGTTTTTGGGCCATGGCAACACTTAAGTGTGGGGAAGATATGTGGATATTTGTGTGAAGGTGGTGGTAGGGATTCGGAACATCCACATCTATTGTACCAACTTCACCAGGTCCATGTACTTACTCCTTAGTCTTTTTATGTTTGTTAGCTTTGAAATGTTGGTAGTTAGTTTTTGTTCTTTTATTAAAAACAAAAAAAATGTTTTCTTTTTGTTTTCATATCTTCCAAAACCATACATTGGGGACAATGTATCCCAAGTGTGGGGATGGGTGAAAATTTTGAAAATTTTTAAAATCAAGCGAGTACCGTCCGAATTGAACACTTGACATTAGACCCACACGACAAACCGGGAACCCGTTGTCCTTTTATTGGTGAGTATTTGGGCCACATAATTACATTGTTAGAAATATTTCTTTGAGTGAGAGTGGCGATGTGGGTGAGTGCATTAGAACTTGTGCTTTAGATACGTTCCGAGGCATTAGCTTAGCATGTGTGTGAAGATGATAAGGGCATTTAGGTAGCCTCGTCTTGATGTGCGAGAGTGTGGGACTTGGGGGGTTGGACCTCATACATTTGATACATGAGTTTTGTAGCGAGAGGGGTGTGGGTTTGGTTTATTAGTAGCCATGTTTGAGCCTATTGCCTATCATTTGTTAACCCGTGCCTACCTCCTAAAAATTTTTACCCGTTTGAGAAGATCCGGTCTAGTAGCTTTAGTATTTAGTGTTTTGCGATTTGTTTAGTATCTCAAAAAAAGAAGAAGAAGAGATAACCAAGAAAAAAAAGAAAAATAAAAGAAAATATATACAAAAAGATGAGAATAATTGTGATAGTAGTTTCAAAGAAAAAGAAAAGAAACGAAAAAGAGATGGAAGGTTTTGTAGATAGTTAGTTGCGGTTGCTTAGATATAATAAGACCGGGTCGGATTATTACGCTACTTAACACATATCCCTTCATTCCCTACCTATACACATAGCCTCGTTACAACCAGTAAGTCCTTTTGATTTACACACATGTTTTAGCGTTATATAGGCGAAGGTTCGATTAATGCACAAGCCTATTATTGCACGATTACACATTTGTGTTGAGAGTTTTCTAGCACATTCTTGCTAGTAACCATTTGTCACCGAGAGTAGTGTCATTGTGAGGGGTGTGTCGTGTAGTTGCTATAGTAAGTTAGTAAAAGGTAATGGTTATTTGCTTGGTTTGATTTTGATTGTTTGTTCAAAAAAGATAATTTTGTTGGTCATGATGGTTTGCTTGAATGAGTTACTTGGGGGCATGCAAGGTGCAAGTGTGGGGATGTGACGGGTGGACCATATGACAACCCTTAAGTGGCATAATTGGTATTATAATTAGATATTTAGTGGGTTACTGTCTCGAATAGATAACTACGGTTTACTTATCATTTTAGGTGAAAAAGGCTTAATAGGAAGTGAAAAGGAAGTGTTAGAAGAAGAATGGAACTAACGGGAGCTTACAATGGAAGGAATCCGGAGAATACATGAAAAAATAACTTATCGGAATTGAAGATTTAAGAAGATAACATGATAGAGGACGAAATTACGAGAACGTGGGCGAAAACAGTGAAGAAAACGGAGTTGAAACGAGAAAGTTATGAAGAAAACAAAATTGTCTAGCTCAAGCTCACCGTAGCTTACGGCGGTGCCAGACAAAAAAATGTGCCGTAAGACAGTTTTTAACCACCGTCGGCCACTTTTAAGCCACCGTAAGCTACGGTGGCACCGTAGCTTACGGTCGTGCCCAGCGTGAAAAGTGTACTTGCCTCATAAAAGTCCGTTTTCAAGTGTCTTTTCGGTATCTTATCATGGGGGAACGTTTCTAAACAGTTTTGGGGCGAATTTGGGCTCTTGGAAGTGCTTGTGAACAATTCTAAACATCAGATTAGTGTTTTTAATTCCTACGAACATTGATATGTGTGTGATGATGATTGTCCAAGTCATGAGAGAATAAACTTATGGTGATCATCCTAGATTGAAGGTTTGTTTGAGACATTCATGTTCTTGTTTTTATTTCTAGAATAATAGACTTGCAATCTTTGTTGGTTTATTATGGTGTGTTGATATTTGTTTGTAACTTGTTTAATTGATGTTTTAATCACAACCTAAATCGTACGTTCTTGGTGTCGTTGACAATCGAGATATCACGGCAGGGGTTAGGGTTGGATATTGATTAATTGATCATCGGGTAACAACCTCGCATTAGTTTAATCGGAGTACTTAGTTCCCTTTCATCACAACAAGTAACAACACATGAGTCATGTCTATGTGACTCTTTGTAGTTGAATTTGAGCATGAATATCAATTGAAACCGGAAATCTAGGATGGTCGTTTGTCTCTAAATTGTTTACAAACCAAATCTTTCTTTTGCAAATTGCTTAGTTAATCTTACTTTTCTGCAACTTAGTTTAATTTAATTAGTTAATTGATAAAGCTATAAAATAAACACATTTTCCACAAACTCCTCATGTTCGATACCCACTTACCGCTAGCTAATTAGTAGTAATTGGATTTTTTTTTGAGTGAGACTACGACATCACGTCAATTTCCATCTGATGATTATGTTTGCCAGTGTTTGTCCATTTACAAAAACTATGCTTATACTTGAGTTTTTGTGAAGAATGGATTTGAAGTTTATTTCCGGCCACAATCAAGCGGGATATCTGGCACCACCTCCTGAGAAGCACAAGCAACTGTATGCATCGTTGATTTAAGGGTTAAACAGTTGCCGTACCGCTCATGCTCTTCGAGAAAATACAATTGTATTTGAAAGCCTTATTCAAGACTTTTGGAAGACAGCACGTTTTGAAGCACAAGGAGGAAATGGCAAAGGATCGATTGAGGCCAAGATTCAAAAGAAGAACGTTACTGTGACCGAATAGATTATTCGAGAGGTCCTTTAGTTTAATGATCAAGAGTCAGATCCTACTGATCTTCCGGCCGGTTCTATTGAAGTTATATTGCCAATTTTGAGTTATGAAGGATCGTATCCTCCGCTGATGAAAAGGCTTGTACATCCATATTGGCATCTGTTATTGTACATCCATATTGGCATCTGTTAATGCACATGTTCATGATGTGCATGACCGAAAACAAAGGAGGAACTGATCAGCTGAACCTTACTCAGTCTGCTGCATTCATTTGCTTGATCACTAATGAACCCTACAACTACTCTAGGTATGTGTTCGATGGGATGAAGAGGAATATCATTGGAGTGTGCATGGATAAGTTTCTCGTGTATCCCAGATTTCTACAGATGATCTTTAACACGCGCTACTCAGAGTTGGAAAGAACCGATGATACTTTGGATTTGAAACCAATGGGTCCTACATGTTTTGGTGCGCTCATGCCTAAGAAGAATAAAGTAAGCAAGTTTGAAGGAAGGATTAAATTGGAAAAGTTGGTTTGCAGAGACTGAAGAGGAAAACGTTGAACCAGCGAATGTTCCAATTAATGTGTTTGTTGCTGAGGAGCATGAGGTTCAAGTCCCAGAGACTGAGATTCATGATTTAGATTCTGAGGTTGATGAAGTGTTGGTTGACTATGATGGTGATGATGAGGAGCTTCCTCCTGAAGCTGAAGTTAGTACAAGTGTTTCTAGTGTTCTACCACCAGTGGTTACTGCTGAAAGATTGGCGTTAATTTTAAAGACAGTTAGCCAGAAGATTGGGAATCCTCCACCTGAATCTTCACTACAGATGACGACGCCAAGTGACAAAGACCACAAGATTCCGATTCACAGCCTATAAAGCGAAGAAAGAGGGATCCTCGACCTGGGGTGTTTATTGAACAGCTACAAGATCAACCTATGACCGATGATGATGTTGGCTTTTATGATTTTGATTTCGAGACTGCTCAAATGACAACAGAAAGTGCTTTTGATTTTGAAGATGCTGCTTCTACTAAGACGTTGATTGAGTCTGAAACTGCTGCAACAGGCATAAATCTGGTATCTACGTCTACTCCTGAGACTTCATTTTGTTCAGAGACTCCGGTTAGCGTGTCTGATTTACCCGAGACCCCAGTTACTGCTACAATACCCTTGAAACGACTGTAGTTGGAAGTTCATCAGTTTCTATACATGATGAACCATGTAGTTCCAGTGGTGTTAGGAGTGAAGAAAGATATAAGTTGCCTCTGATTGATGATTCAAGTGATGATGATGAGTTTATTAGCATTAGAGATTTGAAGAAGCGTATTGTGGTGCTTGAACAGGATTCGATTCACAAAGATGCGAAGATTGTTCATCTTGAAGATATTATTGCTCGAAAGGATCAACAGATTTATAACCTACAAGGTGATGTTGGGTTATTGTTTACTATGGTTTATGACATCAGAGGGAAGTTAGAAAAGAAGTTTGGCCAGGAATTTGCTGATCCGAATGATTTAGAGAAATATAAGAAAGCTGCTGAAGATCAAGCTAAAGCTATTGCTCATAATGAAGAAGAGCGTGCTGCTGCAATGGATTTATATTTAGAACCTCTACTGACAAGGAGAAGGATGTTGAAAAGGCAAAGAGGTTGAAAAAGAAAAGAGAGCTTGTGGTTGTTAAGAACAAGAATTTGAATCCTGCTAACCTAGATGTTCAAGCTACTCATCATTTGATGAACGTTGGGGAGAGCTATTATGATCGAGAGGTAACAAGTCAGGGGTTGTAAGTTGGGGTTTTGATCATGACCGAAAGATGTGGTGGATTAAGAGGAAGATTGGACCGGTAGAGTGGTATTCGAGGCCTGCTCAGTTCCAGACATTTACGAAAGTTGATTTGACTATCCTTTCGAATGCACCATACACAGATGACAAGCCAAATGGTAGACGGTATATGTTTTTCGAGAGACTGAAACGAGATGTTGCTAGAGGATTTCCATCTATGCACAATGCAGAGTCCTTTTTGAAACATGCTCCTGGTGTGCGTGATCCTCGAACTCACAAGAGAATTAAGACGGTTATTTGGCCACCAACTGATAAAGAGAAAACAATACCATTGGTGAAGAAGATACCAAATGGAAGCCTAAAGACACTACACTTCTGGGCTTATGATGAGACTTTGGGCTAAGCATTAATAGTTTGTGATGATGATGTGCAGTTTAGATTGGCTGATCTTGTTGACTTGCTGAATTTGAGTTTGGAAGAACTTGAGATGCTTGCACAAAATCAAATCAGGTCAACTGAAAAGTATGAAGGCACAACAAAGCAGTGGACATCAGCTGTTTTGCATGTGAGGAAGAAAGGTTTTAGATGTTATCGAGATAATGTAGGAGGTAGTGGAAGCAGTTGAAGATTTTGGTTGAACTATGCTATAAACCTAGGGGGAGATTGTTGGAACTTGAAGGTTTAAGCATAGTTGATTACTAGTCGTAAATATGGGTTGCTTTGTATTATGTTCAATAGTGTTTTGCGTTGCAACATGTATTGGGTCTTTGGGGTTTCGACTGGGCCTATAGGGGTTTCGGCCCACATCAGTTGTTAGTATATAATCACTCCTTGATTGTTGTTTAGGGGTTGATCAGTCAGATAGAAGGAGACCCAGCCAAAACCAAAGAGAGTCTTTGTATCTGTCATTGTTAATCAGTGAATGCAAGATCTCGGTTTGTTCTTATTGTTTTGTAAATCATTGTGCTTTGGTTTTGCTTATTCTTGAATCATCTCGTGTTTGGATTTCGCACTTACACGAGGTTGTCTATGATAGCATTGAAAGATCCGCGTTTACGGGACTTACAGTTTTCAATGGCTTCTCAGTCAGGTTTGAGCTCTTCTTCGGTGCCTACATCAACCTCTGCTACAACTTATTCATTACCTCCTCCACCTCCATAAGTTCAGACTTTCCAAAGGATCAATGAAAGCCAAACACCTCGATACACTACTGCTGCTTAAAATGCCTCCAGATCCGGTGTTTTAGGGAGAACTCCTATTTTTGCTTCTAATGATGAGATTTTGTCTTTGTTTGGCAGCATACAGGATCAAATGAGAAAGCAACAAGAAACCAACCAGCTCATGATGAAAGAAATACAACTCTTGAAGTCCAACTCCAAAAGACCTGCTAAGGATACTGTTACCCCTTTGCAGCCCAGGATGCTGAACTTCAGCTCAGCAGTATATACTAAGGATAATCAGGGCATTATCAAACCGAGTCATTCCCAGAGCAATGTTCCGGAGATACCCTCAACGGACAAGATATCAACTGTGAGAGATCCAAGATATGATCCAGGATATTGCCAAAATCACCAAGCCGGTAACTTGTCCATTAACACTAATATTCCTTCTACTAATAACCTTGAATCTTCGCAGGATACAGGTGTAACATCGGCATTGTCCAGAGAACTCCAGAAATTAAAAGATATGATATCAAGTGTGCCTGGGATAGTGCAGCCTATACCAGAAGTATCCCAGGATAGTCACATGATATCTAGATTCGCTTATCCCATCTGTGATGCTGAGATCCCGAAGAGATTCCAAACTCCCAACATGAAGCTTTATGATGGGACGACGGATCCTGAAGAGCATGTTTCCCAATATAGGGAGATGATGGAAATAAATCCTATCCCGACGGAAATGCTAGGGAATGTTCTGGGAAGTTTGGGAGTCCATTGGTTGAATTTTTATTCGGATTAAAAATCCGGGTTTTGGGGAGTTTTCCGTAACCGGAAACGCACCAAAATGAAATCGGCAAAATCTTAAATTTTTATAAGGAGTTCCTAGACATGTAAGGGATTTCCTGGAATATTTTGGAAATTTTCAAACATCGGATAATAAGCATTGTGAATTATTCGGTTAAGTATTGTTTTACAAATAAATTATTCGAGGAGTTAAAATGGCTAAATAATTTCCCGAATTATTTTTACCATTATCTACATATTTTTATTAAATTGTATAAAAAGTTCCAGATTTTTATCAAACTTATGCATTAAAGGGGAATTTACGGAATTAAAAACGCCTTATTTTAAACCAAATTCGGCAGTTTACCGTATAACGAACCTGCCGAAACCGGGAACTGACCGAACCCCACATTTACTGTAATTTGAACACCAGAAGTATTCGGGAGATTCCAGGGTCTTTTGGACACTAGGGGTGTGTCCAATGCCAGTTCAGGAGAATCCCCGACGGCGAGAATGGAAACTCAAATTTGGGCAACCTAGACTCTCCAATCACCCAAACTCCCTTAATGAAAAGTTAATCTTTCTGAAATGACAACATGTTAACACTGTTGAAATTCCAGTACCATTATCCAAACATGTCAAACAACTGACCTTGGCTGGCACGCAAACCGGTGCCCAAAAGCCAAACTAGAAACTGATACTACTCTGACATCCATCACCACACTAGTATACTATAGATTCAATCCGGGGTGAAAACTCATAACCAGATCCATGTTATAACCACCACCAACTTAGATACTGATTTGAGTCCCTACTTGCATGCGTGTTATTAAAGCTGATCCAGTTGATTGATCATTGTTTGTTTGAGACTAATACTTTCACTATGAGTTTCACTCCCCCACTTTTAAACTGTTTTACTGTTTTCTGGGGTGATTTGCATGTTACAAACTGTGTTAATTCCACCAACTTGTGATGATGTGAATTACCTGACACACGAACTATCCCCACTACAAGTGATTAACGTAAGCCGTGGGCAGTGGATAGTACTATTGGTCTGACAAACCCAGTTGCTGCGACCGGACTGTGTGTCCGCAAACAAGCAACTGCACGCGTCCTAAACTCTGTTATGTTGTTAGGCATAACTACACCTGGGGCGTTGAACTGCACGTGACGCAGTTGGTGGGCTGAGGTGTCTGTTGTGACACGGCCCGGTACGATGAGGTGTCTGTTGTGACACAGTACGGTTAAAACAGTCAAGGTTTCTCTTGTGCACTCATGTAATTCCATCTGTGATCTACGACACGTGCAATTGAACTTGTTAAAGCATTTTGCTACGAAATAACCAAACCAGTGGAACTCACCAGCTCGTTTAGCTGACCCATTTTAAAAGTAACATGCATTTCAAGCAAAACTAAACAGGAATAAGGAATGTTTGTATGGAATGGCTTGAGTAGACGGACAATAGCAGAATAAAAGATGTAGTGGCTTGTAGTACCGCACTTAAACTAATGGTTTGTAATATGATAATTTATGTATGTTGTAACCAATGTTCCCTTTTTTTTATGATATCACGTTTTTAAATTATGAGGAATTACCATGTGTCTACCGCACCCTGCAATTGTCTTCCGCTGCGAGTCAGGATGTGACAGAAGATGGTATCAGAGCCATCGGTTATAGCGAATTAGGTATCCTTAAATAACCTAGACGATAACTACATACTCGGACCTTAGTGGATATTATTGGGAAAATTAACCTATACTAAAAGTAATTAGTAAACACTGTAAAGTATCCTACTAGTGAGTACGAGGATGGCCTTATGAGGCAAGTGGGTTATTATGGTCCGGAACGTAATAACAGACTTGCTCATACGAGGCAGTGTTGGGAAAGTCGCGGTAATAAACACACTTAAATACGTGGAGCGATACATACGTGTCCCAAGGTGATAGTGTGCGGATATTTGTGTGTGGATTGATACATGAATTGGGATTGGTGGATAATAGTTACTACATATGCCTTCGGGGTAGGCACAAAACTGGTATTACAGTCCATTCCACATTCCTACTGATCACATATTTAATATACACTAGAGTTGGATTCCTATCACTCATACAGTTGTTACATATACGTTATGATGTGAAAACTCAAGTCTTTAATACGATACGATCCCACCAACTCTATCCTTATAGTTACTATAACGACGATTATATACCAGAATGATACTCCAAAAAGAACATAGATACACATGGAACGCGCGGGTCGTTCTGATAGACGAGGAGGACGTGTACGGGTCCTTACTCCACTTCTCGTTGCTTCACATTCGATTGTTATACAATCGCAGAGTTCAAACATCTTACAAAACTTTCTCGTCCCTGGATTAACAATTCCTTTGATTGTTCGCTGGATTCCTCTTCTGCTTACAATATTGGCGTTAGCCTTCACGTCGTGTGATACTATGATGTTTAGTGGTACTCCTTAGCACATGTTCTGATATATGTATGAGTATGATGATCTCCGGGTTATGGAGATGGCATGGAGTGCGTGAATAAGTTACCCCTCCCCTTGTCATCCGGTTCCATTGGGTATAAATTTTGTGATTATACAGATTCCTTTGAAACGCTTTGCATTGTGGAACCACGTTTCGTGTGACCGTCGGTTACATTATGTTCTTTACGATTAATGATTGTTCCAGATTTCAGTTGGTTATTCGTGGAAAGTAATATGAGGCCCGAATATCTTGGTAAACGGAACATTGATCATGTATCTGGGTGTGGTGGATACGTTGCGGTACTTCCTATATATAAACACCCGGCTACATTATCAAGGTACAGTTAATAAAGACATGCGAGTTTCATGTTACGATATGTTCTCCGACTTGTTATGCTTTGGTCAATATTACGTCTTGACTCCGGCCTTTTCTAATGCGATAGATCCATACTTTCTTAAACTCATTATCACATGCTCTGATATATGCTACATGTTATGATTACTCAATTACCATGGTGTATGTATGTCACTTCGGTGACCAGTTTTGACCGCACCTGTAAGCACTGGCCCTTATGGGTTAAGTCTATGTTCAAATTTTGACAGTTGTATGATGACAGATGTTATTATATATATGATGATGATTTTGGATATACATGTTATGGGCTCATGGTGCGATGAAATTATGTGATATGTGACGATTGAACATGTGACATTGATGCATATATATATATATATACAATGTTTATAATGAGGATGGCCCCGAAACGCGCACCACAAATGACTGAGGCGGAAATTGTGCAAATGATAGCGCAACAGCTTCAGGTAGTTATCCCCACGACTGTGGCGCAGGTTAGCGCCAGTATCAATGCTAACCCACAACAGAACCCGCAAGATAGGTCACAATAATAATCAAAACAATATTAGACTGGTCTGCACGTGTAGGAACTTCATGGAGTGCAAACCAATGGAATTTAATGGAATTGAAGGACCGAATGGGTTAGTGAAATGGATCAAGAAGTCAGAATCGATACTCAAGATAAGTAATTATCCCTGTGATTGTGCGGTTAAGTATGCGACTTGTACCTTTACTGACCATGCCTTAAGCAGGTATAACACCATCGTTCAATCTCGCGGGCAGGCTGGAATTAATACTATGACATGGGACGATCGTAAGGCACATAAATGGAAAAGTTATGTCCAGCAAACGAAAGTCAACAGCTCGAACATGAGTTCTGGAACCTGCAGATGCAAGGTGTCGACCATGCAGGTTACACCAATCGTTTCCATGACCTGGCACGCATACTGCCAGACATGGTCCAACTGGAGCACAAGCGAATCGAAAGATATATCTGGGGACTGGCCCCAAAAGTGAGGAGTATTATTAACACGGTGGAACAACTGACTATGCACGGAGTGGTAGCTAGGTCAGGTACTGTTACGTTCGACATGGTTAGACGTAGGATCTTGACGATGCCTGTAGAGCAGGCCGGTAATAAGCGAGGAGCCCTAGAAAGTAGCCAAGCAGGGGTAGCAACAGCGAAGAGGGGGAAAGCAACTAGCCAGAGTTACGCCATGACTACCCCAACTGGTAACACTGATAACTATAAAGGAAAAGCCCCAAAGTGCAATAAGTGCACTTTGTACCACTATGGTACGTGTCGAGCAGCGATATGCTCAAGGTGTCAAAAAAGTGGGCATTATGCCCGAAACTATAAGATGTCAGCTGAACTAACCCACTTCCAACCCCCAAGGCCTCAACCTCTTCCGTAGCAACCCCAACAACCAACACAACAGGTTACCTACTCCCGTACGTGCTATGGATGTGGCAGTACGGAGCATTTCCAGAGAAGTTGCCCGAAGTTAGCTCAGCAGACAACAGGAAAGAATATGCAGGGCCAAGCATCTACCTCGAATGCTACTCGAGGTCGTGCCTTTGTCATTGGGTCTGGTGATGCACGCTAGGATCCGAACGTGGTCACAGGTACGTTCCTCGTTTCCGATCAATTTGATTCAGTGTTATTTGATACGGGCGCCTAGGAGTTATTTTTCTATTGCTTTTTTGCCACTATTAAATATGGCCGCTGTTGAGTTAAAACAACCGTATTCCATCAAACTTGCCAACGGGAAATCAATCACCAGTCACCAACTCATTTGTAACTGCCCTATAACCCTTAATGGTTACCAATTTTCTATTGACCTTTTACCCATAGAACTAGGCAGTTTTGACGTTGTCATAGGAATGGAGTGGCTGTCCAATCATCACGCAGAAGTGTTGTGTGAGCAGAAGATTGTAAAAATTCCTTTGTCCCCGGACGATGTGATCATGGTATAGGGAGAGAAGTTAGGTACCATGCTGAACCTCATAACCCATCTAAAGACGTTGAAGTGTATACGACAGGGACGTGACGTGTTTTAGCCAGCGTCACGACAGATGAACCAGCCGAATTGAAGATATCCTGATAGTGTGTGAATACCCAGACGTGTTCCCGGAGGAATTGCCTGGATTGCCGCCCAATCGGCAAGCCGAGTTTCGGATCGACCTAATACCGGGAACAACACCCATCGCCAAAGCCCCATACCGTCTTCGTCCGAGATGTAAGAACTGTCAACGCAACTGCAGGAGTTACTTGATCATGGTTTTATCCGTCCTAGTTATTCTCCCTGGGAGCCCCAGTCTTGTTTGTAAAGAAAAAGGAGGGCAGCTTCCAAATGTGCATCGACTACAAAGAATTAAACAAGGTCACTATCAAGAATCGATACCCTCTTCCGCAGATCGTTGATCTTTTTGACGAACTAAAAGGAGCCTGATATTTTTCTAAGATAGATCTTCGATCGGATTACCATTAAGTGAAGGTCCAAGAGGACGACTGTCACACCCTGACCCGCAGCGGAAATGGTAGTCGGGGCATGATTGGGTTTTCATCAAAGCTCATGAGATTTACTATAAAGTTTCATATTTATTATTTCTTTTTAAAGAAGGAATTACAATAAACATACAAGCCCAACATGTTCAAATACACTTATCATGACTTCTTTATTTTTCTTCTAAGGCAATTTCCTATGTGTTCCTTGCTTCAACTTGTCCACCTGTATCATGTGTAAAAATAGGGTTTCGGGTCAACAAAAGTTGGCGAGTGAATCTTGTGAAAACAATTGAACGAATTTGTTATATTGGTTATAAAAAGGTGCATAACCACATATGAGTATACGTATATGTAAATTTAATCACAAAACACATAATATCAACTAATGCACACGCACACACCAAATGATGAACAATGAGATCAAGGCTCAATCAAACGGAGCCGATCTAATGAGGCACGCGATGCTCAACTCATCTCCAATGAGGAATTGATGGGCCTAATGAATGATTTGCACACAACTTGACAAAATGTAAACACACATCACAACAAACAACATTTACATCACACGTGTAGATCATATAATGATAACAGCACAAGTTTGAATAAACGAAATAAATAAAGCGACACATGATATACCCCAAAACATGAATAAAAATGGGAATTTGTAAGAATTCACTCACAGTGGGTGCGTTTTTCTTGATTGATGAAGAGTGCGCACGAATTTAGATTTAACCACGAGAGGAACTAACCTAAATAATAACGTGATAACTCGATAAATAAATAAATTTTTATTTGAAATTAACATTTTTAATTAGTGCTTTTTGTTAAATTTTTAGGTTTATTTTTCTGGTATTTAATAAACATTTTAAACTTAAAGAGTCCTATTTTTAAGCATTTTTATATGATTTTGAAGTAATACAAATAGAGAAAATAAATAAAATAAAAATTAAAAATATTTGACCTTGTCAGGTCTGACCGAGTCAACCGGTCGGATTGTATGAGAAATTGGCAGTGTGTGAGGTTCGAACTCGTGACCTCCCGTATACGTGCACGCAGCTCTACCAACTGAGCTACGTGTCTAACCCGAAATAATATCAATTTTAATTATATATATATACTAGTTAGGTTAATACAGAATTTATTTATTTTAAAAAGATTTATAAGTCTCCAAAACTGGTTGAGACTTCATGATTCGAACCCGAGACCTTTAGTTCCCGTGCACACAGCCCAACCAGTTGGGCTGTTGTCTGACCCGTATGAATCCTTATTTGTATTAACTTTAAACAATTGTTCCAGAGTGATCTGAGTGAGTTAAAAAGTTTGGTTTTATTTACACAGAATTGGTAATGTATACGAGTCGAACCCAGGACATGTGTTTTGTAATTGCACACAGTCCACCACTGGACTGTGTGTCTAACCCAATTAAAAACCCGCTTTTAAAATTATTTATACATTGAAGAAACTTCATCCTCTTCATATGAATTTACCCAGAAATACCAACCCGACTGAAAATCTGATTAAACAGTTTTTGACTAACATTATTTTACTAAACAACTGACATTTAAAGGGAGTAAAATGAATATACCAGTCTGAGATGAGTTATGAACTTTTCCGGTTGGATTTCGGCCACGAGCAGGAAAACTTCGGCGACGGTTTTGTTTGAATGGAGAGGTATCTGGGAGTATTTGAGAGAGGAAAATCGACGAGAATGGCGAGTTCAATTGAGGTGAGATGCTTCAGTATTTATAATGTGTGTAGTCAACACCGATTTCGGTTTCACGACTCAATCACGGGTCAATGATTAATTCCGGTCGGTTTTTAATTCATGATTATGGAAATCATTGACTTCAATCGGTTACTCTCACAGAATCCGAACTTCCGTTGTAAACTTGAAAATTTCACGACGGTTATGGATGCTAACATAGAAACAGAAACGAAACTCATGCTTGATTGAAAATGGCGGTTTCGGCTCTGATTGATGGATTTGCAGGTTGCCGTTTTGTTTAGTATTAATTTAATTAGTTTCAGTTTTATTCACAAAAGTGTGTGCAGTTTAGTGGTGTTTGGTGTGTGTAATTATACGGGAGACCCGGGTTCGAGACCCGACTACTCCTTTTGAATTTATTTATTTATTTATTTATTATTATTATTTATTTTTTCAAGGCTTATTTCATGTAACTTATTATTATTATTTATTGGTTATCTTTTTTATTATGAGTTATTTATTAGTTATGAATTAAAATAACTGACACAATAAATACGCAACGAACATTTAGATGAATACTTGATTTTTAAACGAAGCGGGTTTTGAAACCCGGTTTACATGAATGTTACAGTATCCCCTACTTTTAGAAATTTCGTCCCGAAATTTAAGTTGTGGTATATTTGACTCGAAGGGAGGGTGTTTTAATTTGACAATTACATAATCAGAAGAGGGTGAAAGTTTAAATTTTATTTGAGGCAGTAACGTTCCTAGTAAGGGTTGAATACCTTGCTACAGAAATCGCTTTTTGACGCCTAATGTATAAAAATAAGAAACATTGATAAACAGAGTTGATTGACTGAATATGTTCCCATGCATAAGAGTTTTTGAGAGGATTGATGCATTGAAAAGATAAGGTTATATCAAAACAAAAACTTCAACTATGACAATATTAAAACCTACACGGAACCTCTCATAACCGCCTGACAATGCTTTTGATCCTTTGGCAAGAATACTTATATATAGGAAGTACCAGCGGCGTATCCACCATATTCTTGTCAAATTTTCATTGGCTTTATCAGTAAGTTATGATTAGTTCTATATGATTCTAAAATCTACAAAACAAACACAACAGCCAAAACTTGAGTCTCAAATCTGAAAGAATACATGACTGAATGACGACAGTACCTCTCTCGTTTGTTATGATGAAGGGGTCAGTCTATGAAAAAGTGAGACACAACTCAACTTCTTTAAATGATGAGATCGAGATGCGTCGTGATGTATGATGATATGAAAGTTAAATCAATGAGTAAAGATATAAAACAAAATGTATTATCAATTTGCATTAAAATTCTTGGATACATAAAATCCCAATTTATAACAGGGATATGTAAAGATTGAGAAAACATTAAGAACTAGACGGTTGGAGTTGAGTCTTGATTCTTGGCGAGGGAAGGCTAGTTGGGTTGTTCGTTTGGGCCGTTATTATCTTCAACAGGATTGGCGTTGATGTTGTAAGCTCTTCCTCTTGCTGGTGGTAGTGCTGGGTTTTCTTGATTTGTTTGGTTAACTGGGTTTGCTTGAGCTTGGGCGTTTATGATGTTAACCAATCGAGGGCACGTGTTTCTAAAATGGGTAGGTCCCCACAATTAAAGCAAGCTCGTACATGTGGAAACATGGGGTATTGGGGTTGTTGATATGATTGGATCATGTTTTGGGTAGGGGTGAAGCTTTGTTTTGAGGGGTACGACAAGTTTTGCTCAAATGACCATAACGCCCACAATTAGCACACAGTCGACAAGGTACGGTAGATGGATGGTGATAAAAACATGTGTTGCATTGAGGGTGAGGTCCAACGTAAGGTTTCTTATTTGGGTAAATAGAGTTGGGTGCTACTTGAGTGATTGGGATAGCTTGGAGGGGTACGGCTTGTGGAGCTGGTTAATTGCCTTGGGTGACAGCGAAATTTTGCCCATCTCGTTTTCTCTTAGAAGTGGGTTGAGAAGAGGATTCGGTCTGGGTTGAGTTTGAGGTTTCGGTTGATGCTTTATCCTTCTTCTCCTCCTTGAAGTCTTTATTTCTTATGTGGTTTTCGGTGAGTTCTGTAGCTAACTCCATTGCTGCTTCCAAAGTTGCAGGTGTGGTACTTATTACAGGGTCTTGAATTTTTTAAGGAAAACCTCGAATGTAGTGCTCGATCAAACGGTAGAGGGGAGTGAACAAGTTGGGGACCATCTGATTCAACTCAAGGAATCTCTTGTTGTATGTAGTGTGGTCGCCCTCCTTTTGTTTCAAAGAGTAGAACTCATCTTCTAATTTCTTGATTTCGCTTCTTGGACAAAAACGTCTTGTCATGATCTCCCTCAACTCTTCCCAAGTCAAGGTCATAGCATCCTCAGCACCTCGCTTGCCCTTCTCTGTATTCCACCATGTAAGTGCTACTCCGAACAAACGACCGGTAGTATATCGCACCTTGCGATCATCGGGGCAGTCGCAATTGAGAAAAGTGTTTTCCATCTCCTCAAACCAATGGAGGAGTGCGGTGACACCATCAGTCCATTCGTATTTTGGAGGATCGCAGGATTTGAAATGCTTGAAGGTGCATTTAGTGGTATTTGGGGGAGGGTTGACAACATTTTGATCTTCTTGGTTGATTGGGTTGACGGGATTAGCGGTAAGGGTTTGTTGAACTTGAACTACGATGTTGGGGATTACGGCGGCCATTTGTTGAGCGATTTGGGCGGCCATGCGCTCACGGAATTTTTCTGATCTCCTACCTCTACGAGGGTGACTAGAAGACATCTGCAAGGAATACGTATCGAGAGTATGAGTTTGACGTTTTAGGTGTCATGTGTCGTATTTAGAAATGAACATTCATAAAACAAATGAAGAAAATAAATTTGCTACATCCATAGGATGTCTTGGGCTTTGCTCATGTTTGGGCTCCCATATGTCCCCTTACTTGGCCTTGGTAGTCATGTGGGCCCCCATGACTACTGGGCTCTGGTAGGGTTCATATTGGTGTTGGTCTGTTAACACTTGCGCCACCCGAATGAAAATCGTAAAACATGACAGCAAAGTATAAGGTCGGAGGGTGTCCTAGTATGGACACAACGACAACTCAAAGTAGGGTTAGTTCGAACGACGTTTAGTGTGGCATGCTTTGGCCTAATAGGTCCTTCGTACTCTCATTGTTAGTCCCCACGTAGGTAAATTAGTCCGTTATATTGGATTTATACGAATGCCAACCTAGACAGGACGTTTCGACTACCGGTACTTGTACCCTTCCAGTTACTACATGCCCGTCGTAGAACTCACTTTGATGAGATTGAAAAAAAACGAAAAATGCCACCAAATCTTAAATAAAGGAAATATGAGGATGATTTGAATAAGTGAACATTGAAATATGCGTGATGAATGTATATGTAAGCATATTATGGTTGACAACAAGTATAACTCATTAAGTATCACACAAAATGATAGTGGAAGTGTTTGCATGCATTTGTGTGTGTAATAAATACGAAACAAATAAACATCATGAGTTTGCATGTAACCACATAAACAATTAAAATCTAGTCAACTATAGTATAGGCTCTAAGGGTCTAATAACCTATCCTATATCCCTATAGTCAAAAGCTCTGATACCAATCTGTCACACCCTGACCCGCAGCGGAAATGGTAGTCGGGGCATGATTGGGTTTTCATCAAAGCTCATGACATTTACTATAAAGTTTCATATTTATTATTTCTTTTTTAAGAAGGAATTACAATAAACATACAAGCCCAACATGTTCAAATACATTTATCATGACTTCTTTATTTTTCTTCTAAGGCAATTTCCTATGTGTTCCTTGCTTCAACCTGTCCACCTGTATCATGTGTAAAAATAGGGTTTTGGGTCAACAAAAGTTGGCGAGTGAATCTTGTGAAAACATTTGAACGAATTTGTTATATTGGTTATAAAAAGGTGCATAACCACATATGAGTATACGTGTATGTAAATTTAATCACAAAACACATAATATCAACTAATGCACACGCACACACCAAATGATGAACAATGAGATCAAAGCTTAATCAAACGGAGCCGATGTAATGAGGCACGCGATGCTCAACTCGTCTCCAACGAGGAGCTGATGGGCCTAATGAATGATTTGCACGCAACTTGACAAAATGTAAACACACATCACAACAAACAACATTTACATCACACGTGTAGATCATATAATGGTAACAACACAAGTTTGGATAAACGAAATAAATAAAGCGATACATGATACACCCCAAACATGAATAAAAAGGGGAATTTGTAAGAATTCACTCACAGCAGGTGCGTTTTTCTTGATTGATGAAGAGTGCGCACGAATTTAGATTTAACCACAAGAGGAACTAACCTAAATAATAACGTGATAACTCGATAAATAAATAAATTTTTATTTGAAATTAACATTTTTAATTAGTGCTTTTGTTAGATTTTTAGGTTTATTTTTGTGGTATTTAATAAAAAATTTAAACTTAAAGAGTCCTATTTTTAAGCATTTTTATATGATTTTGAAGTAATACAAATAGAGAAAATAAATAAAATAAAAATTAAAAATATTTGACCTTGTCAGGTCTGACCGAGTCAACCGGTCGGATTGTATGAGAAATTGGCAGCGTGTGAGGTTCGAACTCGTGACCTCCCGTATACGTGCACGCAGCTCTACCAACTGAGCTACGTGTCTAACCCGAAATAATATCAATTTTAATTATATATGTATACTAGTTAGGTTAATACGGAATTTATTTATTTTAAAAAGATTTATAAATCTCCAAAACCGGTTGAGACTTCATGGTTCGAACCCGGGACCTTTAGTTCCCGTGCACACAGCCCAACCAGTTGGGCTGTGTGTCTAACCCGTATGAATCCTTATTTGTATTAACTTAAAACACTTGTTCCAGAGTGATTTGAGTGAGTTAAAAAGTTTGGTTTTATTTACAGAAAATCGGTAACCTATACGAGTCGAACCCAGAACATGTGTTTTGTAATTGCACACAGTCCACCACTGGACTGTGTGTCTAACCCGATTAAAACCCCGCTTTTAAAATTATTTATACATTGAAGAAACTTCATCCTCTTCATATGAATTTACCCAGAAATACCAACCCGATTGAAAATCTGATTAAACAGTTTTTGGCTAACATTATTTTACTAAACAACTGTTATTTAAAGGAAGTAAAATGAATATACCAGTCTGAGATGACTTATGAACTTTTCCGGTTGGATTTCAGCCACGAGCAGGAAAACTCCGGCGACGGTTTTGTTTGAATGGAGAGGTATCTGGGAGTATTTGAGAGAGGAAAATCGACGAGAATGGCGAGTTCAATTGAGGTGAGAGGCCTCAGTATTTATAATGTGTGTAATCAACACCGATTTCGGTTTCATGACTCAAATCACGGGTCAATGATTAATTCCGGTCGGTTTTTAATTCATGATTATGGAAATCATTGACTTCAATCAGTTACTCTCACAGAATCCGAACTTTCGTTGTAAACTTGAAAATTTCACGACGGTTATGGATGCTAACATAGAAACAGAAACGAAACTCATGCTTGATTGAAAATGGCGGTTTCGGCTCTGATTGATGGATTTGCAGGTTGCCGTTTTGTTTAGTATTAATTTAATTAGTTTCAGTTTTATTCACAAAAGTGTGTGCAGTTTAGTGGTGTTTGGTGTGTGTAATTATACGGGAGACCCGGGTTCGAGGCTCGACTACTCCTTTTGAATTTATTTATTTATTTATTTATTATTATTATTTATTTTTTCAAGGCTTATTTCATGTAACTTATTATTATTATTTATTAGTTATCTTTTTTATTTTGAGTTATTTATTAGTTATGAATTAAAATAACTAACACAATAAATACGCCACGAACATTTAGATGAATACTTGATTTTTAAACGGAGCGGGTTTTGAAACCCGGTTTACATGAATGTTACAACGACATCCCCCTAGACGGCTTTTCAAACTCGATATGGCCACTACGTGTTCCTGGTTATGCCCTACGGGCTAACCAACGCACCTGCTGTGTTCATGGACCTCATGAACCGGGTGTGTAAACCATACCTCGACAAGTTCGTCATCGTCTTCATCGACGATTTTCTGATTTACTCCAAGAGCAAGGACAAGCACTAGCATCATTTACGTGCTATGTTGGAGATACTACGGAAGAAGCAACTGTGCACTAAATTGTCTAAGTGCGACTTCTGGTTGCAAGTCTTGCGATTTTTGGGACATGTGGTGGATCAGTACAGAATTCCTGTGGATCCAAGTAAGATAGAAGCAATCAAGAATTGGCCTGTGTGCCTAAATCTCCGAAAGAGATACGCCAATTCTTGGGACTGACGGGATATTACCGTTGGTTCATCGAAAATTTCTCTAGTTTGCCCATTCGCTAAAACAAAAGTTATGAATAGGGTGAAGACCAGGAAACAGCATTCCAGCTATTAAAACAAAAGTTATGCGAGGCCCCAATTTTGACGTTACCCAAAGGTAACGATGACTTCGTCGTATATTGTGACGCATCTCGGCGAGGGCTCGGATGTGTCCTAATGCAAAGAAACAAAGTCACTGCATATGCTTCCAGACAACTAAAGGTGCACGAGAAGAACCACACGACGCA
The DNA here is from genome assembly GCA_947069175.1 of Scalesia atractyloides. NCBI lineage: Eukaryota > Viridiplantae > Streptophyta > Magnoliopsida > Asterales > Asteraceae > Scalesia > Scalesia atractyloides. Next base: position 59,807,473 of record CAMTDV010000017.1, read on the forward strand.
TGGTTTGGAACTGGGCGCGGTCATATTCGCACTAAAGATATGGAGACATTACTTATATGGTACAAAGTGTACTATATATATACGGACCACAAAAGCCTCCAACATATCTTCAATCAAAAAGAGCTGAACATGAGGCAGCGCAGATGGGTGGAGTTATTGAATAATTACGACTGTGAAATAAAGTACCACCCAGGAAAAGCTAACGTGGCAGTAGATGCAACAAGTAGGAACGATCGAATTAAACCCCTCCGAGTGCGAGCACTAGGAATGATTGTGCGAACGAGCCTTAAAGAGCAAATCCGAAACGCGCAAATGCAAGCCTTTGAGGAACACTAGTTACCCAGCGAAGGGTTGCACGGAAATCAGAAAAGATTTGTGAAGAAAACGGATGAGGTGTTGTATTTTAAGGATCGAGTGTGGATTCCTGTAAATTCGGAGTTGAGACAGTTGATCATGGACGAGGCTCATAAATCGAAGTATTCGATTCACCCCGGTATGACAAGATGTACCACGACCTTAAAGAGTTTTATTGGTGGCCAGGGATGAAAAAGTACGTCGCAGAATATATAAGCAGAGTATCAGAAACCCGATATACCTTAGTGGAAATGGGAACAAATCACGATGGATTTCGTGACCCATCTCCCAAGAACGCCTCGTGGTCATGACGTGATTTGGGTAATCATCGATCGATTGACAAAATCCGCACTTTTTATTCCGATCCATACTACTTATAAAACCGACAAGTTGGCCGAGATCTACACTAATGAGATAGTAGCCAGACACGGTGTCCCGGTTGCTATTATTTCAGACCGAGACAGCCACTTCACCTCACGATATTAGCAGAAGTTACAAGAAGCTTTGGGGAACGCGGATCGATCTGAGTACTGCTTACCATCCCCAAACCGACGGCCAATCGGAACGCACGATCCAGACGCTAGAGGACTTGCTTTGCGCCTGTGTCCTGGACTTTGGAGGGAGTTGGGACAAGCATCTTCCACTGGTAGAATTTTCCTATAACAATAGTTACCACAGCAGTATCCAGGCAGCCCCGTACGAGGCGCTTTATGGTCTAAAGTGCCGATCACCACTTCGCTGGGCCAAAGTGGGTGACACCCAACTGACGGGATCCGAGCTAGTACAGAAAACGACTGATAAGATCCACCAGATTCAGAATAATTGAAAGTTGCTTAGGATCAGCAAAAGAGTTGGGCTGATGTACGTAGAAAGCCGTTATCGTTCGAGGTGGGTGAACGGGTATAGTTAAAAGTATAGCCGTGGAAAGGCGTTATCTGAATTGGAAAGATCAGAAAGTTAGCACTACGATACATTGGACCCTACGAGATTCTAGCAAAAGTAGGTCCCGTAGCATATCGGTTGAAGCTACCAACCGAGCTCAGTTCCATTCATAATGTCTTCCACATTTCAAACTTAAAGAAGTACCTATCAGGCGAGGCCACCCAGATACCTTTGGAAGACATACACGTTGACGATAAACTCCACTTTGTGAAGGAACTGGTAGAAATAGTTGATTGCAGGGTTAAACAATTAAGGCACAACAAAAATTTCACTGGTTAAAGTCCGATGGAACTCTAAACAAGGACTTAAATACACCTGGGAACGAAAGGATGAATTCCGTAGAAAATACCCTCACCTTTTCCCTAGCTAGGCAGGGTAAATTTCGGGGATGAAATTTCCTAACCAGGGGAGACTGTGATACCTAGGACGAAACCAGGTACACCTTAAACGGTCCAAAACTTTAAAGCATGCTTAAAACAATAATTGTGCGAAAACCCTATAAACATGTGTGACTTGCGTGCTAGATTAAATGATATTTGTTATGTCTCAGAGGAATCCGAGAGCACGTCATGGTTAACATAACACTAATAAGGGCCAACGGTGCGAGGTTGGTGTCCTTAGCCTTTGAAAACGTGTTAAACTGGAGCTTTCCGTTTAACAGCGCATTAAACATTTCATGATGATTATTAGGCCATGGGTAGGGCTATTTAAGATTCTGAGTTCACAGAACAACTTAGTTATGTGCCTTAGACCATGACATAAGACTTGAAGCAAATCGGAGCTCGGGCACGCAAAAAGGGGCAGCTTCCCAGTTAGGGAAACCCCTTTGTTTTGCAAACAACAAAAGGCAACCAAACATGCAAGGAACGGTCAATCAAGCCTAAAAACACTTAAAATACCTTAATACGAGCCTATTATGATTAAAACATAACCAGGGTCGGGTTTCGAGACGGTTATGAACGATTTTTAAAAACCGAGTCTTTTAACACTAAAAACGCGAAAAAAGAGCCCGTTTGGCAAATCGGGGACGCGTGTGGGACCCGAAAACGAACCTAAACGCGTAAATAAAGATAGACATCATCTTTATAGCACGAAAAACAAAGCACGACAAAGCGATAGATGGGGTAGGGGTGCCCCCACTTGCGACCCCCCCCCCCCTGTTTATATCTTTTTTTTTTTTTATTCTTCATTTTCCATCAAACTTCTGCTCAAAACTCTCAAGTTTTTTATGATTTTGATGATGATTTCTTGTGAACACATGAACTAGTCAATGAAAATCCTTTTTAATCCATGATTGTGGATTATTTAAACATGATTCTTCGCTAACTAAGATCACATCAGGGATTCCTTGATGTTATATGGTAGCCAAGATCACAAAACTTTGGCTTTTGATACCCTAATCGATCAAAATCGAATAACAAACCGATAACCGAAAAGTAGTGAAACAAGGCTTGATTGACAGGAGTTATGGCATGTTTGGATTGTACTTAATGTGTAGGTACTGAATATAGCACCCACACACTTCTGGACTCAAGAGAAACTCGGGAACGAAGCTTACGCTAGGTATAACGCCCGAAACCTTCGATTAGTGTAGACAGAATATTGTTTGGACTATAACTTGGTTCGTGATGCTTGGATTTAGCTGAAATTTGGTGTGGTGATGGAAGGTATTGAGAGGAATGTCCACCTAAAATTTTAGAATTTTTGGAATTTTCTATGATTTTTGGAGAATGTATGACTGTTTTACTGAAAGAAATTCGGAAAAAGTACCAAACGGAGTCAATAAATCACCAAAATTTACATGAACGCTAAGGAACATATAGGGAATGTTCTTGGAAGTTTGGGAGCCCATTGGTTGAATTTTGATTCAGATTAAAAATCCGCATTTTTGGGAGTTTTCGGTAGCCGGAATCGCATCAAAACGAAATCGGCAAAATCTCAATTTTTTATAATACCTAAAACCGATGATACTAGTAAGAACAAAGCTAACGGACAATTTTCAAAAAGACTATAAGATTTCACAATAACATTATGAAGACTGACCAATGATGACAAAATCCGTACTACAAAGTAACAAAACTGATTTATACTATGATGAACAAGAGAATGAATCCGTGCCTTAGATTTAGCAAAATAAAGCAATCACAAAAAAACCAAGTCGTCCTCAGATAGTACGCAAACCTAGATATTCGTTATTGTCGCATTAATTTTCAAAACACTAAATTGGTTATCTGATTCGTTGAGTTATATTCCGGCAACGGAAACATTTTAGGTTGCCATATAATTATAGGTTATTATTAGATATTATTCTATGAATAACGCGTTTTATATGGTTAACCATTACATGTATTTTAGATAGGTATATCAAATAATGGAACGCAAGTTGCATTAACCTAGTTCAAATATTACCTGATGAGAGATAAGGAGCACATATATTAGTTGTAATAAACAAATCCTTAACTTGATTACAATTTACACATAACAGGTTCATGATTAATTATATTAGCTATGCTATGAATATTCGAATTTATTCTAACTATAAACCTATGTGTATATCCACATGCATACCTACGTGAAGGCTTAATTATATCAATCTAGGCTTGTGAGTTTGACCATTAAACAACTAAAAAGGTACGAAGGATTGAGATTTGGCCTACTTAACTATTCATTTTAGTTCATATGCCTAAGAACCTAGAACTCTAAATGTTATTCTGATGTGAGTTATTTCCCAATCCTAATGAAAACCAATCCCCGAAGTTATAACTTTTAGAACTATTATCCATGCTTACCTTCTTCAATGAACTCATATCTTAGATTATAAAGGTTCTAATAATAAACATACTAAAACTCTAATCAACAAAAAAAATGAACAAAACGTTCTTGTTATATCCAAATATTTAGTTTTGCGATTCATCTTCTTTATTCAGGTTATAAACAAATTTCTAATTTTTAATAACTTTAGTCACCGGAACAATCGAGACGTAACCAGAAATCGTATATCTATATTCGAATAAAAAAAGATCGATTCAGGTACCTTATTGTTAGTCAAACAAGACGGGTCTAAAGCAACAATTTGGAGTTTTCATATGATCAAATAGAAACGACACAGCAATGCTGGTACACGGTGTGTGGCGAGGCTGTTCGTAGACCGGAGAAAACGCTTACTAGAACTGCTTGTGGCGGCCATTTGCAGTTGTGTGGTGATGGTAAACGGAACCGGTGGTATACGTAAGGGACGGAACTTTAACGAAGAGTATGTGTAACTTGGGAGATCCATTTTATTTAAGAATATCGACATTATTATTCGTTACCAATTTAAACAATAATCAATTCATTAATAATATCAATCAAGGTTAGCATATGGAAATTGAACAGAATGTGCGGCGGCGGTTTCGGAATTTAGACGAGGAAATTAACGTAGTGTCTTTTTAATTAAATTGGAAAGTTCCAACATAGCCCCTTAAGTTTAAGGCAGAATTAACAAACTCGCCTTCTAATTTAGTCTATTTTTTTTACTAACTCTAAACTATTATCTTTCAATTAAATTAAATATAAGTATTGGTTATTAGATTCTAATATTTATTTAAAAAAAATAAGAATACAAAATTGTCAATTAATACTTAGTAAATAAAGCGTTCAATTAATGTTGCTAATCATTTAATCCATTATACACGATGCATTATTAAATTCTTATAAAATCTGATATATCAATTTGATATTTATTATTTTAGGGTTTTTTTATTTTCAGTTATTACAGTTGCATGGGGGGTTGTAGGTTGGGTTGGATAAATCAGAAATCAAGTGCTATAAGTGTAATAGACTTAGACACTTTGCTTGGGAATGCAGATCTCAAACATCTGAACCAATTATGACAACCAAAATCAAGTGCTATAAGCGTAATAGACTTAGACAAAAATCAAGTTGTATTTATTTAATGTTCACAATTTTCTACACTATATGTTTATCTAATAATGGGTAAACCAACATTTATTTTGATCATTAGGTTGGTCATTAGCCCTCTATATGTCCATTAACTTATAATTCAATATCCAAATTTGATTCCTATTTTAGCTCTTATTAATCTAGTTACTTAATTAATCAAAAATAGTTATTTATTAAAGAGAAGCATTATACACAAGTTTTTTTTATATATAAATTTAATTCTAAAATTTCTAAATTTCCATATTTTTATATATGTTAGTTCTTTATAATAGAATGTATGTGTTCAATCAGAATCAGATTAAAAATAAAGAATCCCTAATTCGTTACTTAGTTCCATTCTTTTTTTTTAATTCGGCAACTGTTAACTTAATATATTTTTTTCGTTCGTTCAAGTATTTCATTTATTTATATCTTGGGGAGATTTTAATTATTATTATAGATTCCACCTATTTCAGTTCGTGCGGTAATTCTCGTGGAACGTTTCTTCACAACCAGTGTGTAGATTCGACTCTTCCCCCCCCCCCCCCTTTTGCCATTAATTCTTTTTGGAGTGTATCTCGTTCTTGATTTCAAATATATTATTTAAACTGATAACATGCTAATGTGTTTCTATGTCTCACTTGTTGCTAATTTCTATTGTTTCTCTATACGTGCATCTATGTGTTACTCGCTTTGTGTCACAGGTTTCGCGTGGATCCACCGGGCTGACCGGTTCCCCACGGCCATGGGTCGAACTCGGTATCGCCATCATTGTTTCGCAGATTCGCCTTTCGGGGCTTGAATGATGTGTCTATGGTTACTAATATTGTTATGTTTGTGTTGCTTATGAGATATGTGTTGAAATCTTGTTATATTGAAAGACCTAGTTTCACATTTGATAATACATGATATAAAATAAAGTTTTCTAAAATTAATAAAACAAAAACATTTTAAAAAAAAAACTGAATCTATTCACCAACATGTTTGTTGACCCAAAACTATTTTACGCGTGATACTAGTACACAAGGGTGAGCGGATTTTGAGTTGAAGACATGTAGGATTGCCTTAGTAATAAACTGGCTATGATATGTTGCTTTTATTTATTTGATTTTATAACTTGGTATTAATATTTGAATTCTATGTTATGTGTGGCATTTTATAATGATGCTTTAAATACTACAACCTTTAAATAGTTGTTATAAGCTTTGAGCAATTAACAATGCCCCGTACCATTCTATTGTGGGTCGGGGTGTGACAATCTTGAGAATCAAAGTTCAAGCTCTGTTAGAAATAAATCTAAGCAGACCTTTGAACCTGTTGAAACATCTGTTACCAAAACATTGAACAAACCCTCTGTTCCCAAAGAGGTACAGGTAACAGATGCACCACCTACAAACAGGTATCCAAGAGGATATAGCCAACCTATTTATCAAAAGGTTCCTCTTAGTTATGATGGTTACAAAAACTCTCAAAGCCAATAGTCAATTAGCATCCTCATGGTTACCAACATCTGACAGGAAATGGTTCACAACAGTGGTTATAAAGACCAAATCAAACCACTATCCATATTCGTGAGTTTGAGATTGGTCAATCTATGACTCCATCCAAAGCCATTTTGACCCACCTAAACTAATTGTTTACTAATGTGAACGGAGCTTCTACTTGCCTTTATAGTTTTTATTGTATGTAGATAGTGGAGGCTCCAGGCACATGATAGGATGTAGAGCCCTTCTCAAAGACTTCATGGCACATGGAGGGGGTGATATATCCTTTGGTAACAATTCAAAAGGGAAGATGTTGGGGTCAGGGACGGTTCAGGCTGGGAAACTCAAATTTTAACATGATAATCTAAAATTCATCTTACTGAGTGTCTCACAAATGAGTGACAAAGGATATGGATCCTTCTTTACAAAAAAAAACATGTCAAATTGTAGGACCAGAAGTTGTTGTTGATACATGATGTCTATTGTCTAGGTCTTGGATCGAGTCTGTGTGATTAGGGCTTGAAATTGTTAGAATTAGCAATATTTATGCTGTGATAGCACAAGTTCGGCTGAACTTGTGTGAAGGTAGAACAAGTTCGCTCGAACTTGTTCTAGCCATTCATCAGTTCGAGCGAAATTGATGCTCTATATATAGGCTGTCTTGGATCTTTCATTGTAACAACTTTGCAACTTTGACGGCGAAGCTCTGTCGGTTTGGAAATCACATTGTAATACTTTTGGACATTAATAAACCGATCTTTAAATAGTAAATCTTGTGTATTCGATTAACAAGTCACGTAATTTCCGCTTACAATGACTTTAGATACAAATTAGGTTCCTATGCAGTGGAGGAGCCATCCTAACAAGTGGTATCAGAGCCATGGATACCTAATTTGCTGAGATCTACACAAGACACTCCTTATTTATACCAATTTCTTTCATTTTTCTATATTTTTTCACAAAAATGATGAACCTATAGTTAAAAATTGAATATGTCATACATAATCACCTAATAATACCCTTGAAAGTTTCAGAACCAAATTCAATCGATTTCATGTAAAAAATGTCAAAAAACCATGTTTGAGAACTCAACTTCCCTCGAACTTATACATCAAGTTCACCCGAACTTGATTTAAAATCTTCATTTTTGTTGATTTTAAACAACTTCGCGCGAAGTTGTTGGAATCTTCAGAGAATTTTGATCAAGTTCGCTCGAACTTGTCAAAATCTTGTTGAAATTTTACATAACTTCGCCCGAACTTGGTAAAACTTGGAAAATTTTCAAAAGTCACTACAAGTTCGCCCGAACTTGCTTAAAATTGAAATTTTTCATAAATCTTTACATAAGTTCGCCCGAACTTGTTAAAATTGAATCTGAATTTTGTTTTCTACACAAGTTCGCCCGAACTTGTCTGTTTGCTAATCTATCTTCAAGTGTTTTGAACGTGTTTCAGTCATAATCGTCTGATTTTCGAGATGGATGATTTTCATAATGCTTTTGCTACGGGAACAGCTCAGGCCTCTACATCAAATGCTAACGCAAATGCAAACACGGTAAACCAGATGAATCTGGATAATGAGATGGGAACTTCGGTTAAAACGCCCAAGTTGATGAGCATGGATGAGTTTGAAGGCTGGAAAGAAAGTTCGTAAACTCGGTTCAAGCAAATCACTTCTATAGTTGAGTTGCTGTTCAAACCGGATATACATGGCCAAAGGATGAATGTGACCAAGATATTTCATTGGTAAAGTTTACGCCAGAACTTAAAGATGCATATGTGGCAGAAAAGAAAATGATCAGTAGCAATCAGTGAAAGAAGACATGTTGATCTTGCTACCTGAATGCAAGACGTCACAGATGCTGTAGAATGCACTATGTGCTAAATATCTGGGAAGTGCCAAGATGATTAAAAGCAAGAAGGCTATAATCAAGAAAGAGTTTGACATTTTCACGAAGATCAAAGGCGAAACCATGAAACAGATGATCGATAGATATTGTCATTTGATGGTTCAGGTGCGAAGACACGATATTCATAAAACTGATGAAGAAACGATTGATAAATTGGCTGATGCACTTCCTGAGGGGGAGTGGTCGACCTACTTGATGGTATTAAAGAATAGTCCGACTTGGAGGCATTACAAGCTATCAGATTTCATTGACAAATTGGAGGGACATGATGGAGATGCTAAAAATGGCCAAATCAAAGAATGCAAATGTTGTGCAAGACGTTAGTCTGTACTACTGAGGAGGTGTTTAGGAGATTTTGAGTCCGAAAATTCAAACGGCGTTTAGTGCAAATATGAATTCTTCGAATCATTCGTTCCAAAGTCAATCAAACACTCAATCATACCCGAGTTATGATCAGAGTCCTCTGAACACAGGATATTCGAGTGCTAGTTCAAATTCTCAGTTTCAGAATCAACCTAATCAGACAAATCAGACAAATCATTCTAGTTCTGATCCAAATGTTTTTCAGTGCAACATTGTGGTCAATCTGAAGAACGTTTTCCCTGAACAAGTGGCCAAACAACATATAGCACTTCTTGCAACCGTGCTTGAATCATATGAAAGTTTAGTTGCGGGGAAGATCGGGAATATAGAGATGACGGCTGAGGATTACGATCAAGTTGATGAAGAGGAGTTAGAACTGATGGATATCAAATGGGTTTAGCATCGATTATTAGAAGAGTCACAAAGTTTGTCGCGCTCACCGGAAGAGACATTGGAAATTCGAGCAATAAGCTTGGATTTGATAAGTCGAAAGTAACATGCTTCAAATGCAGACAAAAGGGGCATTTAAAAAGGCGAGTGCACAAATCAAGAAGCAAGCGGCAATCAAAGCCCTTTTGGCAACAACAATGACTATTACAAGAAAGCGTTGCACTACAGCCATATACGATAGGGAACTCAAGTTGAAGTTCAAGAAAATTCCTCAAAGCCCAACCGAAAAAGCTCTAGTTGTGTCTCATGAAGACGAAGATTTTAAGTGGAACAATTATATTCGCAAGAAGACTGGAGTTGCTCTGATGGCAGAGATCGTGGATGAATCATAGTTAATGGTAGATGATGCAGCTCTTGAGAACGCGATCTTAGAAGAGTATTTGCAAAGAACAAAAGAAGAGGAGATGGTTTATCACGAGACAAAGATGAAAAACGTTATTCCTCCTAATCTTCATTCTAGTTTTGCAGGTTGCTTTGGAGCTACATCACAAGAGCATGTGGTTGAAGAAAAGAAACCAGAGGTCGAGGAGGTCATTGATGTGACAAAGGAGATGAATGAAAAGAATCTCACAAAGATTGCTGACAAAGCAATGATGGCCAATTTGAAACAGGTAGGTTCAGAGGTAAAGGTGATTGAGAAAGAAGTTGTGAAAGTTGTGGAGGTTGAAAAACCTTGCACAAAGTGCACAAAACCTTGTGAGCAATGTGCTGAGAAATCACTAATCATAAGCGAATTGGTTGTGCATAATGAAAACTTTAGGTATGATTATCGCACAATGAAGGAAGCTTATGATAAGCTGAAAGGCACTTATAGCAATGTTGAAAAAGCTAACGTAGAACAAGGTGCCACAATAAGAATGTTAAAAGCAACGGTAATTGAAAAACAAGAAGCAATTAATATGTATATTAACACCATTACTTAAACAAAACATGAGCTTCACGAAATGAAAATTTAAACTGAACGAGTAAGACAGTTGTTGCTCAGTTACACAATGAACGCTTATGTCATCGATCAAATTCTTCCACCAATTTTGTCGGAAGAAATGATGTGAAACCAAAAGGTAAGAAGCATGGAGATTATAGCAATGTTCCACCTCCATTGTGTGCAAGTTACTGCCGCAAGAAAGTGGAAGGGACTGAAAAGGCACTTAATGTAACACTTTTATCAGAAACAAATGATAAGTTGCCTGAGAACATTGATGTTGTCTACACGACATCTAATGATGACAGTGAAGCAGTCGTGAAAAATGTAGTTGAAAATGTTTTGATAAATGATTCTAATGATGGCAGCTTTGAAAGCGCCGATTCGAGTTTAGATAGTTCTGAGTCATAATCTGAAAATGAAGATACTTCATCGGAATATAGCCTAAGTGACGATCCTAACGTTGTAATGTACAAAGTTAGGACTCTGATAGACTATATTTTGACGATAGTTTTCCGATTCGCAATGTGAAAGAAGATCAGATTGATAAACTATTCAAACTTGTTGAAGTTTCGTCAGATGATCTAGAGAAAAGTGAGAAAAAGTTTTATTCAAAACACAAGAAAAATTCTAACAACTATCAAAGGAATGGTGGTGACTTTCCTGAGAATAGGAGAGCGGGTTTGGGTATGGAAGTAGAAAATGAAACGAAAAAGAAACAAAAGTCACCATTTCACGTATATAAGAATAAAAATATGAAATTCGTGTTTGCGAAAAACAAGGTTCAGGAAGAGAATTCGATTGGAAAGCAATCGAACGAAGAGTTTAAGAAGGAAAAAGAACTTCGTGATCAGAATAAACCCGCAAGTGGAGTAAAACCCACGAGTGGACATTCTGCTGATACTTGGACTTGCTTCAAATACAATGAAGTTGGTCACATTGCATGCAAGTATCCGAAATCAAAGCCTACGTATCACCGAAGAAAGACAACTTCAGATGATGAGAAACTTAAGCAACCCGAGATCTTAAAGTCAATCACGATCTTAAAACGAAATAATGAATCTAACATTGAAGTGAAACCTAAAAGAGAATCTAAAATTGAGAAATCAACTTTTGAAAAGGGTGAAACTTCTAAATCAAATGAAAACAAAGATTCAAAGTTTTACATCAAGAAAGCTCAAATGAAATCCTAATCATGGGTTGCAAAGAAAACATCATCATCATCTGAAGGTACAAAGATAACTACTGTATCAGTCAAGAATGAAAATGTCAATGACATAAAGACTGATCATAAGTTAGCGAATGTTGATTTGCAAGTTCCTACTTATGACATCCCGATTCCACCCAAGACCGGCAAGGCTTGGGTTTCCATCTTTAAATAAGTTCTTTGCATGTGCAGGGGCTCCCAAGATCCGTCTTGTCAAAGTGGATTATGGATAGTGGAGCTTCACATCACATGACTGGGATGTGTGCCTTACTCTTCGATATTAAAGCAATCAATGGAGGGTACATGGGATTCGTGGGTAATCAAGGAGGTAGAATCGTTGCAGAGAGAAAGCTATCTAATGGTGTGGTGTCACATGATAAGGTCACTATATCGCTGAGCTGGAGAACAATCTTCTTAGTATTTCTCAGATCTGTGATAAGCATTTTACCACCCATTTCAACGACAAGGAGTGCATGATTATTAAACCGGGCTTTAAGATTCCAGAAGAACGGATTCTCATGCGCGACCCTCACGAGAATGATCTTTATGTGTTGGATATGAGCGTTGCTACTACTACTTCGAAGTCGGCTCAATGTTTCGTAACGAAGGCCACAGAGAAGGAGTCAATTCTTTAGCACAGAAAGATGGGTCATATACACCTCAGAAAGATGAATCACCTGGTTCACAATGATTTAGTTGAAGGAGTGAATCTTAGAAGCTTTCACATGACTGATAATGCATATGGATCTTTTCGGTCCAGTGAATGTGAAGAGTATATCTGGAGATCTTTATTGTCTTGTCGTCACTGATGATTATTCAAGATTTCATGGGTCTTCCTCCAAGAGAGCAAAGACGAAACGTTTGATAATCTCATGATCCTCTCCAGGAAGATTGAAAATTTGTACCATCTCCCTATTAGAAGAATCCGAAGTGATAACGGTACAGAATTTAAGAACGCCCGAATGAAAGAATTTTGGAACGACAAAGGCATATTACATGAATTCAGCGCTCCATACACTCAGCAACAAAATGGAGTAGCTGAGAGGAAGAACCGAACGTTAATAGAAACAACAAGAACTATGCTTGCTGATTAAGCTTCATGTCAGTTTCTGGAGTGAAACAGTCGCAACAGCATGCTATACATTGAATAGAGTCTTGACGGTCAAACCTACTAAGAAGAGTTGCTTTGAATTGTTAAAACGAAGGAAACCCAATCTGACGTATTTAGAACCGTTTGGCGCACCTTGTACAGTCATTGATTCAGACGGAAAGTTTAGTGCCAAATTGATAGATGGTTTCTTTGTCGGCTACGCAAGTCCGCTCAAGAGAGTATATCTTCCAAGTTTAAGATTGTTTTCGTTATACAACACCAATTCAAAGAGCAGGCGATGCTTGGTTGTTCAATTATGGTGAATTATGGAAATCATTTGACTTGCCAGAAGAACCTTCTGAAGAAGATATTACAGTGTTATATTATCTACATCAGTCAGCTAATCAAGAGCAGATTATCAGACCAATAGTGGTTAATCAACCAACTGTTGGATCATCTTCTTCTGGTGCAGGTCCTAGTAGTAGCGGTGTTCAAGAAACACATGCTGAGCAAGTGACACCGGCTACAGAACCAGTTAATGCTATAGAGTAACCCAATGTTTCTCAAGCACATAGTTCCGACTCTGACGAGGCTCCGATGTTTGATGATGATGTAGAATCTTCTTCTGACGAAGAATTGAGCAGATCGCAAGTATGTTAAATCAATCTGCTGGCCCAAGTACTCGAAATAAAGCATCTCTAGTGCTCCTGCAGTTGAATCAATGGTTGATCTGAATATTACTAATTAGGAGAATACTGTTGATGTTCCAAGTGAGTTGATACCAAGATCTTACTCATACCACCCATCGAATTCTATAATTGGTGAATTACAAGCTGGTGTAAGAACGAGAGGCCAGAACAACAAAGCTTTGAGTTGTTTCTATACTCGAGTAGCTCCGACTCAAGAGTATTGCTATTATTCATGCTTCATATCCCAGATTGAGCCGAAGAATGTTACTGAAGCTTTGGGAGATGGAAATTGGGTGCTTGCGATGCAAGAAGAATTATTACAGTTCGAAAAGCTAGGGATATGGAAGCTTGTTGACCTTCCAGAGAATTGAAAGGCGATAGATACTAAATGGGTCTTCAAGTGCAAGCGCGATGATCGTGGAGTTATAGTGCGCAACAAAGCTTGGCTCATTGTCAAAGGATTCCATCAACAAGAAGGAATTGATTATACAGAGGTATATGCACCAGTGGCAAGATTGGAGTCTATTCGCATTTTCTTTGCATTCGCTGCTTGGAAAGGTTTTAAAGTGTATCAATTAGATGTGAAATCCGCTTTTCTATACGGTAAGCTACAAAAGCAAGTGTACGTCGGCCAACCATTGGGGTTTGTTGATCCCCTGAACAAAAAGAAAGCCTATCTTCTGGATAAAGCACTGTATGGTTTGCATCAGGCCCCGAGAGCCTGGTACGAGACGTTATCTAAACATCTCATTGGCAACGGCTTTATTAGAGGAACAATGGATAATACGCTATTTACCAGAGAAGTTGGAAGTCATCTGATTATCGTATAAATTTATGTGGATGACATCATTTTTGGTTCGACAAATGATTATCTTTGCAAAGAGTTTTAAAAATCATGAAGAAGAAATTCGAGATGAGCTCTATGGGTGAAATGAAATTCTTCCTCGGATTGCAAGTTGATCAGTTGCCAGACGGTATTTTTATCCACCAAACCAAGTATGTTTATGATATCTTGAAGAAGTTTGAGATTGATAGCATGAAGCCGTTATCTACTCCTCTGTCACTCAATCATGGAATTTGCATCGATGAGACAGGAACCAAAGTTGATGATACTCTTTACAGGTCGATGATAGGATCACTTATGTATCTGACGGTATCTCGCATGGATATCATGTATCCTACTTGCCTTTGTGCACGTTATCAGTCAAGTACCAGAATGTCTCACATGCAGATCGTGAAGCGTATTTTCAGATACTTGAAGGGATGTCCAAGCACCGGCTTGTGGCATCCAAAGAATGACAACTTCGATCTGACGGGATATGCCGACTCTGATTTCGGTGTTGACAAATTGAACGCAAAGTCTACAACGGCCTGTTGCCAGTTCTTCGGAACTCGACTCGTAACTTTGCAGTGCAAGAAACAAACCACGGTCGCTCTCTCTACTTGTGAGGTTGAGTACATCTCGGCTTCCAATTGTTATTCACCACTTTTGTGGATACAACAACAGATGAGAGACTATGGATTGCAATTTCTTGACACTCCATTATATGTAGACAATAAGGCAGCTATCGACATAACTAAAAATCCAGTTCATCACTCTCGAACAAAACATATCGAGATTCGTTACCACTTTATTCGTGATTGCTATGAAAAAAGATTGGTATGAATTGAGAAAATCCACACCGATGAACAAAAAGCTGATTTTATACCAAACCTTTCAGTCTTTCACGATTTAAAAACTTAATGAGAAAAAATCTTTTGACATGGCGGAAGCAGAGGTTGAATATGGATCGGACGACGAGTTCTCGTGATCCTCATTGGTTTGTTACCTTTTAGGATTAGAATTTCTTAAAAACTTAAATACAAAAATATGTTATTGATTTTAGGGGGAGAAATGAAACGAGAAAATAAAAAAACATATGAAAAACAAAAAGTACAAAAACATGAAAAAGACAAAAAGAATTTTGTGTCAAAAAGAAAATGATAGTACATCAGTGGATTATCACAGTATGCTAAGGATTTGTAAAGTTTAAAAAGTTGAAACAAGTCTTACTGTGGATGTGTCGATATGCTTTACACATTCAATAGATTGTTTTCGGGATATAAACTAAATTTTACAACTGCTTAAACTTGTGGATTAACATGTCTCGGATATATGGACTTAGTACTCCAAAGTTTCGTTTGAGAGATTGCCTGATTCTGAGATACGAGGTCTTTATAGATGATTGATATCTGGGGTATTATACAAGTTCTTCTGATTTTGCGGAAGCAATAGCCTAGAACTTCTATAATGCTTTTGCTAAAAACCCCTAAACTGCATCAAAATAGAAAGAATCAAAAGATCTAATCAATTGCAGTGCTTAAAAGATTCCATTTTAGGAACACACCTTAAAGTCGAGCCTTCATCTCTTTGTCGATACGGTGGTATTAATCTAAGCTCTCAAGGCTTCGCATAACCCAGACACAGATATCAATTACGCTATACTCACCTGTAAGATGAAATCTAGAGAATCTTGATATGGGAGTATATTCTGAGATGGGAACCATAGTTGAGTCAAGTTTCATAATTCTAATTAAGATATCTTGGAACAATTGAGAAATGTGTCAAAGTTTAAGAGGACAAATATATCGACAATCTAGGTAAACAAGTTTAGAACTTAAAGTCATCAAAAGGTCAACGATACTGGTGATACTTCTCAAACAACTTATATGATCCTTAGACACGAATTCACAAAAATGTGTCAATAAATATGTTTGTACATAGCTTATTTGATTTCAGATTTAAACCCAAAAAGATTTTCAGTGTGTTTTAGCATAAACTTTAGAAAATTCAAAAAGATTTTGTTTATACATTGTTTTTTAATAGCCAATGATGGAAAGCAGATCTTCGGAGTTAGGAATGGTGCTAGTTGTTGGAAATCTTGATGACAACGGGTTGGGAGCTAATCTGTACATTCAAAATACACAAAAAACGATGAAAAGTTCATTAATTTGAAACTTTAAGTTGAAGAAAAACATTAGTTTGTTCATAACGGGTCAAACCGCGGCCATTAACTTGGACTCGGCAGACAATCGGTTAACCGAGGTCACTAACTTTGACTTGGTCAACTGAGTGGATTTTTATAACTGGTAAACATGTGAAAGTTCAGGGTTAAAAGTGAAAATTTTGAAAAAGTTCACTCTGAATTTGACTTTGATTCCTTGATAAATGATGATGTGAACATGAAGGATGATCAGAGTAAGGGGGAGCAAACAGGGCCTAAAGATGTTGATGTGTCTGACGCTATAGTTGCTATGCCTGTTGCTGCTGTTCTTGAAAAACCTTTGATGATAATGTTGGTCCCGAGTATTGAAGAAGGGGAATTTGTTCACGACTACACAAAGGAAGAATTGGCTAAAATGTTCGAAGTTGATGCTGATTCATTCGAATTTGATTTTGAAGAAGAGTTGGTGAATATTAAAACATTTGAACCAAAGGAGTATGTTTACAAGCGTGTATCAGAAGCAGATGATTATGACATTGTTATCTTTGAAGAATCTTCTGATGATGAAGCTGAAAAGTATTCTGGTATCAATACAGACAGTTTTCCAACGATTGAAGAAATTATGAGTCAGATTGATGTGAATTGTTGAAACAAAAGATTGACGAAGTGGTAAAAGAAGGCAATATTCCAAAACGTTATACGAAAGAACAGATTGCTGAAGCGAAGAATCGTGGTTTAAAGAGATGCCTAAAGAAAGAAAGTTCAAGCGACCACTGGCGTTCTTTACTCGTGACAAAGAAAAATCTCTTGGTGATATTCTAAGTTGGGGATGGATTAGAGAACTTGACGTTTATGCTATCAAGAGAGAATTCGGAGTTCAATACTTCAGGCATCTTACAAATATAAATATGTTACCATTTTGGGATGTTGAAGAGTTAGTGCAAACAAGAAACATCAGTCTTCAGATGAAGTTCAACGAACAACGGCTATGGAGGGTTATTAAGTTTGAAGCTTTAAGGGGTTTTGAATTGTGGAAGCCGTTTATACCGAAACGTAGAATCAAGATTGATAAGAAGACGGGTATTAAAGATGTTACATTGGTGATGAAACGACCAAGAGCAATGAAGAACATGCCACTAAAACCTATTGAACAAGATTTTCATCCATACTTCTTATGGTGGCAAACGGATCCAGAAACTAGTGAAGCAGTGATTGTTTTACGGGCTGACGAAACATGGGATATCACTAAGGAAAAACATCCGGAATGCATTGAATGGGAAAAATTTGGGGGTTATGGCGAACTATTCGTATACTAGACCGGACGTGGCTAGTTAACTATTCAAGAGAAGATGTGAAGTGTTTGTTCTTTAACAAGATCTGTTTTAATAAACGTGAAGAAGTCCAAGCAAAACAATACCAAGGTGTGATCAACGTATGTTATGCACATGGTATTAACTCTGGCCCTATGTGGGAATCAAGATGGAGAGAGTTGGAAAGAGAAGAGTTATTGAAAGAGGAAAAGCATCTCGAGAAGATACATGAAAGGGGTAGAGAGGCAAGGCTCAGATGATTTAAGTTCATGAAGTGGGCACCTCCTACTGACCAAACTCCTATTCCTAAACAAGAAAGACGACGAAAGCCGTACAAGAACTTCTTTGGAAGAAGTTGAAGATTGAAGACTGATCAAGACTGCGACAATATCCAAGGGGGAGTTTGTTGATACATGATGTCTATTGTCTAGGTCTTGGATCGAGTCTGTGTGATTAGGGCTTGAAATTGTTAGAATTAGCAATATTTATGTTGTGATAGCACAAGTTCGGCCGAACTTCTGTGAAGGTAGAACAAGTTCGCCCGAACTTCTGTGAAGGTAGAACAAGTTCGCCCGAACTTGTTCTAGCCATTCATCAGTTCGAGCGAACTTGATGCTCTATATATAGGCTGTCTTGGATCTTTCATTGTAACAACTTTGCAACTTTGACGGCGAAGCTCTGTCGGTTTGGAAATCACATTGTAATACTTTTGGACATTAATAAACCGATCTTTAAACAGTAAATCTTGTGTATTCGATTAACAAGTCACGTAATTTCCGCTTACAATGACTTTAGATACAAATTAGGTTCCTATGTAGTGGAGGAGCGATCCTAACAGTTGTTAAAAAGATTGATCAAATCACTGCTGAGAGTAAAGCACAACTTGTTGCTCATAGGAGTGGCAATGTGTATATGGTGGATATAGGATAACCCAATTTCCAATGCATTCCTATTCTCAGTTGTTTCTAGCAAAGAGACAGAGTTATGACATAGAAGACTTAGACACACAAATCTGAAAACTATCACCACTCTCTCAAAACAAATCTTGTCAGAGGATTACCTTCAAAACAATTCACTTATGAAGAATATTGTGTATCCTGTTTAAAAGGAAAACAACATAAAAGTTCTTACAAGTCAATTGAATAGTGCAAAACAAGCTAGGACTTGCAATTGCTGCACATGGACTTGTTTGGCCCTGTAAAAATCACGAGTCTCAAAAAGAAAAGATATTGTCTTGTCATTGTAGATGATTTTTCAAGGTTCACGTGGACATTTTTCATGCACTCTAAAGATGAAACTGCTGGCATTTTGCAAAATTTTGTTAAACAAGTTGAAAAGCAATTTGACCTTCGAGTAAAAAATTTTAGAACTGACAATGGGACAGAGTTTAGGAATAAGGAGTTAGATGCTTTCTGTGAGCCAAAAGGGATTGTTAGGCAGTATAGCATCCCAAGGACTCCAGAACAAAATGGGGTGGTTGAAAGGAAAAACAGGACTTTAATTGAATCTGCAAGAACAATGATTGCAGACTCTGGTTTACCCTTGTATTTTTGGGCAAAGGCTATAAACACTGCTTGCTATGTGCAAAACCGAGTTTCGATCAATCCCATGCATCAAAAGACTGCCTATGAAATTCTTTATAAAATCAAACCTCCGATCTCATATTTCAAAGTCTTTGGCTGCCCATGCTTCATTTTAAACTTAAAAGATTCAATTTCAAAGTTTGCAGCCAAAGTAGATTGTGGTTATTTCCTGGGATACTCAACCACTGATAAAGCCTACAGAGTTTTTAACTGTAGGACCAAGTGTGTTGAAGAAACTTTGAATGTAAAGTTCAATAAACTTTCTTCATTGAAAATCCAGCAAATCCTGCTTAACTGTTTGATCAGATAAATTTACATTTGAAGATGTGACTATCAAGACTAACCATGCAGGTACATCACAATCTTCTCATCAAGATCATGGATATGATAGTGTACTTCCACAATTCAAAGTCAATCCATCCATTAGAGGAGCAGATGTTAAAACAACTGTGAAAACTTTGCCACTGCTGGCTCAATAGTTGTTGATCCACAAACTTCTGGTAGCTCACAAAATCAAACCACTGTTGATAAAAGTCCATACTCTGTGAACAAAAATCAACAAAATCACACATTCATTCCTCCTATACATCCACCAACATTCCAAACAAATATTGGCTCTTCAAAATTGCCAACAAATGTTAGCTCAGATGATTCCCATCTACAACCTTCACCTCAAAATGCCATCATTCCATGTAAGGGAGATCTTATCTTCCTTAAAAGTCATCCATCTGATCAAGTCATTGGCAACATCAATGAGGAGTGCTCACAAGAAGCCAATCCCAAAACATTTGTCTTTTAGCTGGCTTTCTATCATTCACACAACCTGTCAAGTACCAAGAGGTACTAAAAGACAACAGTTGGGTAGAAGCCATGCAAGAAGAGCTCCTACAATTCAAAAGACAACAAGTATGGGAACTTGTACCACTGCCAAAGGATGTATGTCCAATTGGCACAAAGTGGGTCTTCAAAAAAAATCTAATGAAAGGGGTATTGTTGTCAAGAATAAAGCAAGGCTCGTTGTTCAAGACTATATACAAGAAGAAGGCATTAACTTTGATGAAACCTTTGCTCCTGTAGCAAGGTTAGAAGCCATCAGATTGTTCTTAGCTTTTGCTGCCAACCACAACATCAAAGTGTTTCAAATAGATATCAAAACTGCATGCTTATATGGGATGATCAAATAAGAGGTATATATTTGTCAACCTCCTGGATTTGAAGATGCATTTTATCCTGATCATGTCAACAAGCTCAACAAAGTTTGTATTGCCTGAAGCAAGCACCCGGAGCTTGGTATGAAACTCTTTCCACTTTTCACTTATCCATTGGTTTCATGAGAGGTAAAATTGATAAAACCTTATTTTTAAACTGGAGAGGAAAAGACTTGATGCTTGTCCACTATTATGTGGATGACATCATTTTTTATCCACATGCACTGCCATTTGTGAAGAGTTTAGGCAACTCATGGCAGCAGAGTTTGAAATGAGTGCAATGGGTGAGCTCCAATGTTTTCTTGGTCTTTAAGTAAAACAATTGCACAATGGTACATTCATTCATCAAAGCAAGTATGTCAAAGAAGGATATGTTTGGGGATAATCCTAAAACCCTAACTCCTACCCTTTGTCAACCATTTCACCGGGAAATCCATCCCACCAGGGATAAAACTTCTTTTCACAAACAAGAATTTTGTTTTCCAATCATCCTCGTTCTTGGTGGCCTGAAGAACGAGAGGATTGTTGGTGGTGGAATAAAACAAGAACCTGCTGGAACCACGGGATCTTAGCCGGTATACCACAAGGAGATCATTAACACAACGATTAGGAATGTGACTATTCTTGATACGATAAAGAACCACTAAAACCCTCCAAACCATAGGCATGGCTTGGCTAAAGCTAAGGCCGGTAGTGTGAAAGAAATCCATGATGAAATCAGAAAATGGGAAGTTAAGACCTAAGGTGAAGGGGTAAGCGAGAAAACAAAGCCATTCAGTCAACGACACGTCTAATCGGAGGTCCCGATCATACGGCCGGAAAATTTTTCCGCCCGGGAACATGCCGGACGAACGAAGGCCCGATATGTAGGCATTGTCAAACGTACAGATTTCCCGCTCCGGATTCTAGAGCAGGTTCTGAGCAGTAAAGGTGAGAATCGAGTCACTGGAGGATGACTGGGTTTGTCTCGCCATGGTTAACCGGAAACAGAGAAGAAGGAGAAGAAATGGGTTAAAGATAAGAAAGAATTTACCTTTTAGAAATCCTTGGATGGTAGTTAAAAGGTAGAAGAAGTGAGAAGATATAGGCAGGTAATGAGTGAATCTTGCATGGGAAGTTGCACCAAGTCACATCAGTCATTCCTATCTCATTAAGAATTTGCAGGATTAAAAAATGTAACCATTAGTCCAGGATCCCCTACGACAACAGTTTTGGTGACAATTGTAATGGGTGGATTTTCTGACCCATATTCTGAAGACATATCCTAATAATTATATGCTTGATACTGCGATCAGGATACTCAACCAGGATATTGGTAACATCCTGTGGAGGTATCCTACTCGCCACTAATGTTTTTCTTTGGATGCAAGGTACCAACGGATACATAGGCTTCGTCTTCCTGAAGACTCGCTCAAGACGGTTGAAGACGAACGTTGGGAGCTAGAGAAGAAGTCCACAAAGGTCATGGGGAATATTCGCAGCATCCCTAGAATGTAGGATAGTAAGTTATTTTCTGTTACTATATAAGGGGGTTGCCGGATCAGTGCTTAGACACACAATCTCGTACACTTGCTATTTCTGCTACCAAACACTCACACTTCACAATCGTTGTAACACTTAGAGTTGATCCGAGCATTATCCCAAAGTTGTATCCTACTGTTGCAATCAATAAGAAGAACAAGGTAGCTGACGGTTATCAGCTCCTGAGGTTTTGTGCCGGCTATCTAGATTAATAAAGGGCTTTCCTCGTATATCCTATGTTAGCATTTACTTATCATTTTGATATAGTTCATTATCCTGAAACTATATCCTGAAACTTTTTTTAAAATCAACCATCTAAACGTATTTTTACAAATCACAATAGCATGCTACCTCACATACTAAGTTTGACCACTTAATTGCTTCGGAAATTTTTGACCAAAACAGTTATTGTTCAAAAGAAAAATGGAAAGTGGAAAGTATGTGTTGATTTTACTGATATAAACAAGGCATGTCCCAAGGATCCTTTCCCGTTACCCCACATTGACTCCATGATGGATGCTACGACGGATCATGAGTTGTTAACTTTCATGGATGCTTCATCTGGATTTCAACAAATTCAGATGGAACCATCTGATCAAGAGGATACAACATTCATGACACCCACCGGCATATATTGCTATATTTCTATGCCCTTTGGTTTAAGAAACGCAGGTGCTACATACCAAAGGTTAGTGAATATGATGTTCAAGGAGCAGCTTGGACACGCGATGGAAGTTTACATAGATAACATGGTGGTCAAATCCAAAAGAGCTGAGGATCACCTGAAGGATCTTGAAGTAGCATTCAACATCCACGACCAGTACAACATGAAGTTGAATCCATCCAAGTGCCATTTAGGGGTCAAAGCTGAAAAATTCTTAGGATAATGGTGACCAAGAGAGGGATCGAGGCAAGTCCAGAGCAGATCATGCCTATAATAAACATCAAATATCCTGCCAATGCCAAGGATGTGCAAAGATTGACTGGGAGGATCGCAGGCTTAAACAGATTCATCTCTAAATCCTCATAAAAATGCAAGGATTTCTATGATATTCTGAGGAAGAATAAAAAATTTGAATGGACTGAAAAACATGAGGCAGCCCTCAAAGCCCTCAAGGATTACCTATCCTCTGTACCAGCCTTGATGAAACCAGAAGATGGACCATTATCCTTATACCTAGTCGTTTCAGGTAAAGCGGTAAGTGCGGTCCTAGTCAAGGATCACGAAGGCCAACAACATCTAGTATACTATGTAAGTAAAAGCCTACTAGATGTTGAGGCCACGTATTCTCATTTAGAGAAACTAATTCTTGCTTTAATCATGGCTTCTACTAAACTTAAACATTATTTTGAAACTCACACTATAATTGTTAAGACTAACTTTCCAATTAAGAATGTTCTAAGGAAACCTGAGATGTGAGGCAGGTTGGCAAAATGGTCAGTCAAGCTTAGTGCATATGACATTAAGTATGAACCAAGGACTGCCATCAAGTCTCAGGCTTTAGCTGACTTTGTGGCTGATTTCAGTAGTGATCTACAAAGGGAAGCTGAATTAGAGATTCAACAACTTGAAGAGACCAAGGATCCTTGGACACTCTTCACAGATGGAGCTTCAAATGTCAAGGGAACTGGATTAGGCTTACTACTAAAATCGCCACAGGGGGACATTATACCCCAAACTATTGCATGTAAATTTCAAACCACTAATAATGAGGCGGAATATGAAGCCTTGATAGCAGCTTTGCAATTAGCTAAGCATATGAGGATCAGGTATCTTCAAGTATATGTTGATTCATTATTGATTACTAATCATTATATGGCTCCTACATTGTCAAAGGTGAAAAACTAATCAAGTATTTAGAGATAGTAAGAAAATTGGCAGATTCTTTTGTTTCTTTTAGTCTGACACAGGTACCTAGGGAAGAGAATGCAGAGGCAGACGTTTTAGCCAACGTTGGATCATCATTGAAGATACCAGAGGATATCAAGATACCTGTTTTGGTCAAAAATCATAATAAGGATAATGTAATCAAATCTGATTTTGTGAGGTTGAGTGCTTGATACAATGAACAATTGTGTGAACAAATATGAAATGTAAACGATGATGAACACAATGATTTTTACGAGGAAAAAGCCATTGATCATCGAATGATCTCCAACATAAAAAACCTCGAGTGATGGAAACTACCGATCACCGACTATACTGAACAATAAAGGTTACAACTTTGGAAGTATTAAGCTTGTTACAAGGGTTTCTAGTGTGTGTATTCGAGAGAGAGTAGCAGAAGTGTTGTACATAAAAGTGTGTGAGTTCATGTGTTTCTATCGAGCTTAATACCCCTTACAAATATCTAAGAAATCCTAATTAACTAACTATCCGCAAATCAAGTTAGCCATCCACGTTCATCAATAACGGTCACCGGTCTCATGCACGTGCTCAAAATAGAAGCATATTCCCTGTGATTCCCGGTTAGAACAAGTCCTCTTCGTAATACAACTGCAAAACAAGGCCAAACGATATAGGAAACAATTGTTAGTTAGTTAGAATAACAGTGAGGATCCGTGATCCTTAGTCGTCTTGAACCATTTCCTGAGGATCTGTGATCCAGGCCAAACTTAGGATACATGATCCACAATTGCTAAAATTATATCCCTAACAATTGCCCCCAAATATGACTAGCTGGATGCGAATCAAATAAGTCATATTTCATTAAACTCGGACTAGCCGTTGCAAGTGGATATAGTCGTTATAGTCCCTGAGGTCAGCAATATGAATACCTACAACAATAATCATTATAAATAGGTTAGAGATAGGGATGAGATCATCCATTTAAGTTCAAGATTTCCTCCACTTAAATCATCATTCGAAGACTCATCAGGTAACATCTCTTCCTGTTTCTTTCAAATTTCATTCTCGATCCTCTTCTTCTCACTCTCCACCATGACCAAAACACTGATCCGATCTTCACCAAGCCTCATTATCCCATCCATTCCCTAAGACCACTAAGAATGACACCAATTGGAGAAACCAGTTCTTTTTTGTCAGGACAGATTCCATTCCCAATGGGAATCATCTTCCCAAAAATTGGAACTCGAAGGGTAGGATTTAGGATCCTTAGGACGGGACTGTAGAAAATTCGTTTCTTTTTAAAGAGGATAACTAATTCTTCTATTTTTCACTTTCTCTGTGTAGCGGTCAGCTTGACTACATTGACGGATACTCCTGCCACACCTAAAAGACTTGCTGCTTTTTGGGCTTTGGACTCAACTGTTAGAACATTTCATCCCAAGGTCAAGGATTTAGAAGAAGCCACATCAGCCTCCTACACCATGTCAAGTAAGTATCCATGTATACTGTTTTGGTTAAAAATCACAATAAGGATAATGTAACCAAATCTGATTTTGTGAGGTTGAGTGCTTAAGTATCAAACAATTGAGTGAACAAATATGAAATGTAAACATTGATGAACACAATGGTTTGTATGAGGAAAAAGCCCTTGATCAATGAATGATCTCCGGCATAAAAAACCTCGGGTGATGGAAACTACCGATCACCAACTATATTGAACAAGAAAGATTACAACTTTGGAAATATTGAGCTTGTTACAATGAAAACTAAAGTATTGTGAGCGTAGTATTCGAGTGAATGTTCGCAGGTGTGTGTCCAATCAGAACTCCTGTGTCTATCAAGCTCAATATCCCATTAAATATCTAGCAAATCCTAAGAAACTAACTATCCGAAATTTCATCCATGCATCCACGTTCTCTATCAACGGTCATGACTCTCTTTGCACGTGCCATAATTAGCATATTCCTCCGATATTCCCGTGATGACTCAGCTTACTTCACATAATACCTGTAAACGTAAACTAAATACACAAGGAACAATTGTTAAAAAACATAGACTTAGATAAGGATCCAAAATCCCTAGACTTTTTGCGCCATTCGCTAAGGATCCGTGATCCAGGCTCAATCTCAGGATGGATGATCCTTAGCAAAAAATCCATGCCACAACAATTGCCCCCAAAATATGAGGAATTAATGGTAACTAAATGAGTCCTATTTCATTGATATCAGACTATCCGTTGGCCTGAAACTAGTTGTTACATGTGGACTAGCCGTTACTGCAGTGACGTCAGCGACAAGACCGCTCCTGCAACAATCATCATTATTTATAGGGAATAGATAAAGATGAGATTTCCATTTAAAATGTGAACTTTGCCATTTATATCCGCATCCCAAGAGTTTGAAAGGTATTCTCTCTTCTCTTCTTTAATACTTAGTTTTTCCCTTTTTTCTCTCTCTCATTCCATGGCGACAATGGCCACCCGATCCTCACCGATCAAGGATCCTGAGAAAGATAGCCCACCCAGGAGTCAAAATCTCCTAACTAACCCTTCGTCGGAGCTATGTCGATTTACTGATCCCGAAATTGATCAGCTGCACCCTTGCTTCCCGAAGGGTACCGTTTTCCGACCCTTCGATTCATCCACTAAGAGTGATTGTATGTCCAACACCTGGGTGTGCTTTCTAGTTGCTCCCTTTATGATAGGTTTCACTTATCCTTCCCGGCTTTCACCCAGAGCTTTTTCACCCTCACTGGCTTGTGCTATAGCCGAGGAATGCCTATGCTGTGGAGGGTTCTATATACCCTTGAACAGATCATAGCCAATGAAGGCATTAGCTTTGGACTTCACCAGCTCAAACAACTGTACAACCTTGTTAGCCATGGTTCCCACCGATTCCTCTTCAAAGCAAAGCTAGAACAGCGACATCCGATCCTCAATACCACAAAAAATGATAAGAACTAGAGAAATCTGTTCTTTTTCATCAGGAGAGACTCCATTCCTAATGGAAAAAGTCTTCCCAAAAAGTGGAACGTTGAGGGTAGGATATAGGATCCTTTAGACGAATCGGTAGAAAGGTATTTTATTCCTTTTTATCATATAAACATTACTAATCCTCAATATTTTTATGCTGCGACCGGCTTTGCATCTCTCCTGAAAACTCCTGCTACTGCATCAAGAATAGCCGCCTTTTGGGCCCAAGATTCAAGTGTCAGAACTTTCAAAGCAAAAAGAAAGAATCAGAGGAGACCAATTCTACACCTTTCACCATGTCAAGTAAGTCTCCGTACAATATTTGATAAATTATGCTAAAATTAAAAGTAAAGGTTCCTCGAAACTTATCTTTGTTTTAGGTGCTGCCAAATCTGCATCCAAAGCTGCTGCCAAGTCGGCCATCAAATTCGATCTTGGTGAGGTCGAAAGCATCATGTCCCCTAGCTCTTCTAGAAGAAGCTGGCCATAGGCCTAAGCCATTCGGAACCAAAAAAGGTGATCACCCGTGCCAAATCTGGGTAAAAAAGGAAGAAGCCGAGCGAGCCTGCCGGGGAAGCCTCTGATCCTGAACAACAAATCTTTGCCTTCATCTCTAAGGTAAGGATCACTGATCCTAATGTTTCGTGCACATTCCTTAAGAATCGATAATCTTGACCTGATACTCCGTTTATCGCAAAAAAATTGCTGAAATCCAAGCTGCCCAGAACCAACGTGTTGCCAATGCTGAAGAGCATTGTTATGGGAGAAATTCTGAGCCCATATCCTGAATTATATCCTGACTTAGTTATTGCTATTAACGATTAGCATACTAGACCAGGATATTGGTAACATCCTGAGCTAGTATCCTGGTGATTACTAATTATTCGCATGCAGGACATAGCTGCAAGATCACAACGTTCACGAAGACTCATTCACCTGAAGACTCGGTCTAAATGGTTAGAAGAAAGACATTGAAGCTGCAATACCTGGTCAACAACGTTAACTAGCGAATATTCCAAGGCATCCCATCATTTTAGGAGAGTTCGTTTTTCTTTGTAACTATAAATACCGGATAACCAGATCGATAGGTCACGACACTGAACTTTCTCTCGCAATTACACACAAACACTCTTCACTAGCGATTTTTGTAACACATACCAACGATCTGGGAATTATCCTGCACTGTATCCTGAGTTTTGAAGTAATAAGAAGAACGAGGCAGCTGCGATTATCAGCTCCCGAGGTTTTATGCCAGAGATCCAGATTGATCAAGGACTTTCCTCGTACATCTCCTGTCAACCTTTACATTTTCGTTCATTGTTTGATTGTTGATATAGCTCAATAGCCCGAGCTGTATCCTGAAAACTGTTTTTAAAAACAAGCAAACCAACACATTTTTCATAAACACTGCTAGCACACTACCTCACAAAACTAATTTGATCTCTATTTTGCTTAGGTAATTTTTGACCAAAACAATTTTGCGCCCACCGTGAGGCGAGTGGTGCTATTTCTACTAAAAGCTTTGTTAAAATCATTACTTGGCTTTTTGTTTTCAAACTTTTTTCACAACTGTTTTCGATGGCTTCGAAATCAAACATGAGCCCTTCCTCCACGCCTGCTACAACCTCTGCTACAACTGGTTCATTGCTTCCACCACCTTCATCTCGGGACACTCTACCTACTCAGAATGTCTACAGATCTGGTGTTCCAGAGAGAACTCCTATTATGGCTTCTAATGATGAAATTTTAGCTTTATTTGGTAATATACAGGATCAGATGAAGCAACAGCAGGAAACTAACCAAACGATAATGAGAGAAATACAATTCTTGAGGTCCAACTCCAAGAGACCTGCTGAGGATGTTGTCACTCCCTTGCAGCCCAGGAATCTGAACTTTAGTTCAGCGGTGTATACTGGGGATAATCAGGGCAATGTCGTACCAAGCCGTTCCCAGAGCAATGTTCCTGAGATACCCTCATCAGCCAGGATATCGACTGAAAGGGGCCCAGGATACGCTCCAGGATATGGCCAGAATCAACAAGCTGGTAACCTATCTAATAATGTTAATATTCTTGCTACTAACAATGTTGGATCTTTGCAGGATACAAGTGTAACCTCAGCACTCTGCAGAGAGCTTTAGAAACTGAAGGATATGATATCAAGTGTACCTAGGGTAGTGCAGCCCATACCGGAAGTATCCCAGGATAGTCACAACATATCCCGTTTTGCCCGCCACATTTGTGATGCTGAAATCCCAAAGAGATTCCAAACCCTTAACATGAAGCTTTATGATGGGATGACGGATCCTGAAGAGCATATTACCCAGTATAGGGAGAGGATGGAAGTGAATCCTATTCCACCTGATCTTAAAGAAGCATGTCTTTGCAAGGGCTTCGGCTCTACTCTGACAGGATCAACCTTGAAGTGGCTCTTAAGCGCCACGTCATTCAATTACATCATTTGCTCATTTGGTTAATTTGTTTAACTGTCAATTTTCTTGTAGTAGAAGCTTTGAAAAACTAACAAGTGACCTCTACAGGATAACATAGGGGCCTCAAGATTCCCTTAGGATTATGTGAATAAATTTAGTAGGGAATCCTTAGATATCCCACATCTTGATGTTGCTACAGTTATACAGGCATTCAAGATGGGATTACAAAAGGATTCTCCCTTTTATCAGGATCTTATAATGAATCCTTGCAGGAACTTGGACGAAGCTTGAAAGAGGGCTCTAAGATATATCAGGCTTGAGGACGACAAGAAAATGCAAGAGAGGCTGAATTCATCCTCAACATATGAATCAACTAACAGGAAGTCAGAATCCTCGTACAAGCCATATCGCTCTAAGACATATGGCAGGAATGACAGCAAAAAAGTAAATGTTGTTGAGGACAAAGATCCTAAGGAGTATCCTGAGTTATCTGAATACTGTTTTTCGGTTAATACTCCTGAATTAATATATGCAATGCAGGTTTTAGGAGATAAAGCAAAGTGGTCAAGGAAGAACCAACAAAAAGCTTATTGGAAAGATAAGTCCAAGTGGTGCGCCTTCCATGAAGATTTTGGACATATGATGGAAGATTGCATAGCCCTGAGAAAGGAGATAAGCTATCTACTAAGCAAAGGGTACTTAAAAGATCTCATCGGCAGGAAGAAGAATAAGGGTTAGGACACTGACAAGGATCCTGAACGAGCAGCATCGCCTCCCCCAGACGCCAAGATAATCAATTTCATATCTGGAGGATCCGATATATGCGAAATCTCTTATTCTGCAGCTAAGAGGCATGCCAAAGAGGAAAAGTCAGAAAGAGGGGAGAAGCTGACGAGGGTGACAACACTTACAACTGACAAAGTGATAACGTTCGACAGTGAAGACCGGGATAGTATTCAGGACCCTCATCATGATGGTCTGGTAATCACTTTGTATATTGCTAACCATTTTGTGCACAGGATATTGGTGGACAATGGTAGCTCGGTCAACATCATTCAACTAGAGACCTTGAAGAGGATGAACATCCCATAAATGGAGATTACCTCGAAGTCCATTGTGCTTGTAGGGTTCAGTGGAGAAGCGAAGAACACGGTTGGAGAGATAAAGCTGCCTGTATACGTTGAAGGAGTGAATTCGATGCAACGATTTTGTGTCATGGACTCGTTATCCTGCTATAATATTATATTAGGCAGGCCATGGATTCATGATATGAAAGTTGTGCCTTCCACCTATCATCAATGTGTCAAAGATCCCTACTCCTTGGGGGTAGTCAAAGTGGAAAGCGACCAACAGGAGGCGAAGGAATGCTACTCCTCTTCGATGAAGGCATCAAAAAAATCCAGGGCAGGATAGTAATTAAAGATACAAGCCCATGATATCGTGGAAACTTCGGAGTAGGATGTTAAAAAAGTTGTCCTGGACCAGGATAATCCAGATATCTCGGTGCTTGTAGGAACCAATATCCCTCAGGATATTGAGAGTCAGCTTACTAACTTTGTGAAATGCATGATGTCCACGTTAGCATGGAAACACAAAGACATGACAGGTATATCGAAAGATATTATAACTCACAAACTTGGAATTGGCAAATCCTTCAGGCCCATTCAACAAAAGAGAAGGAAATTCGCTCCTGAAAGGAATGCGATTATACAAGAGGAGGTTGAAAGGTTGTTGAAGTCCAAGATGATTAGGGAAGTTAAATTTCCTAAGTGGCTAGCAAACGTGGTGGTGGTCCAGAAGAAGAATGGGAAGTGGAGAGTTTGTGTAGATTACACAGACCTCAATAAAGCCTGCCCTAAAGACCCGTTCCCATTACCATATAGATTCGATGGTAGATGCAACTGCCGGTCATGAAATGCTCACCTTTATGGATTCATCCTAAGGATTTCAGCAAATCCAAATGGAGCCATCCGACCAAGAAGACACAGCATTCAAGACACCAACAGGTATATACTGTTATACTGCCATGCCTTTTGGTTTAAAAAATGCAGGGGCAACATACCAGAGGCTAGTCAATATGATGTTTAAAGACAAACTGGGGGACACGATGGAGGTGCATATTGACGATATGGTGGTAAAATCTAAGAAAGCCGAGGATCATCTTCAGGATCTTGAATGTGCTTTCAATATCCTAGACCAGTATAATATGAAGCTGAATCCTGCTAAGTTTCACTTCGGAGTGGGCGCAGGAAAATTTTTAGGATATATGGTGACCAAGAGGGGAATAGAAGCAAGCCTAGAACAAATTAAAGCTTTCCTGGATCTCAAATCACTATCCAACATGAAGGATGTGCAAAGATTAATAGGATTGGTAGCAGCGTTGAATAGGTTCATATCAAGATCCTCGGAAAATGCAAGGAATTTTACAATATCCTAAAGAAGAACAAAAAATTTGAATGGGAAGAAAGACATGAAGTTGCTCTACAATAACTGAAACAATATCTTTCAAGTGCACCCCTGTTGATGAAGCCCGAGGATGGTGAACCCTTATCCCTATACCTTGCAGTATCGGGAAACACAGTAAGTGTTGTCCTGGTAAAGGATCATGAAGGTCAGTAGTATCCTGTTTATTATGTTAGTAAAAGTTTGTTAGATGCTGAAACTAGATATTCACACTTAGAAAAATTGATATTAGCTCTAGTCATGGTATCAACTAAGCTTAGACATTACTTTGAAACACATAGGATTTATGTCAAAAACAATTATCCTGTTAAAAAAGTGCTTAGGAAACCTGAGATGTCTGGTAGGATGGCTAAGTGGTCCGTAAAACTAAGTTCATACGATTTAGTATGTGAACCTACAAATGCTATAAAGTCTCAGGCTCTACCAGACTTTGTGGCTGATTTTAATAGTGATATCCAAAATGAGGCTGACCTAGAAGTACAACAACTAGGTGAGAATTCAGGATCTTGGATATTGTATGCTGATGGTGCATCCAATGTAAGAGGTGCGGACTAGGGATACTACTAAAATCGCCACAGGGGGACATATTACCCCAGGCTATTAGATGTGAATTTCCTGCTACTAATAATGAAGCTAAGTATGAAGCCCTGATAATAGGATTAGAATTGGCTAAGAATATGAATGTTAAATGTTTACAAGTGTATGTTAATTCCCTGTTGATTACTAACCATTTCAATGGATCTTATGCAGTCAAAGGTGAAAAGTTAGCTGAATATCTTGAAATTGTTAAAAAATTAGCAGGATATTTTGAAAATTTTACTCTTGAACAGGTACCAAGAGAAGAAAATGCTGAAGCAGACGCTCTTGCAAATTTAGGATCTACTGTCAGGATACCGGAAGGAACTCAGATACCATTACTACATATCCTATACCCGGCTATGGAACTTTTCAAGTCTCAGGATAAGGAAGTAGTAACTGTGCAGGATCCTGGTGATGGATATCCTGAGAAGAATCCTGAATCCTGGATGACTCCAATTGTGAAGTATCTTAACGTAGGAGATATCCCAAAGGATGAAAGTCCCAATGCTTTCAGAATGAAGGTATCCCGTTTTACTATCATAAATAATGTTTTGTATAAGAAATCCCTTGCAGGTCCATATCTATGGTGCTTGGAAGATCCTGAAACCAAGGAGGTACTTCAGGATATACATGAAGGAGATTGTGGCAACCATACTGGGGGCAGATCTTTATTCTCAAAAGTGTTGAGAACAGGATATTACTGGCCGACCATGAGGAAGGATGCTGCAGAGTATGCTCGAAAATGTGATGCATGCCAGAGACACAACAATATACTACATCAACCTGCCGAACCATTTATCCCATCATATCCCCTTGGCCATTTATGAAGTGGGGGATGGATATAGTGGGGAACCAACCTAAGGCTCTGGGAGGAAAGGTCTTTATGTTGGCAATGACGAATTATTTTTCCAAGTCGGTTGAAGCAGAAGCCTTTGTCCAAGTAAGGGATCAAGAACTGGTATCTTTCATCAAGAGGAATATCCTGACAAGATTCGGGATACTGGCCGAGATAATTTGGGACAGTGGCTCTCAATTTATCACCAAAAGAACCATGGATTTTTGTAAAAATTGGGGAATCAAGATGATCACGTCAACACCGGTGCATCCTCAGGCTAATGGACAAGCAAAATCCTCCAACAAGATAATTGTCAATAACTTGAAGAAAAGGTTAGGTGCCAAGAAAGGACAATAGGCTGAAAAACTACCATTTGTATTGTGGGCTGATAGAACAACAGTGAAGAATGCTACTGGACAAACTCCATTCTCATTAGTATTTGGGACAGAAGTAGTGATTCGAACAGAGATAGTGATACCTATGGCAAGATCAAGCCTACGGGATCCTGAAGCGAATCCTGAAGTCTCATGTCAAGAACTAGATACTGTTGACGAAACAAGGGATGCAACAAAACTAAGGATGGCGGCTTATCCACAAAGGATAGCCAAGTCATATAATAAGAATTTAAGGACTCGGAGGTTCCGAGTTGGAGATTGGGTTTTGAGGAAAGCATTTTAGAATACAACCAATCCTGTTGATGGGAAGTTAGCCCCAAAATGGGAAGGACCATATGAAATTGAATCAGAGTCAGGAAAAGGAGCATACCGACTCAAAACTATGGAATGGGATATGTTGCCAAGATCCTGGAATGCTATACATCTTAAAGCTTATTTCAAGTGAGTTTAGGATTTACTTTCTGACTCAGGATGGTATGAATTCTATCTCTTTTAAATATATTTAATTTAATATTCTTTGAAACCCAATACTGACTTAAGCATCGGAGGGGTGTTAGCCAAGCTAACACCCACCTTAGTTTGAAGGTGTCTTGTAGGATATGCTTCAGGATATTAACTCAAGATGGACCGAAAGATTAGAGGATTGGCCCCCTCTCTGACGTTAAGGGATACATATCCCTTCATAGGTTTAAAGGTATTCACCTTTCTCCCAAATTGGGTTTAAACACCCAGTCTGGAGTGCAAGTATCCAGGAATAGTTCAAGATAGCGGGACCAGTTCATGTAACAATGGTTGACAATTTTGTTATTATTGGCTATATCCTGGATCCTTAAGGTATATGAGGATTAATCACCCTCTCTCGCGAAAGGGTATTTTCATACTCTCTAAGGTCTATAGCTTTTCACCTTTCTAAGTCTTGGATTTTGTACACTCCCGCTTGTAGTGCATGGATACTAACGGTTTAACCCCAGGATATCGAGGTTTTATCCCTAGTTAAACTAAAGTTGTTAACAAATTCTAAAGATATAGCAGATTATGATTGTGTTCATACACATTCTTTTGTGGAGAAAAAGCTACAAAGCTTAGTCACTAAGTGAAGAAATACTCAAGTATGTCATGCACTGATGCAAAATCCTGCACAGACAGGGGACACCCATGCCGGGGACATTGCAAACGGTTTGAAGATTGAAGTTGGAAGTTATCGCCTAAGTGTTGCTGGTATGGTTTTTTATTTTTAGTTTTGAAAGCCTTATCTAAATGATCTAAGTTCTTTCATAAGGTCATATTTAATCGAGTTTTTGTCTAGCATTTTGGTTAAAGATGACAAAGGTATTAAACATTTCATCAGTATCCTTACCAGGATATTTAAAACATGTCTTTCAAAACAAAAACATAACAACAACATATAAGGCTAAAAGATTAGTCTATTATTAGCAACCCAAAACGTCACACTCTTGGCTTCGTCTTAAACTAAGACCCATCCACCAAGAGTATGATAAGTTCTAAGGAATATAAACATTGATGACCGAAGGCTTCGTCCTGGAACCCAGGATCCCTCCACCATCGGTCATCATAAAGTACTAATATTTAAAGTGCAGGAAAAGTAAATTGTTTAGGGGCTACAGACCATCAAATTTTCAAAAAAGTGGGCTCCGGTCTAGGCATCAATATCTATCATCGCCCACTTCGCTGCCCTCACGCTGCAGCACCTTCAACAGCATCCTTGGCAGCATCACCTACCACACCTTCACCATCACCACAGCCTCGCCACCGGCATCTGCTCCAGCATCACCCTCAGGATCCTTTTCAGTCTCAACCGTCACCTCAGCCGCCTTGGAAGACTCACCAGCTCCGAATTTGACAGCATATGGCACAGGATTGCCGCCGAGATCCTTCAGCTTTGCCTCCCAAGCACTGATGTTCCAAGTAGGGCATTCAAAGCCCGCATCCTTGGCCTCATAAGCCATCTTCAATCTGGCTTGGAGGAGGGAAATTACCACGGACCCTTTGAGGCTATCACGGTAGGAGACCATATCTTTCTCATGTTAGGCTTGTGCAGCATCCAGTTTGGCCTGAGTGTCAGAAGTAGCTTTCTCGAGAGCGGCCTTAGCATCATGGGAGATCTTTTTCAGTTTGTCCTCATAAAAGCGGGTCCTGGTGGCAGCCATTGTCCTCAGCTCCTCGACGGTTGTCTCTGCTTGTTTGGCCCTGTAATCATGAAAAACGGCTGTCCCATAAGCTTCCTCGTACATTGCCAGCAGACGGTTTAGGCCCTACAAAGCCGGACACAGGTATCAATATATATGTTCTGGATATTACTTCAGTATATGAGGATTCGGATATTTACCTGGTTAATCAGACCACTGGATTCTACGAACCCAAGGTTCTCATAAACAAAGACTTCAGCAGATGCAGCGGGAGAGTCTATCTCCTTTCTCTTTCGGGAACTAGAAGCCCGGGGCCTTGAGGAGGAGGAAGGCTTAGGAACAACAACAGGTTTGGAGCTTGAAGAGGGCTTTGATGCAGAGGAAGGCTTGGGGCTTGGCTCTTTCTTCACTGGTGCAGGTTTAGAGTAGCTGTCCAACTCATCGAGGTCGAAAACCTCATGGATGTTGGCTGGTCATGCACGAACAAGGAAGTAATTTTAAACTTAATTAATGAATATCCTGACTAACAGAATATATGCAGGATATTAAACAGTATCCTTACCAGACATGTTCGAGTTTGAGTGTTGGGTTGAGGATGATGGAGGTGGAATGAAACTTCTTTTGGAGTCCGGAAGCTGGTAGATGGCTTTGATCCTCTTCTCTGAAGCAGCGAGGGGAGGTGCTAGTTTCATGAAGTCAGCTGCATGAAACATGAGGAAGATATTAGACAGGATATTGAACATGATATATCTAAGGATAACCCTAAAATCCTAGTTCCTACCCTTGGTTAATCACTTCACCAGATAATCTGCTCCACCGGGAATTGAATCTCTTTTTACAAAAAAGAACTTGGATTTCCATTCCTCTTCATTCCTAGTGGCCCGGAGTATCAAATGATCGCTGGAAGTGGAGTAAAACAGGAACCGATTAGACCCATGGGATCTTAGCCGGTAAGCAATGGGGAGATCATTGACACAGAGCTCAGGAATGTGCTCATTCTTGATGCGATCAAGAACTGCCAGAACCCTCCAAAGCATGGGCATGGTTTGGCGGAAACTAAGGCCGGTGGTGTGAAAGAAATCGGTGATGAAATCAGAAAAGGGAAATCAGAGACCCAAGGTAAATGGATAAGCATTAAAACAGAGCCACTCATCGGACGCCATATCTGATCGGATTTCCCGACCATATGGCCAGAATACCGTCCCTTCCGGGAAGATACCCAAAGTCCTGAGTACCGACAGGTGTGCATTGTCAAAAGAACAAACTTCTTTCTCTGGATTTTGAAGAGGTTTTGTGGCGTGAACGAAGGTGCAGAGTCATCGGAGCTTGATCTCGTCTGTCTTGGTAATATCTTCACCAGAATTAGAAAATAGGAAAAAGAAAAGGAATGAAGAAGGGAAGAAATATGTTACCTTTTGATTTCTTGAAAGACAAATGAGGATAGAGATGAAGCAATATAGGGGGATGATGAGTGTTTATAGCCTGAGCGGTTGCAAGTTGTCACATTAAAGTCTTATCTCGTAATTACCTTGAAGCTCATGAAAAATGTAACCGTTAGTGCTCAGTATCCTCAAACGGTAACATTTTTGGGGACAATTGTTATGGGAGAAATTCTGAGCCCATATCCTGAATTATATCCTGACTTAATTATTGTTGTTAACGATTACGATACCAGACCAGGATATTGGTAACATCCAGAGGCAGTATCCTGGTGATTACATTATTCGCATGCATGACATGGCTGCAAGATCATAACGTTCACGAAGACTCATTCACCTAAAGAATCGGTCTAAATGGTTAGAAGAAAGACATTGAAGCCGCAATACCTGGTCAACAAAGTTCACTAGCGAATATTCCAAGGCATTCCATCATTTTAGAAGAGTTCATTTTTCTTTGTAACTATAAATTCCGGATAACCAGATCGATAGGTCACGGCACTTACACTCACTACTTTCAAGTTCTAACACTTTCTCTCGCAATTACACACAAACACTCTTCACTAGACATTTTTGTAACACATAGCAACTGTTAGGGGCTGATTTTTAGCATGTCTGGATCATTTATCCTGAGGCTTAACCTGAATCATTTATCCTTAGCATATGAAGCAGGGAGTCTGAGGATCAAGGATCCGTATCTATATGTATGCTTACTAACAATTGTTTCCTTGTTTGTTTAACATCTGAATGCAGGCCTTGGACAAGGAAAGACTTGTTCTAACTGGGAATCGTGGGAAATATGCTTATAATTCCAGCGCTGCAAAGAGCGTCATGACCGTTGGTGAAAAACGTGGGTGCATGGCTAAAATTTCCGATAGTTAGTTCGTTGAGATGAGCTAGATATTGAATGGGATTTGAGCTTGATAGAACACACCTTTTTTGATATACAACACTTCTGCTACTCTCTCTCGAACACACACACACTAGGAATCATTGTAACAAGCTCAATACCTCCAAAGTTGTAATCTTATTTGTTCAATATAGTTGACAGTGATAGTTTTCACTATCCGAGGTTTTTTATGCCGGAGATCAATTGCTGATTAAGGGCTTTTTCCTCGTACAAAAATCTTTGTGTTTATCACCATTTACATTTCTAGTTTGTTCAAACATTCATTCGTCATTCAAGCACTCAACCTCACATTCAAAGTTTGGTTACATTATCCTTAATCAGTTTTTTGACCAAAACAGTTTTGCGCCCACCGTGGGGCAATCGCTGCTTCAATTCTAAAAACTCATTCATTTCATTCATTTCTATTCATTTCCATCAATCACATGGCTTCTCAGGGAAAATCCAGTTCAAGTGCCATATCAGCGGCTACCACATCTCAGCCTAGTGCATCATTGCCACCTATTCCTGCTGTATATCAGAAGAATACTGAGAATCCTCAGAAGAAAAGTACTCCTTTTTACACAGGATCAAAAACCTCTACTGTTTCTTCATCTACAGTTACTAACAATGATGTTTCTATCTTGATTTTGCAGATTAAGAATTACATGGAGAAGCAGGACAAAACCAACCAAAGGATCCTTAGGGAGATTGATGAAATCAAAAAGCAAAAGATATCAATGGAGGATCACTCTCCGCTGATACCCAGATCATTGGATTTCACTTCTCTAGCATCAGCAATCCAACATTCTAGGGGACCTGGTGTTCAAGTCCAAGATCCCTCCATTTACTAGCAGGGATCAATGGCGATGACACAGGCTCAAGGATCCTTAGGATTGCTGCATGGATCATTGGCAATGACGCAGCCACACGCATCTCATTACCAGCCTTGTGGATCCTCATCACAATCTTCAGGATCATCGTGTCAGCATCAAGGAGGCTATCTCAATTCAGGAGGATATTTGGAGACAGTTGAACCAAAGGAATCCTATTTCCTGCATCAAGGACCCTTCCCTCAGAATCAAGGATCCTTTCCTCAGAACCAAGGATCCTCTGTATGGGACAAGGGTCAAGGATCCTCCTCTCAGGTTCAAGGATCCATGCAGTATCCTTCAAGTCCTTCAGCACCCGTGTATCCTGGACCCAATGCTTTTCGGGATCAAGGATCCTCAGGAAGTCAGATATTCAAGGATTCTGAAGTTCACAAAGGGGACTTCATCCCTATGCAGACTATTGCTTCATCTGGTCCAACTATTGCACCTGAAGTGTCCACTTTTGGATACACTTCTACGATACTGATTCCAAACCAATCAGGAGGTAACAATTTCAATACATCTTTTGGTACTAATTGTGGTTCCATGCAGGATACAGGTATCAATCAGGCTATGGCAAAGGAACTTCAGAAGCTTAAGGATATGATATCCGGTGTCTCGGGGGTGGTTAAGCCCATTCCTGAGATCCCGGATGGAAGTCACAGGGTGTCTCATTTCGCACCTCCAATATGCAATGTTGAGATACCAAAACGCTTTCAAACCCCCAACATGAAGTTGTACGATGGCACGACTGATCCGGAGGAGCATGTGGCACAATACCGGGAAAGAATGGAGATCAATCCCATTCTAGAAAGGTTAAAGGAAGCCTGTCTTTGTAAGGGCTTCGGATCCACACTCACTGGATCAGCACTCAAATGACTGCTAAGTATTCCTCCCTACTCAATTACTTCATTTTCTCATTTAGTTAATTTATTAAATAATCAGTTTTCATGTAGTAGAACCTTTGAACGATTAACTAGTGATTTATATAGGGTAACACAGGGTCATGATGAATCATTGAGAGATTACATCACTAAGTTTAGTTGAGAATCCTTAGAAATTCCTAATTTGGATATTGCCACTGCTGTAGAGGCATTCAAAATGGGCGTGCTTAAGGACTCCTCTTTTTATGTTGACCTTGTTATGACACCTTGCAGGAATTTAGATGAAGTAAGAAACAGGGCATTGAGGTTCATTCATTTAGAAGATGAAAAAAGGATCCAGGAGAGACTCTCAAGATCCTCAAAACAGGAAAAGCAAGGATCATTCTTTAAGAATAATCGATCCAAGCCATATTCTAAACATGACAATCACAATGTGAATGCAGTTGAACAAGATGAAGATGATGAGGATTATCCTCCAATATCTGAATATTGTTTTTCTGTGGATAATCATGAACTAATACTCGCTATGCAGAATTTAGGTGACAAGGCTAGATGGCCAAGGAAAACTGATAAACATGGAGCTACTAAGGATAAATCCAAGTGTTGTGCTTACCATGAGGATTTTGGCCACCTTACTGATGAATGTATAGCGTTGAGGAAGGAGATTGGTTATCTTCTCAGCAAAGGATATTTGAAGGAACTGCTAGGAAGGAAACGTTCAAGGACTCAGGATACTGAAAAAGTGCCTGAAAGGGCTCCTCCTCCTCCAGCAGAAGCTCAAATCATAAACTTTATTTCCAAAGGCTCTGATATCTGTGGAACTTTGTTTTCAACGGCTAAAAGGCATGCTAAGGAGACGAAGATGGAGAATGGGGAGAGACCAGTTCAAACATCTACCCTCACACAGCAAAAAGTGATATCCTTTGATGAGGAGGATCACGTAGACATTAATGATCCTCAACATGATGGTCTTATCATTACCTTGTTTATCTCTAATCATTTTGTTCGCATGATTCTTATTGATGGAGGGAGTTCAGTAAACATAATCCAGTTGGATGTCCTCAAAAAGATGAACATCCCTGAATCTGAGGTCATACCAAGATCATCGGTGCTCGTGGGATTCATTGGGGAAACCAAGAATACATTGGGGGACATCAAACTTCCAATTTACATAGAGAGAGTGAATTCTATCAAAAAA
Source organism: Scalesia atractyloides (assembly GCA_947069175.1). Classification (NCBI taxonomy): domain Eukaryota; kingdom Viridiplantae; phylum Streptophyta; class Magnoliopsida; order Asterales; family Asteraceae; genus Scalesia; species Scalesia atractyloides. The sequence goes on from CAMTDV010000017.1 coordinate 59,848,355, forward strand.
TTATGTGTAATAGATAGCTTATCTTGCTGTAATGTTATCCTTGGCAGGCCATGGATACATGACATGAAGGCAGTCCCATCAACATACCACCAATGTGTCAAGCTTTCAAGTCCATGGGGAATAGTCAAGATTGAAAGTGATCAGCAAGAGGCAAAGATTTGCTACACTTCCTCAATGAGACCTGCTTCCAAGTCTAGGGAAGCATAGCAATCAAAGCATCCTCCAAGAGACGTCTTGGAGGCAAGAGAACAGGACGTCAAGGATATACTCTTAGATCCTGAGGATCCTGAATCCAAGGTGTATATAGGATCCGGGATCCAGGAGAGCATAGAGCAGGATCTAGTTTCCTTCCTTAAACAAAGAAAATCTACCTTCGCCTGGAAGCACAAAGATATGACAGGTATATCTAAGGATGTTATTACTCATAAACTTAGCATTGACAGGTCTTTCAGGCCAATTCACCAAAAGAGAAGAAAGTTTGCTCCTGAAAGAAATGCAATCATCCAAGAGGAGGTAGATAAATTGCTAAGGGCAGGAATGATTAGAGAAGTCAGGTATCCAAGATGGTTAGCCAATGCGGTTGTTGTTTAAAACAAAAATGGAAAGTGGAGGGTGTGTGTCGTTTTTACTGACTTAAACAAGGCATGTCCCAAGGATCCTTTCCCTTTACCCCACATTGACTCCATGGTGGATGCCACGGCGGGTCATTAGTTGTTAACTTTTATGGATGCTTCGTCTGGATTTCAACAAATTAAGATGGAACCATCTGATCAAGAGGATACAACGTTCATGACACCCACCGGCATATATTGTTACATTGTTATGCCCTTTGGTTTAAAAAATGCAGGTGCTACGTACCAGAGGCTGGTGAATATGATGTTCAAAGAGCAACTTGGGCATACAATGGAAGTATACATAGATGATATGGTGGTCAAGTCTAAAGGAGCTGAGGATCACCTTAAGGATCTCGAAGAAGCATTCAATATCCTTGACCGATACAATATGAAACTGAATCCTTCCAAATGCCATTTTGGAGTTAAAGCTGGAAAGTTCTTAGGATATATGGTGACCAAGAGAGGGATCGAAGCAAGTCTGGAGCAGATAAAGGCTATAATCAACATCAGGTCGCCTGCCAACGCTAAGGATGTGCAAAGATTGACAGGAAGAATCGTCGCCCTGACCAGATTCATTTCAAAATCCTCAAAGATGCAAGGATTTCTATGATATTATGAGGAAGAATAAGAAGTTCGAGTGGACGGAGAAGCATGAAGCTGCTCTACAGGCTCTCAAGGATTACCTATCCTCAGCACTGGCTTTAATGAAACCTGAAAATGAGGAACCATTATCCTTATACCTAGCTGTTTCAGGTAAAGCAATAAGTGCAGTCCTTGTTAAGGATCATGAAGGCCAACAACATCCGGTATACTATGTATGTAAAAGTTTACTTGATGCTGAGGCCAGGTATTCTCATTTAGAAAAACTTATTCTTGCTCTAATCATGGCTTCGACTAAGTTAAGACATTATTTTGAAACTCATACTATTGTTGTAAAAACTAACTTTCCTATCAAGAACGTTCTTAGGAAAACAGATATGTCGGGGAGAATGGCAAAATGGGTTGTTAAACTTAGTGCATATAACATTAAGTATGAGCCTAGAACTGCTATTAAATCCCAAGCTTTGCTGACTTTGTGGCTGATTTCAGTAGTGATCTACAAAGAGAAGCTGAGTTGGAGGTACAACAACTTGAGGAGACCAAGGATCCTTGGACACTCTTCACAGATGGAGCCTCGAATGTCAAAGGAACTGGACTAGGCTTACTACTAAAATCGCCACAGGGGGACATTATACCCCAATCAATAGCATGTGAATTCCAAACCACTAATAACGAGGCAGAGTATGAGGCCTTAATAACAGGTTTGCAATTAGCTAAGCACATGAGGATCAGGTATCTTCAAGTATTTGTAGATTCTTTATTGATCACTAATCATTATAACGGATCTATGTTGTCAAAGGTGAAAAGCTAAATAAATATTTGGATATAGTCAAGAAATTGGTGGATTCTTTTGCTTTTTTCAGTCTAACATAGGTACCCAGGGAAGAAAATGCAGAAGCAGATGCCTTGGCTAATTTGGGATCCTCATTGAAGATGTCTGGTGATGTGAAGATACCCATTATCCATGTTCTAACTCTTGCAATCGAGGAGAGTGAGACAATGGAAATAGTGGACGATGCTGCAATCGTACCTAGGGATGAGGCACAATCAACTCCAGGATCATGGATTCTTCCAATCCTGAATTATATCCAAAATGGGGAAGTTCCCATTAGGGAAAATCCTAGAGCCTTCAAGATAAAAGTATCCCAATTTACTATCATTAATAACATGTTATATAAGAGATCTCTTGCAGGACCCTATCTACGATGTATTGAGGATCATGAGATCCAAGAAGTCTTGAAGGACTTTCATGAAAGAGATTGTGGAAATCATACTAGGGGCAGAGCACTATATTCAAGGATCCTCAAAACAGGATATTATTGGCCTACAATGAAGAAGGATGCTATGGAATATGCAAGGAAATGTGATGCTTGCCAAAGACACATCAATATCCTTCATCAGCCCGCATAGCCACTGCATCCTATATCCTCCTCTTGGCCATTTATGAGATGGGGAATGGATATCGTGGTCAAGCTTCCCAAGGCACCAGGAGGAAAAATGTTCATGTCAGCTATGACTGACTATTTCTCCAAGTGGATAGAAGCTGAAGCCTTTGCTCAAGTCAGAGAAAAGGAAGTTATATCCTTTATTAAAAGAAATATCATTACTAGATTTGGTATTCCTTCGAGATTGTTTGTGATAACGGATCCCAGTTTATTGGGAATCGTACTACTAACTTTTGTGACAGCTGGGGATTAGGATGATAACATCAACACCAGTCCACCCACAAGCTAATGGCCAGGCAGAATCATCCAACAAGATCATCATCAACAATTTGAAGAAAAAGTTTGGATCAAAGAAAGGAAAGTGGGCTGAAGAACTACCATATGTCCTATGGGCAGATAGAACAACTCCCTAGAATGCTACGGGTCAAACTTCTTTTTCCTTAGTCTTTGGAGCTGAAGCAGTGATCCCTACAGAAATGGTAGTACCCACAGCCAGAACAAGCATCCGTGATCCGGAAGCAAATATCAAGACTCTAAATCAAGACTTGGACATTGTGGAAGAGCTTAGAGATATGGCAAGAGTAAGGATGGCTAGCTATCAACAGAGAATGGCTGGTGCTTACAATAGAAATGTAAGGGTCAGAAGGTTTCAAGTTGGTGACATGGTATTAAGGAAGGCGTTCCAGAATACCACGCACCCTTCCGATGGTAAATTAGCACCAAAATGGGAAGGCCCCGATCTAATTGAAGCCGAGGTAGGAAAGGGGGCATATCGATTACTGACTATGGATGGTGATCTTCTTCCAAGAGCTTGGAATGCTATCCACCTAAAAAAGTATTTTATGTAAAGGATCAGGGATCCTTAAGTATCCTAGTTATCAATTAAGGTCGAAGGATCCTCAAAGGATATGAGATTCTTGATTCAGTAACATTTAACTAATGCTTTCATTTTTATTATACTTCTTATAAAGTAAGGATGTTGAATTTTCAACATTCAACCTTATCAAGCTTTAAGTTTTGCGGAAATTATTACAAAGGATCAAGAGGTTGGCCACCTCTCCAAGACTTTGGGCATTTCCCAAGCTTAAGGTATCCAATACTTTGTACGGTTTAAAGGTTTTCATCTTTCACACGAATTGGGTTTTGACACCCCGCCAATAGCGCACGCTATCCAAGTATAGTTCGAGGCAATGGGACCAGTACCCACTTTAGGGGCTGACAATTTCATTGATGTTGGCTATATTTAGGATCCTAAGTATAATGGTAGACGTACCATACATCCGTTCCTAAGGTTTCTAACGTTTTCACGTTAGCTAAGGTTTCGACATTTTCATATCGCTCACGATTGGATAGATGCCAGTTTGGGCCATACTCCAGTTTACACCAGTTATTTGGGCTTGTCCCCAGTTATTTGGGCATGTCCTCAGTTATTTGGGCTTGTCCCCAGCTATTTAGGCTTGTCCCCAGTTACCGATGAGTCATTCAATTGATGTTTGGCTTAGTCCCAAGTTGTGTGTTATAACAGGTCCCTGAAGCTTTATAAGTAAGGATCCTGGATCTTGCAGTTCTACTGATTTCTATTCCGTATTTTTCGATTGTAAAATTTAAGGATAAAGAATCCTAACTTGGATTCACTGGTATGATCTTTCTTTTGCATTTGCTTTATTTCTGGCTTATCTATGTTACCCTAATCCTTTGACAACAGGATGTATGATCCTTGATCATGAGACGTTCAATTCTGGAGCAATATGTTTTCATAAATACTTTGTATACTTTTTAACACCTTATGGATTTTTCAGTTAAGTATCCAGAAATTTTTCCAAAATATATAGCGTTAAACATACTCAAAAAGAAAAGTGACAACAACAAAGATAGTCAAAAGCTTAAAGTTTTATTTATTTATAAAAACCCTTTTTAAAGGTTGTCAAAATTGCTAACTCAAGCTTCTACCAGCAAAATGTGGCCCGTCCACTTGGGTTAGCAAAGGGTGTCCATACTAACGGTTCATTAAGTGCAGGGAAATAAAAGGCGGGGGGAATCAAAGGCTTCATCCTCCACAAACAGAAGGACCCATCCACCTTTGTTACCCCCTATTGTTCAAAGGATCAGTGATCCTTAAACCTAATAAACTATTGTTTAGTTACAGACCATCATTGTTTGAAATCAAAACACCAACAACCAAAAGACATAAAAAATGGGCTTCGGCCACGTCTAGAAATTTCCATCATCGCCCATTGGTGCAGCCTACTCCTTCGCTGCTTCACCATCCTTGCCTTCACCAGCCTCGCCACCTTCACCCTCCTTAGCACCGCTAGTACCGGCCTCCGGCGTTGGCACCTCGTCAAGCTCAGGCTCCAGCTCTCCTCCAAGCTCCACTAGCCTCACCTTCCAGCCGAGAAGATCCCATTCAGACCTATCAAATGAAGGATCCAAGGCTTGCTGCACGATCTTGATCCTGGCTCCGAGAATGGCTTGGGCTGCACAAACCTTAGCCTCATCAGCATCCTCCATCCTGACTTTCTTAGCCTGGATGTCGTTGATCATGATCCGCTTCTCCAAGCTATTGACCTCCTTCTCCAGCTGGGAGATCTTCTTGTCTTTGGCGGTTAGGAAGGTACGGGGTCTGTAATTGTATCCTCAGCATCGGATAAGCGCTTGGTCAGCACAACTTAGATTTGCGCTATTTTCTGCAAGAACAGTGGGAAGGATAAGTGATCCTCGATATGAACGTTTTAACCTGAGCATAAGTGATCCTTACCTCAGAGGCAAAATCATAGATCTGCTGCTCAAGCTAAGGAATGTCATCAGAAGGCTCAGTAGGCTTCTTCCTCTTGGACCCGGCTCGAGCCTTAGCAGCGACGAGTTTAGGCTCTGGGAAGCTGGCTCCTTTGCCTGATTCTTTTTTGACGGACCGGAGAGAAATGATGTTGTCCACATCCTCCAAGGCAAACTTGCTGATGGACTTGCTGGTGGATTACTGAGCGCCTACATTACAAGAAAGAGATAAGTTTTCTATTCATTTTCTTATATATATATATATATATATATACATACATATAACTCTCGCTTTAAAGAAAATTTATTGTTTGCAAATAGAAAACTTACTTAACATTGTGTAGGAGCTTGAATGTTCTAATTGTTGGATCCAAACTCCAGAACAGAGCAACCCTTTCTTCAGTTCCAGGAGAATTGGCAAGGCAGGCAAAATTACTCATTGCATGCAAATAAAATAAAACAAGTTAGCGATGGAAAAGAAACTTTCTACAAAGCTAATACGAGGGTCCTATATCCTACCCTTCAAGACCCATTTCATGGGCAGACTATTCCCTTCTGGAATAGAGTCCCTTCGCACAAAGAAGAACTGATTCTTCCATGTGGAACCGTTTTGAGTGGTCTTGATGATGGGAACTTGTTGGTGAGGTTTGGCCTTCAACAAGTATCGATTAGAACCATGGTTAACGAGGCTGTAAAGATAGGAAAGCTCAGATAGGGTGAAATGGATTCCTTCATGTTTAATAAGTTGCTCTATGGTGAACAGTACCCTCCACAACATCGGCATGACTTGACAATAACTCATGCCGGTAAGGGTGAAAAACCCTTGGGTAAAGCTAGGGAATGGGTATGTGTAACCAAGAAGGAAAGGTAGAACAGGGAAGCATGCCCAGATAGGGGACATGGCGTCGCTCTTCATGGTGGCATCATACGGCCTGAAAACCGCCGTCGGAGGGAAACAAGGGCGCCGGCCGTCGATTTCTTGGTCGGTAAATTTGCAAAGCTCCAAGGATAGATTGGCTAGCAGGTCTTGACTCTTAGGGGTTGCATCGTCGGTTTGGTTTTTACCGGGAGAGGATTGTGTAGCCATCTTGGCCATAATAGCAAACATGAAGAATAAAGAAATGGAAGTTGAAAGAGTGAATGAGTACCTGTTATGCTTCCGGTATGAGGATTTTAAAAGTAGATGAATGATCTTTAAATAAATCTTGGACCTTATCTCTATCCTATATATCGCAATGATGGTTATAGCCTATCCCATCGGTGACGTCAGAGGGTGTAACAGCTAGTTCTGTATCACAACGGTTAGTCCGCATTGAATGGAAATATGACGAATCTGATTGATGTCATATCCGTCATATTTGGGGGCAATTGACGAATCTGATTTATCCTGAGGCTTAACATGAATCATTTATCCTTAGCATATGAAGCAGGGAGTCTTAGTATCAAGGATCCTTATCTATATGTATGCTTACTAACAATTGTTTCCTTGTTTGTTTAACGTCTAAATGCAGGCCTTGGACGAGGAAAGACTTGTTCTAACCGGGAATCGCGAGGAATATGCTTATAATTCCAGCACGTGCAAAGAGCGTCATGACCGTTGGTGGAAAACGTGGGTGCATGGTTGAAATTTCGGATAGTTAGTTCATTGAGATGAGCTAGATATTTAATGGGATTTTGAGCTTGATAGAACACACCTTTTTTGATATACAACACTTCTGCTACTCTCTCTCGAACACACACACACTAGGAATCATTGTAACAAGCTCAATACCTCCAAAGTCGTAATCTTATTTGTTCAATATAGTTAATAGTGATAGTTTTCACTATCCGAGGTTTTTTATGCCACAGATCAATTACTGATCAAGGGCTTTTTCCTCGTACAAAAATCTTTGTGTTTATCACCATTTACATTTCTCGTTTGTTCAAACATTCATTCGTCATTCAAGCACTCAACCTCACATTCAAAGTTTGGTTACATTATCCTTAATCAGATTTTTGACCAAAACAGCAACGATCTGGGAATTATCCTGCACTATATCCTGAGTTTTGAAGTAATAAGAAGAACGGAGTAGCTACGATTGTCAGCTCCCGAGGTTTTATGTCGGAGATCTAGATTGATCAAGGGCTTTCCTCGTACATCTCCTATCAACCTTTACATTTTCGCTCATTGTTTGATTGTTGATATAGCTCAATATCCCGAGCTGTATCCTGAAAACTGTTTTTACAAACAAGCAAACCAACACATTTTTCATAAACACTGCTAGCACTCTACCTAACAAAACTAATTTGATCACTAAATTGCTTAGGGAATTTTTTACCAAAACAAGCATGTGGTTGAACTCTGCACTATTGCTGCTGCCAAGGATAAAAGAGTCTCGCAGCTGGAAAAGGAGAATAACTGTTTGCAGAATCAAGCTCTGGTGGATCAGATTCAGGCGAATAAGGAACGGCTGGAGGCTGCGGATGACGCTAAGGTCTGTGCTGCCAAGGTGATTCTGAAGACCAAGATCAAGATGGCCCAGGAAGTTGTGGACCCTTCATTCGACAAGGCCAAATGGGACATCTCTGGATGGAAGCAGAGGCTTCATGACTTGGGGGGTGGAAGAGGATCCTGAGGAGGAGCTCACGCTTGAGGCCCAGCCAAGCGGGACCAAGGAGCCAACGAAAGCAGCGGCAGGCGGCAACGGTGAAGGTGGAGAAGCGAAGGTGGATGAAGCAGCTGAGGTGTAGGTTGTAACAATGGGCGAAGATGGAAAATTTAGACGTGGCCGGAGCCCATTTTTTAGGATTGTTGGTTTTTATTTGGTGGTGTTTTGATTTCAAACAATGATGGTCTATAACTAAACAATAGTTTTTAGGATTAAGGATCACTGATCCTTTGAACAATAGGGGGTAACAAAGGTGGATGGGTCCTTCTGTTTGTGGAGCCCTCGCCTTTTATTTCCTGCACTTTTAAATTCTGCAACGTATGACCCATTAGTGCGGACACGCTTTGCCAACCCAAGTGGACGGGCCACTTATGGCTGGTAGAAGCTTGGGTTAGCAATTTTGACGACCTCTTAAAGGGTTTGTTTATAAATAAAACTTAATCTTTTGACTATCCTTGGTGTTGTTTCTTTTCTGCTTTGAATAGCATTTTGCTCATATTCGTTAACGAATTCAAAATAGTAGAATTTAAGAATCTTACAAGTTGTTTAAAAGAAAGGAAGTTGTTTGTGAAAAGAAGTTTTTAAAAAGGTTAAATATTATATGATCAAGGATCATATATCCTTTTGGCAAGACTAAATAAGGGATCATACCAATGAATCCAGGTTAGGATTCTTTAACTCTAAAACTTACAGTTTTCATAACAAGTCATAAAAATTTGCAGAACTTTAGCATCCATGATCCTTATTTCTTAAGCTTCAAGGACCTGTAATAACGTACAACTTGGGACTAAGCCAACACTAATTGAATGAGTCATTAGAGACTGGAGACAAGCCCAAATAGCTAGGGACAAGCCCAAATAACTAGGTGACAATCCCAAAAATAAGGATAATACTTAAGCTAACATGAAGACGTTTGAAACCTTAGGATTCTTGTGTATGGACCACACTGCCGACTAACCAATCGTAAGTGACATGAAAATGACAAAACCTTAGCTAACGTTAAAATGTTAGAAACCTTAGGAACGGATGTATGGTACGTCTACCATTATACTTAGGATCCTGCATATAGCCAACAGCAATGAAATTGTCAGCCCCTAAAGCGGGTACTGGTCCCATTACCTCGAACTATACTTGGATAACGTGCGCTACTGGTGGGGTGTTGAAACCCAATTAGTGTGAAAGGTGAAAACCTTTAAACCGTAGAAGGTAATGGATACCTTGGACTGGGGACAAGCCCGAGAAACTTGGAGAGGTGGCCAACCTCTTGATCCTTTGTCAAAAGTGTAATAAACTTTGCAAAAACTTAAAACTTTGATGAAATTGGATGTTAAGAATCTAACACCCTTTCCCATAATAAATAATAAGTAAAACCATAAAGAAAATATTACCGACACAAGGATCATATACCCTTTGAGGATCCTTCATCCTGAACGTAATGTCAGAATCATTAAGGATCCTTGATCCTTACATAAAATACTTTTTTAGGTGGATAGTATTCCAAGCTCCTGATAGGAGATTACCATCAATGGTTAGTAAACGATACGCCCCCTTTCCAGCTTCAACTTCGATGAGATAGGGGCCTTCCCACTTTGGTGCTAGTTTGCCATCAGCAGGGTTCGTAGTGTTCTGGAATGCTTTCCTTAATACCATGTCACCAACTTGAAATCTTCTGACCCTGGCAATTTTGTTATAAGCACCAGCCATTCTCTGTTGATAGCTAGCCAACCTTATCCTTGCCAAATCTCTAAGCTTTTCCACGGTATCCAAGTCTTGAGTCAGGTTCTAAACATTTTTTCAGGATCACAGATGCTTGTTCTGGCTGTAGGGACTACCATCTCGGTAGGGATCACTGCTTCCGCTCCAAAGACTAAAGAAAAGGGAGTTGCCTTTCTTGGATCCGAGCTTCTTCTTCAAGTTGTGATGATGATTTTATTGGATGATTCTGCCTGGCCATTAGCTTGTGGGTGGACTGGTGTTGATGTTATCATCCTAGTCCCCAAACTGTCACAAAAGTTAGTAGTACGACTCCCAATAAACTGGGATATGTTATCACAAACAATTTCAGAAGGAATACCAATCTAGTAATGATATTTCTTTTAATAAAGGATATAACTTCCTTTTCTCTAACTTGGGCAAAAGCTTCAGCTTCTATCCATTTGGAGAAGTAGTCTGTCATAGCTAACATGAACACTTTTCCACCTGGTGCATTGGGAAGTTTGCCTACTATATCGATTCCCCATCTCATAAATGGCCAAGAAGAGGATATAGGATGTAGAGGTTCAGCTGGCTGATGAAGAATATTGTTATGTCTTTGGCAAGCATCACATTTCTTCGCGTATTCCACAACATCTTTCTTCATTGTAGGCCAATAATATCCTGTTCTAAGGATCCTTGAAAATAGTGCTCTGCCCCGAGTATGATTCCCGCAGTCTCCTTCATGAAAATCCTTTAGGACTACATGAACCTCTGGATCCTCAATACACCTCAAGTATGGACCTTCAAGAGACTTTTTATATAACATCTTATTTATAATGGTAAATTGAGATACCTTAATCTTGAATGCTCTTGGATTTTCCCCAGTAGGAATTTCTTGGTTCTAAATGTATTTCAGAATTAGAAGGATCCAGGACCCTGAATTTGACTGCACATCATCACTAGGTAGAATTGCAGCATCATCCACTATCTCCATTGTTTCATTTTCCTCAATTGCAGGAGTAAGGACGTGGATAATATGTATCTTTACATCCTCTGGCATCTTCAATGAGGATCAAAGGTTGGCTAAAGCATCTGCTTCTGCATTTTCTTCCCTAGGTACGTGTGTTAAACTAAAAAAAGCAAAAGAATCTGCACTTTCTTGACTACCTCTAAATATTTAATTAGTTTTTCACCCTTGATAGTATAGGATCCATTATAGTGGTTAGTAATTAATAAGGAATCTACATATACTTGAAGATACCTGATCCTCATATGCTTAGCTAATTGCAAACCTGCTATCAAGGCCTCATATTATGCCTCATTACTAGTTGTTTGAAATTCACAAGCAATAGATTGGGGTATAATGTCCCCCTGTGGTGATTTTAGTAGTAAGCCTAGTCCAGTTCCCGTGACATTTGAAGATCCATCTGTGAAGAGTGTCCAAGGAACCTTGGTCTCCTTAAGTTGTTGCACTTCCAACTCAGCTTCCCTTTGTAGATCACTACTGAAATCAGCCACAAAGTCAGCTAAAGCCTGGGACTTGATGGCAGACCTTGGTTCATATTTGATGTCATACGCACTAAGTTTAATTGCTCATTTTGCCAACCTGCCAGACATCTCAGGCTTCCTGAGGACATTCTTAATAGGAAAGTTAGTCTTAACAACAACAGTATGAGTTTCAAAATAATGTCTAAGTTTAGTAGAAGCCATGATTAAAGCAAGAATAAGCTTCTCTAAATGAGAATATCTGGCCTCGGCATCAAGTAGACTTTTACTTACATAGTATACTAGATGTTGTTGGCCTTCATGATCCTTAACTAGGACCGCGCTTACCGCTTTATTTGAGACAACTAGATATAAGGATAATGGTTCTCCGCCCTCCGGTTTCATCAGAGCTGGAGCAAAGGATAAATAATCCTTGAGGGCTTGCAAAGCAGCTTCATGCTTCTCAATTCATTCAAATTTCTTATTTTTCCTCAGAATATCACAGAAGTCCTTTCATCTCTCTGAGGATTTTGAAATGAATCTATTCAAGGCAGCAATTCTTCCAGTCAATCTTTGTACATTTTTGGCATTGGCAAGAGGTTTGATGTTCACTATAGCCTTGATCTGTTCTGGACTGGCTTCAATCCCTCTCTTGGTCACCATAAATCCTAAAAATTTTCCAGCTTTGACTCCAAAATGACACTTGGATGGATTCAACTTCATGTTGTACTGATCGAGGATGTTGAATGCTACTCCAAGATCCCTCAGGTTGTCATACCCCGACCCGCAGCGGAATAAGAGTCGGGGCATAATTGGGTTATCACCAAAGCTCATGATGTTTACTAATATGTTTCATATTCATTAAATTCAAATTACATCTCAAATGCTCAAGTCAAATTCATACAATACAAGGAAAGGAAAATTAAATAAACAATCCAAAATCTAAACTGTTTTATTCTTCTAGGCCGTCCTATATGTTTCTTGTTTCAACTGGATCACCTGTATCATGTGTAAAAATGGGGGTTTTTGGGTCAACAAAAGTTGGCGAGTGAACATTGTTAGAAAACATTTATTATTGATTTCTTGTTATATTTAACATGGAAAAATTGTGCAATAATCATATGTGAGCAAACGTAAATAAACATACCGTAACAAATAACAAACCACCTTGCATGAGCAAATGACATGAATGATAATGTATATGTTGGCAACGTCACGTTCCGCTCATAGGTAATGGGGAACGGACGGCCTATGATGATGTATGTGCGATCAAGGCTCAATCCAACGGAGCCGATCGTATGTTGGCAACGCCTCATTCACGCTCATAGGTAATGGGGAACGGTTCCGCTCATAGGTAATGGGGAACAGACGGCCTATGATGATGTATGTACTGAAAATGATGAATTTAATCTAAGCATTAACCACACAAACAATTGATACATATTGGATACACATTTGATCATGGATATGATGGATGCACAAGTGTTTAAATATAATAAATAATAAATGACACATGATACACCCCAAAAATTTGATTAAAACGGGGAATTTGTAGAGATTCACTCACATTGGGTGCGTTCGTTTGATAATGTTGAATGCGCACGAGTTTAGAGGGTTGATCGGCGAGGAATAACTAACCTAAATAATAACGAAAAGGTACAGTAAATAAGTGGATTTTATTAACAATTTTAGTAGGATTTTTAGATATATTTTTGTGAGTTTAAGGTCATTTTCTAACTTTAAAAATATTATTTTTAAGTATTTTTAATTGATTTTTAAATTAAATAAATAAATAAAAATATAAAAATTGTTGACTTTTTGGGTTGACCGTTGACCGTTGAACATTGACTTTGACTGTTGACCGGTTCGGACCTTGTATATGTATGCGCTGGGTGAGGCTCGAACTCATGACCTCCCGTACGCGTGCACGCAGCTCTACCAACTGAGCTACGTGTCTAACCCGAAATATTTCTTTTTTTAATTATATTTATATACTATTTAATTTATTCAGAATTCATTTATTTTAAAAAAGATTTTAATTATGTCGAACCGGTGTGCATGATGAGTTTCGAACCCGTGACCTGTGGTTTAACTTTGCACACAGTCCACCGCTGGACTGTGTGTCTAACCTTGTTAAAATACTTGTTTTTATTTCTCTTATATACTAGCTAAAGGTTCCGTATTTGGGTTTTATAAAAAGTCTGAATATTGTGACGAATCGGAATAAAGGCGGACTCGAACCCGGCATCTCTATGTTTCAAATGCACACAGTCCACCGCTGGACTGTGTGTCTAACCCGAGATATAACCCGATTTATATTAAATATATACACAACCTAAACTTCATCTTCTTCGTTAAAACAACACAGACAACGATTATTCTACTGTTCTTGTTTAATTCGATTGACGGACATATAAATGATTGAAATGTAACGGATAGAGAAGGATTTGGAAATGAATGTACCGGAAAGATGATTTTTCTCAGAACTCCGGCAAAGTCGTCGGCTCTGTTTTATGAATTCCGTCTGAGCGGTCCAATTAACAGTTTTGATTAACTAATTGTGAAATTAAATGACTAAACAAGAGTTATCAGAGAGTTTAGATGTTCATACCGATTCACAGCGTGATTTCGGAATTTTCAGAAATTTTCCGGCGAGAGCTGAATATCCGACAACGTCGTCTGGGACCGATTCTGATTGAAGGATTTGAGTTAGTAAAAGTCTAACAATGGATAGACGATGAAAGAATTGAGAAATTTACCGATTCGATGAATGTCACGGTTTTCCGGCGAAAGTCCGGCGATTTTAGAAAGCGTTTCCGACGAACAGAAAATAGAGCGAAAGTGAAATTCGAGGTTCTGTGAGTGTTTTTGAGTTGTGAGATGATGATATTGTTAGTGAAAATCAGGAAGTAATTGATTTCGGTTTTCAACTCCAAAAATCATATGAATCGAAGGAATTGAAGGCTGAATTGATTAAAAACGTGGGTTTATCGGTTATAAGCAGTAATAGCGAATACTCAACAGTCTGGACAGTTGAAATCCGATGAGCGGTTTCAGTTTTGGCGCAAACAGATGATTCACGGGTGAACTTAAGGTTTTATTTGTTTCCTTGATTACACAAAACAGCAAGTGGCGGAGTGGTTAAGTGTGTGATGTTTGAGTCTTCCGGCTGACCCGGGTTCGAAACCCGGGAGCCCCTTTTCCTTTTTATTTATTTTATTTTTACTTTTTAATAATTATAGTTTTTAAATTATAAAATGTTTTTTAATTATGTATTGTTTAAAATTAAAATTAACCATAAATACGCAACAAAATTTTATAACTTGATATTCGATTAACAAACGAAGCGGGTTTGGAAACCCGTTTATCGACAGATGTTACACAGGTGATCCTCATCTTTTTTGGACTTGACCACCATATCATCTATATAAACTTCCATTGTGTGTCCAAGCTGCTCCTTGAACATCATGTTCACCAGCCTTTGGTATGTAGCACCTGCATTTCTTAATCCAAAGGGCATAGCAATATAACAATATATGTCGGTGGGTGTCATGAATGTTGTATCATCCACCATGGAGTCAATGTGGGGTAAAGGGAAAGGATCCTTGGGACATGCCTTATTTAAATCAGTAAAATCGACACATACCCTCCACTTTCCATTTTTCTTTTGAACAACAACCATATTGGTTAGCTACCTTGGATACTTTACCTCTCCAATCATACCTGCCTTCAGTAACTTGTCTACCTCTTCTTGGATGATTGTGTTTCTTTCAGGTGCAAATTTTCTCCTCTTTTGGTGAATTGGCCTGAAAAACCTGAAAAAATCCAAGCTTGTGAGTAATGACATCTTTTGAGATACCTGTCATGTCTTCGTGCTTCCAGGCAAAGGTAGATTTTCTTCGTTTCAGGAAGGATACTAGATCATGCTCTATGCTCTTAGGGATCCTGGATCCTACATACACGTTGGATTCAGGATCCTCAGGATCTAACAGTATATCCTTGACGTCATGTTCTCTTGCCTCCATGACGTCTCTTGGAGGATACTTTAATGCTATGCTTCCTTGGACTTGGATGCTGGTTTCATCGAAGAAGTGTATCCAAGGCCTGCCAAGGATAACATTACAACAAGATAAGCAATCTATTACACAATATTTTTGGATAGAATTCACTCCTTCTATATAAATCGGGAGTTTGATGTCCCCCAATGTATTCTTGGTTTGTCCACTAAATCCCACTAACATCGATGATCTTGGGACGATCTAGGACTCAGGAATGTTCATCTTCTTGAGGACATCCAACTGTATTATGTTCACTGAAGTCCCTCCATCAATAAGGATCCTGCGCACAAAGTGGTTAGAAATAAACAAGGTAATAACTAAACTGTCGTGATGAGGATCCTGTATGTCTACACGATCATCCTCAACAAAGGATATCACTTACTGTTGAGTCAGTGTTGAAGTTCGAACTGGTCTTTCTGCATTCTCCATCTTTGTTTCTTTTGCATGTCTTTTTGCCGCCGAAAACGAGGTTCCACATATATCTGAGCATCCAGATATGAAATTAATGATTTGAGCATCAGTGGGTGGAGGTGGAGCTCTTTCAGGAATCTTTTCAGGATCCTGGATCCTTGATCTCTTTCTTCCGAGCAACTAGTTCAAGTATCCTTTGCTGAGAAGATAGCCAATTTCCTTCCTCAACGCTATACACTCATCAATAAGATGACCAAAGTCCTCATGAGAAGCACACCATCTAGACTTGCCTTTATTGGCTGTGGGTTTTTCATTTTTTCGAGGCCATTTAGCTTTATCACCTAGATTCTGCATAGCAAGGATTAGTTAATGATTATTAACAGAAAAACAATATTCGGATATAGGAGGATAATCCTCATCGTCTTCATCTTGTTCAACTACATGCACATTGTGGTTATCATTCTTAGAGTATGACTTGGATCGATTATTCTTAAAGAATGATCCTTGCTTTTCCTGTTTCTAGGATCCTGACAGTCTTTCTTGGATCCTTTTATCATCTTCCAAGCAAATGATTCTCAAGGCCTTGTTCCTCACTTCATCTAAATTCCTGCAAGGTGTCATAACGAGATCATCATAGAAGGAAGAATCCTTAGCAATCCCATTTTGAATGCCTCCACAGTAGTGGGAATATCTAAGTTAGGGATTTCTAAGGATTCTCTACTAAAATTGGTGATGTAGTCTCTTAAGGATTCATCACGACCTTGTGTTATCCTATATAAATCACTTGTTAATCGTTTAAAGGTTCTATTACATGAAAATTGATTGTTGAACAAATTAACTAGATGAGAAAATGAATTAAGTAAGTAAGGGGGGAGACTTAGCGGCCATTTTAATGTTGATCCAGTGAGCGTGGATCCGAAACCCTTGAAAAGACATGCTTCCTTTAACCTTTCTGGAATGGGGTTGATCTCCATTCTTTCCGGTATTGTGCTACATGCTCCTCTAGATCCGTTGTGCCATCGTACAGCTTCATGTTGGGGGTTTGAAAGCGTTTTGGTATCTCAGCATTGCAGATAGGAGGTGCAAATCGAGACACCCTATGGCTTCCATCTGGGATCTCAGGAATGGGCTTAACCACTCCTAGGACGCTGGATATCATATCCTTAAGCTTTTGGAGCGCTCGTGCCATAGCCTGACTGATACCGGTATCCTGAATGGAACCATAATTAGTACCAAAAGACGTATTGAAATTGTTACCTCCTGATTGGTTTGGAAGTGGTGTGCCAGAGGTATACCCCAAGGTGGACACTTCAAGTGCAACAGTTGGACAAAAAGAGGCAATAGTCTCCATAGGGATGAAGTCTCCTGTATGAACTTCATAGTTCCTGGATGGTTGGCTCCCTAAGGATCCTTGATCTGAAAAGATGTTAGAGCCAGGATACATCGGTGCTGAAGGCCTTAGAGGATACTCCATGGATCCTTGAACCTGAGATGAGGATCCTTGACCCTGAAAGTAGGATCCTTGAACTGGAACCGTCTCCAGATATCCTCCTGTACTGAGAAAGGATCCTTGAGGCTGAAAGCAGGATCCCTGAACTTGAGAAAAGCATCCTTGAGCCTGTGTCATCGCGAGTGATCCTTGCTGATAATTGGAGGATCCCTGAATTTGAACACCGGATCCTCTAGAATGCTGGACTGTTGATGCTGGAGAAGTGAAGTCCAATAACCTGGGCATCAGTGGGGAGTAATCATCCACTGATCTCTTCTGCTTCTTGATTTCATCAATCTCCCTGAGGATCCTTTGGTTAGTTTTTTCCTGCTGCTCCATGTAGTTCTTCATCTGCAAAATCAAAGTAGAAACATCATTGTTAGTAGTTGTAGACGAAGAAATAGTGGAGGTTTTTGATCCTGTTTAAACAGGAGTAGTTTTCTTCTAAGGATTCTCAACACTCCTCATGGGTGTAGGGGGAAGAGGAGGCAATGATGCACTGGTCTGGGATGAGGTAACCGCCAGCATGGCACTTGAAGCAGATTTTCCTTGAGAAGCCATGTAGTTGATAGGAATGAACATAAATGAATGAAACGAACAGAATTTTTAGAATTGAAACACTGATTGCCCCACGGTGGGTGCCAAACTGTTTTGGTCAAAAATCACAATAAGGATAATGTAACCAAATCTGATTTTGTGAGGTTGAGTGCTTAAGTATTGAACAATTGAGTGAACAAATATGAAATGTAAACGTTGATGAACACAATGTTTTGTACGAGGAAAAATCCCTTGATCAATGAATGATCTCCGGCATAAAAAACCTCGGGTGATGGAAACTACCGACCACCAACTATATTGAACAAGAAAGATTACAACTTTGGAAATATTGAGCTTGTTACAATAAAAACTAGAGTATTGTGAGTGTGGTATTCGAGTGAATATTCGCGGGTGCGTGTTCAATCGGAGCTCATGTGTCTATCAAGCTCAATATCCCATTAAATATCTAGCAAATCCTAAGAAACTAACTGTTCGAAATTTCAGCCATGCATCCACGTTCTCCATCAACGGTCATGACTCTCTTTGCACGTGCCATAATTAGCATATTCCTCCGATATTCCTGTGTTGACTCAGCTTACTTCACATAATACCTGCAAACGTAAACTAAATACACAAGGAACAGTTGTTAAAAAACATATACTTGGATAAGGATCCTAAATCCTTAGACTTCCTTCGCCATTCGCTAAGGATCCGTGATCCAGGCTCAATCTCAGGATGGCTGATCCTTAGTAAAAAAATCCATGCCACCACATATACGTATGTAAATATGCAATAAAAATTGAATATGAATACTTATCTATGTTTTGTGCTTGTAGGTGCTGCTAAATCATCATCAAAGTCTGCTACCAGGTTCGATATGGGAGATGTTGAAGGTATCATCTCTCCCCGGTCCATCAAAAGAGAGTTGGCCACATGCCAAAGCCAGGTGGAGACCAAAGGCACGGCCACCAGAGCCAAAGCCGAAGCCAATAGGAAGAAGCCCAGTGAACCATCTGGTGATGCTCCCCACATTGAGTAGCAAATCCATGACTTCATCTCCGAGGTAAGGATCACATATCCTCTTTTCTGAAAGTATTTAAATATCACTGATTCTGACTATTATCCCTTATGTCTGCAGAAACTTGTAGAGATCCAGGCTATCCAAAGCAAACGCCGTGCTGAAGCTGAAGAGTTTGTGGTTGAGCTCCAAACCATTGTTGCTGCCAAAGATAAAAGAATCTCTCAGCTGGAGAAGGAGAATGGCCGCTTGGAAAAGCAAGTCTTGGTGACTGAAATCAAGGCTACCAAGGATCGGTTGGAGGTCATTGAGGAGGCCAAAGTCTCCACTGCCATTGTGATCCTGAAGGAAAAAATCAAGATGGTGGAAGAGGCCACAGACCCTGCCTTCGACAAAGCTTAACTGGGATGTTGCTAGTTGGAAGCAGAGGCTGCAAGAACTAGGCAATGAAGAAGAGCTTGAAAAGATGCTAATGCTGGAGGCTGGTACAAGGGGCACTAAGGATCCTTTGGATGGTGGCAGTGGTGAAGCGAAGGTGGATGAAGCAGTGAAGGTTTAGGCTGCAACAGTGGGCGATGATGGAAAATTTAGACGTGGCCGGAGCCCATTTTTTAGGATTTGGTGGTGGTTTTTGGTTTATGATGTTCTTATTTGAACAACGATGGTTTGTACTTAAAAAATAGTTTTTACGTTAACGATCACTGAGCCTTCGAACAATAGGGGTAGCAAAGGTGGATGGGTCCTTCTGTTTGTGAAGGATGAAGCCTTTGATGCCCCTCGTGCACTTTATGAACCGTAAGTATGGACACCCTTTGTCAACCCAAGTGGAGGGGCCACGTTTTAGAAACTTGGGTTAGCAATTTTGACAACCTTTCAAAGGGTTTCTTCATAAATAAATAAAACTTAATCTTTTGACTATCTTGGTGTTACGTATTTCTTTTATGTTATTTGCTATGTTAAATTCCTATTGATTAATTTTGTTCCATAAAACTTGGAAAATCTTAAGTTGTTGAAAAGAATATTAAGTGTTTAACATAACAAATTCTTTAAAAGGCTGAACATTATATATATCCTCAATTCAAAGGTTGAGGGAAACATCAATATGTCAAAAATAAAGTAGAGGTAAATAATAAATCATACCAACGAATCCAAGTTAGGATTTTATATCCTTAGAGCTTACAGTTGCATCAATAAAACATATAGATTAGTTAAAATTTGAGGATCCAGGATCCTTACTTGTAAAGCTTCAAGAACCTTTAATATTATGCAACTTGGGACTAAGCCAAACATCAATTGAATGAATCATTAGTAACTGGGGGACAAGCCCAAATAACTGGGGACAAGCCCACATAACTGGGGACAAGCCCAAATAACTAGAGATAAGCCCAAATAACTGGGGAGGAAGCCCAAATACACTTGAGCTATCGTGAAAACGATAGAAACCTTAGAATACTGGGGTATGGCCCATCCTGGCGACTAACCCAACGTGAGTGACATGAAAATGCCAAAACCTTGGGAACGGATGTATGGTACGTCTTCCATTATACTTAGGATCCTACATATAGCCAAAAGCAATGAAATTGTCAGCCCCTAAAGCGGGTACTGGTCTCATTGCCTCGAACTATACATGGATAACGTGCGCAACTGGCGGGGTGCAAAACCCAATTCATGTGAAAGTTGAAAACCATTAAACCGTAGAAGGTAATAGATACCTTAAGCTAGGGAAAAGCCCAAAAGTCTTAGAGAGGTGGCCAACCTCTTGATCCTTAGTATAAATTCTGCAACAACTTAAAACTTGATAAAATTGGATGTTGAGAATCTAACATCCTCTCCTTATAATCAATAATAAGTATGTTATGAAATAAAATATTAGAAATATCAAAACAAGGATCATCAATCCCTTGACGATCCTTATTCCGAGGATCCTTGATCCTGACTACATGAAGTACTTCTTTAAGTGAACAGCATTCTAAGCTCTTGGAAGGAGATTACCATCCATGGTTAGCAAACGATATGCCACCTCCAGCTTCAGCTTCAATCAAATAAGGGCCTTCCCATATTTGTGCTAACTTGCCATCAGCAGGATTCGTGGTATTTTGAAATGCTTTCCTTAATACCAAGTCACCAACTTAAAATCTTCTAATCCAGACACACTTGTTATATGCACCAGCCATTATTTGTTGATACCTAGCCAATCTTACTCTTGCCAAATCCCTAGGCTCATCCACAGTATCCAAGTCTTGAATCAGGGTCTCAGCATTTACTTCAGGATCACGGATGCTCGTTCTAGCTATAGGGACCACCATTTCTGTAGGGATCACTGCTTCCGCCCCAAACACTAGAGAAAAAGGAGTTTGACCCGTAGCATTCTTAGGGGTTGTTCTATCTGCTCATAAGACGTATGGCAATTCTTCAGCCCATTTTCCTTTCTGGGATCCAAGCTTTTTCTTCAAGTTGTTGATGATGATCTTGTTGGATAACTCTGCTTGACTATTAGCTTGTGGGTGGACTAGTGTTGATGTTATAATCCTAATCCCTCAGTTTTCACAAAAGTTAGTAGTACGACTCCTAATAAATTGGGATCCATTATCACAAACAATTTCAGAAGAAATTCCAAATCTAGTAATGATACTTCTTTTAATAAAGGATTTGACTTCCTTTTCTCTGACTTGGGCAAAGGCTTCTGCTTCTATCCACTTTGAGAAATAGTCTGTCATAGCTAGCATGAACACTTTGCCTCCTGGTTCCTTGGGAAGTTTGCCTACTATATCCATTCCCCATCTCATGAATGGCCAAGAGAAGGATATAGGATGCAGAGGTTCTACCGGTTGATGAAGAATATTACTATGTCTCTGGAAAGCATCACATTTCCTCGCGTATTCCACAGTATCCTTCTTCATTGTAGGCCAATAATATCCTGTTCTGAGGATCCTTGAATCTCTAGATCGTCGATGCATCGTAAATATGGACCTGCAAGAGATCTCTTATATAGCATGTTATTCAATATAGTAAACTAGGATACCTTAGTTCTGAAGGCTCTGGGTTCTCCCCTGTGGGAATTTCCCCACTCTGAATATACTTCAGAATTGGAAGGATCCGAGATCCTGAATTCGACTGCCCGTCATCACTAGGTACAATTGTAGCGTCACCCACTATCTCCAGGGCTTCCTTCACTTCTATTGTAGGAGTTAGAATATGAATAATAGGTATCTTAATATCCTCTAGTATCTTTAGTGATGATCCAAGGTTAGCTAAAGCGTCCGCTTCTGCATTTTCTTCCCTAGGTACCTGTGTTAAACTGAAAAAAACAAAAGAATCTCCCTGTTTCCTGACTATCTCTAAGTATTTGATTAGCTTTTCACCCTTGACAGTGTAGGAACCGTTATAATCATTAGTAATTAATAAAGAATCTACAAATACTTGAAGATACCTGATCCTCATATGCTTAGCTAATTGCAAACCTGCTATCAAGGCCTCATATTCTGCCTCATTATTAGTGGTTTGAAATTCACATGCAATAGATTGGGGTATAATGTCCCCCTGTGGAGATTTTAGTAGTAAGCCTAGTCCAGTTCCCTTGACATTTAAAGCTCCATCTGGGAAGAGTATCCTAGGATCCTTGGTCCACTCAAGTTGTTTTACTTCCAATTCAGATTCCCTTTGTAGATCACTACTGAAATCAGCCACAAAATCAGCTAGAGCTTGGGACTTGATGACAATTCTAGGTTCATACTTAATGTCATATGCACTAAGCTTGACTGCCCATTTTGCCAACCTGCATGACATCTCATGTTTCCTGAGAATATTCTTAATAGGAAAGTTAGTCTTTACTGTTGTGGCATAGATTTTTTACTAAGGATCATCCATCCTGAGATTGAGCCTGGATCACGGATCTTTAGCGAATGGCGCATGAAGTCTAAGGATTTAGGATCCTTATCCAAGTCTAAATTTTTAACAATTGTTCCTTGTGTATTTAGTTTACGTTTGCATGTATTATGTGAAGTAAGCTGAGTTAACATTGGAATATCGGAGGAATATGCTAATTATGGCACGTGCAAAGAGAGTCGTGACCGTTCATGGAGAACGTGGATGCATGGCTGTAATTTCGGATAGTTAGTTTCTTAGGATTTGCTAGACATTTAATGGGATATTAAGCTTGATAGACACAGGAGTTCTGATTGAACACACACCCGCGAACATTCACTCGAATACTACACTCACAAATACTCTAGTTTTCATTGTAACAAGCTCAATATTTCCAAAGTTGTAATCTTTCTTGTTCAATATAGTTGGTGATCGGTAGTTTCCGTCACCCGAGGTTTTTTATGACGGAGATCATTCATTGAACAAGGGCTTTTTTCTCGTACAAAGCATTGTGTTCATCAACATTTGTTCACTCAATTGTTCGATACTTAAGCACTCAACCTCACAAAATCAGATTTGGTTACATTATCCTTATTGTGATTTTTGGCCAAATCAGTTTGGCGCCCACCGTGGGGAAATCGGTGCTTCAATTCTAAAAATTCTATTAATTTCATTCAATTCTGTTCATTCCCATCAACTACATGGCTTCTCAAGGAAATCTGCTTCAAGTGCCATGTCGGCAGTTACCTCATCCCAGACTAGTGCATCATTGCCTCCTCTTCCCCTACACCCATGAGGAGTGCTAAGAATCCTTAAAAGAAAACTACTCCTGTTTAACAGGATCGAAAACCTCCACTATTTCTTCGTCTACAACTACTAACAATGATGTTTCTACTTTGATTTTGCAGATGAAGAACTACATGGAGCAGCAGGAAAAAACTAACCAAAGGATCCTCAGGGAGATTGATGAAATCAAGAAGCAGAAGAGATCAGTGGAGGATTACTCCCCACTGATGCCCAGGTTATTGGACTTCACTTCTCCAGCATCAACGGTCCAGCATTCTAGAGGATCCGGTGTTCAAATTCAGGGATCCTCCAATTATCAGCAAGGATCACTCGCGATGACACAGGCTCAAGGATGCTTTTCTCAAGTTCAGGGATCCTGCTTTCAGCCTCAAGGATCCTTTCTCAGTACAGGAGGATATCTGGAGACGGTTCCAATTCAAGGATCCTACTTTCAACGTCAAGGATCCGCATCTCAGATTCAAGGATCCATGGAGTATCCTCCAAGGCCTTCAGCACCGATGTATCCTGGCTCTAACATCTTTTAGGATCAAAGATCCTTAGGGAGCCAACCATCCAGGAACTATGAAGTTCACACAGGAGACTACATCCCTATGCAGACTATTGCCTCGTCTGGTCCAACTGTTGCACCTGAAGTGTCTACCTTGGGATATACCTCTGGCACACCACTTCCAAACCAATCAGGAGGTAACTATTTCAATACATCTTTTGGTACTAATTATGGTTCCATACAAGATACAGGTATCAATCATGCTATGGCATGAGAGCTCCAAAAGCTTAAGGATATGATATCCAGCTTCCCAAGAGTGGTTAAGCCCATTCCTAAGATTCTAGATGGAAGCCACAGGGTGTCTCGTTTTGCACCTCCTATCTGCAATGCTGAGATACCAAAACTCTTTCAAACCCCCAACATGAAGATGTACGATGGCACAACTGATCCAGAGGAGCATGTAGCACAATACCGGGAAAGAATGGAGATCAACCCCATTCCAGAAAGGTTAAAGGAAGCCTGCCTTTGCAAGGGTTTCGGATCCACCCTCACTGGATCAGCATTAAAATGGCCGCTAAGTCTCCCCTTACTTAATTACTTCATTTTCTCATCTAGTTAATTTGTTCAACAATCAATTTTCAAGTAATAGAACCTTTAAACGATTAACTAGTAATTTATATAGGATAACACAGGGTCGTGATGAATCCTTAAGAGACTACATCACCAAGTTTAGTAGAGAATCCTTAGAAATCCCTAACTTAGATATTCCCACTACTGTGGAGGCATTCAAAATGGGATTGCTAAAGGATTCCTCCTTTTATGATGATCTCGTTATGACACCTTGCTGGAATTTATATGAAGTGAGGAACAGGGCCTTGAGATTCATTCGTTTGGAAGATGATAAAAGGATCCAAGAAAGACTGTCAGGATCCTCGAAACCGGAAAAGAAAGGATCATTCTTTAAGAATAATCGATCCAAGTCATACTCTAAGAATGATAACCACAATGTGCATGCAGTTGAACAAGATGAAGATGATGAGGATTATCCTCCTATATCTGAATATTGTTTTTCTGTTGATAATCATGAACCAATCCTTGCTATGCAGAATCTAGGTGACAAAGCTAGATGGCCTCGAAAAAAATGAAAAAGCTACAGCCAATAAAGACAAGTCCAAATGGTGTTCTTATCATGACGACTTTGGTCATCTTACTGATGAGTGTATAGCGTTGAGGAAGGAAATTGGCTATCTTCTCAGCAAAGGATACTTGAAAGAGTTGCTCGGAGAAGAAAGAGATCAAGGATCCAAGATCCTGAAAAGATTCCTGAAAGAGCTCCACCTCCACCTGCTGATTCTCAGATCATTAATTTCATCTCTGGAGGCTCAGATATATGTGGAACCTCGTTTTTTGGCAGCAAAAATACATGCCAAAGAAACAAAGATGGAGAATGCAGAAAGACCAGTTCGAACTTCAACACTAACTCAACAGAAAGTGATATCCTTTGACGAGGATGATCTTGTAGACATACAAGATCCTCATTACGACGGTTGAGTTATTACCTTGTTTGTTTCTAACCACTTTGTGCGCAGGATCCTTATTGATGGAGGGAGTTCAGTGAACATAATACAGTTGGAAGTCCTCAAGAAGATGAACATTCTTGGGTCCGAGATCGTCCCAAGATCATTGGTGCTAGGTGGGATTCAGTGGAGAAACCAAGAATACATTGGGGGACATCAAACTCCCGATTTATATAGAAGGAATAAATTCTATCCAAAATTTTTGTGTAATAGATTGCTTATCTTGTTGTAATGTTATCCTTGGCAGGCCATGGATACATGACATGAAGGCAGTCCCCTCGACATATCACCAATGTGTCAAGCTCCCAAATCCATTGGGAAATAGTCAAGATAGAGAGTGATCAGCAGGAGGCAAAGAACTGTTACACTTCTTCGATGAAACCAGCTTCCAAGTCCAGGGAAGCATAGCAATTAAAGTATCCTCCAAGAGACGTCATGGAGGCAAGAGAACAAGACGTCAAGGATATACTATTAGATCCTGAGGATCCTGAATCCAAGGTGTACGTAGGATCCAGGATCTAGGAGAGCATAGAGCAGGATCTGGTATCCTTCCTGAAACAAAGAAAATCTACCTTTTCCTGGAAGCACGAAGACATGACAGGTATCTCAAAAGATGTCGTTACTCACAAGCTCGGTATTGACAGGTCTTTCAGGCCAATTCACCAAAAGAGGAGAAAATTTGCACCTGAAAGAAACGAAATCATCCAAGAAGAGGTAGACAAGTTACTGAAGGCAGGTATGATTAGAGAGGTAAATTATCCAAGGCGGCTAGCCAATGTGGTTGTTGTTCGAAAGAAAAATGGAAAGTGGAGGGTATGTGTCGATTTTACTGATTTAAACAAGGCATGTCCCAAGGATCCTTTCCTTTTACCCCACATTGACTCCATGGCGGATGCTACGTCGGTCATGAGTTGTTGACTTTTATGGATGCTTCATCTGGATTTCAGCAAATTCAGATTGAACCATCTGATCAAGAGGACACAACATTCATGACACCCACCGGCATATATTGTTATATTGTTATGCCCTTTGGTTTAAGAAATGCAGGTGCTACTTACCAAAGGCTGGTGAACATGATGTTCAAGGAGTAGCTTGGACACACGTTGGAAGCTTACATAGATGATATGGTGGTCAAGTCCAAAAAAGATAAGGATCACCTAAGGGATCTTGGAGTAGCATTCAACATTCTCGATCAGTACAACATGAAGTTGAATCCATCCAAGTGTCATTTCAAAGTCAAAAGCTGCAAAATTTTAGGATTTATGGTGACCAAGAGAGGGATTGAAGCCAGTCCAGAACAGATCAAGGCTATAGTGAACATCAAATCTCCTACCAACGCCAAAGATGTACAGAGATTGACTGGAAGAATTGTTGCCTTGAACAGATTCATTTCAAAATCCTCAGAGAGATGCAAGGACTATGAGGCGTTGATAGCAGGTTTGCAATTAGCTAAGCATATGAGGATCCGGTATCTTCAAGTATATGTAGATTCCTTATTAATTACTAACCACTATAATGGATCCTATATTGTCAAGGGTGAAAAACTAATTAAATATTTAGAGATAGATAAGAAATTGGCAGATTCTTTTGCTTTTTTCAGTTTAACACAGGTACCTAGGGAAGAAAATGCAGAAGAAGATGCTTTAGCCAACCTTGGATCCTCATTGAAGATGCCAGAGGATGTAAAGATACCTATTATCCACATCCTTACTCCTGCAATTGAGGAAAATGAAACAATGGAGATAGTGGATGACGCTGTAATTCTACCTAGTGATGATGTGCAGTCAAATTCAGGATCCTGGATCCTTCCAATTCTGAAATACATTCAGAATCAAGAAATTCCTACTGGGGAAAATCCAAGAGCATTCAAGATTAAGGTATCTCAGTTTACCATTATAAATAACATGTTATATAAAAAGTCTCTTGTAGGTCCATACTTGAGGTGTATTGAGGATCCAGAGGTTCATGTAGTCCTAAAGGATTTTCATGAAGGAGACAGCGGGAATCATATTGGGGGCAGAGCAATATTTTCAAGGATCCTTAGAACAGGATATTATTGGCCTACAATGAAGAAAGATGTTGTGGAATATGCGAAGAAATGTGATGCTTGCCAAAGACATAGCAATATTCTTCATCAGCCAGTTGAACCACTACATCCTATATCCTCTTCTAGGCCATTTATGAGATGGGGAATGGATATAGTAGGCAAACTTCCCAAAGCACCAGGTGGAAAAGTGTTCATGTTAGCTATGACAGACTACTTCTCCAAATGGATAGAAGCTGAAGCTTTTGCCCAAATCAGAGAAAAGCAAGTTATATCTTTTATTAAAAGAAATATCATTACTAGTGTTTTGGTCAAAAATCACAATAAGGATAATGTAACCAAATCTGATTTTGTGAGGTTGAGTGCTTGAAATAATGATCAATTGTATGAACAAGATAGAAATGTAATCAACGATGAACACCGATATTTATAAGAGGAAAAAGCCCTTAATCAATGAATGATCTCTCGCATAAAAAACCTCGGGTGATGTAAACTACCGATCACCAACTATATTGAACAAGAATGTAAAAATCAATACAACTTCCGATGTTGATCAAGTGTGGTACAATCAATGTTTTCTACGTGTGAGCTCTGGTTTGCAAGTGTGTGTAATCTCTGATTCGTGAATGTGAATTAGTTCCCAAAAATCACTTGATCAACCCCTTTAAATAAGCTAACAATAGGTCCTATTTTCTAGGAAGACCATGCCCGTGTTCACATGACCATTACTTGGCCACCAAGTAGCATCTTAAATGGAATATTCCCGAGTTTCTAGCTGAGATTTAGTCCACTACGTCCATTACCTGCGTATAAGCATTAAAAACATGGATAATTGTTAGAAATCGTAAGTAATGTTAAGGATCCTTGATCCTCCGAGTCCCTGCACCATCCACTAAGGATAAGTGATCCAGGCAACGCTTCAGGATACAGGATCCATAGTTATGAAAATCTATGCCCTAACAATTGCCACCAATATGGCAGTTGTGATATGGATTCACTGCTGACATATTGCCGTTACAAAGCGAACTAGCCGTTGCTGCATGCAACTAGCTGTTACACTGCCTGACGTCACTGATAAGACCTGCTATAATCATCATTGCGAAATATAGGGTTAGAGATAACTCCCTTTTTTTAAGGATCAGAAAATCCTTCTGTTTTTGGAGGATGAAACCTTTTAGACCCTTCGCTCTTAATCTTCCTGCACTTAAAACAATTAGTAACACCCTATATCAACCCGACTGGTGTAACATTTGTCGAAAAACGGGTTTTTCAAACCCGCTTCGTTTATTAATCGAATAATCAGTTTTATATTTTTGTTGCTCATTTAATGCCTATGTTAATTTTAAACAATACATAACTAATAAACATTTTAGATTATGGAAATTAAAATTGTTAAAAAATAAAAATGAAATAGTTAAAATAAAAATGGGCTGCCGGGTTTCGAACCCGGGTCAGCCGGAGAGCCTTAACACCAAACACATAACCACTCCGCCACTTGATTTCTTTGTGAATTCTAGGAATCAATTAAAACATAAGTTCAACCGTGAATCAACCTGTTTGCGCCAAACTGAAACCGATATTGGCTTCCAAATGTCCAGAGACTTTTGAGTGATCGCGGATTCTTGATTATAACCGATAAACCGACATTCTTAAGCAATTCAGCCCTTAATGAACTTGAATTCATGTGATGTTCGGGTTTAATAACCGAAAACATTCACTTCCTGAATTACTCCAACAATATCAGTATCGCGACTCAAAATCATCCACAGAACCTCTAATTTCACTTTTACTCTAATTTCTGATCGTCGGAATCGCTTTTTGAACTCGTCGGACTTTCGCCGGAAAACCGTGTCTTTCATCAAAACGGTAAATTTCTCAATTCTTTTATCTTATATCAGTTGTTAGGCTTTTGCTAACTCAAACCTTTCAATCAGAATCAATCCCAGACGACGATATCGGATAATCAACACTCGCCAGAAGTTTTCTGAAAATTCCTACATTGCACTGTGAAACGGTATAATCATTCAAACCTTCTGATAACTCTTGCTTAGTCCTTCAATTTTACAATTAGTTAATCAAAAACTGTTAATTGGTCCGCTCAGACGGAGTTCATAAAAACAGAGCCGACGACTTCGCCGGAGTTCTGAGAAAGATCATCTTCCGGTATGTTCATTCCCAAAACCTTTCCTATCCGTTACATTTTAATCACTCATACGCCTGTTAACTAAATTGAACAAGTTCAGTCGAAAACCAGTTGTCCGGGTTATTGTAACGAAGAAGATGAAGTTGCTCAGTATATAAATTTAATATAAATCGGGTTATATCTCGGGTTAGACACACAGTCCAGCGGTGGACTGTGTGCAATTGAAACATAGCGATGCCGGGTTCGAGTCCGCCTTTATTCCGATTCGTCACAATATTCAGACTTTTTATAAAACCCAAATATGAAAACTTCCAGTTAGTATATAAGAGAAATAAAAACAAGTGTTTTAACCAGGATAGACACACAGTCCAGCGGTGGACTGTGTGCAACGTTAATCAACAGGTCCAGCGGTGGACTGTGTGCAACGTTAATCAAAATGAATTTTGGAATAAATTAAATAGTATATAAATATAATTAAAAACAGAAATATTTCGGGTTAGACACGTAGCTCAGTTGGTAGAGCTGCGTGCACGCGTACGGGAGGTCACGAGTTCGAACCTCACTCAGTGCAAACAATATATACGACCGAACCGGTCAACAAGTCAAAGTCAATGGTCAACGGTCAAACCCAAAAAAAGTCAACATTTTTTATATTTTTGATTATTTAATTAATTTAAAAATCAATTAAAAATACTTAAAAATAATGTTTTTAAAGTTAGAAAATAGCCTTAAACTCACAAAAATATATCTAAAAATCCTATTAAAATTATTAATAAAATCCACTCATTTACCATACCTTTTCGTTATTATTTAGGTTAGTTAATCCTCGTCGATCAACCCTCTAAACTCGTGCGCATTCAGCATCTTCAACCGAACGCACCCAACGTGAGTGAATCTCTACAAATTCCCCGTTTTAATCACGTTTTTGGGGTGTATCATGTGTCTTATTATTTATTACATTTAAACAATTGTGCATTCATCATATCCATGATCAAATGTGTATTCAATATGTATCAACTGTTTGTGTGGTTATTGTTTAGATTAAATTTATCATTTTCAGTACATACATTATCATAGGCCGCTGCTCCCCATTACCTATGAGCGTTGAGCTGTTCCCCATTACCTATGAGCGTGAACGAGGCGTTGCCAACATACGATCGGCTCCGTTTGATTGAGCCTTGATCGCACATACCTTTATCATAGGTCGTCCGTTCCCCATTACCTATGAGCGTTAACGTGACGTTGCCAACATATACAGTATCATTCATGTTATATATTCATGAAAGGTGGTTTGTTATTGTATGTTATTGTTAATGTTATTGTATGTTTTTTTACGTTTGCTCACATATGATTATTGCACAATTTTCCATAATAAATATAACAAGAAATCAATAATAAATGTTTTCTAACAAGGTTCACTCGCCAACTTATGTTGACCCAAAAACCCCCATTTTTACACATGATACAGGTGATCCAGCTGCAGCAAGAAACATATAGGATGGCTTAGAAGAATAAACCGGTTTAGACTTTGGATTGTTTAGTTGGTTTTCTTTCTTTGTAATTGTATGAACTTGTTTGGAATATTGAGGATGTAATTTTGAATTTAATAAATATGAAACATATCAGTAAACATCATGAGCTTTGGTGATAACCCAATTATGCCCCGACTCTTATTCCGCTGCGGGTCGGGGTGTGACAGATTGGTATCAGAGCCATGACTATAGGGATATAGGATAGGTTATTAGACCCTTAGAGCCTATACTATAGTTGATTAGAATTTTTAAAAATTTTTGTGTGTTACATGCAAAATTCATGATGTTTATATGTTTTATGTTTATTGTTACATTCAATGTTATGCAAGCATGTTCATAGCTACATATTATTATACAATGCCTATCATGAATCATATTCTCATAACATATCATATCCATGAGAGCACACATCACACAATTTCCATGACTTTTACAACGATTTTTGTATTTTAAGATCACATCAAAGTGAGTTCTCATGACGGGCATGTAGTAACTGGAAGGGTACAAGTACCGGTAGTCGGAACGTCCTGTCTAGGCTTGGCATTCGTATAAATCCAAAATAAAGGACCAGTTTGCCTACCTGGGGACTAACGATGAGAGTACGAAGGACCTATTAGGCCAAAGCATGCTATACCAAACGTCGTGTGAGCTAACCCCACTTTGAGTTGTCATTGTGTCTACACCTGGACACCTTCCGACCATACATCTCGTAAACATATTTCATGGTCTTCATTCGGGTGATGCGAGTGTTAAACCGCCAATACCAATGTGAATCCTACTAAGCCAATAGCCATGGGGGCCCACATAACTATACAGGTGAAGGTATGGGGGACATTTGAGGCCCAACATGAGCAAACCCAAGACATCCTATGGATGTAGTTGCATTATTGATGTTTATGTTATTTTTATTTTTTTAAGACACATGACACCTAAAAAGACTCCATAAACTCACAATCTTCTTATGTATACTCCTGTAGATGTCGGCTAGGCAACAACGAGGGGGTAGAAGGTCAGGAAGGTCAAACGAACGCTTGGCCACCCAAATCGCAAAACAAATGGCCGCGGTGCTTCCTGACATTGTAGTTCAAGTCCAACAAGCTCTCGCCGCAAATCCCATCAATCCTCCCAGCAAGAAGACCAGAACATCGGCAACCCTCCTTCCAAAAAGTTCTCATATAAACATTTCAAGTCTTGCGATCCTCCGAAATTTGAAGGGACCGAAGGTGTCACAGCTCTCCTCCACTGGTTTGAGGAAATGGAAAACACCTTCCTCAACTGTGATTGTCCCGAGGATCGCAAGGTACGTTACGCAACTGGGAGGCTATTTGGGGTAGCTCTTACCTGGTGGAATACTGAAAAGGGTAAAAGAGGAATCGAAGATGCAATGGCCTTAACGTGGGAGGAGTTAAGGGAAATCATGACGAGACGCTTCTGTCCTAGAAGCGAGATCAAAAAGTTAGAGGATGAATTTCATTCGTTGAAGCAAAAGGAGGGAGATCATACTTCCAACAACAAGAGGTTTTTAGAGTTGAACCAAATGGTCCCTAACTTGTTCACCCCAGTTTACCGCTTAGTCGAACACTATATTCGAGGCCTTCCCTCGAAAATTCAAGACTCAGTTCTCAACACTTCGCCTGCAACACTTGAAGCTGCTATGGAACTAGCTACCGAGCTTACCGAGAATCGTATTCGCAACGGTAAATTTAAAGATGAGAAAAAGAAAGCCCCAGTTGAGGGCCAAACTTCAAACCATTCCACCTCCTCCTCAAAGTTTGTTAACAAGAGGAAACGAAACACCAGAAACGTTGCTGTCACACAAACAAATTTCCCTATCCCTGCTGCACCCATTACCCAAGTTGCCCCCTCACCTGCACCACATAAAAGGCCATACTCCGGCCCATACCCAAAATGCAACCGTTGCCAATACCATCACTTTCCTGATCATCCCTGCCAACATTGCACCGGCTGTGGTCGCGCAGGTCACACTATTCAAACCTGTCGCGTACCTCAGTGAACGAACCGCCATCAGCCCTCAACCCAAACCCACCATCAGATAGTGGGTCAGGCCCAACAACCTTTACTACTACCAACTACCCAACATGTAGCCCAATCCTACTACCAACCCAACTATCCCATGGTGCAACCTATGCGGGCTTGTTACAATTGTGGAGACCCAAACCACTTTCGAAACACTTGTCCACGCTTGGTGAACATTATACATGCTCAAGCTCAAGCAGATCCGGTGAATCAAGCTAACCAAGCTCCTCCACCTGCTAGAGGAAGAGC
Source organism: Scalesia atractyloides (assembly GCA_947069175.1). Classification (NCBI taxonomy): domain Eukaryota; kingdom Viridiplantae; phylum Streptophyta; class Magnoliopsida; order Asterales; family Asteraceae; genus Scalesia; species Scalesia atractyloides. The sequence goes on from CAMTDV010000017.1 coordinate 59,881,870, forward strand.
TTTCAACATCAACGCCAATCAAGCTAGGGCCGACAACAACGTGGTTAACGGTACATTTCTCATCAATGGTAGTTATGCATCCATGTTATTTGATACTGGCCCGGATAAGAGTTTTGTGTCCTTAGAATTTGAACCCATCCTCAACCAAACTCGTGATAAACTCATGGAATCCATAACGGTGGAAGTTGCTGACGGAAAACTGGTCTCATTAAACTCTATTATATGTAATTGTACTCTCACTCTAAACGATCACGATTTTCCAGTTGACCTTATACCTATGAAGTTGGGAAGCTTTGACATTATAATTGGTATAGACTGGCTCAGCCAACATCATGCTGAAGTTGTATGCCGCGAAAAGTTTATACGCATTCCTCTTACAAACGGTCAGACTCTACGCATTTTTGGAGAAACCCCATCGAAAGGGCTCAAATTAATGTCCTGTCTTCAAGCTCGAAAATATCTCCGCAAGAATTATGTTGCATTTCTAACTCATGTCGTCAAAAAGGGAACCAAGGAGAAGAAACTCGAAGACATCCCAGTAGTAAAAGATTTTCCGCAAGTTTTCCCCGACGACATTTCAGGACTTCCTCCCGTGAGAGAAGTCGAATTCCGCATTGATCTTATACCTGGAGCTACACCAGTTGCAAAATCTCCTTATAGGTTAGCCCCATCCGAAATGCAAGAGCTAGCCAGTCAATTGCAAAAGCTGACTGACAAAGGATTCATACGTCCTAGCTCATCGCCTTGGGTGCACCTGTCCTTTTTGTGAAGAAGAAAGATGGAACGTTTCGCACGTGTATCGACTACAGAGAACTCAACAAGTTAACGGTTAAGAACCGCTACCCATTACCTCGCATCGATGATCTTCTTGACCAACTTCAAGGCGCCAGCTGTTTTTCAAAAATCGACCTTCGTTCTGGTTATCATCAACTCAGAGTACATGAAGAAGACGTCCAAAGACCGCCTTCCGAACTCGTTATGGTCATTATGAATTCATGGTCATGCAATTTGGTTTAACCAACGCTCCAGCTGTCTTCATGGATCTAATGAACAGAGTCTGCAAACCCTATCTCGATCGCTTTGTTAAAGTCTTCATCGACGACATTCTCATTTACTCAAAGTCTAAGTCTGATCATGAACGAGACCTTCGACTCATCCTTACACTCTTAGGGAACGAAAAGCTCTATGCCAAATTCTCCAAATGCAAATTCTGGTTAAAAGAGGTACAATTCCTTGGACATGTCGTCAATGACAAGGGAATATATGTCGACCCCTCAAAGATCAAAGCAGTACAAGAATGGCAAGCGCCACGTACACCAACCGAAGTAAGATCATTCCTTGGTTTGGCTGGTTATTATCGCCGTTTCATTGCAAATTTCTCCCGCATCGCTGTACCACTCACGGCTTTAAAACATAAAGGAAAACCCTTCATATGGGGACCCAAACAAGAAGAAGCCTTCCAAACCCTTAAACAAAAACTCTGTGATGCACCTATCCTCACTCTTCCTGAAGGTTGTGATGACTTTGTGGTTTATTGCGACGCGTCAGGGCAAGGACTAGGCTGTGTTCTAATGCAAAGAGGAAAGGTGATAGCTTATGCTTCTAGACAACTCAAAACTCATGAGAAGAACTACACCACCCACGACCTAGAACTTGGAGCCGTTGTGTTCGCTCTTAAGATATGGAGACATTACCTCTACGGTACCAAGTGTGAAATATACACTGACCACAAGAGCCTCCAACATATCTTCAACTAAAAGGAGTTAAACATGAGGCAACGGAGATGGGTCAAACTTCTTAATGACTACGACTGTGAAATTCGGTATCATCCTGGCAAGGCAAACGTGGTCGCTGATGCACTCAGTTGAAAGGGTTATGCGAACTCCATTCGTCTTCTATGTTCGCAAATCATAACCGACATCAAAGATCAAATTCGAGAAGCCCAACATGTTTCAGTAACGGAAGACGACGTACGAAAGGAGTTGTCCTGTGGAGCTGAACTTAAAATTGAAACTAAATCCGACGGTATTCTGTACTATCTAGATTGCATATGGATTCCTGATCACAACAACCTCCGTGAATTCCTTATGAATGAGGCACACAAAACACGATACTCTATACACCCAGGAGCCGACAAGATGTATCAAGACCTTTGATACACGTACTGGTGGCCTGGAATGAAAAAGGATATTGTTGTTTTTGTTTCCAAGTGCCTTACATGTTCCAAGGTAAAAGCTGAACATCAAAGACCCTCAGGACTTCTGGTCCAACCTGAAATACCTGTATGGAAGTGGGAAAACATAACCATGGACTTCATTACCGGGTTACCTCGCACTTCTGGTGGGTATGACACTATATGGGTAATCATTGATCGTCTTACAAAATCAGCTCACTTCATTCCGATCCGCGAAGATTTCAAGAACAAGAAGTTAGCTCGTATCTACATCAGCGAAATCGTAAGCCGTCATGGTGTACCGTTAAGCATTATTTCAGATCGTGATGGTCGTTTCACTTCACGAACATGGCAAGCCGTACAAGCCGCTTTGGGTACACGATTAGACCTCAGTATCGCTTATCATCCTCAAACTGATGGACAATCTGAACGCACCATTCAAACTCTTGAAGATATGCTTCGAGCATGTGTCATAGACTTCAAGGGAAATTGGGACGCTCATCTACCATTAGTTGAATTTTCGTACAACAACAGCTATCATTCAAGTATCGGCATGGCACCTTTCGAAGCTTTATATGGTCGTAAGTGCCGATCTCAAGTACGTTGGCACGAAATTGGGGAAGCTCAAATCACCGGTCTAGAATTGATTCAAGAAACCACAGACAAGATCCATCAAATTCGAAACAATCTTCTAGTGGCTCAAAGTCGTCAAAAGAGTTATGCAGATAAACGACGAAAGCCTTTGGAGTTTAACATTGGTGATCATGTACTTTTAAAAGTATCACCGTGGAAGGGAGTAGTTTGTTTTGGCCAGAAGGGCAAGCTAGCACCACGCTACGTAGGACCTTTCAAGATACTCGAAAGAGTAGGACCTGTAGCATACAAGCTTGATCTACCAGAAGAACTCAACAGAATTCACCCCACATTCCACGTATCAAACTTGAAGAAGTGCCTCGCCGATGAAAACCTCCATATCCCCCTGGAAGATATTCAGATCGATGAATCTATGCATTTCATTGAAAGACCAGTAGAGATCATGGACTTCGGAGAAAAACGTTTAAGACGGAGTCGTATTCCAATTGTTAGGGTACGCTGGGAGTCGAAACGGGGACCTGAGTTTACTTGGGAACGTGAAGACTCAATGCGCGAAAAATACCCGCATCTTTTTCCTGTTACCACTACTACATAAATTTCGGGACGAAATTTCTAAAAGTAGGGGATACTGTAACATTTGTCGAAAAACGGGTTTTTCAAACCCGCTTCGTTTATTAATCGAATAATCAGTTTTATATTTTTATTGCTCATTTAATGCCTATGTTAATTTTAAACAATACATAACTAATAAACATTTTAGATTATGGAAATTAAAATTGTTAAAAAATAAAAATGAAACAGTTAAAATAAAAAAATGGGCTGCCGGGTTTCGAACCCGGGTCAGCCGGAGAGCCTTAACACCAAACACATAACCACTCCGCCACTTGATGTCTTTGTGAATTCTAGGAATCAATTAAAACATAAGTTCAACCGTGAATCAACCTGTTTGCGCCAAACTGAAACCGATATCGGCTTCCAAACGTCCAGGGACTTTTGAGTGATCGCGGATTCTTGATTATAACCGATAAACCGACATTCTTAATCAATTCAGCCCTTAATGAACTTGAATTCATGTGATGTTCGGGTTTAATAACCGAAAACATTCACTTCCTGAATTACTCCAACAATATCAGTATCTCGCGACTCAAAATCATCCACAGAACCTCTAATTTCACTTTTACTCTAATTTCTGATCGTCGGAATCGCTTTTTGAACTCGCCGGACTTTCGCCGGAAAACCGTGTCTTTCATCAAAACGGTAAATTTCTCAATTCTTTTATCTTATATCAGTTGTTAGGCTTTTGCTAACTCAAACCTTTCAATCAGAATCAATCCCAGACGACGATATCGGATAATCAACACTCGCCGGAAGTTTTCTGAAAATTCCTACATTGCACTGTGAAACGGTATAATCATTCAAACCTTCTGATAACTCTTGCTTACTCCTTCAATTTTACAATTAGTTAATCAAAAACTGTTAATTGGTCCGCTCAGACGGAGTTCATAAAAACAGAGCCGACGACTTCGCCGGAGTTCTGAGAAAGATCATCTTCCGGTATGTTCATTCCCAAAACCTTTCCTATCCGTTACATTTTAATCACTCATACGCCTGTTAACTATATTGAACAAGTTCAGTCGAAAACCAGTTGTCCGGGTTATTGTAACGAAGAAGATGAAGTTGTTCTGTATATAAATTTAATATAAATCGGGTTATATCTCGAGTTAGACACACAGTCCAGCGGTGGACTGTGTGCAATTGAAACATAGCGATACCGGGTTCGAGTCCGCCTTTATTCCGATTCGTCACAATATTCAGACTTTTTATAAAACCCAAATATGAAAACTTCCAGTTAGTATATAAGAGAAATAAAAACAAGTGTTTTAACCAGGTTTGACACACAGTCCAGCGGTGGACTGTGTGCAACGTTAATCAACAGGTCCTGGTTTCGAGACCTGAGACGCACGCCGGTTCGATAGAATTTAAATCCTTTTTAAGAAATAAATTTTGGAATAAATTAAATAGTATATAAATATAACTAAAAACAGAAATATTTCGGGTTAGACACGTAGCTCAGTTGGTAGAGCTCCGTGCACGCGTACGGGAGGTCACGAGTTCGAACCTCACTCAGTGCAAACAATATATACGACTGAACCGGTCAACAAGTCAAAGTCAATGGTCAACGGTCAAACCCAAAAAAAGTCAACATTTTTTATATTTTTGTTTATTTATTTAATTTAAAAATCAATTAAAAATACTTAAAAATAATGTTTTTAAAGTTAGAAAATAGCCTTAAACTCACAAAAATATATCTAAATCCTATTAAAATTATTAATAAAATCCACTCATTTACCATACCTTTTCTTATTATTTAGGTTAGTTAATCCTCGTCGATCAACCCTCTAAACTCGTGCGCATTCAGCATCTTCAACCGAACGCACCCAACGTGAGTGAATCTCTACAAATTCCCTGTTTTAATCACGTTTTTGGGGTGTATCATGTGTCTTATTATTTATTACATTTAAACAATTGTGTATTCATCATATCCATGATCAAATGTGTATTCAATATGTATCAACTGTTTGTGTGGTTATTGTCTAGATTTAATTTATCATTTTCAGTACATACATTATCATAGGCCGCCGCTCCCCATTACCTATGAGCGTTGAGCTGTTCCCCATTACCTATGAGCGTGAACGAGGCGTTGCCAACATACGATCGGCTCCGTTTGATTGAGCATTGATCGCACATACATTTATCATAGGCTGTCCGTTCCCCATTACCTATGAGCGTGAACGTGACGTTGCCAACATATACAGTATCATTCATGTTATATATTCATGCAAGGTGGTTTGTTATTGTATGTTATTGTTAATGTTATTGTATGTTTATTTACGTTTGCTCACATATGATTATTGCACAATTTTCCATAATAAATATAACAAGAAATCAATAATAAATGTTTTCTAACAAGGTTCACTCGCCAACTTATGTTGACCCAAAAACCCTCATTTTTACACATGATACAGGTGATCCAGCTGCAGCAAGAAACATATAGGATGGCTTAGAAGAATAAACCGGTTTAGACTTTGGATTGTTTAGTTGGTTTTCTTTCTTTGTAATTGTATGAACTTGTTTGGAATATTGAGGATGTAATTTTGAATTTAATAAATATGAAACATATTAGTAAACATCATGAGCTTTGGTGATAACCCAATTATGCCCCGACTCTTATTCCGCTGCGGGCCGGGTGTGACAACTGGATGGGCCATGGATTGCTGGCGAAGCTCGGGTTGAGCACATTAGTAACCTTACAAGGTTTAAAATATAATCTTTTTACTATACTTGGTGTTGTTCATTTGTTTGGTAAAGTTTACCTGATATGCTTGTGTTTCCACATTCAAATAGATTGTATATGAAAAATCAGAAGTTTGACACTATAAGAATTTAGAAAAATTCATGTTGTTAAACATTTGCTAATTCTGGTAGTAAATAATCATAGACAAAATCTGATTAGATACAAGTAAATAATTCATATACCCTTAATTGCAAGGTTCAGGGTGAAGTCAATAAGATAAACAAGTATGAGAATAAAGCATACCAGAAAATCCAAGTTAGGATTTTGTGTCCTTAGGAACTACCTTTGTACAAACGAATAAGCCACCGTTGGATAAACTTTAAGGATCCAGAATCCTTTTTGAATCAACTTGTGAATCTTCGAGGCTCCAAAACCTGTTGAAATCAACTTGGGACTAAGCCAAACAAACTGGGGACTAGCCCAAACAACTGGGGACAAGTCCAAACAACTAGGGACAAGCCCAACAAACTGGGATAAGCCCAAATAAATTGGGGACATGCCCAAAGCTTAAGCTAATGTGAAAACGTTAGAAACCTTAGGATACTGGCGTATGGCCCAAACTGGCAACTAGCCCATCGTAAGTGACATGAAAATGCCAAAACCTGAGCTAACGTGAAAACGTTAGAAAACTTAGGAACGGATGTATGGTACGTCTACCATTATACTTGAGATCCTATATATAGCCAACAACAATGAAATTGTCAGCCCTAAAGCGGGTACTGGTCCCATATCCTTGAACTATAGTTGGATAGCGTGCGCTACTAGCGGGGTGTCAAAACCCAATTCGTGTGAAAGGTGAAAACCTTTAAACCGTAGAAGGTATTGGATACCTTAAGCTGGGGACAAGCCCAAAAACTGGGGATAAACCCAAAAACTGGGGATATACCCAAAAACTTTGGAGGGTTGGCCAACTACTTGAATCTTTGTGAAAATTCTGCAAAACTTAAAACTTGATAAAATTGGATGTTAAAAATCTAACACCCTTTTCTCATGATGAATAATAAGTATGATATGAAAGAATTAGTAAAATGTTACCGAAGGAAGGATCATATATCTTTTGAGGATTCTTCGATCCGGACTAGATATCCGAATCTCTAAAGATCCTTATCCTTGTTACATAAAGTACTTCTTTAAATGAACAACATTCCACGCTCTTGGTAGGAGATCACCATCCATGGTCAGGAAACGATATGACCCCTTTCCCGCTTCAGCTTTAACGAGACAGGGACCTTCCCACTTTGGTGCCAACTTGCCATCAGTAGGGTTCGTGGTATTCTGGAATGCTTACCTTAGTACAAAATCACCAACTTGAAATCTTCTGATCCTGACATTCTTGTTATATGCTCCAGCCATTCTTTGTTGATAACTTGTCATCTGTCACAAAAGTTAGTAGTTCTGCTCCCAATAAATTGGGATCCATTATCACAAATAATTTCAGAAGGAATTCCAAATCTAGTAATAATGTTTCGCTTAATGAAGGATATAACTTCCTTTTCTCAGACTTGAGTAAAAGCTTCTGCTTCTATCCATTTAGAGAAATAGTCTGTCATGGCTAACATGAACACCTTTCCTCCTAGTGCCTTGGGAAGCTTGCCTACTATATTCATTCCCCATCTCATGAATGGCCACGAGGAGGATTTAGGATGCAGAGGTTCTGCTGGTTGAGAAGAATGTTACTATGTCTTTGGCAAACATCACATTTCCTTGCGTATTCCACAGAATTCTTCTTCAGTGTAGGCCAATAATATCCTGTTCTGAGGATCCTTGAAAATAGTGTTCTGCCCCCAATGTGATTTCCAGAGTCTCCTTCATGAAAATCCTTCAAGCCTTTTTAGATCTGAGGATCCTCAATGCATCGTAGATATGGACCTGCAAGAGATATCTTATATAACATGTTATTTAATATGGTGAATTGGGATACCTTAATCTTGAAGGCTTTAGGTTTTTCCCCTGTGGGAATTTCCCCTTTCAGGATGTAAAATTGGAAGGATCCAGGATCCTGAATTTGACTGCACATCATTACTAGGTACAATTGCAGCGTCCTCCACTATCTCCATTGCTTCATTTTCGTCAATTGCAGGAGAAAAAACATGGATGATAGGTATCTTGATATCCTCTGGCATCTTTAGGGATGATCCAAGGCTAGCTTAAGCGTCTGTTTCGGCATTCTCTTCTTCAGGTACTTGTGTCAAACTGAAAAAAGCAATAGGCTGGGGACAAGCCCAATACACTGGGACAAGCCCAAATAGACTGGGGACAAGTCCAATAAACTGAGGACAAGCCCAAATAGACTAGGGGCAAGCCCAAAAGAATATGTCAGTTTCCTGACTATCTTTAAATATTTGATTAGCTTTTCTCCTTTGACAGTATATGAACCATTATAATAATTAGTAATTAATAATGAATCTACATACACTTGAAGATACAGGATCCTTTACTTAGCTGAAAACACTTGAAATACCTGATCCATTATTTGGCATTTTGGAATTCAGATGCAATGGATTGGGGTATAATTTCCCCCCTGTGGCGATTTTAGTAGTAAGTCTAGTCCACTTCCCTTAATATTTGAAGTTCCATCTGTGAAGAGTGTCCAAGGATCCTTGGTCTCCTCAAGTTATTGTACCTCCAATTCAGCTTCTCTTTGTAGATCACTACTAAAATTAGCCACAAAGTCAGCTAAAGATTGGGGCTTAATGGCAGTTCTTGGTTCATACTTAATGTCATATGCACTAAGCTTGACTGCCCATTTTGCCTACCTGCCAGACATCTCAGGCTTCCTGAGGACATTCTTAATAGGAAAGTTAGTCTTAACTACAATATTATGAGTTTCAAAATAATGTCTAAGTTTAGTAGAAGCCATGATTAAAGCAAGAATTAGTTTCTCTAAATGAGAATACCTGGCCTCAGCATCAAGTAGACTTTACTTACATAATATATCAGATGTTGTTGGCCTTCATGATCCTTAACTAGGACCGCGCTTACCGCTTTACCTGAAACAGCTAAATATATGGATAATGGTTCTCCATCTTCTGATTTCATCAGGGCTGGTGCAGAGGATAAGTAATCCTTTAGGGTTTTGAGTGCAGCTTCATGCTTCCAAGCAAAGGTAGACCTTCTTCCCTTTAAGAAGGATACCAGATCCTACTCTATGCTATCCAGGATCCCGGATCCTATAAAAACTTTAGATTCACAATCCTTAGGGTCTAATAGTATATCCTTGACATCTTGCTCCCTTGCCTCCATGACATCCATTGGAGGATACTTTAATTGCTATGCTTCCCTCAGTTTCCAAGTTGGCTTCATTGAAGACGTGTAACAGTTCTTTGCCTCCTGTTAATCACTTTTTTTTCACCACTCCCCATGGGGTTGGTAGCTTCACACATTGATGGTATGTTGAGGGGACTGCCTTCATGTCGTGTATCCAAGACCTGCCAAGAATAACATTGCAATAGGATAAGCAATCAATAACACGTAATTTCTGAATAGAGTTTACTCCCTCTATGTAGATCGGGAGTTTGATGTCCCCCAATGTTTTTTTTTGTTTCTCCACTAAATCCTACGAGCACCGACGATCTTCGGACAATTTCGGATTCAGGAATATTCATTCTTTGAGGGCGTCCAACTGGATTATGTTCACAGAGCTTCCTCTGTCAATAAGGATCCTGCGAACAAAATGGTTAGAAATAAACAACGTAATGACTAAACTGTCATGATGAGGATCCTGTATGTCAACACGGTCATCCTCATCAAAGGATATCACTTTCTGCTGGGTTATAGTGGTCGTTCGAAGATGTCTCTCTCCATTCTCCATATTTGTTTCCTTGGCATGCCTTTTAGCTGTAGAAAATGAGGTTTCACAAATATCAGAGCCTCTAGAGATGAAGTTAATGATATGAGCATTTGCTGGTGGTGGAGGAGCTCTTTCAGGATCCTGGATCCTTAACTTCTTCCTTCCGAGCAGCTTCTTCAGGTAACCTTTGCTCAAAAGATAGCCTATTTCCTTCCTTAGTGCTATACATTCATCAGTGAGGTGACTGAAATCCTTATGATAAGCACACCATTTCGACTTATCTTTCCCCACCATCTAGCCTTGTCACCTAAATTCTGCAAAGCAAGGATTAGTTCAATGTTATCAGTAGAAAAACAATATTCAGAAATATGAGGATAATCCTCATCGTCTTCCTCTTGTTAATCCGCATGAACATTCTGATTGTCATGCTTGGAGTATTGTTTGGATCGATTATTCTTGTGAAAGGATCCTTGAATCTCTTGTTTTGAGGATCCTGACAACCTATCCTTGATCCTCTTATCATCCTCTAAACGGATGAACCTTAGGGCCTTGTTCCTTACTTCGTCTAGATTCCTGCAAGGTGTCATAACAAGATCATCATAGAATGGAGGATCTTTAAGCAATCCCATTTTAAAGGCTTCCATAGCAGTGGCAATATCTAAACTAGGGATTTCTAAGGATTCTCTACTAAATCTAGTGATATAATCTCTAAGTGATTCATCATGACCTTGGGTGGTACTATACAAGTCACTAATTAATCGAAAGGTTCTACTACACGAGAATTGATTATTGAACAAATTAACTAAATGAGAAAATGAAGTAATTGAGTAAGGAGGAAGACTTAGCAGCCATTTGAGTGCTGATCCAGTGAGTGTGGATCCAAAGCCCTTGCAAAGACAGGCTTCCTTTAACCTTTCTGGAATGGGGTTGATCTCCATTCTTTCACGGTATGTGCCACATGCTCCTCCAGATCGGTTGTACCATCATAGAGCTTCATATTCGGAGTCTGAAAACATTTTGGTATCTCGGCATTGCTTATGTGAGGTGCAAAGAGAGACACTCTGTGACTTCCATCCGGGATTTCAGGAATAGGTTTGACCACTCCGGGAACACTGGATATCATATCCTTGTGTTTTTGTAACTCGTGGCCATAGCTTGGTTGATACATGCGTCCTGCATGTAAGTAAAGTTAGTATCAAAAGATGTATTGAAATTGTTACCTCCCGATTGATTTGGAACTGGTATCCCAGAAGTGTATCTAGGGTAAGACATGTCTGGTGCAATGGTAGGACCAGACGAAGCTATGGTCTGCATAGGAATGAGATCCCCTTCATGTACTTCGGAACTTCTGAATGGCTGACTCCTTGAGGATCCTTGATCCGGAAAGATGTTGGATCCTAGATACATTGGTGCTGAAGGCCTTGGAGGGTAATCTATGGATCCTTGAACCTGAGACGAGGATCCTTGATTCTGAAAGTAGGATCCTTGAGCTGGAAACGTCTCCATATATCTTCCCAAACGGAGGAAGGATCCTTGATTCTGAGTTGTCTCCAATGATCCTTGCTGAAGGATAGAGGATGCTTGAGGCTGCGTCATTGCTAGTGATCCATGTTGAAGGATATTGGATCCTTGGGGTTGAGTCATGGATCCTTTGGACTGTTGGATTGTTGATGATGGAATAGCAAAATCCAATGCTCTAGGCATGAGTGGAGACTGATTTTCCACTGGTCTCTTTTGCTTCTTTATTTCATCAATCTCGCGAAGGATCCTCTGGTTGGTTTTCTCTTGTTGTTCCATGTAGCCTTTCATCTGCAAAATCAAAGTAGAAACATCACTGTTAGTAATTGTAGATAAAGAAACAACAGAGGTTTTTGATCCATACTAATGGGTCATACGTTGCAGAATTTAAAAGTGCAGGACATAAAAGGCAAGGGCATCAAAGGCTTCTTCCACCTTTGTTACCCCCTATTGTTCAAAGGATTAGTGATCCTTAATCCTAAAACTATTGTTTAGTTACAGACCATCATTGTTTGAAATTAAACACCACCAAATAAAAACCAACAATCCTAAAAAATGGGCTCCGGCCACGTCTAAATTTTCCATCATCGCCCATTGTTGCAGCCTACACCTTAGCTGCTTCATCACCTTCGCTTCTCCACCTTCACCGCTACCGCCTGCCGCTGCTTCCGTTGGCTCCTTGGTCCCGCTTGGCTGCTCAAGCGTGAGCTCCTCCTCATGATCCTCTTCAACCCCCCAAGTCACGAAGCCTCTGCTTCCATCCAGAGATGTCCCATTCGGCCTTGTCGAAGGAAGGATCCACAGCTTCCTGAGCCATCTTGATCTTGGCTTTCAGAATCACCTTGGCAGCACAGACTTTAGCCTCATCCGTAGCCTCCAGTCGTTCCTTATTCGCTTGAATCTGATCCACCAGAGCTTGCTTCTGCAAACGGTTATTCTCCTTTTCTAGCTGTGAGATTCATTTATCCTTGGTAGCAGCAATAGTGCGGAGTTCAACCACATGCTCTTCAGCATCGACAACGCGTTGGTTTCGGGCAGCTTGGATTTCAGCAATTTTCTGCGATAAACGGAGTATCAGGTCAAGATTAACGATTCTTAAGGAATGTGCATGAACCATTAGGATTAGTGATCCTTACCTCAGAGATGAAGGCGAAGATTTGTTGTTCAGGATCAGAGACTTCCCTGGCAGGCTCACTCGGCTTCTTCCTTTTTTACTCAGATTTGGCACGGGTGGTCACTATTTTTGGTTCAGCATGGCTTGGGCCTATGGCTAGATTCTTCTGGGAAGAGCTAGGGGACATGATGCTTTCAACCTCACCAAGATCGAATTTGATGGCAGACTTGGCAGCAGCTTTGGATGCAGATTTGGAAGCACCTAAAACAGAGATAAATTTCGAGGAACCTTTACTTTTAATTTTAGCATAATTTTATCAAATATTGTGCGGAGACTTACTTGACATGGTGAAATATGTAGAGTTGGTCTCCTCTGATTCTTTCTCTTTTGCTTTGAAAGTTCTGACACTTGGATTCAGGGCCCAAAAGGCGGCTATTCTTGATGCAGTAGCAGGAGTTTCCGGGAGAGATGTAAAGCCGGTCGCTGCATAAGTAATATTAAGGATCAGTAGTGTTTATATGATAAAAAGGAATAAAATACATTCCTATCGATTTGTCTAAAGGATCCTATATCCTACCCTCAACGTTCCACTTTTTGGGAAGACTTTTTCCATCAGGAATGGAGTCTCTCCTGATGAAAAAGAACTGATTTCTCCAGTTCTTATCATTTTTTTGTGGTTTTAAGGATCAGATGTGGGTGTTGTGGCTTGTCTTTGAAGAGGAATCGATGGGAACCATGGCTAACAAGGTTGTACAGTTGTTTGAGCTCTTGAAGTCCAAAGCTAATGACTTCATTGGCTATGATATGTTCAAGGGTATATAGAACCCTCCACAACATAGGCATTCCTTGGCTGTAGCACAAGCCAGTGAGGGGTGAAAAAGCTCTGGGTGAAAGCCGGGAAAGGATAAGTGAAACCTATCATAAAGGGAGCAACTAGAAAGCACACCCAGGTGTTGGACATACAATCACTCTTAGTGGATGAATCGAAGGGTCAGAAAACGGTACCCTCCGGGAAGCAAGGGTGCAGCTGATCAATTTCAGGATCAGTAAATCGACATAGCTCCAACGAAGGGTTAGTTAGGAGATTTTGACTCCTGGGTGGGCTATCTTTCTCAGGATCCTTGATCGGTGAGTATCGAGTGGCCATTTTCGCCATGGAATGATAGAGAGAAAAAAGGGAAAAACTAAGAATTAAAGAAGAGAAGAGAGAATACCTTTCAAACTCCTGGGATGCGGATACAAATGGCAAAGTTTAGGTTTTAAATGAAAATCTCATCTTCATCTATTCCCTATAAATAATGATGATTGTTGCGGGAGCAGTCTTATCGCTGACGTCACTACAGTAACGACTAGTCCGCATGTAATGGCTAGTTTCAGGCCAACGGATAGTTTGATAATGAAATATGACTCATTTAGTTACCATTAATTCCTCATATTTTGGGGGCAATTATTGTGGCATGGATTTTTTACTATAGTAACGGCTAGTCCGCATGTAACGACTAGTTTCAAGCTAACGGATAGTCTGATGTCAATGAAAATATGACTCATTTAGTTACCATCAATTCCTCATATTTTGACCAAAACATTAACAATTATAGTATGAGTTTCAAAATAATGCATAAGTTTAGTAGAAGCCATGATTAAAGCAAGAATGAGTTTTTCTAAATAAGAATACACGGCCTTAGCATCACGTAGACTTTTACTTACGTAGTATACCGGATGTTGCTGGCCTTCATGATCCTTAACTAGGACCGCACTTACCGCTTTACCTGAGACAGCTAGGTATAAGGATAATGGTTCTCCATCTTCTTGTTTCATCAAAGCTGGTGCAGAGGATAAGTAATCCTTGAGGGCTTGTAGAGTAGCTTCATGCTTCTCAGTCCATTCAAACTTCTTATTCTTCCTCAGAATATAATAGAAATCCTTGCATTTTGTGTGGATTTTGAGATGAATCTGTTAAAGGCTGTCAATCTTTACACATCCTTAGCATTGGTAGGAGATTTGATGTTCACAATGGCCTTGATCTGCTCTGGACTTGCCTCGATCCCTCTCTTGGTCAACATATATCCTAAAAACTTTCCAGCTTTGACCCCGAAGTGGCACTTGGATGGGTTCAAATTCATGTTATATTGGTCGAGGATGTTGAATGCTACTTCAAGATCCTTCAGGTGATCATCTGCTCTGTTGGATTTGACCACCATATCATCTCTGTAAACTTCCATCGTGTCTCCAACTTGTTCCTTGAACATCATATTCACCAGCCTTTGGTATGTAGCACCTGCATTTCTTAAACCAAAGGGCATAGCAATATAGCAATATATGCCGGTGGGTGTCATGAACGTTGTGTCCTCTTAATCAGATGGTTCCATCTAAATTTGCTGAAATCCAAATGAAGCATCCATAAAAGTTAACAACTCATGACCCGTCGTAGCATCCACCATGGAGTCATTGTGGGGTAACGGGAAAGGATCCTTGGGATATGCCTTGTTTAAATCAGTAAAATCAACGCATACCCTCCACTTTCCATTTTTCTTTTGAACAACAACCACATTGGCTAACCATCTTTGATACTTGACCTCTCTAATCATACCTACCTTTAGTAACTTGTCTACCTCTTCTTGGATGATGGCATTTCTTTCAGGTGCAAACTTTCTCCTCTTTTGGTGTATTGGCCTGAAAGACTTATCAATACCAAGTTTATGAGTGATAACATCTTTTGAAATGCCTGTTAGTTCTTCATGTTTCCAAGCAAATGTAGATTTCTTCTTTTCAGGAAGGATACTAGATCTTGATCTATATTATCCAGGATCTCGGATCCTATATACACTTTGGATTCAGGATCCTCAGGGTCTAACAGAATAGTCTTATCTCTAGCCTCCATGACGTCTCTCGGAGGATACGTTAATTGTTAAGCTTCCCTGGGTTTTTAAGCTGGTTTCATTGAGGAAGTGTAGCAGTTCTTCGCTTCCTGCTAGTCACTCTCTATCTTGACCACCCCCATGGAGTTGGGAGCTTGACACATTGGTAATATGTCGAGGGGACTGCCTTCATATCATGTATCCATGGCCTTCCATTACACAAAATTTTTGGATAACATTGCAACAAGATAAGTTGTCTATTACACAAAATTTTTGGATAAAATTTACTCCCTCAATGTAGATTGGAAGTTTGATGTCTGCCAATGTATTCTTTGTTTCTCCACTGAATCCCACGAGCACTGATGATCTTGGAATGATTTCGGATTCAGGGATGTCATTCTCTTGAGGACATCCAACTGGGTTATGTTCACCGAACTTCCTCCGTCAATGAGGATCCTGCGAACAAAGTGGTTGGAAATAAATAAGGTAATGACTAAACCATCGTGATGAGGATCCTTTGTATCTACACGATCATCCTCAACAAAAGATATCACTTCTACTGTGTTAGAGTGGAGGTAATGACCAAACCATCGTGAGCAGCTCCTTCAAATAACCTTTGCTCAGAAGATAACTGATTTCCTTTCTTAGTGCTATACACTCATCAGTGAGATGACCAAAGTCCTCATGATAAGCACACCATTTCGATTTGTCTTTACTAGCTGGAGCCTTTTCATTCTTTCATGGCCACCTGGCTTTATCACCTAAATTCTGCAAAGCAAGGAATAGTTCAATATTGTCAGCAGAAAAGCAATATTCAGAAATAGGAGGATAATCCTCATCGTATTCCTCTTGCTCGACCGCATGTACATTATGGTTGTCATGCTTGCAGTACTGTTTGGGTTGATTATTCTTGAAATGGATCCTTGTTTCTCCTGTTTCGAGGATCCTGATAATATTTCCTGGATCCTTTTGTCATCTTCTAAGCGGACGAATCTCAAGGCCCTATTCCTCACTTTGTCTAAATCCTGCAAGGAGTCATAACAAGATCATCATAGAATTGTGAATCTTTAAGTAATCCCATTTTAAATGCCTCCACGGCAGTGGCAATATCTAAATTAGGGATTCTGAGGATTCTCTACTAAATATAGTGATGTAATCTCTAAGTGATTCATCACGACCTTAGGTGCTCCTATACAAGTCACCAGTTAAACTTTCAAACGATCTACTACAAGAAAATTGATTATTGAACAAGTTAACTAAATGAGAAATTGAAGTTATAGAGTAAGGAGGAAGACTTAGCAGCCACTTGATTGCATATCCGGTGAGTGTGGATCCGAAGCCCTTGCATAGACAGGCTTCCTTTAGTCCTTCAGTGATGGGGTTTATCCAACGAGATATCCTATAGCTACCATCCGGGATCTCGGGAATGGGTTTGACCACTACAGGAACGTTGGATATCATATCCTTGAGTTTTTGTAACTCCTTAGCCATAGCTTGGTTGATACCTGCATCCTGCATGTAAGTAAGGTTAGTATCAAAAGACGTATTGAAGTTGTTACCTCCCGATTGGTTTGAAACTCGTATCCCAAAAGTTTGTCTAGGATAAGATGTCTCTGCTGTGATAGTGGGGCTAGAAGAAGCAATGGTCTGGATGGGAATGAAGTCCCCTTCATGAACTTCGGAGCTTCTCCATGACTGTCTTCCTAAGGATCCTTGATCCTGGAACAAGTTAGATCCTTGAACTTGAGATGAGGATCCTTGATGTGGGGTGTAGAATCCTTTGGACTAGTAAATCCCTTGTGATCCTCCAGGTTCGTAGAAGAATCCCTGAGGGTCCGTGGTTAGCAGTGATCCTCGCTGAAGGATGGATGATCCTTGAGGCTGGAAGTAGGATCCTTGAACTTGAGATGAGAACCTTGAGCCTGTGTCATCTCCATCGATCATTGTTGATGGTTAGAAGATCCTTGAATCTGGACACCGGATCCTTTGGAGTGCTGGATTGTTGATGATGGAGTAGCAAAATCCAAGAACCTGGGCATCAAAGGAGAGTGATCCTCTGCTGACCTCTTCTGTTTGTTGATTTGATCAATTTCACGAAGGATCCTCTGGTTAGTCTTGTCCTGCTGTTCCATGTATCCTTTCATCTGCAAAATCAAAGTAGAAAGATCACTGTTAGTAGGTGTAGAGGAAGAAACAGTAGGAGCCTTTGAGAAGACGGGTGTTGGTTTCTTCTAAGCATTGTCAGCACTCCTCAAGGGTGCAGGGGGAATGGGAGGCAACGATGCACTAGTCTGAGATGAGGTAACCACCGGCATGGTACTTGAAGCAGATTTTCCCTGAGAAGCCATGTGGTTGATGGAGATGAACAAAAATGAATGAAATGAATGAGGTTTTTAGAATTGAAGCACCGATTACCTAACGGTGGGTGCTAAACTGTTTTGGTCAAAAATCACAATAAGGATAATATAACCAAATCTAATTCTGTGAGGTTGAGTGCTTGATAGAATGAACAATTGTGTGGACAAATATGAAATGTAAATGATGATGAACCCGATGATTTGTACAAGGAAAAAGCACCTGATCAATGAATTACCTCCGGCATAAAACACCTCGGGTGATGGAAACTACCGATCACCGACCATATTTAGAACAATAAAGGTTACAACTTTGGAAGTATTGAGCTTGTTACAAGGGTTTCTAGTGTGTGTATTTGAGAGAGAGTAGCAGAAGTGTTGTACATAAAAGTGTGTGAGTTCATTTGTTTCTATCGAGCTCAATACCCCTTACAAATATCTAAGAAATCCTAATTAACTAACTATCCGTAAATCAAGCTAGCCATCCACGTTCATCATTAAAGGTCACTAGTCTAATGCACATGCTCGAAATAGAAGCATATTCCCCAAGATTCCCGGTTAGAACAAGTCCTCTTCGTAATACACCTGCAAAATATGTCCAAACGATATAGGAACAATTGTTAGTTAGTTAGAATAACAATGAGGATCCGTGATCCTTAGTCTTCCTACACCATTTCCTGAGGATCCGTGATCCAGGCCAAACTTAGGATACATGATCCACAATTGCTAAAATTCTATCCCAAACAATACCTATCATCCACATTCTAACTCCTTCAATAGAAGAAAAGGAGGCCATGGAAATAGTGGAAGATGTTGCGATTGTGCCCAGTGATGACATGCAGTCAGCTTCTGGATCATGGATCCTTCCAATCCTGAAGTATATTCAGAAAGGGGAAATTCCCATTGGGGAAAATCCTAGAGCCTTCAAGACTAAGGTATCTCAATTACCCTATTGAATAACATACTATATAAAAGATCTCTTGCAGGTCCCTATCTCCAATGCTTCGAGGATCCAAAGATTCAAGAAGTCTTGAAGGATTTCCATGAAGGAGACTGTGGAAATCACACTGGGGGCAGAGCACTGTTTTCAAGGATCCTCATAATAGGTTATTATTGGCCTACAATGTAGAAGGATGATGTGGAATACGCAAGGAAATGTGATGCTTGCCAAAGACACAGTAACATTCTTCATTAACCAGCAGAACCTCTACACCATATATCCTCTTCTTGGCCATTCATGATATGGGGAATGGATATAGTAGGCAATCTTCCCAAGGCACCAGGAGGGAAGGTGTTTATGTAAGCCATGACAGACTATTTCTCCAAGTGGATAGAAGCAAAAGCCTTTACCCAAGCCAGGGATAAGGAAGTCATATCCTTTATTAAAAGAAATATCATCACCAGATTTGGAATTCCTTCTGAAATTGTTTGTGATAATGGATCCCAGTTTATTGGGAGTCGTACTACTAACTTTTGTGATAGCTGGGGGATTAGGATGATAACATCAACACCAGTCCACCCACAAGCTAATGGTCAGGCAGAATCATCCAACAAGATCATCATCAACAATTTGAAGAAAAAACTTGGATCCAAGAAAGGAAAATGGGCTAAAGAGTTACCATGTGTCTTATGGGCAGATAGAACAACCCCTAGGAATGCTACGGGCTAAACTTCTTTCTCCCTAGTCTTTGGAGCTAAAGCAGTGATACCCTACAGAAATGGTAGTCCCTACAGCCAGAACAAGCATCCGTGATCATGAAACAAAGGCTGAGAACCTGACTCAAGACCTGGATACTGTGGAAGAGCTCAGGGATTTAGCAAGAGTAAGGTTGGTCAGTTATCAGCAGAGAATGGTTGGTGCGTACAACAAGAATGTAAGGGTTAGAATATTTCAAGTTGGTGACTTGGTATGGAGGAAAGCATTCCAAAATACCATGAATCCTGCTGATGGCAAGTTAGCACCAAAGTAGGAAGGTCCTTATTTAATTGAAGCTGAAGCTGGAAATGGGGCATATCGCTTGCTGACCATGGATGGTGACCTCTAACTTAAGAGCTTTGAATGTTGTTCATTTAAAGAAGTACTTTATGTAGTAAGGATCAAGGATCCTTAGACATTATGATATTCGGTTTAGATTAAAGGATCCTCAAAGGATTTATGATCCTTGTTTTGGTAATATTTTTCTAATTCTTTTTCCTCATTACCCTTATTTTTCATTATGAGAAAGGATGTTAGATTCTTAACATCCAATTGAACTTGGTTTTAACTTTTTGTAGAAATTTTAACGTCTTTGAAAGAGGATCAAGAGGTTTGCCACCTCTCCAAGGCTTTTTGGGCTTGTCCCTAGTTTAAGGTGTCTAATACCTTCTAAGGTTTAAAGGTTTTCACCTTTCACACAAATTGGGTTTCAACACCGCACCAGTTATGCATGTTATCCAAGTATAGTTCGAGGCAATGGGACCAGTACCCGCTTTAGGGGCTGACAATTTTATTGTTGTTGGCTATATGAAGAATCCTAAATATCATGGTAGACGTGCCATACATCCGTTCCTAAGGTTTTGGCATTATCATGTCACTCAAGATGGGTCAGTCGCTAGTGTGGGCCATACCCCAGTATTCTAAGTCTTATTTGGGCTTGTCCCCAGTTTATTTAGGCTTTTCCCCAGTTTATTTGGTCCTGCCCCTAGTTTATTGGGCTTGTCGCCAGTTTATTTGGGCTTGTCCCCAGTTATATTTACTCCATTTATAAGTTTAAATCCCAAGTTGTGTTTGCAGGATTTTGGGAATTTGCACAGAAGGATCCCGAATCCTTAAATTTTGATTAGTTCTGATGCAGGCCCAAGTGTAGAAGATCGGGCCATGATATTTCTGTAGGCCCATGATCGGGCTACCAAGGGTGTTTACGAAAATGAGCATAACTTTGGCTACGGGTCTCCATTTTTGGGCGTTCAACCAGTCAAATTGAAGCTTGAAACGATGAGCACGATGTGGCAAGCACCCATAAGGGGCTTGTCCTAGTTTCGGTCCCAAAAAGCGCGTTCTAATGGGAGTTTTGGACACTTTTAAGTTTTTTCAGTCTTTTATGTAATTTGTTTTTGAGCTTGTGTTTGGCCTTTTGTCTTTTTGAGTCCCTTTCAAATTTTGGTTGTTATTTATGTTCTTGAAATGTAATTAGGATGGTCAATCAATCAGTTTATGCAATTATCACTTTTCACTTCAAATTCTTGCCCATTGGGTTGAATTTTGGGGGTTTGGGGAAGAACATTGTGGTACCTGAGGAAAATCCACAGTCATCTTAACTCGTCTTTCACTCTCCTGTGTCTACTTATCAAATTTCGGGATGAAATTTCTTTCAACTTGGGGATAATGTGACAACTCGTAATTTCGGGGTTAGGACCGTTCGTTTTCGTATTTAAAAATCGAGCCTTATACTTATTTTAGTCGAAGAGTTAATTATACTTAAGTAAATTATATTATAAGTCCATGTTTTAACTAAATTATAATATAAGTCCATATTATTCAAGCGATTAACTAGAAACCGAATCCTTATCCTTTTGAACCCGAACCGTTTGAACCATGGTATAACTCGCGTAACTCGAAACTCTTAAAGTCCGAACCATTGCGTAAATCTTATACATTGGTATTTGTTGGTTAAAATAATAATAATAATAATAATAATAATAACATCGTTGCATATTAAATTGTCCTGTTCTTGTCCAACCATTTGTAAACTCATCTTATTGTTATTATTATTATTTGCGGCCAAATCCCAACTAACCCCAAACCACCTATAAATGTTATCCTAATGAGTTACGTAACTGCATGTGATAACTTAACTCTACAAAACAAATCCTAACCCACCTCTTTCAGCCCAAGATGTACGGCCCACACGCACTCCTAATCCAAACCAATTTAGTGTTTTAATAAGTTACGTATGCATTAACTTTATAACCTCTCACAATTCATAAAACCCTACAACACAAATCACGATCATACCACCTCCGCTCCTGCTTCTCTTCGCTGCTACGGTGGACGAAGATCCGACCCGAGAACTCGACTTCTAGGCTGTTCAATCGAGCCACTCACTCGCTAGGTAACTAGGCTTTGCACCTTTGTTAAAATATATGTTTTTTTATTAGTAAATAAGGATTATATGGCTGAGTTTGTTATAGAGATTGGGTGTTATAATGTGTAGGTCGTTTACATGATCGGTTAAGCCGCTAAGGTTTCGTTACGGGTTAAATCTTGTGTTTTGGAATAATTGTACATGGTTATGCATGATTTTTATTTTACACCTTGGCTGCGTTTTAGGATTAGATCATGATTCTTGGATGTTGTGGTTGGTTCGGGTATGTCTCGCAGGTGTTGTTTATGGGTTTAAACCGGTAGTTAGTGATAAACTAGTAGCTACATGGTCTATTGTTCATAAAAACCACATAATAAGGCTAGTAATATTGTTGTTATATGGATAGACTCATGTGTGTGGAGTAGGGTTGATTCGCTTGATGATCTTGACTATTTATATGATGAATCTGTGTTAAATAAATGACAACCTGCTGCAAGTGATGTTAAATGTCGTTGTTGTTCGCTAAACATGTTAACGGAACCAATATAACTTGCGTTAGAGTGCTATAAACTTGAAAACAGGAAGCTGTCTAAGATTTACAGCCAACTTCAGTTGGCTGTAACGGGGTCGTAACATATCGAAAAACTGAGTTTCTGAAGTCTAAAACGTACGTTTTTGAAAAACGCTTCAAATGGCGCTGAAACCGCATTTTTCTAAGGTCGTTTACTATTTTTAAAGGACTGTTTTGTACAGCCGCACAAACTGCATTTTTCTGCAAAAATTCATGTTACGCTTTTCGTTATAACATGTAAACTGGATAGAGTTAGGCTGTGAATTTCGTACAGTAGCTAGGCACGGAAGTTGCTGAAAATCTCTCACTGGAATTTTGCCATTTGGACAGACAATGATTTTTAAATAAATTTTTTCGTGGACTGCAGTCAGAAAGCGACGAATCTGACTGCAGCCTATTAGATGATTTTTAATAAATAACTGGTAATGATTTGGGTCTAGAGATTTTACACAAAGTGACGCGGACCACTTGGAACGTTCTATAACTCTTCGGGAACTATCCGGTGCCCAAACGGTCCCGATTAACGTACCGCAAATTGTCCGAAAATGCACTTAAAAGTTGAATTATTGTGACAAGATTTATTATGTGATTTGTGACGAAAAGGTTGTCGTTGTTTCGGATAGCGACACTTTGCACGCATGTGTATATATATATATATTAATATTTTACGTGCTATGTGTTATATACGTGTAGAACTTATGTGTTTGCAATCATACACACTAACGAACCTATGGTAACCATAATAGGACGTGGTTGACCAATTCAGCTCATAAAACACATAAGCCTTACCGAGCAAAACAAAGGTGAGTTCACTGCTCTTTTACAAGCATGCGTTCCGAAGGAACAAATAAACTATTATTCCTTGGAGGAATACATTTACGAAACTACTATTCCTTGGAGGAATACTTTTCATAACTGTTGAAGTTTAATTTCGATGTTGGATAATCTACTCACCTCTATCACTTAAGTCCCATTTTATTACCGAACTAGTTGCTTGGAGGGCAACGGGGTATTAGTTGATAGCGCTATTAGGCTTGACAACCTCACATCATACCTGGATTGGACGGGCGTGAACTAATGACCTTAACCACATGATCTCAATGTTGATAGGCATTGGGGAAGGGCAAACAAACTAACGTCACTGCGGTATCGAGTTATTATCAACATGTCTTTAAACTAAACACAAACCGGTTTTCGTTAAACAAAACTATGAACTCACCGGCTTAATCGTTGATACACTTTTTCTGTATGCTTGCAGCTTGTTAGATATATCTTGCATGGGAACTTGCAGTCTGAGGAGTAGGAGATGTCATGGGTCGTATTGTTTGGTGAAACGCTTAATGTTATGTTTACTTTTTGAACAAAAATGGTTTTTATTATTTAAATAATTGTACATTTGCTTCCGCTGAACACATACGATTTTTAAATGTTTAATTTGAAGTTCACTTTTCATGTTGGACATGATGACTTGTTTTATATTATTACTATAGTTCGACATGATTAGTGGCTGGATCCTGGGCAGTCGCACGCCTCGCGGTAGAACTCCGTAAGTGGTAACTTGAGGGTGTGACAAACATCACGGGTATTTGTAGAATCAACGTGATTTGCTCTTCGTTATCTATCACTCGCTACATCAGGTTCCTTTAATCCGTTCATATTCTTGTAAGTTTTAAGGATATAGAATCCTAACTTGGATTATCAGGTATATTTTGTGTTTAGTTTTCATTAGCTTATCGACATCATCCTATAACTTTCAGATAAGGGTAAATGACTATTCGTCATAAAACTTTTTACTTTTTTATGAAGTGCTACGCTAATAAAGGTGAATATATCTTGCATAACATGAAATTCTTTAAGTTTGTAAAGTAGAACTGATGGTAATTAAGAATACATTAAAGCAAGAATAAGAGCACAACACAAAGTGTAGCCAAAAGGTTAATATTTTTATTAATACCCTTTTTAAAAACATTATCAAAATCATCAACCCAACTTTCTACCAGCAAAATGTGGCCCGTCCACTTGGGTTGATGAAGGGTGTCCATACAAACGGTTCATCAAGTGAAGGAAATAAAAGTAGGATAACCAAGGCGTCATCCCCCAAACAGAGGATCCATCCACCTTAGTCATCCTGGATATTTTCTGAAAGATCCGTGACCCTTAAACCTAGAGAAACTATTGTTTAAAGTTACAAACCATAACTGTTCAAACAAAAACACCATAAACCACAAGAAACCATAAAAAGTGGGCTCCGGCCTAGGCATAAACATCCTTCGTCGCCCACTTATGTAGCCACCTCAAACTGCTGCATCTCCTCCCTTCGCTTCACCACCTTCATCACCACCAGCCGCTGCTTCCACTGCTTCCTTAGCCACACTGGGTTCAGCATCAAGCATTACCACCTCCTCAAGCTCCTCCTCACCTCCTAGATCTTGTAGCCTTTGCTTCCATCCGGCGAGGTCCTAGTCAGCTTTGTTGAAAGCAGGATCCATAGTCTCTTGGGCCATTTTGATCCTTGCCTTTAGGATAGCCATGGCAGCACAAACTTTAGCCTCGTCAGCAGCTTCCAGCTGCTCCTTATTCGCCTGAATTTCATCCACCAGAGCCTGCTTCTCCAAGCGGTTTATCTCCTTTTCGAGCTGGGAGATTCTCTTATCTTGGCAGAAGTAAAGGTGCGAAGATCAGCAACAGCCTCTTCAGCATCAGCAAGGCGTTTGTCCTGGAGATCCTGGATTTGAGCGATTTTATGCATGCAATAGAACCAACAGATGAGGATTAGTGATTCTTAAAAGAGAATCTTGAAAAACGAGAATCATTGGTCCTTACCTCAGAAACGCAGTCGTGGATTTGCTGTTCAAGATGGATGGCATCCCCGATTGGCTCGTTCAGCTTCTTCCTTTTTGACACAGACTTGGCACGAGTGGTCATTGCCTTAGGCTCCGCATGGCTTAGGCCTTTGGCCAGCTCTTTCTTCTAGGAACCAGGGAACATGATGCCCTCGCGATCACCGAGGCCAAATTTGGATGCAGACTTGGCAGCACCTAAAGCAAAGATACGTATCCTCGAACCTTTACTTTTAATTTTAATATTATTATGAAATATGGATACTTACTCGACATGGTGAAGGATGCAGAATTGGTTTCTTCTAACTCTTTGTTTCTAGCCTTGAAAGTTCTAATGCTTAAATCCAGGACCCAGAAAGCGGCTATCTTTCCAGCAGTGGTAGGAGTATCTGTGGTACCCGAGGAAAATCCACAGTCATCTTAACTCGTCTTTCACTCTCCTGTGTCTACTTATCAAATTTCAGGACGAAATTTCTTTCAACTTGGGGATGATGTGACAACCCGTGATTTTAAGGTAAAAGCCGCCGCTTGTTTCGCAATTATAATTCAAATCATATGCTTATTCTGTTTGATAAATTAACTTTTTATCAAACTTATATTATATGAATGAGTGTTCGAAACAAATCCATATCGTGTTGAACCGACCCGAACCGTATGAACCAAAGCATATGTCATGTGTCGATTCAACCCACACGCGTAGGTCGGAACTTACGAGGCCCGAACCGTAGAAAGAATATTAAACATTTATATTAGTTAGTTAATTATTCATCTTTATTACTTAATTAATTATTCATTATTATAAGTTTAAAAAAATAAACAAAACAAATTGATGGAAATTAGGGACATGTGCACAGACACACGAAGTGTTCGACATGTGCACACCCTCTTTTTAGATCCAGATTGGTGATGGCCCAAACTGAAATCCCAAAACAACCACCCTTACCCATTTATTGCGGCCCATTTATACCCCAAACCGCCCCACCTAAATTGTTATTTACGTGTTGTTCATGAGGTATCATAACAGAACCAAAACTCTCAACCCTAAATCTGGTTCGCTATTTCTCTTTTTCCCTCAACTATTGACGATCACAAGGGTTTAGGACTTCCATATTTTGGTTTCAAGGACCACACAAACTTCATCCATCACTAGGTATTCACACTTTGTATTATATTGTTATTTATAAGAACTCTTTCCTGTTCGGTTTCCTACCATGTTAATTGGCTGCGTTGTTGCATACTCTTAATGTTATGATGATTACATGTAGTGTGTGTTGCTAGGAATGATGCTTGCGAGGTGATTACTTATATGTTCGGTTAGTCGCTAGGGTATTGTTTGTGGATTTAAATCCGGATAGTTCTTGATGTTTTGGTGATAAAAAATCTGAGTTTTTGATAATGACATGCGGTATGTAATGTTGAGTGTCGTTGTTGTTTGCTAAACATGTAAACGGAACCGTTAGAACTCGCACTAGGAAGTTAAAAGCTGAAAACAGAAAGTTGTTTGGTGTTTACAGTCGGCTTCAGTTGGCTGTAACCGAGTCATAACTTAATGAAAAATTGATTTTCTTGAGTCTATAATGGGTTATTTTGAAATACGCTTCTAATGGCGCTAGAATCATGATTTTTGGACGTCGTTAACTATTTTAAATAATTTATTTCGTTTCAGCAACTAAAGCTGCGTTTTTCTGCAGATTTTACGTTTTATGTTTTGAGTCATAACATGATGTATAATCATATTTAGATCATGAAATTTATAATGTAGATAGCCTTAGGTGTTGTAATGAACCTCCAACTTGAATTATATCAATCGGATAACCGAGGATTTTTAAATGAATTTTTCTGTAAGCTGCATCAGAAAGTGATGAATCTGATTGCTGCTTAGTAAAAGATTTTTTATAAATTTTGGTAAAGAGTTAGACTCTAAAGTTTTAATACAATGGTCTCTGATTCGATTGACACATTCTGTAATTCTTCGGGAACTATCCGGTGCCCGAACGGTCCCGATTAACGTACCGCAAATTGTCCAAAAATGCACTTAAAAGCTGAATTTTTGTGACAAGATTTATTATGTAATTTGTGACGGAAATGTGGTCGCTATTTCGAATAGCGACATTTTGCATGCATATGTATATAGATATATATTATAATATCTTACCTGCTACGTGTTAGATACGTATAGGATTCGCGTCTCCGTGTGAGTTCCCACACTAACTTTTAACTGGTAATCATGTTAGGACGTGATTGACCCGTTCCACACCGCATTTACTTTCCGTCTTTTAGCTGAGCAAACTAAGGTGAGTTCACTGCTCTTTTACAAGCATGCGTTCCGAGGAAACACACAAACTATTATTCCTTGGAGGTATACATTACGAAACAACTATTCCTTGGAGGAATACTTTTGGCAAACATTATAGTTTAAATTCGGTGTTGGATAATCTACTCACATCTATCACTTAAGTCCCATCTTATTACCGAACTAGTTGCTTGGAGGGCAACGGGGTATTAGTTGATAGCGCTATTAGGCTTGACAACCTCACACCGTACCTAGATTGGACGGGCGTGAACTAATGACCTTAACCACATGATCTCAATGTTGATAGGCATTGGGGAAGGGCAAACAAACTGACGTCACTACGGTATCGAGTTATTACCAGCATGTCTTTAAACTAAACACAAACCGGTTTTTTTAAACAAAACCTTGAACTCATCGGCTTAATCGCTGATACACTTTTTATGCATGCATGCAGGTCGTTAGATAATCATTGCTATGGGAACTTGCAGTTTGAGGAGCTAAGAGTGTCATGGGGCATGTTTCATGATGCAAACATTAATAATTTACGTTTTAAATCAGTTTGGTTTTTAATTTTTTGAGATACTTACATTTGCTTCCGCTGAACATATACTTTGTTGAATCGTATAATTTGAGTTACACTATTCATGTTGGAGTTGGCGTTTTTTTATATTATTTACTATTAGTTCAACATGATTAGTGGCTGGATTCTCGGCAGTCGCACGCCTCGCGGTAAAACCCCGTATGTGGAATTTGAGGTGTGACAGTTTGGTATCAGAGCCACTGGTTATAGTGAACTAGGTTTTAAAAGGTTTTTTGTAAAACCAGACTATAACCGAATCAGTTACGAAAACGCCCATGACACTGCGTTCCAGATTGCAAGGTTTGCCTTTTAATATCGCATACACTATACATTTAGCATATAAATACGCATCGCTTTGCATATAGCCACACACACCGCATTATAGTACAAATTCATGTGTTATCTATTTATACTATGATGAATCATTAGTATGATTTTACGTTTAAATCTTTTGTGACCTCCATCGTTTTGACAACACTTTCTTTTGACATTTGCATCTGAGGATAATTAGGGTAAACATGCAAATTGAGTTATCATTACGGGTGCACACGTAATAATAATTAGGGGTGCATGTGAGTCCTAGTGAGACCAAGCGTGTGTAAAGGGATTCTGACCCATTATCTGACATAAGTGGGGATTCAGATATCCAAAGGAATCATAGCGATGATGGACTCCTACCTAACCTTGAAGTATACTCTCTTCACTCTTCTTGTTTACTTGTACTGACCATGGAAATAATATGCGCTACATATTTACTTTATATATCGGATCCAAATCTCTCTTGAAAACCGAACACATTGAGGAATTGGCTGACGGTCAGCCGAGTGAAACATCCCATATTTTTATGCTAAGTGCAAACTCAATCTTTAGTTCAGTTGTTTGACATTGACCTCCTTCCTGTTACTCTTAGTAGTTTTGATGCAGTCATCTTAACGCATTCCTTTCACTCATCCATAATTGCTTAGCAAAATTTCGGGATGAAATTCTCTTTTCAACTTGGGGATGATGTGGTACCCGAGGAAAATCCACAGTCATCTTAACTCGTCTTCACTCACCTGTGTCTACTTATCAAATTTCGGGACGAAATTTCTTTCAACTTCGGGATGATGTGACAACCCGTGATTTTGAGGTAAAAATCGCCGCTTGTTTCGCAATTATAATTCAAATCATATGCTTATTCTGTTTGATAAATTAATTTTTTTTATCAAACTTATATTATATGAATGAGTGTTCGAAACAAATCCATATCGTATTGAACCGACCCGAACCGTATGAACCAAAGCATATGTCATGTGTCGATTCAACCCACACGCATAGGTCGGAACTTACGAGGCCCGAACCGTAGAAAGAATATTAAACATTTATATTAATTAGTTAATTATGCATCTTTATTACTTAATTAATTATTCATTATTATTAGTTTAAAAAATAAACAAAACAAATTGATGGAAATTAGGGACATGTGCACACACACACGAAGTGTTCGACATGTGCACACCCTCTTTTTAGATCCATATTGGGGATGGCCCAAACTGAAATCCCAAAACCACCACCCTCACCCATTTATTGCGGCCCATTTATACCCCAAACCGCCCCACCTAAATTGTTATTTACGTGTTGATCATGAGGTATCATAACACAACCAAAACTCTCAACCCTAAATCTGGTTCGCTATTTCTCTCTTTTCCCTCAACTGTTGACGATCACAAGGGTTTAGGACTTCCATATTTTGGTTTCAAGGACCACACAAACTTCATCCATCACTAGGTATTCACACTTTGTATTATATTGTTATTTATAAGAACTCTTGCATGTTCGGTTGCCTACCATGTTAATTGGCTGCGTTGTTGCATACTCTTGATATTATGATGATTACATGTAGTGTGTGTTGCTAGGAATGATGCTTGCGAGGTGATCGCTTATATGTTCGGTTAGTCGCTAGGGTATTGTTTGTGGATTTAAATCTTGATAGTTCTTGATGTTTTGGTGATAAATAATCTGAGTTTTTGATGATGACCTGCGGTATGTAATGTTGAGTGTCGTTGTTGTTTGCTTAACATGTAAACGGAACCGTTAGAACTCGCACTAGGAAGTTAAAAGCTGAAAACAGAAAGCTGTTTTGTGTTTACAGTCGGCTTCAGTTGGCTGTAACCGAGTCATAACTTAATGAAAAAATGATTTTCTTGAGTCTATAACGGGTTATTTCGAAATACGCTTCTAATGGCGCTAGAATCATGATTTTTGGACGTCATTAACTATTTTAAATAATTTATTTCGTTTCAGCAACTAAAGCTGCGTTTTTCTGCAGATTTTACGTGTTATGTTTTGAGTCATAACATGGTGTTTAATCATATTTAGACCATGAAATTTATAATGTAGATAGCCTTAGGTGTTGTATTGAACCTCCAACTTGAATTATATCAATCGGATAACCGAGGATTTTTAAATGAATTTTTCGGTGAGCTGCAGTCAGAAAGTGATGAATCTGATTGCTGCTTAGTAAAAGATTTTTTATAAATTTTTGGTAGAGTTAGACTCTAAAGTTTTAATACAATGGTCTCTGATTCGATTGACACATTCTGTAATTCTTCAGGAACTATCCGGTGCCCGAACGATCTCGATTAACATACCGCAAATTGTCCAAAAATGCACTTAAAAGCTGAATTTTTGTGACAAGATTTATTATGTAATTTGTGACGGAAATGTGGTCGCTATTTCAAAGAGCGACATTTTGCATGCATGTGTATGTATATATATATACATATATATATATATATTATAATATCTTACGTGCTACGTGTTAGATACGTATAGGATTCGTGTCTCCGTGTGAGTTCCCACACTAACTTTTAACTGGTAATCATGTTAGGACGTGATTGACCTGTTCCACACCGCATTTATTTTCCGTCTTTTAGCTGAGCAAACTAAGGTGAGTTCACTGCTCTTTTACAAGCATGCGTTCCGAGGAAACACACAAACTATTATTCCTTGGAGGAATACATTACGAAACAACTATTCCTTGGAGGAATACTTTTGGCAAACGTTATAGTTAAAATTCGATGTTGGATAATCTACTCACATCTATCACTTAAGTTCCATCTTATTACCGAACTAGTTGCTTGGAGGGCAACGGGGTATTAGTTGATAGCGCTATTAGGCTTGACAACCTCACACCATACCTAGATTGGACGGGCGTGAACTAATGACCTTAACCACATGATCTCAATGTTGATAGGCATTGGGGAAGGGCAAACAAACTGACGTCACTATACTATCGAGTTATTATCAGCATGTCTTTAAACTAAACACAAACCGGTTTTTGTTAAACAAAACTGTGAACTCACCGGCTTAATCGCTGATACACTTTTTATGCATGCTTGTAGGTCGTTAGATAATCATTGCTATGGGAACTTGCAGTTTGAGGAACTAAGAGTGTCATGGGGCGTGTTTCATGATGCAAACATTA
Source organism: Scalesia atractyloides (assembly GCA_947069175.1). Classification (NCBI taxonomy): domain Eukaryota; kingdom Viridiplantae; phylum Streptophyta; class Magnoliopsida; order Asterales; family Asteraceae; genus Scalesia; species Scalesia atractyloides. Next base: position 59,913,440 of record CAMTDV010000017.1, read on the forward strand.
ATAATTTACGTTTTAAATCATTTTGGTTTTTAATTTTTTGAGATACTTACATTTGCTTCCGCTGAACATATACTTTGTTGAATCGTATAATTTGAGTTACACTATTCATGTTGGAGTTGGCGTTTTTTTATATTATTTACTATTAGTTCAACATGATTAGTGGCTGGATTCTCGGCAGTCGCACGCCTCGCGGTAAAACCCCGTATGTGGAATTTGAGGTGTGACAGTTTGGTATCAGAGCCACTGGTTATAGTGAACTAGGTTTTAAAAAGTTTTTTTGTAAAACCAGACTATAACCGAATCAGTTACGAAAACGTCCATGACACTGCGTTCCAGATTGCAAGGTTTGTCTTTTAATATCGCATACACTATACATTTAGCATATACATACGCATCGCTTTGCATATAGCCACACACACCGCATTATAGTACAAATTCATGTGTTATCTATTTATACTATGATGAATCATTAGTGTGATTTTACTTTTAAATCTTTTGTGACCTCCATTGTTTTGACAACACTTTCTTTTGACATTTGCATCTAAAGATAATTAGGGTAAACATGCAAATCGAGTTATCATTATGGGTGCACACTTAATAATAATTAGGGGTGCATGTGAGTCCTAGTGAGACCAAGCGTGTGTAAAGGGATTCTGACCCATTATCTGACATAAGTGGGGATTCAGATATCCAAAGGAGTCATAGCGATGATGGACTCCTACCAAATCTTGAAGTATACTCTCTTCACTCTTCTTGTTTACTTGTACTGACCATGGAAATAATATGCGCTACATATTTTCTTTATATATCGGATCCAAATCTCTCTTGAAAACTGAACACATTGAGGAATTGGCTGACGGTCAGCCGAGTGAAACATCCCATATTTTTATGCTGGGTGCAAACTCAATCTTTAGGTCAGTTGTTTGACATTGACCTCCTTCCTGTTACTCTTAGTAGTTTTGACGCAATCATCTTAACGCATTCCTTTCATTCATCCATAACTGCTTAGCAAAATTTCGGGATAAAATTCTCTTTTCAACTTGGGGATGATGTGGTACCCAAGGAAAATCCACAGTCATCTTAACTCGTCTTCACTCACCAGTGTCTACTTATCAAATTTCGGACGAAATTTCTTTCAACTTCGGGATGATGTGACAACCCGTGATTTTGAGGTAAAAGCCGCCGCTTGTTTCGCAATTATAATTCAAATCATATGCTTATTCTGTTTGATAAATTAATTTTTTTTATCAAACTTATATTATATGAATGAGTGTTCGAAACAAATCCATATCGTATTGAACCGACCCAAACCGTATGAACTAAAGCATATGTCACGTGTCGATTCAACCCACACGCGTAGGTCGGAACTTACGAGGCCCGAACCGTAGAAAGAATATTAAACATTTATATTAGTTAGTTAATTATTCATCTTTATTACTTAATTAATTATTCATTATTATTAGTTTAAAAAAATAAACAAAACAAATTGATGGAAATTAGGGACATGTGCACACACACGAAGTGTTCGACATGTGCACACCCTCTTTTTAGATCCATATTGGGGATGGCCCAAACTGAAATCCCAAAACCACCACCCTTACCCATTTATTGCGGCCCATTTATACCCCAAACCGCCCCACCTAAATTGTTATTTACGTGTTGTTCATGAGGTATCATAACACAACCAAAACTCTCAACCCTAAATCTGGTTCTTGATGTTTTGGTGATAAATAATCTGAGTTTTTTATGATGACCTGTGATATGTAATGTTGAGTGTCGTTGTTGTTCGCTTAACATGTAAACGGAACCGTTAGAACTCGCACTAGGAAGTTAAAACCTGAAACAGAAAGTTGTTTGGTGTTTACAGTCGGCTTCAGTTGGCTGTAACTGGGTCATAACTTAACGAAAAATTGATTTTCTTGAGTCTATAACGGGTATTTCAAAATACGCTTCTAATGGCGTTGGAATCATGATTTTTGGACGTCGTTTTATTTTAAATAATTTATTTGTTTTCAGCAACTAAAGCTGTGTTTTTCTGCAGATTTTACGTGTTATAACTTGGTGTATAATCATATCGGTTACCCGATTGATGTAATTCAAGTTGTAGGTTCAATATAACACCTAAGGCTATCTACATTGTAAATTTCATGGTCTAAAGGATTTTTAAATGAATTTTTCCGTGAGCTGTCGTCAGAAAGTGAGGAATCTGATTGCTGCTTAGTAAAAGATTTTTTATAAATTTTTGGTAAAGAGCTAGACTCTAAAGTTATAATACAATGGTCTCTGATTTGATTGACATATTCTGTAATTCTTCTGGAACTAAACACAAACCGGTTTTTGTTAAACAAAACTGTGAACTCGCCGGCTTAATCGCTGATACACTTTTTATGCATGCTTGCAGGTCGTTAGATAATCATTGCTATGGGAACTTTTAGTCTGAGGAGCTAAGAGTGTCATGGGGCGTGTTTCATGATGCAAACATTAATAATTTACGTATTAAATCATTTTGGTTTTTAATTGTTTGAGATACTTACATTTGCTTCCGCTGAACATATACTTTGTTGAATCGTCTAATTTGAGTACACTATTCATGTTGGATTTGGCGTTTTTTTATATTATTTACTATAGTTCAACATGATTAGTGGCTGGATCCTGGGCAGTCACACGCCTCGTGGTAAAACCCCGTATGTGGAATTTGAGGGTGTGACAGTATCCTTAAGAGAACCAAAGCTAGTCACTACACAAGCAAATAAAACTGGATTAGTTATCCTCTTCAAGAAAAATAAAGAGCTTTCTACAGTCCTATCGTGAGGATCCTATATCCTACCCATCAAAGCCCACTTTTTAGGAATACTATCCCCTGAGGGAATGGTGTCCCTCCGGACGAAGAAAAATTGGTTTCTCTAGTTGGTATCGTTCTTGGCGGTTTTAAGGAGACGAAGTGATTGTTGTGGCTTAGCTTTGAAAAGAACCGGTGGGATTCGTGGCTCACAAGGTTGTACAAGTGTGGAAGTTCAGAAAGACCAAAACTTATACCCTCATGGCTGATGAGTTGCTCGAGAGTGTATAATACTCTCCACAACATTGGCATGCCCTGACTATAGCACAAGCCGGTGAGAGTAAAGAAGCTTTGGGTGAATGCTGGGAATGGATAGGTGTACCCGATTAGAAAGGGGGCAGCAGGGAAGCAAACTCATGTACCGGATTCGCAATCACTCTTCAGATATGAGTCGGAAGGTCTGAAAATGGCTCCCTCTGGGAAAAAGTGACGTAACTGATCAACTTCCTGAGATTGAGCCTGGATCACGGATCCTTAGCGAATGGCAAAGGAAGTCTAAGGATTTAGGATCCTTATCCAAGTCTATGTTTTTTTAACAATTGTTCCTTGTGTATTTAGTTTACGTTTGCAGGTATTATGTGAAGTAAGCTGAGTCAACACGGGAATATCGGAGGAATATGCTAATTATGGCACGTGCAAAGAGAGTCATGACCGTTGATGGAGAACGTGGATGCATGGCTGAAATTTCGGATAGTTAGTTTCTTAGGATTTGCTAGATATTTAATGGGATATTGAGCTTGATAGACACAGGAGTTCTGATTGAACACACACCCGCGAATATTCACTCGAATAATACACTCACAATACTCTAGTTTTCATTGTAACAAGCTCAATATTTTCAAAGTTGTAATCTTTCTTGTTCAATATAGTTGGTGATCAGTAGTTTCCATCACCCGAGGTTTTTTGTGCCAGATATCAATCATTGATCAAGGGCTTTTTCCTCGTATAAATCTCGGTGTTCATCATTGATTACATTTCTAATTTGTTAATACAACTGTTTGACACTTAAGCACTCAACCTCACAAAATCATATTTGGTTACATTATCCTTATTGCGATTTTTGACCAAAACACATAGGATGGGATATTCTTCACATTCATGGATGGAACTTATTCAAGGCTTAATTACAGGGAAGAGATATGTTCCTGTTCAAGGAAGGAACTTCTTAAATACTTAATCTCATAGGAGGGAACACCTTCTTATTCTTGGAATGAGCTTCTTCAAGACGTAATTCAGTAGAAGGGAGACGTTCCTGTTTAAGGAAGGAACTTCTGAAATACTTAATCTCATAGGAGGGAATGCCTTCTTATTCTTGGAAGGAGCTTCTTCAAGACTTAATTCAGTAGAGGGAGATGTTCCTGTTCAAGGAAGGAACTTCTGAAATACTTAATCTCATAGGGGAATACTTTTTTATTCTTGGAATGAGCTTCTTCAAGACTTAATTCAGTAGAAGGGAGATGTTCCTGTTCAAGGAAGGAACTTCTATCTCATAGGAAAGGATACCTTCTTTTCTTGGAATGAGCTTCTTCAAGACTTAATTCAGTAGAAGGGAGATGTTTCTTTTTACTCTTGGAAGGAGCTTCTTCAAGACTTAATTCAGTAGAAGGGAGATGTTCATGTTCAAGGGAGGAACTTCTGAGGTACTTATCCCACAGAAGGGTTTCTTCCTTCCTTAGGGAAGGGACTAAATATGTTGCCCAAGTTCTTCTGTTCTTCAAGGAAGGAGCGTCCAGGATTTCCTTTAAGGACTTAATAATGTAGTTAAAGGATTCTTCCGCCTTCAAGGAAGGGGCTAAATATGCAGTCCAGGCTTTTCCATTCCTCAAGGGAGGAACTAGTAAGTTAGTATAGGGATTGATAATTCTTCAAGTAAGGAGCCAAATATGCAGCCCCAAGCTTTTCTATTTCTTCGCGTAAAAGACTAATAATGCAGTTCAGGGACTCTTCCTCCTTCGAGGAAGGAGTCAAGATACGCAGCCAAGGCTTTTCCTTTCTTCAAGGAAGGAACTAGTAAGGCGGTCCAAGGATTAATCATCCTTCAAGGAATGGGCCAAATATGCAGCCCATGCTTTTTTATTTCTTCGCATGAAAAAACTAATAATGTTGTCCAAGGGTTTTTCTGTATTCAAGGAAGGAGCGTCCAGGTTTTTCCTTAAGGACTAATAATGTAGTCCAACAATTCTTCCGCCTTCAAGGAAGAAGTCAGATATGCAGCCCGTGCTCTCTTTTTTTTTCAAATGAGGAACTAACAAAGTATCTCACAAATAGAGATTCTTCTTTTATCAAGCAAGGAACTAAATATGTCGTCTATGTTCTTTCTTCATGCCCCCAAAGGAAGGGATTTACTTTTTCCTTTAAGAGAAAGTATAAGTATCAATACTTCTTTGTAAAAGGAATCTTCACTTATATACGATTTTGGAAGGAGGTTATTTTCTCCTTTTTTTATCGTAGAGGTATTCGAACATGAGAACTAATGGAAGCGGCTCGATCCCTTGTTGAGGAGATAATTCAAATGTGAAGATCTTTTCTTTTATGAAGGTCTTCGGTATAGAACGCGATGGTGTTATACCATGCTAGCTTCCTAGTTCAGTGTTATATAGCGTAATTGGTAATACTGAACTTACAAAATCGGTTTTCCTTTAGCCCGACCGTGTAGATAATAAGTTTTTGTTCTTGTTGAACGAGAATAACCACAGTTAGCAAAAAAAACTCGGGTGAACAATGTCTACGAGAAATATAGAGCCCATATTTCTTATCAACTACTTGATATGAGGACGTCGATGAATATCCAATAGATGTCATGTGATGATGGTGTTGTACCATACCGGCCCCAATTCAATGTTGCATAAAGGTTTTTCTTGCTTTCACTAATGTTGTGTCATGTTACTTCTAGCTGAAGCTTTATCCTTGTTTAAAGATGTTTGGGGTGGTCAGTGTTCTTCGGCACCTTGTCAAAGATCATGTCTTGTTTATCGGGTGCACATCATCCTGTCCAATATTAGCTTCTGTCGACCTACCCTGTAAGTCGCGACTAATAGCTTCTTGTGTTATTCATGTTCCTGATTCAGTACTTGCCACAAAAATACCTTTAAAAGGTAACTCATACTAGGGATTAATTTCTTTATGTGTTACAGGGGTTACATGATGTGTGCAAGCACTTGTGCCTCACATTTTATTTTGTGAAAACATATGACCATCATATCATTAATGGAGGTAGCCTACATAACTTAACGATATTGGAATGAGAACAATAAATTTATGTTTAGAAGTGGCGCATGATGCAAGACTTTGTAGAAGGGTCTTACGTAAGTGTTTTGTGGAAGGATCTAGAAAAGGACCTTGTGGAAGGGCTCCAGGAAGGGAGTTGTGGAAAATACTCGTGGAAGCCTGGAAGGGACCTGTGGAAGGAACCTGTGGAAGGGACTCGTGGAAGCCTAGAAAGGACCTGTGGAAGGAACCTGTGGAAGGGACTCGTGGGGAAGCCTGGAAGGGACATGTGGAAGGGACTCGTAGAAGGACCTGTAAGGGACATGTGGAAAGGCCTTGTGGAAAGGACCCGTGGAAGGTACCTGTGGAAGGGACTCGTGGAGGGGCCTGGACTAGTTATATATTGAACTCATAAAAGTCAAAGTACCTTTCTTTATATGAGAAAATTTTATCACATTGGTAAGAGTAAAAACATCATTACCCTTTTTTAAGAGGTCAACCTTGGGAAGCCAAGGGATTAATTGTTCCCTTCCCTTTTTTATGTGTCAGTAAAGTTGCATGAGTAAAATATGGGTACATGCCCATGCTCCTTTATATATAATTATTATATATACAATCTATGAATAGACAAGACTTAGGCCAGCTCATAGTTGTTAATGCTTTCTACTATGTGGATTGTACTTTGTCTCTGAAAGTCAAAAGTATTTTCTGAAAAGTGAAAGACTTTGTTGTGCCTTGTGCAACATGGCTTGTACTCGATACCCTTCTTTTATATATATAAGGCTTGAAATGGCTGGCAACACTATTCTTGTTATTAGTCTAGTGTTTTCAAAAGCCAAAAGACTTTTTCTCGAGAGAAACACTGGACAAGTCCTACTTTATTTGTAAAAAGCATAATTGTGCAACAAGAAATTGTACCATACGTATTATATGCGTACTATTTTTAAAGGTGATTTTGTGGAGAAGAGCCGGATAAAGTGTATTTTCTGACGGTGTACTTTTAAGAACCTTTTCCAACATTATAGTACTGTACACTACTACAATACTATATTAATTTCTTTTCTTTTCTGACTCAAACACACGGGTTTGTACTCAATATATTTAATGAGAATTAAAAATATATTAAAAGGGTTATCACTATGTGGCTGGCTATAAATCGTATAACATGCCCTTTTTATTAAGATTCTATCATTCGCATATTATGTGCATGTAACCTTGGTTAAATGATGTTCTTCGTTTAAACAATAGGAAAATCTCATTTCAAACATATGCTTGCTTGTCATTAATTTTTAAAGCTAGAAAGGAGATATCACCAAAAAGAAAATGTGCAAACATGTTCTTTGTTTCCCCCTTTCAGGCATAAAGTACAATATTCAAGATTCTGCAATGAAAATTATTTTCTAGATATTCACAGATTCGTAACGTTCCTTTTTCGAAACACAATCCTTTTGGGGCTTAGGATCTGAGTATCTCTAAAGGATCTGTGAGCTCACAATCGTATGTTTCGAACCAGATTTCCTAATATTATAGAAAGAGTATGAGATTTGAAACCTGAAGACCGGAGTTGATAAAGCAGATCTGAACCTTGTGTGGGCCATGTAGAAGGAATACATCCGGTGGTTTGTGTGAAGAGACCGAGATATGCTTGTATTCGGTCCCTCGGATGGCGCCAATGTCGAATCCATGATTAAAACGGCTTGGCGTTACTAACCTTGAACTTGGCAAGATCCGATTCAGATTCCTCCTCTCATCGTCATGGTGACGATTCCTCTTGCGGGGTGTCGAGTCTTGGGCTGCAGCCACAATAAAAGCTAGTTAGAGGGCCCGAGGGGGTTTATCCGAAGGCACTCCGACGCCCAAGTCAGTATCATGTATGGAAGTGATGATTATAAATGCAATTGTGATGTATAGTATAGAGAGAATGGGAGCAGAGGTTGTAAGGGGGAAGGTAACCTTGCTTGTTCAGGAAGATGAACTTTCCTTTTATAACAGTATTATCGGGCCACAACCCTTATGGGCTGGCCTAAGAACGGGCTTATCAGGACTAGGCCCACTAGAACTAACTAAACATGCTGAGAAAGACCACATGGGCTCAAGCCTAGTTACCATTTCAAGGTAGTGAGCACAGACGAGCAGCCCAAGCGGAAACCCTCGTCGACAAAAACTCTTATCCAAAAATGAATATCAGTAGGCGATTATGTTAACCAATTAAAATATTTTAACGATATATAAAACATAAACGAACTAACCATAACTGCCCATTGCCCAACCAAGTAAATTATATTTCGTATTTGATTTACTTTAACCTATTTGCTCTTATGACACAAAAACCACATAACACGTCCATTTCACTCATATCATTTTTAAAAAGAAATCAGAGCCAACCGTTTCAATAGTCAAAATCAGTTTTTTTACTTTTATTTTGTAGTTATCATTTATTTGATATATTACTTTGTTATCAAAACAAAACTAACAAGAGTCTCTGGTTACATATATGGTAGTTTAATTGTATGACCAAGTTATTATGTAGGTGTGTTCTTCATGTATCATCGTTCAATTTTGAAAGCATTATTTATCCCCACTTGGATTATGAACCTATTATAAACATCGTCTATGTATATACTTTTGACTTAGTTTTATAAGCTGTCTAAACCTATTCATTTAGATGTTATTCCTATATATGATATAGACGATTCATTAAAAAACACCTCCCAAGCAATAAGTTGACATTTTGCAACCTTAGGATGTTACTTCTGATTAGTATATGCAAGACTAAAAAGCAATATGTTTCATGTCGTCTTTTTGTAACACCACAAGTATTATTCATTTTTGTCAGAACCAAGTTCTATATTTTTCTCATCAATGTAAAGATTGTGTTTCCATTCATAGATGAATCTCTAAAACGTACATATGTTTATCATACTTCTTTGGATCATACGTTTATTCTATAATTGTTTTGGTTCATACTAACCCAAACCCTTCCTAACTCTTTTTTTAATTGGTCCATCCTGACCCAAATTTATTACGACCCAAACCCATCTAACCCGGAAATCAACTCAATCTATTACTAGCTCTAGGATACATCATATGTTAACCTCTTACTTGGGCAATAAACAACTTTGAAATCTATCAATCGTACTTCATGGTAGCAATACGAACCATGATAATTAAAATCCTGTTCTCACATAAAAAAATGTTTAATTTGTAATTTATACCATGCGTTTACTTTGAAACCCTTAGCAACAACAGCCTCTAATTACATACTTTATACCATGTGTTATTGTCACAATACGCTCATCTCCCGCATCACGCACAGTGCCCAAAGGTAAATATTCTTAGGCGTGGTAGAGCTCCATGGAACCCCATGGTGGGGGGTTATGTGACAGGTGGCAAAACACTAAAGATAGTGGGGTTATATAACTTGAGCGTGTAGTGGGGGATTATATAGATGTGCGGTTATACTATGTATATATGTATGTGTATTAGTGTGTGTATATATCAATACAACAATCATGATGTTAGAACCTGATGAGAAGTTTTGACCAAAGTTTCAACAGCTCCTTTGAAAACATACACCACGATATCCTTAACATGTTTTTGATGTTTAGGATCAGTCATCCTAGAAAACCTTCCATCATAAACATTCACACTTGTCGGTCTATCAAGATACGCAACAACCGCAGTGCTCACAACTGTCTTAATCAAATTACCCATCATCATTTTCTACTTATCTGTACTTAAAACATCAACCAACTCCGGCAAATCAGTTGACAAATTCAACTTAAAACCAGACTCATAACTTCCATTCGAGTCAACCCCCAACCCCAACACTAGATTCGGGTAAAGCTGCCAACAACAAGAGAAACGAATCCGGTTCCAGACTCAGACATCAGTCTATCAATCACATGATGTTTAAAACTCGAATTCGAATTCTCACCTTTCTGTTCCTCATAACAACCCTGAACAACTCCAAGTGTTGTTGCCTCAAAGACACCGGTTAATGATTTGGAAAACTCGTCTGAGACCGTGATTTTGGATAATTGGTTAAGACTATTGGGAATCTTCTTGCAATGTGATGCTAGAAACTCCTTCAAGTCTCTAGAAACCACACTCAGAATCTCTGAAGAATCAGATAATATATCCACAATTGCAATTATGCAATTACGCCTGCAAACAGTTTAACCAATCTCTTTCTTTTTCTTGAAACAGAGGGCAAGTTATACGCCCCATATGTAGAAAAACCACAAATAGCAAGTAAAATCTGTTGGATATAATGTTCAATTGTCGATTAAAATTCAACGTTACCGTCAAGGTACGGCCCAAAGAGTTACACTTTGGGGAACGAACATATAACGATGTTTTAATCGTTAATCACCAGATCACGAAATAATAAGCGTAATAAAAGAAACGAGTAATTATTTAGAATAACTACGGAGAGCCGGATTAATATTATAATTAATTTTTTAATTATAATTAATATTAGATAACTAAAAGGAAAGAGATAGTTGTTATAATTATGAGATAATTATATGAAGTTGTGATTAGATTACAATTCTAATCTTGGGTTACAGATAAAAGATATACATATATATCTTTAGTTAATTTCCAATTTAATCATATATGCATCCGCTGAACATATGAAAAGGGATATGCAAAAGGGAGTTGTAGTGGCTCTCTAATACTTGTACTAGGCTACGGCCATTGTAAATAAGAAAGAAAAATGACCTTTTTTGGTTTTTTTTGGTTTTTCTTGTCCACCAAAATTAAGAGAATTATAAAAATCGAGCCATCACTTCTTGCATAAAAAGAAGCATAACCGTAGATCTGGGATATCGGTAGCGAGTACAAGTGAACGTGTTTGTCTTTTCGATTATGCAAAAAGGTAAGTAAAGTTTTAAACTTTATTTTCATTAGATTAAGGTTCGTTTGAAATCGTTTCCAACGAACAAATCTGATTTCGTGATCAACGATCATCTAGTGAGATCGTTCGTTGAACCAATGTGTCTTTCTTGGATGTCACGATTCTTTATTTTATTTAACCTATTTTGATTGTATTGAGATCACTAGTGGAATCGGTCTAGAATCGAACCTCGTGTACACGTTTCCACTGCGTTCAGTTTGTTTGACAAATTGACAAAACTTATTTTTAACAAAAGGTACACGGAAATTCCAACAGTGGTATGAGAGCCACCTTACAAATCAAATTAGGTTAGTTTTATTAAAATAGTTTATAAAATTGCATGCTTAAAATCGAGTAGATTTTGTATAGGAACCTGTCACATATAATAGTTATCGACAAGTTTGTATTAAGGCCAAAAACTAACGCTTGTCAAAGTCCTCTTTGATAAAATTCTTGGCCTTAACCTATTTCGTTTAGCTTGATGATTTTACTATGCAAATTCGGGTTTAAAGAAAAACAGATACATTAAAATAATGATTTATAATATAAACCGATATTATATTTTCTTCAAATTAGACTTCATTAAATATATTTCTTTTATCGGAAATCTAAACAGACAAAAAAGGAAGTTTTTTTTAGGATTGGATCCAAGATTAAGTGGGAGTACAAAAGGGTTCGTGCTACACTTAATAGGCTCAGTTCACGTTCTTAGGCTCGAACGAACCGAACATATTCTAAACCCGGAATTGAATATTTATTTAGTTTATTTTGCGTTTTTCCATGAGATGTTTGTTACGTACATAAAATTAAAACACGATCATTAAAACATCAATTTTAATAAAAGGTTTATTAAGTATTGGATAGGTAGTTAAAATAAACAGTTTGTTTCAAAATACAAAAAATTGGTTTTACGAAATTAAAAGTTAATTTTAAAACCATAATTAAGATATTAATTAATATAAATTCGCGACACGACCAACTTAGATTAAATAGGGTATTTAAAATTAATCGGTCGAGTGATTGAAAGATGTTTCAAGTCGTCACAAATTAAACGTAGAACTGAATTTTACAAAGGAATTATATAGCCTATGTTCATACCATAGGTCGTACAAGTATTTTAAAACGACCTAGACTGGTAATTTTAAAATATAACCCAAATAAAATCGATATTCTATGTCACCCTAAATTAAGAACACCCGAACTGATCTATCAGAACTCCTGGTGCTAGTGTTTACCCTACATCCAGGCCTACGGTTTTGATTAGGGTAGTTTCGCGATTTCCATGCTTACATGGCCGGGCTACAGTTTTGATTTGAGGACAAATAACGCAATTGCGACACGAGAGCGAATGTTAGTGTTTACCCTGCATTCGTCTTCTACGGTTGTGAAAGTGGGAGTAGTTGGGGTTAACGTACCAATGCTTGATAATACTCGTCATGCAACCTTAAACCAAGAATTGTGTAGTTGACACAATTGGTGATCGTTACTGTCACACCCCAACCGATGGCGGAAATATCGAGGCGGGACGAAAGAGATTGCTCATTGCTCATAAAACTAAATGTGACAATAATTAATTTAATCCAAATTTCATTTCATAACAAAAGTCAATACAATACAAGAGAAAATCAAATACAACATTAACTTGGCAAAATTTGATACAACAATATTAAACCTAAATTTCTAAATGTGTGTCTAACGTCCTTGCTACTTGATTTCATAGCATCATCTCCATCAACCTGTAAGATGTTTTAAAATAACAATTCAATGCAAAAGCAAAGGTGAGTACACAAGTTTAAGCATAGCATACGTATATGAATAAAGTTTAAACAAATCCTCATGGCAACTATGATTCTACAAGAGCATATACAAGGCATGCAATACTACTAGTCAAACCCTTAACGCAAACACGATATTTTAACATGGGCCTCTAGATTTCATGAGGAGGGGATGTGTTACTTCCTATAGCGCTATACATGAAGGCTAAAATAGTTAATGACCAAGGTATTACATAAAGACTATCCAAGATATAAGCATCAAGTAAACGATTCAAGTATTCATGATTATAGGATTGTTTGCATTTCATAAAGTTTAAGTGCTGTGATTTTTGTATATGGAAACATGTTACACCGAAAAGTGTTATAAACGAAAAGTGGGTCGAGTGTACTCACGGTTTTGCTAAGTCTTCAACTTGACAAGCCCGTGAAGGTAGTTGTTTGATGGGATGAACGCCGAGTTATCCTACAAGAGGAAAACGAAGGCGTATGAGTATTTTGGGGATGATGATCGGACATTCGGATTTAAGATTCAAAATGTGACAAAGTATATGATACGAAAATAGTCACTAAGGTATTAGCACTTGTCTTTGACACTATAATAATCCTAAGGATTTAATATGGTTTCATAGGTTCAAGACCTATTAGAATTGTTACAAGGAACTATACACATTATTGATAAACTTATTAGCTTGATAGGTGACTACTTAGTCACTATCAAGGGTTCGATTTTAAGGATTTATATTATGGTCCATAGATACATATATAGTTATAATGTCATGTAGGAGGTGGAGGATGAACCATCCACTTTGGTACCTCTTGGTGTCATGTAAGTCAAGTAGGAGGTAGGAGGATTAACATCCACTTTGGAACCTTGTATGATGTTCACCACTACACAAGTTACCATAGGTAACAAGGAGGGTCTTAGAACAATAGTATGACAAGAATGGAAATGACAAGAATGTAAAGTGTGTCACCATGATACCAAGTAGCCAAGTGAAATACAATCCGGTGAGCACACTTTGACACACGTCAAAGGCTAGACGGGATTGTGACACTTTAAATCTAGCAAAATAACTTGGAATAATGATGAAAATCATCAAGTGATATGTGGTCCCAAAGTTAGGATAGCCCAAGCTAACCAAGGTGGACACGCATGAACAAGTTCTTGAACTTGCACCACTTGTGAGCTTAAAGCTCTTCCAAAACAGAAAGTTTAGAATGTTTAACCACTCCTATTTCATATGAAACAACCTTGTTTAAGCTCACTAATCATAGGTTTGATTTAGGAGCATAGGAACAAAGGTGTTGCGTGAAGAAAACATGAGTTTCAAAGAAGTTCATAGAAGTTTAACAAAAAACAGAAAGTTCATAGCACTTTGGAGCCTTTATGGTGAAGTTCCAGCCTTGGTTTTCCATGGAAAACCTTTGGAAACATACCTAAGGTTGTTCCACGTGCTAAGAAAGAAGAATGAGTGAAAAGGATGAAGTAGAAGTGAGGTTATGCTCACTTTTGCAACTTGAAGTAATTCTGACTTTGCTACTGATTTCTGATGTGTGCTAAACAGACTACTAAAATTAACTAAATTAGACTCTCTAATCTAGACACTAAGTTTTAAATTTATAAACCTAGACTCTACCTAAACCTAAACCACAAAACCGGCAAGTGTACCAGTCAATGCAGTACAACCTGAGTAAGTCCGGATATCGACCCCACAGGACTCTACTAATTACGCTGATTAGACTCTGAAAAACGGACATATACGACTCAAACTGTTTTGATTGTTTTGGGGGGGGGGGGTTACGGAAAATCTAAGGAAATCTATTTTAAAATAAATATTAACTAAAGTTATGCTAATACGAACTAAAATGGAGGTTGTTCTCAAGTGATGATGGAGACTACCTAGACTAGAATCATGGTTGATGTTAAGCATTTACCAATTAAGTCAATTACACGTTTTATGGAACCGGGATCTTATGATACTAAACCTATTAAACACCAACTAAGCCCCTCAACCCTTCTCGAGGTGAAACTTATGGCATTACCTAGGCCGTTAATTCTACCGGTTGATCAGACGTCTTTCCAGTTGTCTAATGATTGTGTAAGTACCCTAATGTTGACATACTCTTTTCCAATTATAGATCTAGGGTAGTTTGAATATCTTAACTTGACTTGATAGACTAATAAACCGACGGTCAACTAATTCATAACTTTTTCCAAAGCATGTCTACAGCAATTCGTCGGGTAAGACCTACCAATAGCCCCTCACCTTCCAGCTATTAGGACTAGTAGAACACTAAAATCTAATAAACCATTAACTAATGCTTCTAAGGTTTATTGGCCGTTCAACCCTAAAGATTATAAATTTATTCTGTGATATAGACACTCACCAAAATTCAAAATCTAGTATGAATCTATTTCGTGATATAGACAGTCACCAAGAATCATACGAAGCACTAGGAAACAATAAACCAAATTCAAGTACGCATACACACCAAGTAAGATAGAGAAACTCTTTACAAAACACAATTAACCCATAAAAACATGCGATTAACAAAAAAGGTTCAAACTTTATCAATCCATTCATCAAAGTCTAGGTAGTATACGCGTTTAGCCAAGCATAGTCATTAACGAAAACAAAACAAGAGTAATCAAACTAGAATTCATCATTACAAGTTCAGAAAAGAGAAAACAAGAGAAACAAGGATCGTGAAAACCCGAGAAAGTCTCTAATCTTCAATCTTCGCTAGACAAAATTATTCCCAAGCTTCGAAATCTTCAAAACTCAGTTGTTACTTCTCCAAAACCGGCTGCAAGAACTCTAAAATTCGTAACCCTAATCAAGGATGATTATGTTTCATTATATACCTCGAAATCCAGCTCATACCAACTCAACAAAACTCAAATTCGCGATCAGATACCCCGTTGCATAGCGCGACGGGTAAGGGCCAGGGCGTCGCGTAGCGCGGCGCCCTTATGGCTGCTGTTTTTGTTTATTCGTTCAATGTTCAGCTCTCGGTTACGCGTTCGGTTCCCGTTTTCCTTCTAAACTGCTCGTATTTCTTCATTTTTCACAACTATAAGCAATGGGACTTGAAATCAAAGCTTAACGTCAGCAGTATCGAAATTCTAACCTAAACTAGACTCAAACTATCTATAAACGGGACAAAATATACACAATAAACACGTGTACTTTGTAGTACATCAAACATCCCCACACTTAAGACTTTTTCATCCCTGAAAAAGAATCTATGCAAAACGGAATCAGAAACAGAAAATTATCCGGGTCAAAGTATAGATTACATTGTTAAAACCAAGACTCATGTTAGCCACGATTGCTGGTATACTTGTCCTATTAAACCCAAACCCGGTTCCAAGCCCTTATCATGCAATTTAGTTCATGTACAGTCAATCTACCTAGGGTCTCACACTAGAAGCCACAGTACATCTACTCCCGCCTCAAGCTTATAGAACAAAAGGAACGATCACTGGACCAATTCCTAACCGTTTTATACCACAATCAAAAGAATTTGAAACCAATTTTTTTCTTTTCTTCCTCTTTTTTTTTCTTTTCTTTGAGCGTCGACGTTGCTTTACCTAACCCAGAGGCATTCCGGCTGTAGAGTCATTATCACCAACTTAGATTACAATAGGCTTCGGTAAAAAAAATTTATGCAATTTGATTTCACACATCCCAGTGGCAATCTAAGTCAGAGTCACTATCCCCAACTAAGATTACGTAGACCTGCGCTACTTTTCTTAGTTTCTAGTTCAATTTACTTTTTTTCTTTCCAAATTTTTTCATGATTAAAAATTCTTACGATTTTGGCTTATAACGGCATTCCTTATACTATTTTTGGCGGTTTCAATTTCCCATTTTTTCTAGATGAGCACCCACTAGTAAACCGACAATTAAGGTATATTAAATCAAAGGAACCTAGAACCGACTCGAGCCTACCTGCATATCCCGAACTAGACACAAGCTCGACTATTTTTTCTCTCATATTATCATTATTCGACCCCGAACAAAATCTATTTTTTCTAGCATTTCCCGTTTATTTATATGTAAACTTCTTTATTCAAAAGACATTTTCTAATTTTTTCAATTTTTTTGGATTTTGTTATTTTTTTATTTTTTATTTTTCAACTAAAAAAAATAACTCAAAGACTCAACTATATTAGACCTTAACGTAGACTCGTAATGTCCCATCCCCACACTCGAGATTTGCATTGTCCCTAATGCAAGAATCGAACAAAACTCAAAACTAAACTAAACACTACCTACGAATTCAAAAACTAAAGAAAGCAAAAATACAAAACTCTACAATGAAAAAAAAAAGACTTAGCTCGAAAAATGTGAGACTGTCAACGTGCCAGTCAATTCCACATATGCCCTCCAATACCGAACGTGCTCAGCAAACTATACCAAACTCTCTCACGCGAACGGAAAGCGGCTCCAAACATCAACCTAAAAACACATACCATACCAACCAAACAAACGCAAATATCCGAGTACAAACGTCCGAAGTTCAAACAAACATAAAGCAAATTGTCTTAACCACTACAACCAAATCGAACTACCAAAACAGCATAAAATGATAATAAACATGAAAGGATATATGCTGCTTCGAACCATCTTCATCACTCATCATCTCCCTCATCCATGTGGTGTGAACCCGAGCCTCCCGCTCCATGCTGACCACCGTAGTCGTACCCATAGCCACTCTGGCCTCCCCACTGGTCATACCCCGGGTATTGACCATAAACATAAGGGTGTTGCTGCTCAACACCATAATCGGGCAGGGGAAGTATCCCAGAGAACGGTGGTGGTACATTAAGATCCATACCTTGCATCATATATCGCAGCATGTCATCCTGCCTGTGGTGGCTCTGCATATTCCACTCTGGTCCACACGCATCCTGTTCTCTAACCTATCAAACCTCTGCTGGGTCAAATCATAAACTGCCTCGTGTCTAAACAGGTCGGGTCGTGGCTGTGGTTGCTGGCGAAGTGGGTACTATGGAGCTGGGATCTCGTGCCTCTGCCTAGGTCTATGTGAACGTGGCGGGATAGCACCCTGCATGACATTAGCCACCTCCGTACCTACTGGCGTTTGGACCTGCGCACCCGGATAATCTTCCCATTCCGGCGGGTTCGAAAATGTCAAAATGCCCGCCAACTGTAAATCCCCAATGCTCCAGAAAACTGTTGAGGTACCCGCATGCATATGCTCCACCTTGTACTTTGTAAACGCGTTCAAATTAGTTGCCAACCTAGCAATATAGGGCCCAAGATCTAGCGCTGCCCTGGCTCCTCCTCTACGAGTCCTGTTACACGACCAAGCAAAGAAACTTGCTAAAGTCCAATTCCTCCTCTCCACCATGCACATCAAGGCGAAAATATCCAATCAGTTCGCCTTATTCTCACTCGACTTCCTTCCCACAATAGTAGTCGCTAGCACCTTAAGAATGTACATGTAGACCGGGTCACGAACCGTAGTGGTGAGGTTCGTACCCGTGAACGGTGCAGTAGAGATCGACTCCCAAAATCGGGCTATAACACTCGGAGCTAAACAATTATCCCTCGGGTGATTGTACACCCCTCAATTCATCCGTCTGAACTTCTTCCTCAGAGTAAAAACCCAAAGCCACCCAAATTCGGCTATACTCATCTCATAAATATTTCTACCCAGCGAAAACGATAGCGCGTTCTTTTCAGCAAAAGTACCCTCTTTGTGTTGGAAAGTGCAATGAAACTCAATGGTCAACTCTATATACTGAGGCCAACGGCAATCCACTGCCTCTATCAATCTTGGCCCAAACAAGTCTGCCACTCTATCACGAACCCCATCGTCTGTAACCAATCCCAGTCAATAGTACGATGCTCTAACAGATTCGTTTTCACATACTTTACCAATTTCTCTCTCTCTCTCTGAAGTGTCTTCCTCAAAGTCCAGAACCGGGTGCTCGACGAGCCTCTCAGGTCGACCATAAAGTCTCCGTTCCCGATTATGGTAGTTTATCCTTCTTCTTCTTGGGTCCGGTGCCGGGTCTCCTTATGGCTGAGGAGATGGGCCTCTTTGTCTCTTTGGATCCCTTGAAGAACCTGTACCTGACATTTCCTGAAAACACAAGATAAAGATTTAAGCAATACGAATCATATTAAAACAAGCTATTTTTGGTACTTTTAATTTATTTATTATTATTTTTTAATTTTTTTCTTTTTTTTAACGTGGTATCAGCCGTATAGCATTACATTCGCGACAGAAACCGAAAATAAAGATGACTAAAAACATGGGTTACCTTTTACAAAAGCTTAAGTTTGTCAACAAACTTGCCCGAATGGAGATTGAGTACGGGCAAGATGTATTTAACTTGTACGTGCATATTAGTAAACCCGACACTAAACTCTAAAAACATCTAGCTAGACTCAAGGACTCAATGTACACTGTCTCCTCCCGGCACTTTAATTGTCCTCAATTAAGCATAAGTGTCAACAAATCCCGACATTGAGGCTAAGCAAGTGAAAGTTTGAAACCGTGAAGCAAAAATGAGACGTCTTGTGCGAACGGTTTATTTGGAAAACAACCGTGATTCGAAAAATCAGTTCAAAATCTTATATTTTTAACGAAACATAACTTAGTTTAGCCAAACATAACCCAAACAATCCATACTAGTAGCCCCAATGTCCAAACACAACCCGCAAGACTCAAACAACCTCAAGCAAACTAAACCGGACCTCCCACAAACCACATTGTGAATATTCATCCTAAACCAACCCAACTACAACCTCTAATCATCATCTAGTCGGGAAAAATCGCAACTTTAACGAACCAACCAAACCCTAGAACTAACTAACAACTGACCCGACACTAAAAACGGTAAATAAAGTAACCTACGAGAGAGAAAATCACAGAAAGCATACCTTGGAGTCGGATTAAGCAAGAAAAACTAAGACTTGGTGTTATGGTGCTCGAAAATGTCCAAAAACGCGAAGAAATATCGTGAAATTTGGCAAACCGAATGGTGGGGATTGTAGGGGAAGTGATTGTGGTTATGTAGGACGAAAAATGGGGCAATTTGGTGGTGGAATGGCTGAGATATGATGATTTTTGTGTGAAATGCGGCTAGGGTTTCGTATGGATGAGGGGAAGATGATATGCAGCAAAGGGAACAAGAAAAACTGAAGGGGGGGCTCGCGTACCGCGACAGGTGATCATGGGGGCGTCGCGTGGCGTGGCGCTACCCATTTTGATTAAAAAACTGAACTGCCCCATCGCGTAGCGCGACGGGCCTTAGCGGGGCGCGAGGGGTACTTTTTTACACAAAGTTTGTAAGATTTGCCTTGAAAGATTTTAAATTCCGAAAATTAGCTCCCCCAATGCCTTAGAAAAATTTTCAATCACCTTCACCCATTCAAAACCCCAAATATTTTTCTAAGTATCAAACAAACAAACCTGAACATTCTTTCCTCATGCTTTTTCCGTTCCGTAACGATCATGTAACCTGCGAAAATTCTCAAACACACAAAGCAAAGAACGACAAACTACCAAAATAACGTTAGAAAGCAAGAAAATAAACAACTACGACTCGTATACAAAAGATACAAACGGTACACTTGGGTTTTCACCCAAAACACTAAGTGGTGGCGTTCTGTGGAGTTTCGAGAGCAGTGTCCTCCCTCTCATTCTTATCTAGTAGTCCGCCAATGTAGTGCTTCAAACGATGGCCATTCACCTTCCAACTTCGGCCATCGGACTCGTCCATAATCTCAACCACTCCATACGGAAACACATCATGCACCATGTAAGGACCCGCCACTTCGATTTCAACTTTCCCGCAAACAACTTCAACCTAGAATTGTAAAGTAGCATCGGTCGCCCTTACTAAACTCTTTGATCTTTTTCAACTTGCGATCATGAAGGCCTTTTGTCTTTTCCTTAATGCCCCAAGACCGAGCATAAGCCGCATCCCTAAGCTCCTCTAGCTCATGAATTTGAAAGAAACGTTTTCTAGCGGCTTCGGTCATGTCAAGGTTAATGGTTTTCAACGCCCAAAGGGCACGGTACTCTAGCTCTACGGGGAGATGACAAGCTTTTCCATAGACGATCATCAATGGTGTGGTTCCTAATGGTGTCTTGTAGGCGGTTCTAAATGCCCACAATGCATCGTCGAGCTTGTCGGACCAATCTTTCCTATTCTTACCGACGGTTTTCTCTAAGATACGCTTGATACCGCGATTCGCATTCTCCACTTGTCCACTCGTTTGTGGATGGTAGGGGGTAGACAAACGATGAGTGACTCCTTAGCGTGCAAGCAACTTCTCCATCAATGCATTACAAAAGTGAGTACCACGGTCACTAATTAAGGCTTTAGGTGTACCAAAACGGCAAAATAGTTTCTTGAGTAAATTCAATACCACTCGGGCTTCATTCGTGGGAAGAGCTTGAGTTTCAACCCATTTGGACATGTAGTCGATCGCCACAAGTATATATCGACTCCCTTTCGAAGTGGGGAAAGGTCCCATGAAGTCAATGCCCCAAACATCAAAAGCCTCCACCACTTGGATCGGGTTTTGAGGCATCTCATCCTTGGCCGAAATGTTGTCGGTTTGTTGACAAGCGTCACAAGTTTTCACAAACCCCTCGTATCACGAAGTACGGTCGGCCAATAGAAGCCACAATCGAACACCTTTTGTGCGGTCGCATGGGCACCATGGTGGCCTCCCGTTAGACCCTCATACACATGTTTAAAGATGTTCCAACCCTCCTCTCTCGACGCACAACGTCTTAAAATCATATCTCCTCCTATCCTATAAAGGAAGGGGTCATCCCACACATACTTCCTCGACTCACTAAGGAACTTCCTACGTTGTTGTGTGGTCATCCCCTTAACAATATCGCCACTAGAAAGATAATTCGCTAAATCACAAAACCACGGCAATTCTTCCCTCTCGGCCTCTACAAACTCAATTGATTCATGAGGGAACGTATCCCCTATCTTCTCCTCACGAATATCCTCTCTCCTAGGGTCCTCTAGACGTGAAAGGTGGTCGGCGGGTACGTTCTCAGCCCCACTTAATTTCAATGTCAAACTCAGAAAGCAAGAGAACCCACCGAATGAGTCGAGGTTTGGCATCTTTCTTTTGGAAGAGAAAACGCAACGCGGAATGGTCGGTGAATACTATGGTCTTAGAGAGCACGAGGTATGAGCGGAATTTGTCGAATGTGGATATTACGGCTAAAAGCTCCTTTTCGATCGTGGTGTAATTCTCTTGAGCATCATTCAACGTTTTGCTCGCGTAGTAAATCGGGTGAAAGTGCTTTTCCCTTCTTTGTCCTAAAACCGCTCCAACGGCATAGTATCTTGCATCGCACATGAGCTCAAAGGGCAAGCTCCAGTCGGGCGAGATAAGAATGGGTGCACTAACAAGTTGTTCCTTCAAAAAGTTGAAGGCCTTGAGACATTCCTCGTGGAAGACGAAAGAAACATCTTTCTCTAGCAGACGGGCCATGGGGCGCGTGATCTTAGAGAAATCCCTAATGAAGCGTCTATAGAAGCCCGCATAACCTAAGAAACTACGAATCGACTTCACGTTAGTGGGTGGACGCAACCTACTAATAATGTCTATTTTTGCCCTATCTACCTCCATGCCATCCCTCGAGATCTTATGACCTAGCACAATCCCCTCGGACACCATGAAGTGACACTTCTCCCAATTTAGCATCAACTTCGTCTCAACACATCTCTTCAACATCCTCGCTAGATTACTCAAACACTGATCGAAAGAGTTGCCATATACCGAAAAATCGTCCATGAACACCTCCATGGAACTCTCAGTCATATCCTGAAATATGGCAACCATACACTGCTGAAAGGTCACTGGAGCGTTACAAAGCCCAAACGGCATGCGTCGGTACGCAAAAGTGCCATAGGGGCATGGAAGGTGGTTTATCCTGATCCTCCGGTGCGATGGGGATTTGGAAATAACTAGAAAAGTCATCAAGAAAACAGTAGAACTGTTGACCCGCGAGGCGCTCCAACATCTGATCGATAAAGGGCAATGGGAAGTGGTCTTTTCAGGTGGCATCAATCAATTTCCGGTAATCAATGCACACTCGCCAACCCGTGACCGTGCGAGAAGGGATAAGCTCATTTTTTGAATTCATGACAACGGTCATCCCTCCCTTCTTAGGGACAACCTGAGTGGGACTCACCCATGGTGAATCGGAAATGGGATATATCATCCCGGCATCTAAAAGTTTCATCACCTCCTTCTTCACTACATCTTGCATATTGAGATTGAGGCGTCGCTGAGGTTGCACCACCGGTTTAAAATTGTCCTCCATGAGAATCCGAGGAGTGCAATAAGAAGGGCTTATACCCTTTATGTCGGACAACCTCCATGCAATGGCCTCTCTGTTGGCCCTCACCACATCCAACAACTTCACTTTCTTACCTTCCCCTAATTTCAAAGATATGATAACGGGTAGCTCGGATCCCTCTCCTAAGTAGGCATACTCTAGGTGGGCTGGAAGGACCTTAAGCTCTAAGGGTGGTGTCCTCACTAACGGCGAATATCTCAAGAATTGAAGAAATCCCCTCTTCCTCGCTCTCATCTAATCCTAACGACTTCTCATCAACTACCTCTCCTCCTACCAAGTTGGCCCTGCTAATGAACTCAAGACAATGGTCAACGCACGAGATGAATGAATTCAAGAAATAGACGGAATGGCATGGACCACTGAGTCATCGGACCCATTCGGATGGTTCATGGAAAGATCAATCTCAAAGGTAACTCTCTCCTCACCAACTCGAAGGGTAGTTTGACCATCATAAACATCTATGAGAACTTTCACGGTAAGCAAGAAAGGACGACCTAAGATGATAGGAACTCTCTCGTCAGCTTCCATATCAAGAATAATGAA
The DNA here is from genome assembly GCA_947069175.1 of Scalesia atractyloides. Taxonomy (NCBI): domain Eukaryota; kingdom Viridiplantae; phylum Streptophyta; class Magnoliopsida; order Asterales; family Asteraceae; genus Scalesia; species Scalesia atractyloides. Next base: position 59,937,087 of record CAMTDV010000017.1, read on the forward strand.
ATCGGCGGGAAAAACGAACTTGTTGACCTTGACAAGCAAATTCTCGACAACACCCCTCGGATATTTCACGGACCGATTGGCTAAAGACAATGTCATACGGGTAGGTGAAACTTCGCCTAAGTCTAGCTTCTCGTAGAGAGAAAAGAGCATCAAGTTGATGCTAGCACCTAGGTCGGCTAAGGCTCGAGTGTTAGTGTTACTACCAAATAGACATGGGATGGTAAAAATACAAGGATCGGTGAGCTTCTTGGGAAGCTTGTTTAGAACAACTGCTGAACACCCTCCATTCAATGGAACATTAGACAACTCCCCTAATTTATCTTTGTTCCAAAGAAGGTCTTTCAAGAACTTGGCGTACTTAGGCATGGATTGGAGTGCCTCTATGAAGGGTAGATTAATCTTCATTTGCTTGAAGATGTCTAAAAAGTGCCAGTATTCCCTAGAGTACTTTTGATTCCTAAGACGTAACGGAAACAGAACACGGGAATGGTCCACAAATGGAGACGGTCTAACATCTACGAGCGGTTTATCTACCCTCTTCTCATCTAGGGGCTCACCGGGCTGTGCGGTACTTGCTGGGACTAGCCTAGGTTGCACTTTGCCAGGCGCCTCCATCTCAATCTCCTCATCTACTATCTCATCATCCTCACTCTCAACTCTCTCCTCAACTCTCAGGTCTCCTACGGTCTTGCCACTACGTGTGGTAATGGCCTTGGCTTGGGCATTAGGGTTTTGTTGGGTGCTACCTGAAAACTGCCCGGGCAATCTCTTCTCAAGTTTCCTAGACATATCACCTACAACTCTCTCAAGGTTATGGAATGAGGCTTGGTGGTTCTTTAGTAGAAGGTCGTGTTCGGCAATAACCTTTTGGGTGGTTTGGTCTTTGACGAGTAATTGGCTCATCATGGCTTCTAAACGCTGAAGACTACCCACTACATCACTAGTTAACCCCTGATTTGGTTGACCCTGACTACTTGGACCCTCACTCCTGACCTGACTATTGAACCCTTTGTTGAACTGCCCATTTGACCCCCCACCATAGAATGAACCCTGCCCCCTGTTGGGATTTTGAGCTACTTGGAAACCAGGGGGGGTTACCGGTGGAATGAAATTTATTATTATTATTAAAATTATTATTATTATTACGCCACCCTGAGTTGAAATTACTACCAAAACCACTACCCTGACCTCTACCTAGACCATCTCCCACGAAATCGACCTGCTCCTCACCAACTAACAATGGGCACGCACTAGTATCATGACCGCCTCGACAATACTCGCACTTATCAACTTTCGCCTTGATCTCTTTAATCTGTCGAGTGACGTTTTCTAACACGGTGGTTATACTAGTATCCATGGTGACATGGTTCACCCCTTGAGTGAATGCACTAGTAGTGGTATTTGAATTACCACTCGCATACCGTCGATCAGATCGCGACTGAGCTTGAGATTGGGCAAAGCTCTCGAAACGCTCTAAACACTCGGGGATAGAAAGTATTCCCATCATGTGACCTCCCGCATTAGTGTCAAAATGATCACGAGTCTCTTCGGTAAAATCGTTATAAAATTTCTCGCAAAGAGCCCAGTTAGAAAGACCGTGTTGGGAGCAACGAGCGACTAAGTTTTGAAAACGCTCCCAAGCAAGGTAATAGGGCTCGTCGGGCTCCATGCGGAATGAGTGAATTTGATCGCGAAGACGTGAAGCTTTAGCGGGCGGGAAATACTTGTTCAGAAAGGCTTGACGAAGGGCCGCCCAAGTTGTGAAGGTACCGGTTGGCTGAGAGTCCAACCATGTAGCTGCATAGCCCGAAAGCGAAAACGGGAAAAGCTGAAGATAAGTGGCATCTTCGGGAGCTCCATGGAGGCTAAAGGTGGCGAGAGAAACGATTTATGTGGGCGGGTGCATCCTCGTCATCGCGACCATGGAACTGAATGTTATTGGTGATGGCTGTCATGGCATATGAAGGAATTTTCCATGAGTTTTCGTTTACTATGGGTGGGACAGTGATGGGTGAGGCGAGACCAGTGAAACCTTGGGTGGCTTGTTGGTGGACGGTTTGTCTACGGTCGGCCATTTGGACAACGGGTGGGCTTCATGGACGGGAAGGTGGTGGGGAATTATGGGGTGAAGACTTCGGGGTGAAGTCAAAGTTTGGTTGTTTAGATTGGAGGGTAGAGTCAGAATGGGTGGAAGATGAAGGAAGTGGTGTACTTACCTGGGAGATGAAGAAGATGAGGTTGATTTGTCCGTCGGTGGCTTTGGTGGAGGTCCCTGTGAGCGCAGATGTGGCATCCACTACAAGCAAAGAACACCTACCAAAGAAAAACAGACAATAGTTACTAAGACTCAAAGAAGAGCTAAAAGACTAAAATAAAACAAAACAAAACACGTAGCACGTAAATGTCAATGAAATCAATCAAAGCTAATAAACGCAATTGCCAAGAGTCCCCGGCATCGGCGCCAAAAACTTGATGTGTGCTAAACAGACTACTAAAATTAACTAAATTAGACTCTCTAATCTAGACACTAAGTTTTAAATTTATAAACCTAGACTCTACCTAAACCTAAACCATACAACCGACAAGTGCACAGTCAATGCAGTACAACCTAAGTAAGTCCGGATATCGAACCCACAAGACTCTACTAATTAAGCTGACTAGACTCTGAAAGACTCGGACAGACACGACTCAAACTGTTTTGATTGTCTTTGGGGGGGTTACGGAAAATCTAAGGAAATCTATTTTAAAATAAATATTAACTAAAGTTATGCTAATACGAACTAAAATGGAGGTTGTTCTCAAGTGATGATGGAGACTACCTAGACTTGAATCCTAGATTGATGTTAAGCATTTACCAATTAAGTCAATTACACGTTTTATAGAACCGGGATCTTATGATACTAAATCTATTAAACACCAACTAAGCCCCTCAACCCTTCTCGAGGTGAAACTTATGGCATTACCTAGGCCGTTAATCCTACCGGTTGATCAGACGTCTTTCCAGTTGTCTAATGATTGTGTAAGTACCCTAATGTTGACCTACTCTTTTCCAATTATAGATCTAGGGTAGTTTGAATATCTTAACTTGACTTGATAGACTAATAAACCTACGGGTCAACTAATTCATAACTTTTTCCAAAGCCTGTCTACAGCAATTCGTCGGGTAAGACCTACCAATAGCCCCTCACCTTCCAGCTATTAGGACTAGTAAAACACTAAAGTCTAATAAACCATTAACTAATGCTTCTAAGGTTTATTGGCCGTTCAACCCTAAAGATTATAAATTTATTATGTGATATAGACACTCACCAAAATTCACAATCTAGTATGAATCTATTCCGTGATATAGACAGTCACCAAGAATCATACGAAGCACTAGGAAACAATAAACCAAATTCAAGTACGCATAAACACAAAGCAAGATAGACAAACTCTTTACAAAACACAATTAACCCACAAAACATGCGATTAATGAAAAAGGTTCAAACTTTATCAATCCATTCATCAAAGTCTAGGAAGTATACGCGTTTACCCAAGCATAGTCATTAACAAAAACAAAACAAGAGTAATCAAACTAGAATTCATCATTACAAGTTCAGAAAAGAGAAAACAAGATAAACAAGGATCATGAAAACCCGAGAAAGTCTCTAATCTTTAATCTTCGCTTGACAGAATGATTCCCAAGCTTCGAAATCTTCAAAACTCAGTTGTTACTTCTCCAAAACCGGCTGCAAGAACTCCAAAATTCGTAACCCTAATCAAGGTTGATTACGTTTCATTATATACCTCGAGATCCAGCTCAAACCAACTCCACAAAACTCAAATTCGCGATCAGATACCCCGTCGCGTAGCGCGACGGGTAAGGGCCAGGGCGTCACGTAGCGTGGCGCCCCTATGGCTGTTGTTTTTGTTTTTCGTTCAATGTTCAGCTCTCAGTTATGCGTACGGTTCCCGTTTTCCTTCCAAACTGCTCGTATTTCTTCATTTTTCACAACTTTAAGTAACGGGACCTGCAATCAAAGCTTAACGTTAGCAGTATCGAAATTCTAACCTAAACTAGACTCAAACTATCTAAAAACGGGGCAAAATATACACAATAAACACATGTACTTTACAGTACGTCAATTTCCCAGCTGAATTGAGAGTTTTTAGGGAGTGTTTAGAGGAGTTTGCAAAGTGGAGAAGTGTGGAAATGAGTTGGGTTTTATAGGAGGTGATTAGGGTTAAGTTTGGTGAGCATTTAATGGAGAAAACACACTAAACAAACACAAAACTAACCAACCCGTGAGATGGAAACAATTTTCTGCGGATTGAGGGCCTTGGCGTCGTGCGTAGGCTGGAAGGGGTTAGGCGTCGCGTATGGCGACGCCCCTTGTTTCCATTTAAAGTTTGAATTCTTTCATTTTGACCCTAAACTTCGTATTTTTCATCATTTCATGCATAAACTTCGGTATTTCACATGTTTTCAAATATAATAAACGTGTATAAGTATAAATCTAGTATTAAGAATGTAAGTATTTATGTTTGCACTTATATTGAGTATCAAGTAGTATGAGCATGAATGTATGAATATGTATAAGTATAAAACGATTATGAATAAGTACAACATGGATAGGAATAAAAATACGAGCTTTCATTATGATCCAAGTTTCGGATTATACGATTACAACGAAAGATGCGAATACGAGATTACAAGGTTTCCAAAAATAGAAGTACAAAGCTAGCTTTCTAAATAAGGAAAGTATGAAAAGCAGGGCGTTACAGTCACCTACCCTTCAATATATGCCAGTGAAGAGTGCTAAGTCCATTCACTGAGTTATGGGGAGATGTGATTTCATCCTAATTCCTAAAATTTTGTATATCTTGGGTCAAAATTGAATTATGTTAATGCATGAAAATTATTAATAAAATTTTCTTCTAAATTCTACAGATGTTTACAAACAATTCTGATACACCAAATTCTCGCTTAAGTCCATCCTTGAAAATGCTAAACTTGATAATTCTAACTTCGTGGATTGGTACCGCAACCTGAAAATTGTTCTCAGGGCGGAGAAAAAGGCTTATGTCCTTGAAGGACCAATCCCCGAAGCACCTACTGCTAATACGGGTCGTGTCCGCAGGACATGGGAAAAACATGTTGATGATTCCCAAGATACACCAAATTCTCGCTTAAGTCCATCCTTGAAAATACTAAACTTGATGATTCTAACTTCGTGGATTGGTAACGCAACCTGAAAATTGTTCGTGGGGCGGAGAAAAAGGCTTGTGTCCTTGAAGGACCGATCCCCGAAGCACCTACTGCTACTACGGGTCGTGTCCGCAGGACATGGGAAAAACATGTTGATGATTCCCAAGATGTGACATGTCTTATGCTTGCTATGATGATTCCGGAACTTCAGAAGAATCTAGAAAACTTAGGAGCATATGAGATGAGTGAGCAGCTGAAAGGCATGTTTCAGTAGCAAGCTCGTCATGAGCGTTTTGAGGTGATGAGATCTCTTATCACATGTCGCATGCAGTAAGGTACTTCGGTCAGTTCTCATGTACTGAAAATGAAGTCTTTCGTTGATCAACTGGAGCATCTGAACGCACCCCTTAGTAATGAGTTAGCTACGGATGTGATCCTTAACTCGCTACCCAGTTCATATAATCAGTTTGTTTTGAACTATAACATGAATGGGTGGGAAAGAACGATCCGAGAGTTGCATCAGATGCTAAAAACTGCTGAGACAAACATTCCTACTAAGGGCAATCTAGTGCTGGCGATCAGGGAAGGAAGAATTACCAAGAAGAAGCCATCTAAGGGAAAGGCAATGCGGGTAAGCAAGATAAGGGCAAAGGCAAAAAGGTTGCCACTCTGAAGGCAAAGCCTCATAAAGAGGCCAAGTGTTTTCACTGTGATGAGATCGAGCATTGGAAGAGGAATTGTCCCAAGTACCTGGCTGAGTTGAAGCTTAAGAAGCTGCAGATAAGAGAATCCTCAGGTATACATGTTATTGATTTATTTTCCTTTTCGAGCAAGTCTTGGGTGTTTGACACTGGATGTGGTTTTCACAATTGTAATGATTTGCGGGGACTAAAAAGGATTAGGAAGCTGAAGCAGGGCGACTTAAAGCTGCACGTTGGGAACGGGCAGAATGTTGCTGTGAAGGCCGTTAGAGAATTTATTCTTGAATTACCTTCTGGATTGTTTATTACTTTAGAAAATGTTTTTTATGTTCCTAGTTTGACTAAGAATATTATTTTTGTTTCTGCTTTAAGAGAACCAGGTTAAAATTATGCATTTGATATTGTTAATGGTAGCATTTCTGCATTTTTAAATGGTGTGTTCTATTTCGAGACTAAGCCTTACAATGGTGTCTATGAAATAGATACTTCTAACAATAGATCAAATAATATTGTATGTTCACTTTCCTCTAAACGTGTTAAAACAAGCTTAATCAAACATATCGTTGTCATTGTCGTCTTGGCCATATTAATCTCAATCGAACGAGGAAGCTTCAGACCGTAGGGATTCTAGAATCAACGGGTCAAGAGACTTATGATTTATGCGAATGTTGTTTAAGTGGCAAGATGACTAATGCCCTTTTTACCGGAACTAGTGAAAGGGCCAACACCTGTTAGGATTCAGACATACTGATGTATGTGGTCCTTTCAGGACTATGTCAAGGAACGGGGAAAGATACTTCGTTACATTTGCTGATGATTATAGTAGATATGGATATGTTTATCTTATGAAGTATAAACATGAAACCTTTGAAAAGTTCAAAGAATTCCAAAATGTAGTACAAAATTAACTAGGGAAAACGATTAAGGCACTTCGATCCGATCGAGGTGGTGAATACATTAATCAAGAGTTTGATAAACATCTAAAGAAGTGTGGGATTATATCCCAACTAACTCCACCCGGGACACCACAACTTAATGGTGTATCTGAGAGGAGAAATCGAACCTTATTAGATATGGTTCGATCAATGATGTGTCGTACAAACTTACCACACTCCTTTTGGAGTTACGCTCTTGAAACTGCTACACGTCTTGTGAGTATTTCTCCTACTAAAAAGGTAGAAAAGACACCATATGAGATGTGGCATGGTAAACGGCCTAAAGTCTCTTACCTTTGCATATGGGGATGTAACGCTTATGTTACTAGTGAGTCTTCGGACAAACTTGATCCTCGCGGTGAAAAAGTTGTTTTCATTGGATATGCACATCCGATTGGTTATTATTTCTATAATCCTGCTGAAAATAGAGTTTTCACTAAACCCGATGAACATTCTTAGAGGATAAGCTTATGGCGTGAGGAATTGGAGATAATCTTGTGGATCTTGAGGAAATTCGAGAACCACAAAGTAATCAACCAGTAGTCGAATCTGCCTCTCAACAGAATATTGTTAAACCTGAACCTGGGAGGATTCAGGAATCTGATGTAACACTCGGCGTCCGCAGAAGTATGAGGGATCGGCATGAACCTAATAGGTATTCACCTGATAGGTAGGTACGTCTTGATAATTAATCAAGAAGAGCCCTCAACCTACAAAGCAGCAATTTCAGGTAACGAATCTGAAAAATGTCTCGAAGCCACGGGCGTCGAGATGCAATCCATGTATGACAACCAAGTCTGGGATTTGGTTGAACTTCCTCCCGAATGTCGGACTGTAGGAAGTAAATGGGTTTTCAAATTGAAAACAGATACGGATGGAAACATGCAAACCTATAATGCTCGGTTGGTTGCTAAAGGTTTTACTCAGACTCAAGGAATTGATTATGAGGAAACCTTCTCGCCAGTAGCCTTTCTTAAGTCTATCAGGATTCTACTTGCCATAGTCGCCTATTATGGCTATGTGATATGGCAAATGGATGTCAAAACCGTTTTTCTAAATGGACACCTAACAAAAGATGTCTATATGGAACAGCCTGAAGGTTTTGTGGATCCTAAGAATCCTGAGAAAGTTTGCAAGTTGAATAAATCCATTTATGGATTGAAACAAGCATCTCAAAGCTGGAATCTTCATTTTGATCAGAAAATGAACAGATTGGTTTTATCAAAACGAAGATGAGCCATGTGTTTACAAGAAGGCAAGTGGGAGTTCTATTACTTTTCTAATCCTATATGCAGATGACATACTTCTCATTGGAAACAATATCCTGATGCTGCAGGACGTTAAATCCTGGCTTGGTAAATGTTTCTTAATGAAGGATCTTGGAGAAGCTGCTTATATTCTAGGAATAAAGATCTATAGAAATAGATCTAAGCGGCTACCTGGACTTAGTCAAAGTATGTATATCGATAAGGTTATTCGGCGCTTTTCGATGCAAGATTCCAAGAAGGATCTTTTGTCAATGGCAAGTGGAACCATACTGAATAGTCATCAGTGTCCCAAGTTGGAAAAAGAGAAAGAGGATATGAAAAAGGTTCCATATGCCTCTGCTATCGGTTCCATCATGTATGCCATGTTATGTACTAGACCGGACGTATCATACGCTCTAAGCTTGACTAGCAGATATCAACAGAATCCTCGTAAAAGTCACTGGATTGTTGTGAAAAATATCCTAAAGTACTTAAGAAGAACTAAGGATATGTTTCTGATATTTGGCGGTTTGGAAGAAGAGCTGAAAGTAAAGTGTTACACTGACGCAAGCTTCCAAACAGATCTTGACGATTCACGATCTCAAACAGGCTATGTTTTTACTTTAAATGGTGGTGCTATAACTTGGAAGAGTTCTAACAAGAGCGTGGTGGCCCAGTCGACCACTGCATCAAAATATATAGCGGCTTCAGAAGCTGCTAAGGAGGTTGTTTGGATGAAAAAGTTCATTGCTGATCTCGAAGTTTTACAAAGCACACAGAAGCCTATCGAGATATTTTGCGACAATATAGGTGCAATTGCTCAGGAAAAGGAACCAAGGTCGCATCATAGCACGAAGCATATTCTCAGAAAATTCCACTACAGACGGGAAGTTTTTGAAAGAGGAGACATCGTAGAGAAGAAAATTGATACTGATCAGAATCTAGCGGACCCGTTTACTAAGCCTATGACTCAAGTGAGACACGAGAAGCATGCTGATAGTATAGGTCTTAGATATGCTAGATAATGGATCTGATTTTGTAATTTAGTAATTTGGTGCATTTTGAATTGTAAACAACATTTTAAGTCTATTTGAATTTAATGGTTGAATGTCTTTTAAACTATTATATCCATGATATATATATATATATAATATTAGTACGTTAAGTATCTATGAATATCGTATTCTAAAATGTCCGTAGTCTATTAGATTCGTGAGAACCAATCTGGTATAACACTATTGTGAATTAGATGGTTGATCCATATAATGGATACTCAAAGTGTTGAGAACCATATTCCCTGATATGATTAGTTGAATCATCTTGGGCATAACTTATTTCAAAATGATCTTCATGGATCTTAGTCATAAGACATTTTGAATAGGTACAATCATTGTATCCATAGACCTGTGGTACATACTAGAACTAACTTAAATGAATGGTTGTTCTTTGATGCTATCTCACACTATACATAATTGGCAGTAATAAGGATAGTTTTGGGAATGATCTGAAGTTTAGTTGGAGTTGTTTGTAGCCAAAGGGATCTGTGCTTCTATACTTAGGAGAGGAACACTCTGGCGCCTTTCGTTGGTTTGAACCGGTGTTAAACACGTGGCCACGCTCGAACTAGTAGTAGTTTGATAAACCACTTCAAATCAGGAATTAAATTAGAAATGGTTGAATAATATATGAGAATGAATGGGATCCATGTCTCATGTTTAACAAGTTTTCAATACAAAGGGATAAATGAGTCGACAACCAGGGCTATAGTATTTCATAACCAAAGGAGTGATTAGTGCAAAGAATTAGTTGACATAAATTTGTCATACCTTGCCGGGGGCAATAAGATGCAGCTAGGCACCCACTATTGTCTACATTGAAACTTAATCGGCCAATCGACCAAGTGGGAGATTGTTGGATATAATGTTCAGTTGTCGATTAAAATTCAACGTTACCGTCAAGGTACGACCCAAAGAGTTACACTTTGGGCAACGAACATATAACGGTGTTTTAATCGTTAATCACCGGATCACAAAATAATAAGCGTAATAAAAGAAACGGGTAATTATTTAGAATAATTACGGAGAGCCGGATTAATATTATAATTAATTTTTTAATAATAATTAATATTAGATAATTAAAAGGAAAGAGATAGCTGTTATAATTATGAGATAACTAGGATAAACCCCCACCGCGTTGCAGGCGGGGCTCGTTAGAAACATCTCCTAAAGCACGTCTATTTAAACTTGAAAGTCGGACTGTTTTTTACATATATGCAGAGGACTACCCTACAAATTCACCAAGGATTATGTTCACACTATTATGGTCGCTAACTTTAGACGGAACGAAGCACCCAGCATGAATCGTATCACACCCAAATGTAACCGCCACTCTTCCACCACCACTCTCTACAATATTAACACTAAAAAAATTAAAATAAATTAAATTTGCCAAACACTACAACTTTTAAAAGATGATAATTTGATTCTTATAAATAAATAAGGTATAGTGGTATACACCTATAACAATTTACAAACCTAAAGTACAAACACTAAATGCTTTGAACACAAGTCTTGCATAAAGTACAAACCTATTATGCCTTTCAGTGTTGCAAATTATAAGTGTATATAATTATATTGAGTTGTGATTAGATTTCAATTCTAATCTTGGTTTAAAGATAAAATATATACATATATATCTTTAATTAATTTCCAATATAATCATATATGCTTCCGTTGAACATATGAAAAGGGATATGCAAAAGGGAGTTGTATTGTGATAGCAGTATGACCCTCTAATCACCGGTCTAAATCAAAAAGTAAAATAATAGATAGATCAACGGTCCGTTTTCGGATACAGATACACCATCGACATAAACCGTAGGGCGATCTAAACGTAAAATCGGGATACAGAAATCACCACCGTTTCAATTTTAGCTTCCAAAGAACACCACATAAATATGCCAAATTTGTGCTAGCAATGGAACAATTAATTTACCTCAAAATCCCTTGAGAGAAAATTAACCAAAAGAAATTTCTTACTCAAAACTCACTAACTTCTTTTCAAAACTGTCGAACCCATACATATACCAATTACAAAATAACTTCTTCTATAACTACCTAGGCCACTACTAAATAAATTAATTAAAAGTGTAGGAAAATAGCATAAACTAAAAGAAATTACATACATAAAATCATAAAATGGAATCATGGGCAGTTGGTTCAAGCTGATCCATTCTTCACATAGACATGGGGTGAATGGATGTGCATGGGTTTATTCCGGGTGACGGAGCAACATACATGGGTCGGATCAAAGTGGATTGTTTGACCCGTATGTATATCATCATCCCCTTCTTCAAGAGAGTTTGTCCTCAAACTCAAAACACCAGTCAGATCCGAATAGAGCGTCTAAGATGAGGTTTCTTCGAGCTAAAACATCCGCCCCATTGTTCAGCTTTCCAGACTTACGTTTAATGGTGAATTTAAAAACTTGGAAGAACTTGATGCACACTTTTAAATGAGACTGAGGACCATACATAAGCTTGAATGTAGGGTGCTTAGCTAGAAAAAATACCATGAAACCATTGGTTATTTCCAAGTGGATAAAAGCCTTCATCTTACGTTGGGCCACATTATAAGCAAATCCAACATTCCCCATTTCAGCAAAGTCATTAATAGTAACTTGTGATGGACCTTTATGCATGCTCAAATTCCTAAATGTAGATGCTATATCATCCATGCCATACTTGTACTGAATTTTCTGCTCTCCTGAAGTACCATTTAATTCCTTCACAGTAACCTTAGTCTTGATTTCATCTTGGGCATCATGTTCTCCCTCTTGAATGGCAGTCCCACTAAGAACTTTTCTCAACCACAAGCACTTGTTTTCATTGGGAATAATTCCGTCATCATCATACCGAGGCTCCTCATCATACAATGCAGAAGTGAACTTTTCGGAGGCTTCGAACTCGTAATTCTCAGATTTGATGATTAAAGTAAGGATCATCTTTTTAAAGGATAACGAGTTGAAACGGATCGCTTCGGCTCTGATACCAAATGATAGCAGTATGACCCTCTAATCACCGGTTCAAATCAAAAAGTAAAATAATAGATAGATCAACGGTCTGTTTTCGGATACAGATACACCACCGACACAAACCGTAGGGCGATCTAAACGTAAAACCGGGATACAGAAATCACCACCCATTTCAATTTTACCTTCCAAAGAACACCACATAAATATGCCAAATTTGTGCTAGCAATGGAACAATTAATTTACCTCAAAATCCATTGAGAGAAAATTAACCAAAATAAATTTCTTACTCAAAACTCACTAACTTCTTTTCAAAACTGTCGAACCCATACATATACCAATTACAAAATAACTTCTTCTATAACTTCCTAGGCCACTACTAAATAAATTAATTAAAAGTGTAGGAAAATAGCATAAACTAAAAGAAATTACATACATAAAATCATAAAATGGAATCATGGGCAGTTGGTTCAAGCTGATCCATTCTTCACATAGACATGGGGTGAATGGATGTGCATGGGTTTGTTCCGGGTGACGGAGCAACATACATGGGTCGGATCAAAGTGGATTGTTTGACCAGTATGTATATCATCCCCCCCTTCTTCAAGAGAGTTTGTCCTCAAACTCAAAACACCAGTCAAATCCGAATAGAGCGCCTAAGATGAGGTTTCTTCGAGCTAAAACATCCGCCCCATTGTTCAGCTTTCCGGACTTACGTTTAATGGTGAATTTAAAAACTTGGAAGAACTTGATGCACACTTTTAAATGAGACTGAGGACCATACATAAGCTTGAATGTAGGGTGCTTAGCTAGAAAAAATACCATGAAACCATTGGTTATTTCCAAATGGATAAAAGCCTTCATCTTACGTTGAGCCACATTATAAGCAAATCCAACATTCCCCATTTCAGCAAAGTCATTAATAGTAACTTGTGATGGACCTTTATGCATGCTCAAATTCCTAAATGTAGATGCTATATCATCCATGCCATACTTGTACTGAATTTTCTGCTCTCCTGAAGTACCATTTAATTCCTTCACAGTAACCTTAGTCTTGATTTCATCTTGGGCATCATGTTCTCCCTCTTGAATGGCAGTCCCACTAAGAACTTTTCTCAACCACAAGCACTTGTTTTCATTGGAAATAATTCCGTCATCATCATACCGAGGCTCCTCATCATACAATGCAGAAGTGAACTTTTCGGAGGCTTCGAACTCGTAATTCTCAGATTTGATGATTAAAGTAAGGATCATTTTTTTAAAGGATAACGAGTTGAAACGGATCGCTTCGGCTCTGATACCAAATGATAGCAGTATGACCCTCTAATCACCGGTTCAAATCAAAAAGTAAAATAATAGATAGATCAACGGTCTGTTTTCGGATACAGATACACCACCGACACAAACCGTAGGGCGATCTAAACGTAAAACCGGGATACAGAAATCACCACCCATTTCAATTTTACCTTCCAAAGAACACCACATAAATATGCCAAATTTGTGCTAGCAATGGAACAATTAATTTACCTCAAAATCCATTGAGAGAAAATTAACCAAATAAATTTCTTACTCAAAACTCACTAACTTATTTTCAAAACTGTCGAACCCATACATATACCAATTACAAAATAACTTCTTCTATAACTTCCTAGGCCACTACTAAATAAATTAATTAAAAGTGTAGGAAAATAGCATAAACTAAAAGAAATTACATACATAAAATCATAAAATGGAATCATGGGCAGTTGGTTCAAGCTGATCCATTCTTCACATAGACATAGGGTGAATGGATGTGCATGGGTTTATTCCGGGTGACGGAGCAACATACATGGGTCGGATCAAAGTGGATTGTTTGACCCGTATGTATATCATCCCCCTTCTTCAAGAGAGTTTGTCCTTAAACTCAAAACACCAGTCAAATCCGAATAGAACGCCTAAGATGAGGTTTCTTCGAGCTAAAACATCCGCCCCATTGTTCAGCTTTCCGGACTTACGTTTAATGGTGAATTTAAAAACTTGGAAGAACTTGATGCACACTTTTAAATGAGACTGAGGACCATACATAAGCTTGAATGTAGGGTGCTTAGCTAGAAAAAATACCATGAAACCATTGGTTATTTCCAAATGGATAAAAGCCTTCATCTTACGTTGAGCCACATTATAAGCAAATCCAACATTCCCCATTCAGCAATGTCATTAATAGTAACTTGTGATGGACCTTTATGCATGCTCAAATTCCTAAATGTAGATGCTATATCATCCATGCCATACTTGTACTGAATTTTCTGCTCTCCTGAAGTACCATTTAATTCCTTCACAGTAACCTTAGTCTTGATTTCATCTTGGGCATCATGTTCTCCCTCTTGAATGGCAGTCCCACTAAGAACTTTTCTCAACCACAAGCACTTGTTTTCATTGGGAATAATTCCGTCATCATCATACCGAGGCTCCTCATCATACAATGCAGAAGTGAACTTTTCGGAGGCTTCGAACTCGTAATTCTCAGATTTGATGATTAAAGTAAGGATCATTTTTTTAAAGGATAACGAGTTGAAACGGATCGCTTCGGCTCTGATACCAAATGATAGCAGTATGACCCTCTAATCACCGGTTCAAATCAAAAAGTAAAATAATAGATAGATCAACGGTCTGTTTTCGGATACAGATACACCACCGACACAAACCGTAGGGCGATCTAAACGTAAAACCGGGATACAGAAATCACCACCCATTTCAATTTTACCTTCCAAAGAACACCACATAAATATGCCAAATTTGTGCTAGCAATGGAACAATTAATTTACCTCAAAATCCATTGGAGAGAAAATTAACCAAAATAAATTTCTTACTCAAAACTCACTAACTTATTTTCAAAACTGTCGAACCCATACATATACCAATTACAAAATAACTTCTTCTATAACTTCCTAGGCCACTACTAAATAAATTAATTAAAAGTGTAGGAAAATAGCATAAACTAAAAGAAATTACATACATAAAATCATAAAATGGAATCATGGGCAGTTGGTTCAAGCTGATCCATTCTTCACATAGACATAGGGTGAATGGATGTGCATGGGTTTATTCCGGGTGACGGAGCAACATACATGGGTCGGATCAAAGTGGATTGTTTGACCCGTATGTATATCATCCCCCCTTCTTCAAGAGAGTTTGTCCTTAAACTCAAAACACCAGTCAAATCCGAATAGAACGCCTAAGATGAGGTTTCTTCGAGCTAAAACATCCGCCCCATTGTTCAGCTTTCCGGACTTACGTTTAATGGTGAATTTAAAAACTTGGAAGAACTTGATGCACACTTTTAAATGAGACTGAGGACCATACATAAGCTTGAATGTAGGGTGCTTAGCTAGAAAAAATACCATGAAACCATTGGTTATTTCCAAATGGATAAAAGCCTTCATCTTACGTTGAGCCACATTATAAGCAAATCCAACATTCCCCACTTCAGCAATGTCATTAATAGTAACTTGTGATGGACCTTTATGCATGCTCAAATTCCTAAATGTAGATGCTATATCATCCATGCCATACTTGTACTGAATTTTCTGCTCTCCTGAAGTACCATTTAATTCCTTCACAGTAACCTTAGTCTTGATTTCATCTTGGGCATCATGTTCTCCCTCTTGAATGGCAGTCCCACTAAGAACTTTTCTCAACCACAAGCACTTGTTTTCATTGGGAATAATTCCGTCATCATCATACCGAGGCTCCTCATCATACAATGCAGAAGTGAACTTTTCGGAGGCTTCGAACTCGTAATTCTCAGATTTGATGATTAAAGTAAGGATCATTTTTTTAAAGGATAACGAGTTGAAACGGATCGCTTCGGCTCTGATACCAAATGATAGCAGTATGACCCTCTAATCACCGGTTCAAATCAAAAAGTAAAATAATAGATAGATCAACGGTCTGTTTTCGGATACAGATACACCACCGACACAAACCGTAGGGCGATCTAAACGTAAAACCGGGATACAGAAATCACCACCCATTTCAATTTTACCTTCCAAAGAACACCACATAAATATGCCAAATTTGTGCTAGCAATGGAACAATTAATTTACCTCAAAATCCATTGAGAGAAAATTAACCAAAATAAATTTCTTACTCAAAACTCACTAACTTCTTTTCAAAACTGTCGAACCCATACATATACCAATTACAAAATAACTTCTTCTATAACTTCCTAGGCCACTACTAAATAAATTAATTAAAAGTGTAGGAAAATAAATTACATACATAAAATCATAAAATGGAATCATGGGCAGTTGGTTCAAGCTGATCCATTCTTCACATAGACATGGGGTGAATGGATGTGCATGGGTTTGTTCCGGGTGACGGAGCAACATACATGGGTCGGATCAAAGTGGATTGTTTGACCAGTATGTATATCATCCCCCCCTTCTTCAAGAGAGTTTGTCCTCAAACTCAAAACACCAGTCAAATCCGAATAGAGCGCCTAAGATGAGGTTTCTTCGAGCTAAAACATCCGCCCCATTGTTCAGCTTTCCGGACTTACGTTTAATGGTGAATTTAAAAACTTGGAAGAACTTGATGCACACTTTTAAATGAGACTGAGGACCATACATAAGCTTGAATGTAGGGTGCTTAGCTAGAAAAAATACCATGAAACCATTGGTTATTTCCAAATGGATAAAAGCCTTCATCTTACGTTGAGCCACAAATTATAAGCAAATCCAACATTCCCCACTTCAGCAAGGTCATTAATAGTAACTTGTGATGGACCTTTATGCATGCTCAAATTCCTAAATGTAGATGCTATATCATCCATGCCATACTTGTACTGAATTTTCTGCTCTCCTGAAGTACCATTTAATTCCTTCACAGTAACCTTAGTCTTGATTTCATCTTGGGCATCATGTTCTCCCTCTTGAATGGCAGTCCCACTAAGAACTTTTCTCAACCACAAGCACTTGTTTTCATTGGGAATAATTCCGTCATCATCATACCGAGGCTCCTCATCATACAATGCAGAAGTGAACTTTTCGGAGGCTTCGAACTCGTAATTCTCAGATTTGATGATTAAAGTAAGGATCATTTTTTTAAAGGATAACGAGTTGAAACGGATCGCTTCGGCTCTGATACCAAATGATAGCAGTATGACCCTCTAATCACCGGTTCAAATCAAAAAGTAAAATAATAGATAGATCAACGGTCTGTTTTCGGATACAGATACACCACCGACACAAACCGTAGGGCGATCTAAACGTAAAACCGGGATACAGAAATCACCACCCATTTCAATTTTACCTTCCAAAGAACACCACATAAATATGCCAAATTTGTGCTAGCAATGGAACAATTAATTTACCTCAAAATCCATTGAGAGAAAATTAACCAAAATAAATTTCTTACTCAAAACTCACTAACTTCTTTTCAAAACTGTCGAACCCATACATATACCAATTACAAAATAACTTCTTCTATAACTTCCTAGGCCACTACTAAATAAATTAATTAAAAGTGTAGGAAAATAAATTACATACATAAAATCATAAAATGGAATCATGGGCAGTTGGTTCAAGCTGATCCATTCTTCACATAGACATGGGGTGAATGGATGTGCATGGGTTTGTTCCGGGTGACGGAGCAACATACATGGGTCGGATCAAAGTGGATTGTTTGACCAGTATGTATATCATCCCCCCCTTCTTCAAGAGAGTTTGTCCTCAAACTCAAAACACCAGTCAAATCCGAATAGAGCGCCTAAGATGAGGTTTCTTCGAGCTAAAACATCCGCCCCATTGTTCAGCTTTCCGGACTTACGTTTAATGGTGAATTTAAAAACTTGGAAGTACTTGATGCACACTTTTAAATGAGACTGAGGACCATACATAAGCTTGAATGTAGGGTGCTTAGCTAGAAAAAATACCATGAAACCATTGGTTATTTCCAAATGGATAAAAGCCTTCATCTTACGTTGAGCCACATTATAAGCAAATCCAACATTCCCCACTTCAGCAAGGTCATTAATAGTAACTTGTGATGGACCTTTATGCATGCTCAAATTCCTAAATGTAGATGCTATATCATCCATGCCATACTTGTACTGAATTTTCTGCTCTCCTGAAGTACCATTTAATTCCTTCACAGTAACCTTAGTCTTGATTTCATCTTGGGCATCATGTTCTCCCTCTTGAATGGCAGTCCCACTAAGAACTTTTCTCAACCACAAGCACTTGTTTTCATTGGGAATAATTCCGTCATCATCATACCGAGGCTCCTCATCATACAATGCAGAAGTGAACTTTTCGGAGGCTTCGAACTCGTAATTCTCAGATTTGATGATTAAAGTAAGGATCATCTTTTTAAAGGATAACGAGTTGAAACGGATCGCTTCGGCTCTGATACCAAATGATAGCAGTATGACCCTCTAATCACCGGTTCAAATCAAAAAGTAAAATAATAGATAGATCAACGGTCTGTTTTCGGATACAGATACACCACCGACACAAACCGTAGGGCGATCTAAACGTAAAACCGGGATACAGAAATCACCACCCATTTCAATTTTACCTTCCAAAGAACACCACATAAATATGCCAAATTTGTGCTAGTAATGGAACAATTAATTTACCTCAAAATCCATTGAGAGAAAATTAACCAAAATAAATTTCTTACTCAAAACTCACTAACTTCTTTTCAAAACTGTCGAACCCATACATATACCAATTACAAAATAACTTCTTCTATAACTTCCTAGGCCACTACTAAATAAATTAATTAAAAGTGTAGGAAAATAGCATAAACTAAAAGAAATTACATACATAAAATCATAAAATGGAATCATGGGCAGTTGGTTCAAGCTGATCCATTCTTCACATAGACATGGGGTGAATGGATGTGCATGGGTTTATTCCGGGTGACGGAGCAACATACATGGGTCGGATCAAAGTGGATTGTTTGACCCGTATGTATATGGCTCTCTAATACTTGTGCTAGGCTACTGCCATTGTAAATGGGAATGAAAAACGGTTCTTTTGTGGGTTTTTGTGATTTTTCTTGTCCACCAAAATTAAGAGAATCATAAAAATCGAGCCATCACTTCTTGCATAAAAAGAAGCATAACTGTAGATCTGGGATTTCGGTAGCAAGTGAACGTTTTTGTCTTTTCGATCACGAGAAAAGGTAAGTAAAAATTTTAAACTTTATTTTCTTTAGATTAAGGTTCGTTTGAAATCGTTTCAAACGAACAAATCTGATTTTGTGATCAACGATCATCTAGCGAGATCGTTCGTTGAACCAAGGTGTCTTTCTTACATGCCACGATTCTTTATTTTATTTAACCTATTTTGATTGTATTGAGATCACTGATGGAATCGGTCTAGAACCGAACCTCGTGTACACGTTTCCGTTGCGTTCAGTTTGTTTGACAAATTTACAAAAAAAAATTTTAACAAAAGGTACACAGAAATTCTGAAAAAAATCAACCATTTGTTCTTTCTGGTGTAAATTCAAAGCTTTTTGTTAACAGTTCCATTTTGTACACATGCATAATGAAATTGCAGTCAATAACTTGACTTTTTGTTGATACTTGGAGTCAAATGGCTGATAATTGATGGAGGTATATTAAAAAGGGGTTTGAATTTGAAGAGGAATTTATGAGCTAAATGTATACAAGAATGGTTTTAGTAGAACTTTACCTGAGTTTGCAGAGACATTAGGTTGTGGAAGATATGTTATTGTAGTAATTTTTCACTGAATCTTCTTCCATTTGAATAGGATTGGAGTCAATGGAATCTGGAGGGGGTGTTTGATATTTACTTGTTCGACAACATCCATCTTTCTTTCTTTATTGTTTATACAAGTACAAATATCTCTTTCATCTGTTAAATGTCAACTATCTTCACTTAAAAGACCTAATCAAAGCTAAACCAAAACAATCGGACTTTTGGATTGTCATACGAGGGAGGGTTCTATTATACGTATGCTTGATAAGATCTTCTGGCATTAAATATTCGATTTGTATAGAGTTGTAAATGCTTTGTTGGTTGAGGTGTCTAAATACGACTTGTTGATTTGTATGCGAGTGATACATTGAACGAAAATTCGATGGGGGCCCAACTCTAAAACTCTGAATCGGTGGGTCGACCCTTAAAAATCCAATATTTTACACTACAAAAAAAAAAACAAATTTTCGGTCAAATTAACACTACGCACGAAAAATCGGTGGGGGTCGGACACCTCTGGGCCTCCATCATCCTCCACCCTTGTATATATGTTTATGAGTCATATATATAATGTAAAAAAGGATATACGAGTCGTATATTTGTCAGCTTGTCAAAACCATTATTTTGAATCCATCAAAATAGATAATGTTCTGGTTGACCTACTGATCAAGCTCACTACAATAGGTCGGCTTGCTAACCTGTTTAGATCCATTTAACCTATTTTACACCATACCAACCTGATTAAGATGTGTTGATGACTATCTGTCACCTCATTTGACATATTTGGATAAAGAGGTTAAACACAAGTTTAAGTTTGTGCATGGTAGACTTGAAGTATTTTTACACTAACATAAATATGGGTCGTGTTTATGTTGAACAATTCAACCCCACACGATCGACACACATAAATTACTCATGGATTTTCTTTTAATTTATTTTTACTCGGATTCAAAAATTTAACTGATCTGCCCTAATAATTTACATGGTCAAATTACAAATAAACTATAGACTCCCCTCTAGTTCCGCTTATGTATGGTTTTGTATTGGGTTTGTCACTTTGGGTTTCATGGAAAATATGTTGTGGGCATACTATCGGCTTCAGCTGTTGACTATCATTGACTTGGTGAGGTAAGTTGTAAGTTGTTTTGATATTTCGCAAGTTTGTGTCTACATTTTTTGTGTTTTGGTTTTCGTGGTCAAAGCGACTCAAAGTTAAAGATGAGGTTGTTCGGGGATCTGCTAGTGCCGCTTTAAATTGAAAAGACAAAAGAAAAGAAAAAGTTTTCATATGCCTCTAATCGCATTTTGTACATATACAAAAAGAAGTTTTAAAAACATATGGGAATTTTATAATATCATCATGAGTAAATTGCGGTTTGGTCCCTGTGATTTAGTGCTTATTGCTATCTTTTACAAATTAAAAGTCTTATAATTTACATACTAAGATTTCTATTTTATTGCAATTCGAGTCCATCAAACTAACTATACCTATATTAATATTAAATCCAAGGTTTCTTTTTGTATACTATAAGTCATATTAATAATGTGTTTTCCTCATTTGTAATTTATAATCTTATGTAATCATGGAACTAATGATTTCAATCAATCAGTTCGATTAAATTGAAACCGTCAGTTCTATTATAAATTGAAAAAGAAAAAAAATAGTGATCTTATACACTCTCACGTAGGGCTGTAAACGAACCGAACGAACAAGAACAAGACCATGTTCGTGTTTGTTTGTTAAAGAAATTAACATGTTCGTGAACGCATACCGGACATAAGGTTATGTTCGTGTTCGTTCGTTAAGGAAATTCAGTTGTTCATGAACAGTTCGTGAACACCAGTCTCGAACACAAACGAACGCAAGCAAATAAAAACGAACACAGACGAATGCAAGCAAATAAAAACGAACGCAAACGAACATTTAACTTGAAAATAAAAAATAAAAACATTGTTATCCTTAAATATCGGATATAAGTAGTTAAATACAATCATCAAATGATAAATCAAAATACAAGAAGTCTACTACACCACCAAACGATGGATCAAGTTTAACTAACTTAGACATAATTATCCCCAAAAATATCTTAGAATGTCCAAACTTAGCTAACTTAGAAAAACATAGGGTTTCAAATTTTCAATATGTTCAGATAAGAGGTTTATTATTTATTATTTTTAATATAATCAAACGAGTACAAATGAACGAATATGAACGAACGTAACCAAACATATTACCGAATGTTCACGAACGCAGTCGAACGAACGAGACATGTGTTCGTGTTCATTCGCTAAGCTAACCGAACGGAACTTTTTGTTCGTGTTCATTCGTTAAGCTAATCGAACGGACATAAGAACTTCCCGCCAAACGGTTCATGAACTATTCGTAACGTTTGGTTCATTTACAGCCCTACTCGCTCGTTGATAAACCCATAGCTTTTAGACATAAAACCTAATTTTATAAACCTATGTCTTAATGCAGATATTATATTACATCATTAAATTTGTAATCATTAAACGTCCAATTTCTAAATAATCAGTGCTAGGCATTTTTACAACCTATAATAAAACTATACTTTATGTTTATGTTTAGTGTTTGTTTTTCTACAATAACATTTTACGTGATGATTTAAATTTTAGAAGTTAACACGTCGTAGAGCATGTTTGTGATTCAAAGTTTGTACAACTATATTTGTTCAGTTGATCACAACGTGGGAGGCTTATTTTCTTTTATCTATCCACTATTTACTGACTTCTTTATTCTTAGCCTTCCTAATAAGGCCGACTTGTACTAGGAAGCTTGAAATCTTGTTCGAGTATGAGGAAGTATTATGGTGTAAATAATTCAATATATTACATATCGATTACACATAATAAATAAAAGAAATTTGGGCTGATGTGGCAATAGATTAGAGGGCCTGATCAAATATGTTTTCCCGCACTTTTACACGGGTCATTATTTGGGTTATGCGGGATCCGAATCCAAATTGATACAAGTTGTCTTTTTAGGGTTTTTCAGTTCTTCCAGCCCATTTTACATCGCAGCCGCATGTTCTTCTCCGTCGTCAAATATTTGATCTTCATCTCGATGGTACAATCAATCTATTGTATGTTTTTCTTGTGAATTATCTTATATCTTTAAATTTTGTGGTTTGATTTTGAGGGAATTCTTTTATGAGACGATCAATTCCATTCCATCCGTTAAAACCCTAATATTCAGCCGCCTTCCTCTGCAGAAAAAGAGAGGGAGCATCATCATCATCATCGTATGTTCTTAATTTGATTTAATTCATATTGTTTCTTTTGATTGTAGTACATCTGAAATTGGAATCAGTTACTTGCTAAACTTTTGCATTAATTTCACAATTGTTATATTAGGATTGTGTAATTGTTGACAAATCTCATGTTTAGTGTTAAAAGTGTACATAGATTTTGAGTTTCTTTCTACCATCCAAATAGGAATCTAAAATTGACTGTTTCTTCTTATTAATTTTAGGGTTATGATGGTATCCCAAATGAGATCTCTGACCCGGACACCAAAAAGGTATGCATTTTACATTTCGGATTTAAGTTAGTTCTTTTTATTTCTAGCTATTAAATTTGCATTTAATATGGGATGATGAGGATCCCTATTTCATCACAACATAGTAAAAAAATAGATAAAACAATTAACATTTGGACATTTACTCCAAACATAATATGCTTTCTTCATTTGGTTTGATTAATTTATCAATACATGTTCATGTGTGAAATTTTGGTGTTGATGCATTGTTTTTATTTTTTATTTTAAAATTTCTTTGTTAACTTATTTTACAATGAAACCAGAATCCTAAGCTCTTTTGGCTTAATGGACCTTGCTCTATCAACCCATGTATATACAAAAATACAACAGTTGTAGAGTAAGTAAGAACTTTATATTCATTTTTATTATTTTAAACTTTAATTCATTGTTTTGGCGTCTAACTTATAATGTGGTTTTAAGTAATGATAAGTTTTCACTCAAATTTGCAGAAGTTCTTTCAGGGTTCTTTGATCCGAAAAATTACAGTAAGTTGTGTTAGTGGATGTCGTCCGTTGGCCCTTTATGTTCACTAACATATGTTTATGTGTCTTTAAGTGCTCCTTTGAGAGACGATATCCCTCCAAATGAACCCCTCGATGATCTCTGGAACTATGTATAAATTGTGTTATCTTTGTACTGGCTAAGAAAAAGTGAAGCTCTTTGCTGGTTATGAGATATGGATGGAGTTCAATAATATAAAATATCTTATATGTTCAGTCGTTTGCGTGACTTTAGTAAAAAATACGAGAAACATAGATAGACATATATAAGTTTCAATCAAAAGTTTTATGCTTTAGGAAGAAGTACTAAAACCAAAAACTACAATCATGATGAATTATTACAAAAAAAAAGTCTTAGACGCCTTGGATATGATTTCTTTTGTATGCTTGGTGTATAAATTCCTGAGTTAGTTGAACTTTGGGTTAACCTGAATTCGAATTCTGTATTTTCAACTGAATGTCTCAATGAAATTAGTCAACCATCGATACCCTTACCCATAAAAGTCTTAATCTACATATTTCAGAGTGGAGCATTGCGACTTCTACATATTGAGCTTAAACACCATTTCTAAGTATGCAATATTAAAATGATCACATACCATGTCACATGAAGGTCAACAAAACCAGTAAATCTTTATGGTACTGAATAAATAGTGAAACACCTACACCCTACACACAACTTCTTAATTTTGTCAAGTTGTAAGCCTTATTTTGTTTACTTTAAAGGAGTATATTACTAATTTTCACTCTTTGGCTCATAATTATTATGTTTCATTTATACAGGTATTTTTTTTGTTGTTGATATGTTACCAACAGTGTTGAAGACACATTTGGCTTAAGAAACAACTCTTAATCTTTGGCTGAAATCGCTCATCGCACAACTGGAAGGAGGATGATTTTTTGGTATGTAAATAGTAAAGTATTATAAGATCATATTCAATTGCATTAGCATTAAATTTCCCGATACTTTTGGTCCACTACTAGATCGTTTTGCACAAAACAAGCATAACTCTAGCAGCCCGTGAAATGAATCAGCCTTTATAACTCTATTTTTATACAGCAGGTCAGCAGCCTAAGTGGATCTCTGAGAAACTCAAGGTCTGAGAGAGAGGAGCTATAAAGAGAAAGAAACAGCCGCAATCTTTAGTTCAGCACCGTTTAGACCACTGATCACCACCACTGGCTTCCGTCACCGACTTTGTCTCCCCCACAAACACCATTGCTCGGCACCTGCAATCCTCTTAATCGAACACTAGGGCATCCGAATCGCCTTCAGTTGAATACCAAGTCGGAGTGGGGGATTCTATGAGTTGTGTAGGGTTTGAAGTGGAGGTTGCATCGGAAAATAGGTTTTTATCGATAAAGTGTCTCAACAAGTCAGAGAATACCTTCACGTGTCTCGGCGAACAGGATCGTTGCCGGAGATTAACATACCCGTCAATGGTTCAAGCGTCCTCCTACAAACGGTTCGATGGTTCAACGGTCAACCCATGCCGTGAGGGACTATTGACTTAACGACGATGTAACGGAAATCGTCACTAACTCTTTATCCTTATCCTGTTTTCGGTTCCAACCATTTAATAACCAACCCCAATGAAAAAGGTTCAATCTTGTGACTGAAATCAAGATTACGTCTCGAACACCCTAAACCCTAACATTGTCTTCTTCATAGAGCCTTCTTAGTCCGTTGTACTAACATATATTAGAGGTGAATTCCATCATTTTCTACTCATCTTATTTAAGTGATGTTCTTCCATTGTCAAATTTAATTTGTTTTTGTTTTATGATTTAAGGTGGTTTCTCAAAGGTTTTTAGGACGGTCATCCTTATATGGTTCAGATAATCATTATTAGAGAACATGGAAAGATAAGTGGAATCTGGGGAAAACAGGTGAACATATGTTGTCAGAATTGCTTCTGGTTTCGTTATTCCTAACTTTTTTTCCAGCTTTTATGTGATTTGGGTACGAGAAGCTATGCTGTCTCACTTTTATCTTCAAAGGACACCCCCTCCTGGACTCCAACTCTATATCGAGCTTTCATTAATCAAATCCTTCTCACTCCCAAATCAGCCTTCACATGCTCCTATTTTGGCCTCCTAGATTTACAACTGGCTCTCTGTCTACAAACACATTGGGGCCCTAATTTAACAAAATTGATTTTCCCACTTTCAATAGGTACTCGAGGTTTGCTGGAATCTTTTCTATTTTCTATATCCAATTATGTTGATAAATTGCAACTCAAAATTTATTTTTTTTGTTAATCAATCATTGTTATGATTGATGTTAATTTGATTAAAATAGGAAGCAACTGGAATCCAATCTTTTGTATAATACTGCTCCAAGGATGTGTATTTGTTGAGGAATGAGATGCTAATTGTTTCTAAACTTATATATTGCAAATTTATCTTCTGGATAAAAGTAGTATTAGTTATTAAAAATCTACAAAAATTCCCTAATGCTACTTTCTTTGTGTTTTAGTAGTGGATGGTAACCAGCCACATCATTAGAAGTAGGTTAAAGCACTATGTGGAGTTCATGGGCCTTTGGTAAAGGTATTCTCCTTGATGATGCTGCAATTTGATTCTAATATGTTTGATTTAATGTTTAAAGCATGTAGCTTAATTTTCATTTATTTCGATTATGGTTTGTTATAACATGCTATTTTTTATTGTCTGTACTACAATGTAGAATCCTGTTGTCCTATCTTACACAAAGTGATGACTCAGCCACTATGACAATGTGAATATGATTATGAATATGAAATACTTTTTATGCGTTGTACTGATCGAGTATAGAACTCAACAGAAAGAGAAGGGGGTGACTTGCTGAAACCTTAAGGCGCAAAAGTGTAAATTAAGGGTTATATCATAAATCAACATGATATTAAAATCTTGCAGTAGGTATCTTGATACTCTGCTTAGAGGATGTGGCAAAGAAACTTGAAGGGAAGGAGATCCGTGGATTCGGGCAAATCTGAATATTACAGGTTGTCGTCAGTTGGCAGGGCGGCAGCTGATGATCTGGAACTGTGGTAGGTGTCGGTGGGAATTGGAAAGTTGAACTGATATGTCATTGTTATATTTTTCTGTTTTATTACGAAAACTTATAATTTTATACTTCTACTACTTTATGATTCTTGCACTTTCCGAAGATCAATGTGTATTCAAGTACCCGTGAAGCAAGCGAAAGGTTCTTGCGAGGACAATGATTCCAAGAAACAAGTTCTACTATTTCAAATGGTGTAAATACCTTTGTTGATGAAGAAAAGAAAATGCACAAGCTTTTGTCACACTATAGGTTAGAACCTTCTAATTTACCTGCTCCAAAACGTACTGGTTCACTTCTATCTGAACTGGTGGCTGCTATTGTTGTGGTAGATGAAAGAAAAGGGCTTCAAAACCGGATTCAAGATGTGCATCCCAAAGTTCTAGATTTTGATGATTTTGTAGCATGACTAGCAGTTTTTTATTTGTCTATTAACTTATTATTAGTATTGTATTGATTTCTAATTCTTTTATATTATTGAATAAGCTTTTTTGTGTATTAGTAATACGTAACTTATTATTCAATTGTTTAAAAAACATTTATTTTTTACTATAAAGTAATTTATTAACACAAATTATAGGCAATCAATAATGTATTATATTTAGTTTTTAATGTACGTAACTTTCTTAAGCCCGGGAAGCAATCCCGGGTGATAACCTAGTCCGTATTATATATAGTGATGCCTAAGATCAAATGTCACATAAAACATTATTCCATCCCTCAATCATAGTGATGCCTAAGATCAAATGTCACATGTGTTCTTTCCATCCTTACAACCCTAGCTTCGGCCACCACAAACCAGAATAAAAAACACTGCCCTTCTCTTTACCAGAATAAAAAACTCTTTTTGAATAACTTTTCTCCCAATTATCCCAAATTACCACTGGTACTCCCAAAATCCTAACTCCTAAATCAGTTGTCATTATTGAAATTCAAATTCAGAATTGAATTCAAATCAGGTTTAAGAGATATCAAATTGTTCGAACTTTTAGAACCAAATAGAATCTCCTCATCATCCTTGGAGATTCAATCAGAGAAACGTACGGCGTGATTATAGCGGTGGTTGTGGAGGTGCATACAACGTCAGTTAAAGAGGCTGGAGTACATCAGCGTATAGATCTCTGAACTCATCATCGTCTTCCATTTATACACTATAAATTATCAACTTTTTTTTTGAATTAGGAGTTGTACTCATGTTTGGGGGTTTTCCGAAAAAAGTTGATTTTATACTTTTAGTCGAAAAGCATTTGATGTATTATTTTTAACTCAAAACTATTTGAGTTATAACTTTTAACTCAAAACTTTTTATCTTTTCAATTTAACTTAGTAACTTTTTTACTTTAAACTTTGGTCCCCTATATTTTTCATATTTCGCAAAATTTTCCTTTTACGCTTCGTTCTGTCTTTTTTGCGAGTTAACACGGCGCAACGCGCGTGTGTGGTTCAACGTTTTTACGTCCCATTTTATGCCTCTTTCTATTTTGCCAGTTAGTTAATACGATGCAATGTACGTGTGTAGTTCAACGTTTTTACGTCGTCTATTTTTTTCCTGTTTGACAAATTCGTCATAACGTGCGGGTCCAAAACGACTTAGTTATTATTTTCTATGTTTTACGTTTCAATCTAACTTTTTCGCTGCAAATTCAGTGTTGTTGGTCGCTCATCGTGGTATGACACTGATGCTATTTGACACAGTTTGATGCCCCCTCCACAACGCGAAGGTGCTTAATACTAGTTAGAGACTAAATAACAACAACTAGAGTTTCAAGAAGATCGTTAAAGTTTGAACCGATTGCTTGACGAAGATGAATTCGTATGTTAATTCATCAAAATTGTTGAAGGATTTATGATGTGAATGATGCAATTGTTGCCGCAGTGGAGTTAGGGTTTTATCTTTTAGGATTATTTCTGAAAGTATAATCTTTAGGATTTTATGTTGAGGTTTATCTATTATTCTTTCATCTAAGTTCCACCGCGCCGGAGAAGACGAGATGGGTGGTGGTTTTCGGAGATGGTGGTGGTGGTTGTTGTTGAAGGTTGCGTTAGGAGAACACGGGGGTGATGGTGGTTGTCACCGGAGGTTGCTGTGGGGGGAATACGGCGAGTGTGGGTGCTCCATCTTTTGGCGGTGGTTGACGGCGAAGTTGGATCCAGTGGTGGTGATTGGTGGCGGTGGTGGAGAAAATCTTGAGAGAGAGAGAAAGGTGAAGACACATAAGAATATATGTGTATATTATTTTATGTATTCATGAAAAAAATTGGGTAAAAATAGTAATTACATGGGTCCACTTGGTCATATTTAAGTATGAAAACTAATTGGGTTAAGGCTAAAGGGTTTGAAAACATCAAGTAAGTTTTTTATACTTTTTTGAAAGGACATAGTTTGTAATCTGATGTTAACGTAAATGACGATTTTTATAATTTACTCTAACAAAAAAGGAATACATTTGGAAATAAAAAAGACACGTTTCAGATTCCAATAACTAGTTTACTTATTCGTTCTACGATGCATTGTCTTTTCGATTACCTCAAAAATCTTCTTGTAGTTTTTTGTTTTATCAATCATAAGAGGTCAAGCGAAAAAGTTGACTATGAGGTGCGGAGAAGGGTAGTTCTCAAAGGATGATTTACAATTATGGCGGAACTAGCCCATTAATTCAGGAGTATCCCAAATTTTTGTTTACCGTGCAATCATATAATATTAAAAAAACGACAATAAATAAAGAAAATTAAATAAATACCTAATAGATTTGTTCTTTTTTTTCATAGTTTAAAATCGTTCCATCACATCGTCGTCTTTTACTTTATGAAAAAAAATCTTTTTCCACCGCACAAACCATGACATTGTTCAAATGGATTATTTTATTATGTGGGCTTTATTAGTTATTACAATTTGTGTTTAATTATCATAAAACTAATTTTTTTGGCTTAGTTACTAAACAGGTTTTGGGCTTAATGAATAATATCAAGTTTTATAATTTTCTTTTAGAGGTACTATTGTATATGTTTAAGTGTATCTTATGTATAAAGCAAAAAAAAAAGAATATACTGCGAATACGGGGTTGAGCCGTAGCCCGTGCTACGGCTAATTATACATTAGGTCCGCCCCTAATCCGCAACGTATGCGTCCACATAAGTGGTTATGGGATGAGCCTAATGGTATGGACCTAGGGTGTGGGAATATGCCTTAATATATATATATATATATATATATGTGTGTGTGTGTGTGTGTGTGTGTGTGTGTGTGTGTGTGTGTGTGTGTGTGTGTGTGTGTGTGGAGATGATCATGAGAAAACTACTTAAATGTGAGAAAACTAGAAAACTAACTAAAAAGCAAAAAAAAGCATAAAAAACATACAAATTTTTTTTACAATTTTTTATATAAAAAATCACTGCTTTTTATGTATAAAAAAAAACTTTAAAAAAAAACTTGTACCGCACATGTGCACTATATGTGTACTACACATGTGCATTATATGTATATGTTGCACATGTGCATTATATCATTTTTTTATTTTTTAAAGTTTTTTTATATAATATATATAGCGATATTTTATAAAAAAATAAAAAAAATAAAATTTTGATAAGTTTTTTTGGCTTTTTTAATTAGTTTTTTGGTTTTCTCATTTAAACTAGTTTTCTCATGATCCATCCCCTATATATATATATATATATATATATATATATACATGGATGGGTTAAAGTGAGAACCACCGCGAGTTGCGAGAACCACGAGAACTTTTTGATCCGATGCTAGTTGGTTAAAAAAAAATTTACACAAACGTAGATGAAAATATTATAAACACATCTGTAAAAAAAAAGTAAAAAAAAATTATCGAGGTGGTAAGTTTTGACTGATGCAGGTTTTTTTAGGGCTGGGCGTAAAATTAAATTTTCATCGGTCAAAACTACCCGCCTGGACAATTTTTATTTAACATATGTGTTTATGATATTTTCATCTATGTTTGTGCAAAAAATGTTTGGCCCAACGCCCAGATCAAAAAGTTCTTGCGGTTCTCGTAACTCGTGGTGGTTCTTATTTCAACCGAATATATATATATATATATATATATATATATATATATATATATATATATATATATATATATATATAGGGATGGGTTAAAATGAGAACCACCGCGAGTTGCGAGAACCACGAGAACTTTTTGATCCGATGCTAGTTGGGTCAAAATTTTTTTACACAAACGTAGATGAAAATATTATAAACACATCTGTAAAAAAAAGTAAAAAAAAAAATTATCGAGGTTGTAAGTTTTGACTGATGCAAGTTTTTTTAGGGCTGGGCGTAAAATTAAATTTTCATCGGTCAAAACTACCCGCCTGGACAATTTTTTTTAACATATGTCTTTATAATATTTTCATCTATGTTTGTGCAAAAAATGTTTGGCCCAACGTAACTCGTGGTGGTTCTTATTTCAACCGAATATATACAGATCAAAAAGTTCTCGCGGTTCTCGTAACTCGTGGTGGTTCTTATTTCAACCGAATATATATATATATATATATATATATATATATATATTCGGTTGAAATAAGAACCACCACGAGTTACGAGAACCGCGAGAACTTTTTGATCTGGGCGTTGGGCCAAACATTTTTTGCACAAACATAGATGAAAATATCATAAAGACATATGTTAAAAAAAATTGTCCAAGCGGGTAGTTTTGACCGATGGAAATTTAATTTTACGCCCAGCCCTAAAAAAACTTGCATCAGTCAAAACTTACCACCTCGATAATTTTTTTTACTTTTTTTACAGATGTGTTTATAATATTTTCATCTACGTTTGTGTAAAATTTTTTTGACCCAACTAGCATCGGATCAAAAAGTTCTCATGGTTCTCGCAACTCGCGGTGGTTCTCATTTTAACCCATCCCTGTATATATATATATATGTGTGTGTATATATATATATATATATATATATATATATATATATATATATAGGGGATGGATCATGAGAAAACTAGTTTAAATGAGAAAACCAAAAAACTAACTAAAAAGCCAAAAAAACTTATCAAAATTTTATTTTTTTTTATTTTTTTATAAAAAATCGCTATATATATTATTTAAAAAGCTTAAAAAAATAAAAAATGATATAATGCACATGTGTAACATATACATATAATACACATGTGTAGTACACATAGAGTGCACATGTGAAGTACAAGTTTTTTTTAAGTTTTTTTTTACATAAAAAGCAATATTCAATGCCATTCATCTTCTACGTCTTTCCGGCCGAATTTGCCGGCGGAGATCCCGGTGAGCCGGAATCCTGTTTCTACAGGGATTCCATTCGATCTTTTTTATGCATTAATCTTTATCTCCACTAACCCCTCATGTTTCATTCCGTTTTTCATTCGTGTTGATGCTTATCCGTTAATCTACTTAAACCCCCGACTCATATTACAACTCTACGACCTAAACCGCCTTTGATAAGTATAAATAGAGACTCATGGATGCGATTGCAACCAGTTACAACCAAATTACACTTTCAATTTCGCTAACTCGTTTCTGTATCTACTTGCCGGAATTTCACCATCTCCGACCAAGCTTCCCACTTGTTATTACCGAGCTCTTTCAGGTTCTTTTTGATCATCTTTCTGTTTGTTATATTTTTATAAAGAATCTGACCTTATTAAGTCAAAACGGTAATTTTTTCTAACAAACTAATATATTTAAAGTTTATATATAATAAACTTTTGAATCTGTTTTATTTCATAAAAATAGTTGAACTTTATAATTTTTCTTGTTGCAATGTACATTATATTATCCTTTTATAAATCTGAACTTAATTTGCAAATGTATTTTAAATGAATAATTTTTATACATTATGCCATTAAACCCCACTTCTCTCCAAATAAAGTTTATTAATTTATCTAATTAACCAAGTTAAATAAAACCTATAGACTTTATTTGTTTTGCTAAATAATTATTTAGCCATTTAATAATTATTAAAACAAGCACAACATCGACATATATCAGCGCCACCCAGAGCTCCAGTGCTCCATCGGCCGCCCCCTGCTTTGCCTTCATCAGTTCAGCCTCCATTTTCATCTCTTAAGCCCTCAACATTCATTTAATTTGGGTATTTTTCTATTTTAATTTGGGTATTCTCATGTTCTAATTGTTTGAACAAATTGATTATGTGGAATTGTTTATTTGCAATTGATTATTGTTTACAAATTTATTTTCATTATGCTTAATATGTTGGTAGTGTATGGAAAATGGAACTGATTATGATTTTGGGTTTATGTAGTTATGTGCAATTGATTTTATTAGAATTTAGGGCTTATGTAGTTATGTGCAATTGTTATTATGTGGAAATTGGAATTGGTTAGGATTAAAATTAGTCTTTTAAGGGACATTTAGTTCCTTGGAATTCATTGAAATTGGAATTTATTGGAATTGAATTCCAACTCTTAAGTTGTTTAGTTCACATAATTTATTGGCCTTTCGACACGCACCATTTCGACACGTACTATTTTTTATCTGAACCGTTTTGTCTTGCACCGTTTCGACCCATCCAGTTTCGACGTGCATGGTTTTGACCCAAACCGTTTTTGACCTGAACCATTTCTACACACATCGTTTCGACCCGAATCACTTCGACTCGTACCGAACCATTGTATGAAGTACATTACAAAAGTTTTTTGAATGTTGTCCATATAGTTATTTTTTAAATCTGCCATTGGTATATAAAGTGATTTATTTGGTATTAACTTCATGTAGTTTAAAAGGAATTACGCTAAACTAGTCTAAGGTTGCTGTAAAATATATTTAATGCTTGAAATAAAATGCTTGACAAACTTTAATTAATTATTACACAAAAATATTTTTAAAATTTTGTAAAGAGTATTTTAAATGGCATGCAAGCTGATGGTGGAATGGTATGCTGTAGAATCAAAATTTTCAACTCAAACTCTAAAAGTATCAATTTCAGGTTTAGCCGGTTCAACCGATCCATTCAGTTTAACAGATACGCTTTTCATATAATAAACACTTGTAATGTAGTCTACTGTACTACTATTCACAACATTTCTTCTTTAATAAACACTTGTAATCTAGTCTACTGTACTACTATTCACAACATTTCTTCTTTAATAGAAGTACATTACAAAAGTTTTTTGAATGTTGTCCCCATAGTTATTTTTTAAATCTGTCATTGGTATATAAAGTGATTTATTTGGTATTAACTTCATGTAGTTTAAAAGGAATTACGCTAAACTAGTCTAAGGTTGCTGTAAAATATATTTAATGCTTGAAATAAAATGCTTGACAAA
The DNA here is from genome assembly GCA_947069175.1 of Scalesia atractyloides. Taxonomy (NCBI): domain Eukaryota; kingdom Viridiplantae; phylum Streptophyta; class Magnoliopsida; order Asterales; family Asteraceae; genus Scalesia; species Scalesia atractyloides. The sequence continues at coordinate 59,971,307 of CAMTDV010000017.1, forward strand.
CTTTAATTAATTATTACACAAAAATATTTTTAAAATTTTGTAATGAGTATTTTAAATGGCATGCAAGCTGATGGTGGAATGGTATGCTGCAGAATCAAAATTTTCAACTGAAACTCTAAAAGTATAAATTTCAGGTTTAGCCGGTTTAACCGATCCATTCAGTTTAACAGATACGCTTTTCATATAATAAACACTTGTAATGTAGTCTACTGTACTACTATTAAAAATATTTCTTCTTTAATAAACACTTGTACTGAACTACTATTCACTACATTTCTTCTTTAATAGATATATAATAATATAATAATAATATAATATAATATATATAATATATAATATAATATAATATAAAGATATATAATTCCAAAACTTTATCCAAAATTCCCCACGTGTCCTAAGATACTTAAACACAAGTCCAAAGTCCAATTATGATTAAGCTATATATTTTTTTAATTGTAATAGGATAACTCATTTCGTAGACTGCTACCACAAGCTTTTGCATGCGTTTATTTTGCTATTTCAGGTGAGTAAATAGTTTCTCTTTTACTATTTTTATATTTCTAGGATGTTACATGTAGGGGCGGACCTAAGACTTTTTTCCTGGAGTTGTGGAATTTTTTTAAAGATTTTAGACCCCTAGCTATATAGAGAAAAAAATCGGTTCATAGCGGGTTAGATCGGGTCGGGTCATGTAAAACAAGTAAACACAAACAAACAAAGTTTCATAGCGGGTCGGATCAGGTCGGGTCCATTTCAATTTTCAAACAATCAAACTCTAGTTCCTAACTTCCTATCACATTAACAAACAAAAAAGCATCAAATTTCAAACCATCCCTACTTCTATTTCTCTTACTCATAAAATAAAAGAACAAAAAAACTTATCTAAAACATATATTGGTCTTTAATTAGAAGAATCCGGCGAAAAAAAGTGGTTCAACCCATTTCCTCTTGATAAATCGCGCCATTACTTCCCTCCTCATGGTTCCTTCCTAAACCTATCACATACAAAATAAACAAGGATCTTCAACTGCCATAGCCCATGTTCCTTAATTTTCAATTTAAAATTTTGAATTTCAAGCCCTAGTAATTGTTATTTACCAACCAACAATCATATAATCAACAAAACCACCCTACTAAAGACTAGAACAACCCAAATTACCTCAAAACACATAAAAGTTTAAACTTTTTTAACCATCTCATGAGTCTTGAACAAAATCACATAATGACACAAACATCAAAATAATAAAAATAACATCAAAATACCTGTTTATGGCCGGAATTAAGCTTTTCATGGCCAGAATTTTGCAGGGGGGTCGGATGTCGGATGGGGCTGGGGTGTCGCAGGTTTTGCTGGCAGTGAGTAGAGGCAGAGGGAGGGCGGGAGTCGCACATAATGGCAGCGACTGGGTTTGTTTGTAAACTGGACTTATTTAGTTTCATAAAGTAGTATTTGGGTTGGGCTTGACATCTTATTTACTTATTGGGCTTCATGGACTGAATTAAAGTTTTATTAAAGGGGTTAGTGATCTAAATTGTTTAGATAATTGGGTCGGGTTTCAATCCGTGTTCACAAAAAAAAATTATATAAATTCTCAACATTTTTTCAAAGGGGTGCGGACGAAAGTTTCCAAGGGGTGCGGTTGGAATTTTCCAAGGGGTGCGGACAAAAATTTTCATGGGGTACGATCGGGATTTTCGCGGAAAATAGCACTAAATGTTTTTTCAAAGGGTGCGGCCGCCCACCCACACCATAGGGTGGGCCCGCCACTGGTTACATGTGTCTACTATCAAAACAAACCACTACTTTTACATACCTACTTGCACAATTCAATTCTATGGTTGTTTGGTATCTTTTTGCTATTGTTGTACTTACTTGCCAAATATTTTAAATACCACGTACATTCATTAACTCCGTACAAGCCGAACGGGAGTATATGATAGCGCTATTGGCCTGACACCCCATTCCCACTCCTTGGCCTTTTTAGGGGGAGTTCCTTTTGGGAATGATAGAAACCGACTTTTATACCCAGTCAACTAAGATTTGAGTGTACCACTTATTTGTTCTGTTTAAGTAGTTATGCAATTTCTTTATGATACTTACTATACCATGACTTGTGATTTTACCTACTTACTATATCTATTCACTCTATGTGCTCGCCAACTTTTCATAGTTGACCTTTATTTTACGCATATAACATGTAATAATGCTTTACAAGATTGCTGATCATTTAGGATGCTTCTGGACTTAGATGAACTTTTAATGTGGATTATTTGTTTTACTTGAACTATTTGTGTTTCGTTGTAATGGATAATTCAAGTTATTTAATAATATTTAAATTTTAGTTTCCATGAGCTATTAGCAATCTACCAAAGTGAAGCCGTGATATTTTCGTAATCAGTTGAGGTGTTACATTATGTAACATAGTGGATGTAAGATAATCAGATATTGTTGACAGAGATATACAGAGTCAGTGAAAGCGACTTATCTGTCACATTTGACACTATTTATGGTATTTCTAGTTATATACTTCAATTTTATTTGTATTAAAATAAAAGAATTATACATATGATAGGTTAAGTAGCCCTGATGCAACGAAAAATATGTACTTATTACAAAAATAAAAAAAATTGTTTACAGTGGTATTATGTTTAATAAAATAAAAAAAATTCATCTTACCAAATATAAATACATTCATGACATGCCTAAAACAATATCAACACGTGTTTTACACCGATCAAAGTTTATAAAAACTAATACTGGTACTGATGTTATTCGGTCGGTATCGATACGTTTTGATACAATATCAGAACTCGGTATGGTTTACGTTCATCTCTTGACTAACCAACATTTACTCCAACGTCTACATTAACTTCCACTCCTGAGTTAAATATTTTAACGGACCCTAACAAAAATTCATTAATATAATTCTGAAGATTGTTAACTTACTTTATTAAAATATTAAAAGATAAATTTATACATCTTGCATTTTTATTAATGGTGGACGATCGTATAAAACAAACAAAGGGGATTGCAAGAAGCTAGGGCCTGATAATATCCACCAACAAGACGAAACTAAACCAAAACATCAAATTCACCCAATAAAAGGACTTCAACCTAGACCTACTTTTGACCCAAAGAAACCCAAGAGATTTAATATTATCGATTATTTTAACAACATATATTCTTTTGTGACTAAAGATATTGTCATTACATGTCCTTCAAATACACCAGCAAGAGATGAAATAATCTCCTGAACAACTTTCCTCCTCTCAAGCTCCAACATATTGCATATATTAAATGAGAACGAAGGCGAGATTTTACAAAAAAAAAAAAAATCTAAATGGTTATTGGAAGGTGAATTGTTTTTTCATTGTCATGATAGCCTAAAAAATTTCATTGTGGTTTTTTATTTTGCTATTGCCAACGGAAAGTTATCATTATTCATGTGACGCAATCTAACTCATTTTCTTATAATTTTGGGATCAGTATTTTTCGTCCCTACTAGATGAAAATGTTCAAAAGTAACATGGTTATATTTTTACAAGGCCGATACTGAATAGATGTATATGGAGCTTTCATATCCGACATATTTATTTAATGTTTCTCACAAAAACACTTTACGGTGTAAGTAAAGAATCTCATCCATTATTTAGACTCCTCTTTTGGTGCTGAAACTACAAAAAATGTTATGTAGTTGACACACAAGGAGTGCCACAAAAATACATAGAAGTGCCACTAAAGATCTCTGTGAGAATGAGCGGCGCACAAAAAAAGTGGTACAAGAAACGCTGACGCTAAAGCCTTTTAGGGGCACTTTTTTTGCTACAACATAGAAAAAGCTTTTGTTGCACAACTTTTATGCCTTTAAAAAGTAACTTTACTAACATATCCTTGATAGTTTTAGTGGAACTTTTTGTGCCACAATATAAAAAAATACTTTGTGGCACAAATTTGGTGTCGGTAAAATCTATTTCTAGTTAAATATATACATATATATATACACTATTGTAATGCTATATAATTTAACCACACAAATCACATTATGTACAATATAAAACAAATGCTAAGTAACATTGAAAATGTAGAAATCAGAATATTATAATTTCAATCCAAAACATAATCCAAAAGTAAAAAATACATTATGTAACAGTAACATATTTCAAATTCTAAATGTTTACATTACGAGTCTAAACGTTCTTTTGGGTGAGGATTTCCCATTGATCCAAGGGCCTCAACACCATCTTTTGTCATTAGTAGTAAAAGAATCTCCAACTATTCAATAACTTCTAAAAGCACGAAAGATCCGTACCCAAAAGCCTTTAACAGAGCCAAGATCCCCCGAATACCGATGTCAACATCCACTGTAGATGCCTAAGATTTGATATTCTGAAAAGTAAATACTACTGCGACTTGAAGTCATAACAATCAGTTTCTAATGTAATGTTTGGATAAACATATATTAATTTTCAGAAAATAAAGGCGTACCTTTGTCACGCCAGCAATATGAGGGTAGGCCTGAGCAGATTTTTTAATAGATTCAACAATTTGTTTCAGTTCAATCTTTTGATTTTCAAGCCATTTGCTAATGAATATTGTTGCTTTAGGTTTCATCGTCTACAACTACATGTTTCTCAAATTCAACAAGAACCATCATTCTAGGGTTACGTCTACCTTTCGTAGACACGTCTTCTGATGGAGTATTAACAACCCCACTTCACTAGCCATGACAACGCGCCCATCGTAACATAGAACCGACCTAGACGCAACCCGTTTCGGTCCAGTGTGGCTCCAAGGTACCAACCATCACTAACTGCACATTGACTTGAAAGGTAAGCACACATTAAATGTTTGAATTCTGGTGAAAGTAAACACATACATGAAACTAGAGTGGGCCCATCCTTTGAGGATCTATTAAAAGCATGCAATATTCAAGTTTGACTTAACATAAATGGTCACTCTCGACTCCCCCTCCCTAATTTCTCTTTTAGTTATTTTGGGCTTTAAAAAAACATAAATTAGATTTGGGTTTTTGGATTATGAGAGACCTAACCAATTCAAACCTAATTGGCTAAACTTACCCTTAAAAAGAGGTGGTCAAGGCCCCTTCTAGCTTCTGGCCCTATAAAACTTCTGTCCATACGTATTTAACTCCAAATAATAACTATAAAATCTTATTAATTATCAAATCATATACAAGATAACAATTTATATTACGACGTATTTTTTACTAAGCACGAAATCGAGCATTGAGCATGAAATCAAGGTTAAGACACTCACATTTTTCCACATGCTTATCATTTTTTAAAAATTATATTTTGGTTATGGTCTCTAACATTAGAATTAGTCACATATCCATTTGTTTTTCTTAAAGCTATGTACGTAAATGAGAGTTAAGTTATATAGAATCTGCCGATGATGAACGCTAAAATCCAAAGAATCCATCATCCTTGCTTGAATAAGTAAAAATACAATCCATAAGTCCAACCGTATCTCTCCTCTTAAAAGCTTCTCAAAACAGCCGCCCCAACTACTGCTACATCAAACTACTGCCCTCAAAGAATTAAGTTTTGAAGAACAAGTGTTGATGGTCAAAGTGCTGGTCAACAAGTCAATAGTCAAGGTCAACCAAAGTCAAAGAAAAAAGTTTAGGATTTCCAGAAGTGTTGGTTTCAAACCAGTAGTTCTGTGAAATCCAATTGTTCTCATTAAACTTACAAAAGAGCAGCAGTTCAATGTAATAGTGTAACAATCCAGCAGTGTCACAACTGCTGGCAGTTAAATCATTTAATGAGGTTGTTGAAGGTCGCTTTCAAGATGATGTCACCAGTAGTTCACGCCTCCTATATATAGTTTTGATTGTTCTTTATAATTGTCAACACTAAGAGTCTAATAGTATAAAAACTTAGTGAGAATGTGCCTGGTGAGGGGAGTACTAAATGTTCCTTGTGATTGTATTACATCACTGAATTCAATATATGAATGTTTTGCATTCATTCCAAATTTCATCTGTGATAGTTTAATTTGTTTACTTATTACTCTTTGTTGAATTGTTAATCTGATTAACCGTCTTACTAAAAGAACACACACTAAACACACTCAGATCCAACAATTTGTATTAGAGCAAGGTTCACTGAGTTGACTTCACCGTTGATTCAAACGATAATCTAGCTCAGATTGATAACTGATTGAGTGACCAAAGTACAGTGAGAATAATTACTATGCACACTTGGCACATGGACTTGTTACCTTCACACACATCAATCACAAGCTTAGTTACCTTATTCAAGTTCACACACATCAATCACTAGCTCAGTTACCTTGTTCAAGTTCACACACATCAATCACAAACTCAGTTACCATGTATCAACTTACTGAAGTTCACACACATTAGTCACAAGCTCAGTTACCTTCACACTCACATGCGACCTCACCAGGAGTTTCTCGAACTACTGTTTGTACTGCACCAGAAACAAATCATCAAAGTTTCTTCACACTGAACTTTGTTGACTGAAGTAGCATGCCTAATTAGATCACAAATGATAACTTGGCTATGTTCAATGTTGATTTCCAAGAACAAGCTCTCTTAGGTAACGACTAGTCCACTTGCACGGCTAGTCCGATTTCGATGAAATATGACTCATCTAATTACATCTGATCCGTCATATTTTGGGGGCAATTGTTAGGGCATGGATTTTATGTTGTGGATCATCTATCCTGAGATCAAACCTAGATCATGGATCCTTAACGGATAATGCAGAGAATCTGAGGATCAAGGATCCTTATTATTGTCTATGTTTCTTAACAATTGTTCCTTGTGTTTTTAGTTTACGTTTGCAGGTGTTATGTGATGTGAACTGAGTCAATACGGGAATATCGGAGGAATACGCTAATCATAGCATGTGCAAGAAGAGTCATGACCGTTGAGGGAGGACGTGTGAAACTTGCATGATTTGCGGATAGTTAGTTAACTAGGATTTCTTAGATATTTGTAAGGGGTATTGAGATCGATATAAAAACACTCGCACACAGAAACATACAACACTTCTGCTACTCTTTCTCTCGAGTAGACACACATACTAGAAATCATTGCAACAAGCTCAATATTCCAAAGTTGTAATCTTTATTGTTCAATATAGTAGATAGTGATAGTTTTCACTATCCGATGTTTTTTTTATGCCAGAGATCATTCATTGATCAAGGGCTTTTTTTCCTCGTACAAATCTCTGTGTTCACCTTTTTTTACGTTTCATACAATTGTTCATCATTCAAGCACTCAACCTCACAATCAAAGTTTGGTTACATTACCCTTAATTTTTTTGACCAAAACAGTTTAGCGCCCACCATGTGGCAATCGGTGCTTCAATTCTAAAAACCTCATTCATTTCATTCATTTTTGTTCATCTACATCAACCACATGGCTTCTCAGGGAAAATCTGCTTCAAATGCCATGCCGGTAGTTACCTCATCTCAGACTAGTGCATCGTTGCCGCCCATTCCCCCTGCGTCCTTGAAGAGTGCTGACAATGCTCAGAAGAAACCAACACCCCTTTTCTCAAAGGCTCCTATTGTTTCTTCCTCTACACATACTAACAGTGATCTTTCTACTTTGATTTTGCAGATGAAAAGATGCATGGAACAGCAGGACAAGACTAACCAGAGGATCCTTTGTGAAATTGATGAAATCAAGAAACAGAAGAGGTCAGCGGAGGATCACTCTCCTTTGATGCCCAGGTCATTGGATTTTGCTACTCCATCATCAACAATCCAGCACTCCAAAGGATCTAGTGTCCAGATTCAAAGATCCTCTAACCATCAGCAAGGATCGATGGCGATGACACAGGCTCAAGGATCCTCATCTCAAGTTCAAGGATCCTACTTCTAACCTCAAGGATCATCCATCCTTCAACGAGGATCACTGGGAACCACGGAGCCTCAAGGATTCTTTTATGAACCCAGAGGATCACAAGGGATGTACCAGTCCAGAGGATTCTACGCTCCATACCAAGGATCCTCATCACAAGTTCAAGGATCTAACATGTTCCAAGATCAAGGATCCTTAGGGAGACAGTCATGGCGAAGCTCCGAAGTTCATGAAGGGGACTTCATCCCTATGCAGACCATCGCTTCTTCTGGCCCCACTCATACAGCAGACATACCTTGTCCTAGATGAACCTCTGGGATGCCAGTTCCAAACCAATCAGGAGGTAACAACGTCAATACGTCTTTTGATACTAACCTTAATTACAAGCAGGATGCAGGCATCAGCCAAGCTATGGCTAAGGAGTTACAAAAGCTCAAGGATATGATATCCAGCGTTCCCGGAGTGGTCAAACCCGTTCCTGAGATCCCAGATGGTAGCCATAGGATATCTCATTTTGCACCTCACATAAGCAATGCTGAGATACCAAAACATTTCCAGACTCCAAGTATGAAGCTCTATGATGGTACGACTAATCCGGAGGAACATATAGCACAATACCGGAAAATTATGGAGATCAACCCCATTCCAGAAAGGTTAACAGAAGCCTGTCTTTACAAGGGCTTCGGATCCACACTCACTGGATCAGCACTCAAATGGCTGCTAAGTCTTCCTCCTTACTTAATTACTTCATTTTCTCATTTAGTTAATTTGTTCAATAACCAATTCTCGTGTAGTAGAACATTTGAACGATTAACTAGTGATTTGTATAGGATAACCCAAGGCTGTGATGAGTCATTAAGAGATTACATCACTAAATTTAGTAGTGAATCCTTAGAAATCCCTAATTTAGATATTGCCACTGCTGTGGAGGTATTCAAAAGTGAAATTTCTAAAGGATTCCTCCTTTTATGATGACCTTGTAATGACACCTTGCAGGAATCTAGACGAAGTAAGGAACATGGCCTTAAGGTTCATCTGTTTAGAGGATGACAGAAGGATCCAGGAAAGACTTTCAGGATCCTTAAAGAAAGAAAAGCAAGGATCATTCTTCAAGAATATACGATCCAAGCAATACTCAAGGCATGACAACCAGAATGTGCATGCAGTTGAACAAGAGGAAGACGATGAGGATTATCCTCCTATTTCTGAATATTGTTTTTCTGCTGATAACAGTGAACTAATCCTTGCTATGCAGAATTTAGGTGACAAAGCTAGGTGGCCGGGAAAGAGTGAGAAGCCCACAACCAACAATGATAAGTCCAAATGGTGTGCTTATCATGAGGATTTTGGTCAACGCATTGATGAATGTATAGCCTTGAGGAAGGAAATTGGTTATCTTCTCAGCAAGGGGTACCTGAAGGAGTTGCTTGGAAGGAAACGATCAAGGACCCAGGATTATGAGAAAGTTCCTGAAAGAGCTACTCCTCACCGGCTGATGCCCAGATCATTAATTTCAGCTCCGGAGGCTCTGATATATGTGGAACCTCATTTCGGCAGCAAAAAGACATGCCAAAGAAACGAAGATGGAAAATGGAGAAAGTCTAGTTCTAACATCCACGTTAACTTAGTAGAAAGTGATATCCTTTGATGAGGATGATCGTGTAGACATACAGGATCCTCATCATGACAGTTTAGTCATTACTTTGTTTATTATTTCTAACCATTTTGTTCGTAGGATCCTCATTGACGGGGGAAGCTCGGTGAACATAATCCAGTTGGATGTCCTCAAGAGAATGAACATTCCTGAATCCGAAATCGTTCCCAGATCATCGGTGCTCGTGGGATTCAGTGGAGAAACGTAGAATACATTGGGGGACATCAAACTCTCAATTTATATAGAGGGAGTGAATTCTATTCAAAAGTTCTGTGTAATAGACTGCTTATCTTGTTGTAATGTTATCCTTGGAAGGCCATGGATACATGATATGAAGGCAGACCCCTCAACGTATAATAAGTGTGTCAAGCTACCAACCTCATGGGGAGTGGTCAAGATAGAGAGTGATCAACAGGAAGCCACTACTACACTTCCTCAATGAAGCCAGCTTCAAAGCCTAGGGAATCATATCAATTAAAGTATCCTCCAAGAGACGTCATGGAGGCTAGAGAACAAGACGTCAAGGGTATACTTCTAGATCCTGAGGATCCTGAATCCAAAGTTTTCATAGGATCCGGGATCCTAGATAGCATTGAAAAGGATTTAATATCCTTCCTAAAGAGAAGGAAATCTACCTTTGCTTGGAAACATGAAGACATGACAGGTATTTCAAAAGATGTTATTACTCATAAGCTTGGTATTGACAAGTCTTTCAGACCAATACACCAAAAAAGGAGGAAATTTGCTCCTGAGAGAAATACCATCATCCAAGAGGAGGTAGACAAGTTATTAAAGGCAGGTATAATTAGAGAAGTCAAGTATCCAAGATGGTTAGCCAATGTGGTAGTCGTTCAAAAGAAAAACGGAAAGTGGAGGGTATGCGTTGAATTTACTGATTTAAACAAGGCATGTCCCAAGGATCCTTTCCTGTTACCCCACATTGACTCCATGGTGGATGCTACGGCGGGTCATGAGTTGTTAACTTTTATGGATGCTTCATCTGGATTTCAACAAATTCAGATGGAACCATCTGAACAAGAGGATACAATGTTCATGACACCCACCGGTATATGTTGCTATATTGCTATGCCCTTTGGTTTAAGAAATGCAGGTGCTACATACCAAAGGCTGGTAAATATGATGTTCAAAGAGCAGCTTGGACACACAATGGAAGTACACATAGATGATATGGTGGTCAAATCCAAAAAAGCTAAGGATCACTTGAAGGATCTTGAAGTATCATTCAAAATCCTTGATGAGTATAACATGAAATTGAACCCGTCCAAATGCCACTTTGGAGTTAAAGCTGAGAAATTTTTAGGATATATGGTGACCAAGAGAGGGATAGAGGCAAGTCCAGAGCAGATCAAAGCCATTGTGAACATCAAATCTCCTGCCAATGCTAAGGATGTGCAAAGATTGACAGGAAGAATTGCAGCTTTGAACAGATTCATCTCAAAATTTTCAGAAAAATACAAGGATTTTTATGATATTATGAGGAAGAATAAGAAGTTTGGATGGACCAAGAAGCATGAAGCTACTTTACAAGCCCTTAAGGATTACTTATCCTCTACATCAGCTTTGATGAAACCAGAAGACGGAGAACTATTATCCTTATATCCAGCTGTCTCAGGTAAAGCAGTAAGCGCGGTCCTAGTTAAGGACCATGAAGGCCAGCAACATCCGATAAACTATGTAAGTAAAAGTCTACTTGATGCTTAGGCCATGTATTATATATATATGTATGTATGTATGCATGTGTGTGTGTGTGTGGGTGTGTGCATGTACATAAAATTTGTTTGGATGTTCATAAATATGAGAATGTTACTTGCATTTATCATAAGATGATTGGATGATGATTTGATGACGATGATATTTGGATAATATGAGAATAAATTAAATGTATGTAGGATGCATTTAAGTCTTGGATGAAGATGAAATAATAACCATGCATTAGGTAGTTGTACATAAGCATGCATGATGGTTAAATGATCATAAGTGGGTGAATTTGTTATGGTATGATAAAAGGGGATACAATTAGAATATATATGCATGCTAAAGTGATGTTATATGATGTGTTCTGATGGTATAAAATTATGTCATAAGTTTGGTAGCTTTGCATGTTGTACACGTAGCTTAAAAAGTAGTAAAATGGGTGAAAAAATCGCATGATTTATGTGACTTATATGAAATCTGCACTAATATGGGTATAAGTACCATTTTATTTAGCAAATAACATGTGTTATGTTAAAATTTGGAGTCGTGACGACTTGGGATGATTATAGTAAAGTTCAGTAAAAGAGTATGCGTTAAAAATGGCAAAAATCGGCTTTTAAAGTGATTTTTATAAAACTGTTTTATATCAGGTTGTAAACTGATATTTTTATGATAAATAAAAGTTACTTTAACTTATATTAAGTATCTTTGATGTTTGGCTAGTCATACGTGACTTTCGACACCCGAAAACGTTACCGAAACGTTAAAATATGCATATTTCAACGTACACGAAAATGGCTTTTTAAAGGGTGAACTTTGTGTGACATAATATGATATGTGAATATGAGTATATGTAATGTGATATGTTAAGTGTTGACATGATAGTAGGTGTTAGGCATGGATTTTATGCTGAGGATCATCCATCCTGAGGCTGGACCTGGATCACTGATCCTTAACAGATAATGCAGGGAAGTCTAAGGATAAAGGATCCTTATCCAAATATAGGCTTTTTAACAATTGTTCCTTGTGTATTTAGTTTACATTTTTAGGTATTATGTGAAGTGAATTAAGTCAACACGGGAATATCGGAGGAATATGCTAATTACAGCACGTGCAAAGGGAGTCATGCTCGTTGAGGGAGAACGTGTGAAGCATGCATGAATTTCGGATAGTTTGTTAGTTTAGTTATTTCTAATTAATTAGGGGTTTTTAAGCTCAGATAGAAAACACACAAGCTATCATTCGAACTCTCTGATACTTACTGGCGAAACACACACACATTAGGAAATCATTGTATCGAGCTTGTTGACTTCCAAAGTTGTACTTTTTTGTTTGCAATATAGTGGTGATCGATAGTTTCCATCACCCGAGGTTTTTTATGCCGGGGATCATATATTGATCAAGGGCTTTTTCCTCGTACAAATCATTGTGTTCATCATTTTATTCATCAAGTATTCATATTTGTTATTGTTCAACATTCAAGCACTAAACCTCACATTCAAAGTTTGGTTACATTATCCTTATCAGATTTTTCACCAAAACAATTTGGCGCCCACCGTGGGGCAATCGGTGCATCAATTCTAAAAATTCCGTTCATTTCATTCATTTCTATCCATTTCCATTAATCACATGGCATCTTAGGGAAAATCTGCTTCAAGTGCCGTGATGGCGGTTACCTTATCTTAGACTAGTGCATCATTGCCTCTTCTTCCCCCTTCATCCATGAGGAGTGCAGAATCCTCAGAAGAAAACTACTCCTGTTTATACAGGATCCAAAAGCTCCACTGTTTCTTCGTTTACAGCAACTAACAATGATGTTTCTACATTGATTTTGCAGATGAAGAACTACATGGAGCAGCAGGACAAAACCAACCAAAGGATCCTCAGGGAAATTGATGAAATCAAGATACAGAAGAGATCATTGGAGGATCACTCTCCACTGATGCCCAAGTCATTGGATTTCACTTCTCCAGCATCAACGATCCAGCATTTCAGAGGACCCGATGTTCAAATTCAAGGATCCTCCAATTACCAGCAAGGACCACTGGCGATGACACAGGCTCAAGGATCCTCATCTCAAGTTCAGGGATCCTACTTCCAGCCTCAAGGATCATCCATCCTTTAGCGAGGGTCACTAGGGATCACGGAGCCTCAAGGATTCTTCCATGAACCTGGAGTATCACAAGAAATGTACCATTCCAGAGGATTCTATGCACCACATCAAGGATCCTCATCTCAAGTTCAAGGATCCAACTCCTTCCAGGATCAAGGATCCTTAGGGAGCCAACCACCCAGGAGCTATGAAGTTCATTAGGAGACTTCATTCCTATGCAGACTGTTACTTTATCTGGTCCATCCATTATACCAGATGCCCATGGTCTTGGATATACCTCTGGGATACCAGCTCCAAACCAGCCAGGAGGTAACAATTCAATACGTCTTTTGGTACTAATTATGGTTCCATGCAGGATACAAGTATCAATCAAGCTATGGCACGGGAACTCCAGAAGCTTAAGGATATGATATCCAGCGTTCCAAGAGTGGTTAAGCCCATTCTTGAGACCCCGGATGGAAGCCACAGGGTGTCTCGTTTTGCACCTCCTATCTGCAATGTTGAGATACCAAAACGCTTCTAAACCCCCAACATGAAGCTGTACGATGGTACAACTGATCCAGAGGAGCATGTAGCACAGTACCGGGAAAGAATGGAGATCAATCCCATTCCAAAAAGGTTAAAGGAAGCCTGTCTTTGCAAGGGCTTCAGATCTACACTCACTGGATCAGCATTAAAATGGCTGCTAAGTCTTCCTCCTTACTCAATTACTTCGTTTTCACATTTAGTTAACTTGTTCAATAATCAATTCTCATGTAGCAGAACTTTTGAACGATTAACTAGTGATTTGTATAGGATAACCCAAGGCCGTGATGAATCGTTAAGAGATTATATCACAAAGTTTAGTAGAGAATCCTTAGAAATCCCTAACCTTGATATTGCCGCTGCTGTGGAGGCATTCAAAATGGGATTGCTGAAAGATTCCTCACTCTATGATGACCTTGTTATGACACCTTGTAGGAATTTAGACGAAATAAGGAATAGGGCATTGAGGTTCATTCATTTAGAGGATGATAAAAGGATCCAGGAGAGACTGTCAGGATCCTCAAAACAAGAAAAGCAAGGATCATTTTTTAAGAATAATTGATCCAAGTCATACTCTAAGCATGACAACCACAATGTGCATGCAGTTGAACAAGATGAAGATGATGAGGATTATCCTCCTATATCTGAATACTGTTTTTCTGTTGATAACCATGAACTAATCCTTGCTATGCAGAATCTAGGTGACAAAGCTAGGTGGCCTCGAAAAAATGAGAAGGCCACAACCAACAAAGACAAGTCCAAATGGTGTGCTTATCATGAGGACTTTGGTCATCTTACTGATGAGTGTATAGCATTGAGGAAGGAGATTGGCTATCTTCTCGGCAAAGGGTACTTGAAAAAGTTGCTCGGGAGAAAGCGATCAAGGACCTAGGATCCTGAAAAGATTCCTGAAAGAGCTCCACCTCCACCTGCTGATGCTCAGATCATTAGTTTCATCTCTGGGGGCTCAGATATATGTGGAACCTCATTTTCGGCAGCGAAAAGACATGCCAAAGAAACAAAGATGGAAAATGGAGAAAGACCAGTTCGAACTTCAACACTGACTCAATAGATAATGATATCCTTTGATGAGGATGATCATGTAGACATACAGGATCCTCATCACGACGGTTTAGTTATTACCTTGTTTATTTCTAACCATTTTGTTGGCAGGACCCTTATTGACGGAGGGAGTTCAGTGAACATAATTCAGTTGGATGTCCTCAAAAGAATGAACATTCCTAAATTGATATCATCCAAGATCATCAGTGCTCGTGGGATTAAGCGGAGAAACCAAGAATACATTGGGGGACATCAAACTCCCGATTTATATAGAGGGAGTGAATTCTATCAAAAATTTTGTGTAATAGATTGCTTATCTTGTTGTAATGTTATCCTTGGCAGGCCATGGATACATGACATGAATGCAGTCCCCTCAACGTACCATCAATGTGTCAAGCTTCCAACTCCATGGGGAGTGGTCAAGATAGAGAGTGACCAGCAGGAGGCGAAGAACTGCTACACTTCTTCGATGAAACCAACTTCCAAATCCAGGGAAGCATAGCAATTAAAGTATCCTCCAAGAGACATCATGGAGGCTAGAGAACAAGACGTTAAGGGTATCCTGTTAGATCCTGAGGATCCTGAATCCAAGGTGTATGTAGGATTTGGGATCGAAGATAGCATAGAGCAGGATCTAGTATCCTTCCTGAAACGAAGAAAGTCTACCTTTTCCTGGAAGCAAGAAGGAATGACATGTATTTCAAAAGATGCCATTACTCACAAGCTTGGTATCGACATGTATTTCAGGCCAATTCACCAAAAAAAGGAGAAAATTTGCACCTGAAAGAAATGCAATCATTCAAGAAGAGGTAAACAAGTTACTGGAGGCAGGTATGATTAGAGAGGTAAACTATCCAAGGTGGCTAGCCAATGTGGTTGTTGTTCAAAAGAAAAATGGAAAGTGAAGGGTATGTGTCAATTTTACTGATTTAACAAGGCATGTCCCAAGGATCCTTTCCCTTTACCCCATATTGACTCCATGGTGGATACTACGGCGGGTCATGAGTTGTTGACCTTAATGGATGCTTCATCTAGATTTCAGCAAATTCAGATGGAACCATCTGATCAAGAGGACACAACATTCATGACACCCACTGGCATATATTGTTATATCGCTATGCCCTTTGGTTTAAGAAATGCAGGTGCTACATACCAAAGGCTGGTGAATATGATGTTCAAGGAACAACTTGGACACACAATGGAAGTATACATATATGATATGGTATTCAAATCTAAAAGAGCTGAGGGTCACTTGAAGGATCTCGAGGAAGCATTCAATATCCTTGACCAGTACAACATGAAGTTGAAACCTTCCTAATGCCATTTCGGGGTTAAAGCTGGAAAATTTCTAGTATATATGGTGACCTAGAGAGGGATTGAAGCCAGTCCAGAACAGATCAAGGCTATAGTGAACATCAAATCTCCTGCCAACGCCAAAGATGTACAAAGATTGACTGGAAGAATTGCTGCCTTGAACAGATTCATTTCAAAATCTTCAAAGAGATAATAAGAAATTTGAATGGACTGAGAAGCATGAAGCTGCTTTGCAAGCCCTCAAGGATTACTTATCCTCAGCTCCAGCTCTGATGAAACCGGAGGACGGAGAACCATTATCCTTATATCTAGCTGTCTCAGGTAAAGCGATAAGCGCGATCCTAGTTAAGGATCATGAAGGCCAACAACATCTGGTATACTATGTAAGTAAAAGTCTACTCAATGCCGAGGTCAGGCATTCTCTTTTAGAGAAACTTATTCTTGCTTTAATCATGGCTTCTACCAAACTTAGACATTATTTTGAAACTCATACTATAATCGTAAAGACTAATTTTTCTATTAAGAATGTCCTTAGGAAGCCCGAGATGTCTGGCAGGTTGGCAAAGTGGGGAGTTAAACTCAGTGCATATGACATCAAATATGAACCAAGGACTACCATTAAGTCTCAAGCTTAGGCTGACTTTATGGCTGATTTCAGCAGTGACCTACAAAGGGAAGCTGAGTTGGAAGTGCAACAACTTGAGGAGACCAAGGATCCTTGGACACTCTTCACAGATGGATCTTCAAACGTCAAGGGAACTGGACTAGGTCTACTACTAAAATCGCCACAGGGGGACATTATACCACAATCTATTGCATGTGAATTCCAAACCACTAATAAGGAGGCTGAATATGAAACCTTGATAGCAGGTTTGCAATTAGCTAAACATATGAGGATCAGATATCTTCAAGTATTTGTTGATTCTCTGTTAATTACTAACCACTATAATAGATCCTATACTGTCAAGGGTGAAAAACTAATTAAATATTTAAAGATAGTAAAGAAATTGGTAGATTCTTTTGCTTTTCTTTTCAGTTTAACACAGGTACCTAGGGAAGAAAATGCAGAAGCAGATGCTTTAGCCAACCTTGGATCCTCATTGAAGATGCCAGAGGATGTCAAGATTCCTATTATCCATGTCCTTACTCCTGCAATTGAGGAAAATGAAACAATGGAGATAGTGGATGATGCTGCAATTCTACCTAGTGATGATACGCAGTCAAATTCAGGATCCTGGATCCTTCCGATTCTGAAATGCCTTCAGAATCAAGAAATCCCTATTGGGGAAAATCCTAGAGCCTTCAAGATCAAGGTATCCCAGTTCACCATTATTAATAACTTGATGTATAAAAGATCTCTTGCCGGTCCCTATCTGTGATGCATTAAGGGACCTGAGATCCAAGAAGTGTTGAAGGATTTTCATGAAGGAGACTGTGGAAATCACACTGGCGGCAACGCATTATTTTCGAGGATCCTCAGAACAGGATACTATTGGCCTACAATGAAGAAGGACGCCGTGGAGTATGCAAGGAAATGTGATGCTTGTCAGAGGCATAGTAATATTCTTCATCAACCGGCAGAACCTCTGCATCCTATATCCTCTTCTTGGCCATTTATGAGATGGGGGATAGATATAGCAGGCAAGCTTCCAAAGCACCAGGTGGAAAAGTGTTCATGTTAGCTATGACAGACTACTTCTCTAAATGGGTAGAAGCTGAAGCTTTTGCCCAAGTCAGAGAAAAGGAAGTTATATCCTTTATTAAAAGAAATATCATAACCAGATTTGGAATTCCTTCTAAAATTGTTCCCAGTTTATTGGGAGTCGTACTACTAACTTTTGTGACAGCTGGGGGATTACGATGATAACATCAACATCAGTCCACCCACAAGCTAATGGCCAGGCAGAATCACCGAATAAAATTATCATCAACAACTTGAAGAAGAAGCTTAGATCCAAGAAAGGCAAATGGGCTGAGGAATTGCCTTATGTCTTATGGGCAGATAAAACAGCTCCTAAGAATGCTACGGGTCAAACTCCCTTCTCCTTGGTCTTTGGAGCTGAAGCAGTGATCCCTACAGAAATGGTAGTACTCACAGCCAAAACAAGCATCCGTGATCCTGAAGCAAACACTGAGACTTTAGCACATGACTTGGATACTGTGGAAGAACTTAGAAACTTGGTAAGGATAAGGCTGGCCAGCTATCAACAGAGAATGGCTGGTGCTTACAACAAGAATGTCAGAGTGAGAAGATTTCAAGTTGGTGACATGGTATTGAGGAAGGCAATCCAGAATACCACGAATCCTTCTGATGGCAAGTTAGCACCAAAATGGTAAGGCCCCTATCTTATCGAGGCTGAAGCTGGAAAGGGGGCATATCGTTTGCTAACAATGGATGGTGATCTTCTACCACGAGCCTGGAGTGCTATTCACTTAAAGAGATACTTTATGTAATAAGGATCAAGGATCCTTAAGAATTCTGATGTTCAGTTCAGGATGAAGGATCCTCAAGGGATATATGATCCTTTTCTTGGTAACATTTTACTAACCATTTCACATTATATTTGTTATTATTTATTGTAAGAAAAGGATGTTAGATTCTTAACATCCAATTTTATCAAGTTTTAAGTCTTGTAGGGTTTGTTACATCTTTGACAAAGGATCAAGAGGTTGGCCACCTCTCCAAGACTTTGGGCATGGCCCCAGCTTAAGGTATCCAATACCTTCTAAGGTTTAAAGGTTTTCACCTTTCACACGAATTGGGTTTCAACACCCCGCCAGTAGCGCACGTTATCCAAGTATAGTTCGAGGCAATGGACCAGTACCCGCTTTAGGGGCTGACAATTTCATTGTTGTTGGCTATATATAGGATCCTAAGTGTAATGGTAGACGTACCATACATCCGTTCCTAAGGTTTCTAACGTTTTCACGTTAGCTAAGGTTTTGGCATTTTCATGTCACTTACGATTGGTTAGACGCCAGTTTGGGCCATACACCAGAATCCTAAGGTTTCTAACGTCTTCACGTTAGCTCAAGTATTATCCTTATTGTTGGGCTTGTCCTCAGTTATTTGGGCTTGTCCCCAGTCATTTGGGCTTGTCCCCAGTTTCTAACGACTCATTCTGGTGATGTTGGCTTAGTCCTAAGCTACATATTATTACAGTTTTTCGAAGCTTCACAAGTAAGGATCCTGGATCTTGGAGTTCTGATAATTTTTATGCCTTATTATTTAGACCGTAAGTGCTAAGGATAAAGGATCCTAACTTGGATTCACTAGTACGATTCCTTACACAGCCTTATTTTGTTTTCGATTTATGATGATTGCCCTCAATCTTTGACAAAAAGATATATGATCCTTGATCATATTAGGTATAATCTTTTGAAAAAATTATTTGGATAAACGATTTCATTTCCTTTTAATAATTTACAGATTATTCAAATGGCACAATTTTTAATTTGCTAACAAATATGGGCATAACAATATTCAAACCAGAAAGGGAACAACACTAAGAATAATCAAAAGATTAAGTTTTATTTATTTAAAACCCTTGAAAAGGTTGTCAAAATTGCCTACCCAAGCTTCTACCAGCAAAATGTGGCCCGCCCACTTGGGTTGGCAAAGGGTGTCTATATTAACGGTTCGATAAGTGCAGGAAATTAAAGATGAGGGGCATCAAAGGCTTCATCCTCCACAAATAGAAGGACCCATCCACCTTTGTCACCCGCTATTGTCTAAAGGATCAGTGATCCTTAACCCAAAATACTATTGTTTTAGTTACAGACCATAATTGTTCATAAATAAAAACATCATAAACCATAAAAAATGGACTCCGGCTACGTCTAGAAATTTCCATCATCGCCCATTGGTGCAGCCTACTCCTTCGCTGCTTCATCACCTTTAGCTTCATCACCTGCACCACTGCCACCCGCCGCTGCCTCCTCAGGATCCTTGGTGTCACTTGGGGTAGCCTCCAGCATGAATGCCTCCTCCGGCCCCTCTTCATCCCCCAGCTCCTGTAGCCTTTGCTTCCAGCTAGTAGTGTCCCACTCAGCCCTGTCGAAGGAAGGATCCGCAGTGTAACATTTGTCGAAAACGGGTTTTACCAAACCCGCTCCGGTTGTAATCGAATATCAAGTTATAAATGTGTCGTTGCCTATTTATGCTTATTTTAATTTTTAATGATACATAATTAATAAACAAACTAAACCATAAAAGTTATAATTGATAAAAAGCTTAAATAAAGTGATTAAAAATAAAATGGGGCTGCCGGGACTCGAACCCGGGTCAGCCAGGTTGTAACTCCAAAGACTTAACACTCACACGCTTAACCACTCCGCCACTTGTTTGTTTTCTGTCATCTATAGGAAAAAAATAAATCTTATAGACGAATGTAAATCAATCGGTTACGCCAATTGTAACTGAAATCGGTTATCAAACGCGCAAAGGCGATCTGAATACTCACGGTTCAATGAGTATAACCGATATATCGACGTTTTAATCAAGTTGCCTTGAATGAACTTGAATTCTAGAAGTGGATCGGTTTTTATAACCGAAAATCTTCAATTCCAGTTTTACTTCCATCTTTGTACTCCTTCACGACTCAGAAACATTCCACAAACCTCAAATTACATTTCCGCACACTTTACTGTCCACCGGAGAAGTTTATTTTATTCGCCGGAAATTTCTGCAAGTTCGCCGGAAAACCGTATTCTGCATCAAAACGGTAAGTCCTTCAATACCGTCGTAGTCTAACAATTGTTAAGCTATTTCTAACTAAAACCTTTCACTTGAAATCGAATTCAGACGCCGTTATCGGATAATTCCAGTTCGCCGGAAAATTTCTGGAGATCTTTATTTTCGTCTGTGAAACGGTAAGGACCTTCAAACACACTGTTAACGTTTGTTTAGCACTTCAATTCCATGATTAGCTAATCAAAACGACTAAATGATTTGCTCAGTTGAAGTTCATAAAAACAGAGACCGACGCCTTGCCGGAATTCTGTAATAAATCGTTCACCGGTATGTTTACTTCTAATTATCATCCCTGCTATCTCATATTAGTCTGTGCAATGTTTAACAATCGAATTAACAAGATATAATGGTGTAATCTGCGGTCTGTAAAAACCAACGAAGAAGATGAACTGCGCTAACAATATAAGAATAATTAAAATTGGTATTTTGAACGGGTTAGACACACAGTCCAGCGGTGGACTGTGTGCGAACAAAAACACGCATACGTCCCGAGTTCGATCCCTGATACACGCACCCTCTATGTAATAAAAACGTTTTATTTTTCTAACTGAACCGGGTTAGTTTACGTTAGTTGTTAAGTATAATAAAAAGTTGTATATTAACCAAGTTGGACACACAGTCCAGCGGTGGACTGTGTGTGATGTTAAAGCACAAGTCCCGGGTTCGAAACCTGTACATGGCACCGGTTCGATGATTTAAAATGTTTTTGAAAATAAAAGAATTTTGAATAAGCTGAATTAATATATAGGTATAATTAAAAACAGAATTATTTCGGGTTAGACACGTAGCTCAGTTGGTAGAGCTGCGTGCACGCGTACGGGAGGTCTCGGGTTCGAGCCTCACCCAGCGCATGAATTTACACAATAAACCGGTCAAACAGTCAAAGTCAAAAAGTCAACGGTCAACCCAAAAAGTCAACATATTTTTATATTTTTAATTATTTAATTTAATTTAAAAATCAATTAAAAATACTTAAAAATAATGTTTTTAAATATAGGAAATAGCCTTAAGCTCGTAAAAATATATCTAAAAATTCTATTAAAATCCTTAATAAAATCCATTCATTTACTATATTTTCCGTTATTATTTAGGTTAGTTAATTATCGTTGTTCCGCTCTTCCAACTCGTGCGCATCTCACCATCTCCAATCCAACGCACCCATTGTGAGTGAATCTTTACAAATTCCCCGTTTTAATCACGTTTTTGGGGTGTATCATGTGTCTGGCTATTTATTATATTTAAATCATTGTGCATACATCATATCATGACAAATGTGTATTCAGTTTGATTCAGTTGTTTGTGTGGTTATTATTAGATTTAATTCATTATTTTCAGTGCATGCAATTTCATAGGCCGTCGCTCCCCATTACATTATGAGCGTTGAGCATGTTCCCCATTACATTATGAGCGTGAACCTGGCGTGCCCACATACGATCGGCTCCGTTTGATTGAGCCTTGATCGCACAGACATTCATCATTTTCAGTACATGCAATACGATCGGCTCCGTTTGATTGAGCCTTGATCGCACAGTTTCATTCATGTTATATATATATGCAAGTTGATATGTTATGGTATGCTGTTGGTATGTTATTGTATGTTATAATTTGTGGTTAACATTGTTACTGATTGATTATTTATCATTTGCTCACTTATGATTATGCACAATTTTTCCTTGATATAATAACAAGTAAATAAATAATAAATGTTTATCTAACAAGGTTCACTCGCCAACTTATGTTGACCCAAAAACCCCTATTTTTACACATGATACAGGTGAACCAGCTGCAGCCAGAAACACATAGGATTGGACTAGAAGAATAAAATGATTTAGAGCTTGGAATTGTTTAGTTGGTTATTTTCTTTGAATTTGTATGGACATGCTTGGATTATTGAGAATGTAATTTCGATTTAAATAAATATGAAACATAATAGTAATTATCATGAGCTTTGGTGATAACCCAATTATGCCCCGACTCTTATTCCGCTGCGGGTCGGGGTGTGATACCTCCTTTGCCATCTTGAGTTTAGCCTTTAGAATCACAATGGCATCAGATACCTTAGCCTCTTCAGTGACCTCCAACAGATCTTTATTAACCCGGATTTCATTCACCAAGATCTGCTTCTCCAAGCGACCATTCTCTTTCTCCAACCGTGCGATTTTCTTGTCCTTGGCAGTAGCGAAGGTACAAAGGTCAGCCTCAACAAGGCGCTTGCTTTGGATGGCCTATATCTCAACAAGTTTCTGTCAAGAGGAAGTGGTTAGAATTTGTGATGCTCAAATATCTTTAAAAGAAGGATCTGTGATCCTTACCTCGGAGATGAAATCGTGTATTTGCTACTCGAGATGAGGAGCCTCATTGAATGGCTCACTAGGCTTCTTCCTCTTGGCTCCAGTTTTAGCTTTGCTAGTGGTGCTTCTGGTCCCAACTTGTCTTGGGCCTGTGGCCAGCTCCTTCTTGATGGATCGGGGAGACATGATACCTTCGACATCTCCCATACCGAACCTGGTGGCTGATTTTGATGAAGATTTTGCAGCGCCTACGAACACAGATCTCAGATAAGTATTCATTTTTTATTTTATACTAATAATTAAGCATATATGTACATGGATACTTACTTGACATGGTGTAGGAGGCTGATATTGCTTCTTCTGAATCTTTGACTTTGGGATGAAATGTTCTAACTATTGAATCCAATGCCCAAAAAGCCACAACTCTTCCACTAGTGGTAGGAAAGTCCGTCAGAGTATTGAGATTAGTCACTGCACAAAGAAAACTTAAGGATCAGTTATCCTCTAATTAAAGTAGGGAGTTGTCTACAGAGCTACTCTATGGATCCTATACCCTACCCTCTACGTTCCACTTTTTAGGAAGATGACTCCCGTTGGGAATGGAATCCCTCCTGACAAAAAAGAATTGATTTCTCCAGTGGGAATCATTCTTTGTAGTTTTGAGTACCGGGTGGGGTTGCTGAGGCTTGGCTTTAAAAAGGAATCGGATCGATGGCTAACCAAGTTGTACAGATGACTGAGTTCAGCGAGACGAAGCTCTATGCCCTCTTTAGCGATGATTTGCTCAAGTGTATAAAGAACCCTCCAGAGCATGGGCATGCCCTGAATATAGCACAAGTCGGTAGCGGTAAAAAAAGCTCTAAGTAAAGGGTGGAAAAGGGTAGGAGAGCCCTATCTGGAAAGGGGTAGTAGGAAAACACACCCATTTGGTGGATATGCAGTCGCTCTTCATTGAAGAGTCAAAGGGTCTGAATATGGTACCCTTAGGGAAACAAGGGTGCATTTGTTCAACTTCTGGATCGGTAAGCGGCACAACTCCGACGGAGGGTTAGAAAGGAGTCCCTGACTTCTAGGTGGGCTCCCCGTCTCAGTACCATTGATTGGTGAAGACCGGGTGACCATTTTCGCCATGGATTTTGAGAAAGATTGGAGAAGAAAAGACTAAGTATTGAAGAAGGAGAAGAGAGAGAATACGTTGAAGCTCCGGGATGGCGATTTTAAATTACAAGGATCAGGTTTTAAATGAAAATCTCATCTCTATCTATCCCTATATATAATCATTATTTTTGTAGGGTAAGTCTTATCAATGGCGTCACGACTATAACGGCTAGTCCGCATACAACAGCTAGTTTCTTGGCAGCAAATAGTCCGAAATCAATGAAAATATAACTCATCTAGTTAAAATTAATTCCTCATATTTTGGGGGCAATTGTTAGGGCATGGATTTTATGCTAAGGATCATCCATCCTGAGGCTAGACCTGGATCACTGATCCTTAACGGATAATGCAGGGAAGTCTAAGGATAAAGGATCCTTATCCACATATATGCTTTTTAACAATTGTTCCTTGTGTATTTAGTTTACGTTTGCAGGTATTATGTGAAGTGAACTGAGTCAACATGGGAATATCGGAGGAATATGCTAATTACAGCACGTACAAAGGGAGTCATGACCGTTGAGGGAGAACGTGTGAAGCATGCATGAATTTCGGATAGTTTGTTAGTTTAGTTATTTCTAACTGTTCAGGGGTTAACAAGCTCAGATAGAAAACACACAAGCTATCATTCGAACTCTCTGATACTTACTGGTGAAACACACACACATTAGGAAATCATTGTATCGAGCTTGTTGACTTCCAAAGTTGTACTTTTTTGTTTGCAATATAGTGGGGATCGGTAGTTTCCATCACCCGAGATTTTTTATGCCGGGGATCATATATTGATCAAGGGCTTTTTCCTTGTACAAATCATTGTGTTCATCATTTTATTCATCAAGTATTCGTATTTGTTATTGTTCAACATTCAAGCACTCAACCTCACATTCAATGTTTGGTTACATTATCCTTGATCAGATTTTTGACCAAAACAGTAGGAATTAAGACTATGCATGTACGCTTGTACGGTTAAAACGGTAATATCGGTAAATGTCATGCTAAATGTATATAACTTATTTGTCGAGCATGAAAATAATACATAGGTTAACTTGATGAGTTATTTCATTTTTATATGTTTTAAAAATGATAAAATATATAAGTCGACGAGATACGTGTATTACGATATATGATAATATGTACCCGGTTTATGTAAATATATACGAAGCACAAATCGTAGATATATTACTTATAAACGGGTGTGATAACGGGTATAAGTCACCAACAAAATCGTTCAAGTCGCAAAAATCTTAAAACATATGAATATATATATATATAAATTAAAAATGCCAACATATTCTAAATAAAGACTAAGTATTTGAGAAACTTAGATATTTGTAGAATAATTGGTTATTAAATCGTTCCTACTTAAATTAAGACGTGTAGACCAATTTGAGGCATTGCACTAATATAAAAACGCACCCAAAGGTGAGTGTCACTAACCCCTCTTTTTACTGTTTTATATATGTATTGGGGAAGAACACGTCTTAAAAAGGATAATTATACGTTTTTGTATAAACATACCTTTGAATAAATTATAAATATGTGTTTTCATGGAAAATATAGCTTTGATTGAATATGAATATGTTCCAGGGAGAAACGAGTTTTGATTGAATATAAAAATGTTTCGGAAGAAACGGGTTTTGATTGAATTTGAATATGTTTTAGGGAAAAACAGGTTTTGAATGAATATGAATATGAAACGATGATTTTTATGGACTTCGGGGAAATTCGAATAACACGTAATATTAAATTTATCAATTTTAGTAGGATATATATATTGTTCATGAGGCAGGTATTATAAGTGACCCATTGTGGGGCACTTGCGCGAATTTTTCCGTTTAATCATTAATACCATTATGCGTGGAATTGTTGATAGATCTGTCGGGTTAACCACCCCGTCATGACCGGTAGCTCCGTGTCAACTCAAGCGACGAATTTATATTCTTTTATTGTCTAGCTTTGATTCTACCCTTATTGTTAATATATATCTTGTATGTCTTGCAAACTTACAAATCTAAACATTTGATGCTAGCAATTTAATATATAAACCTTGGGAAGATGATTTGTATCGAAGGTTTTCAGAAAATGCTTGCGATAACTGACCTTGGATTTTTGTAAAGGAAAAAAATTGATTTTCTTAAATATATATGGATGTTTTATTATAAAATTCATAATAAGAAAGTCTTCCTTAAACAAATTAATTACCATTTGAATATATGAAGTCACCCTCCGTTGTGTTGACACTTGATTTAACGTGTTCTTCAGGTACATGAGTTCGGCTTCAGGATTTTGGCATGTCTTGTGGTAGTGGATGCAAGTTTTTAATAAATAATATTTGGACAACTTTTAAAAATACTTTTGGGACCATGTGTATTAAGATCCACAAGGATCAAACAAATATGTCGTGGTTATAGTTATGTTTAAACTTTAAACCTTAAACCTTAAACTCATGTTTTAATTAAGTTGTATGTCCAAAATTATGTTGCATCGTCCACTAAGAAATTTGTGGGTACCAACCTCCGCCACCACCACGTTTGTATTTCCGCTGCGACGTTTTTGAGGTGTGACAGAAGTTGGTATCAGAGCCAATGGTTGTTAGCGAACTAGATGTTTTCGGGGAAAAACTCTGGACTTCAACCAAAGAGTTTTGAGATTAAATCCCAAAATTCACGAAGCCAATAATTTGAAATAAAGATGGATTTTGATCATGTATGAAAACTACAAAGAGCTTATGTGCATACGTGTCAATCTGTTTATTTATGCCTTATATGTTATTTCCGTTTGAACACACACTTACTTTGTATGGTTACATTTTGTCACAGCTGTCTCACTCACATGAGATAATCGAGCTCAGGACTCAGAGAGCGAGCATGAATTCAAGATCTCTTAAACCACAGTCCTACCAGAGTACCACGCACTACCTCACAATTTGTTGACACGGCCGGTTTTACATCATCATTCTATGTCGGCTCCACTGCTTTTGCCAGGAGGTTGACCCACGTTACGCCCATGCGAGTAACGGTTGGATTGAAGATGATGATTCGATTGTTCCTCCCTCATTTTTTGAGATTGGAAAATCATCTGGTAGTGTGCCTATTGTCGACGAACCAGACAGAGGTATCCCTATGATTGGAGGATCTTTCGGAGCAGCATCGGTGGTGGACGCCACTGTTGTCACGACTCGCCCATTAGAGCCATTGGTAGTTCCACCCACCGCTACTGTTGTGCCTACATTTGAGATCCTCCTCTAGTCATTTCAGAGTCGTCTGTTCCGCAGTCAGAGTCACAAGTCTCTACTACACCTTTACTAGTCTATACTCATCATAGGAAGAGAACTCGACCCGCTAGAGACATTGCATCGACTTCTAGAGCCGCTACTGAGTCTGATTTGAAGAAGCAGAAAGGAATTTGGATCGACCGATGCTCTCACTATGATCATCAGATCGCCACCTTGCACGGAGACCTAGAGACGAGCAAGGGCAACATGAAGGATCTTGAAGGGTAAATGGATTGGTATGACAGTGCCATGGATCAGATACACTGGAGCATAGTGGAGCTCGAGGAGCAAGTTAGGAAACTTTTGGAGTTTTAAGTAATTGTTGGTTGTTTGTTTTGTCGTTTTGTCTCTTTTTGGTAACCCAATTTAGGCTTGTATGCCAATTAGATATTTAGGAGGAAATTTGGTGAACTTGTTGATGGTGTTTGATCCTATTCACACCAAATTTTGTTAGTCTTTTGAACTACAAACAAGCTATGTAATTTCCACGATAAAATATCAATATAATGGGTTTTTGGTTAATTTTTTCTCATTGTTATGTAGTTGTGATTACATGCGTATTTTTTAATCCACTAGCATTTTAATGATTGAATTATTTAAATATTGTCTTATGTTGTTATTACTGTTACAATAATAGAAACGTCAATATGCCACCAAAAGCAAGACAGGGTCCCTCTACTGATGGTACTGGATTACCTACCACACCTGAGGAGTTGGCGCAACTAATTGCTCAGCATGTTAACACTGCCATGGAACAGCGAAGCTAACTAGACTTCAGGGCAAGGACGTGGACGTGGTGCGAATGCGTATGGATTCGGTGGAGCGCAGATTAGAAACCCTCTAGGTAGAATAATTATTTGAAAATTTTTAGTACTTTCTTGTTTTATGATATAATATAAGAGTAATCTTGATTTTTCATTAACCTTGTGAACAGTGCATGGATGTACGTACAAAACATTCCAGAGTTGTAACCCAAGATCATTTACTGGTGCTGAAGGACCCATTGGTATCGTTAGATGGATTGAGAAGATGGAGTCTGTGATGGCAATCAACGGTTGTGCTGCTGATCAGAGGGTGAAGGGGTATGGTTCCAAAACCTTGCGCCAAGCAAGTGACCATACCGTTATTAACATCCAATGAAACAAGGCAAAGCTTTGCGCGGGAAAAATACTGAGTGACGAGCATTATTTACCCATGCGCTGGAACACTGAAAGGAGTAATAATCATTTAACTACCTTGCGCGGGCTCGCGCAACGAAACAACTTAAACTTGAAGATTACACCTCGTATCAGCTGTCTTCCGCGCATAAGGGACTTAAGTTTAAATCAAAGGAATTGGCAGAAGATTAGGACACCACAGCTGTGGAACGTTCTAGAAGCTTTAAATGCACATCGTGCAAAGCCTTATTCCATTGTAACCGAATGTGACGTGGCATGATCTGGTGCATCCATAAAAATCACGATGATGGCATGTTTCTTACATAAAGGTAGATGATCGCATACGCCACGTGGCAATTCCCCAGCCATCGATCAACTCATGATCCGTGTGCTTGGATGACAAGTTAACTAACTAACGGTGTGAAAAGGATTCTGTTAACTCTCTCTCTAAATTTTGGCGCCTAAATCCGGCTATATAAATGAGACTTCAGGTACAATTAACGTATTCACTCTCACATACTCTCTCTCTTACTTCACTTAAACTATTCCGATAACCTATACTTACTCTCACGTCGGAGGGTGGTCACGGAGAGAACCCCCATTCTCCCCGTGGCGAGTCTAACGGTGTTCTGTTTTGCAGCATTCATCGGAGTTCTTTCCGTTTGGCGAACAATCGAAGGATTTACCTTTTTATGCGGAAACCTTGACAACAGATATGATCTGGTTCCGATCAATTAGATCTGGTGTTTCTTCAGAGGGTTACGTATGCTTCATGGTCATTTCTTGACGAAGCTTTATCTGGGTGGAACGCTCAAGTTCAAGTTTTGGAGGAAGACGTTGCCTTTGGTCTTACCTAGAATGAACTGAAAGAGATGCTTCTTAAGGAATACTGCCCACGTAGTGAGCTACAGAAGATTGAGACAGACTTCTGGAATCTAACCATGGAAGGCTTGAATGTCAGAGCTTATGCGACTCGATTAAACGATCTGGTTAGGTTGGTTCCTCGAATGGTCACTCCTGATTATGTTGAGATTGAAAGGTACATTTAGGGACTGGCGCCACAGATTCGCAGTATGGTCACATTAGCGAAAACCACTACCTATCTGGAAGCTACTGCAGTAATAAAATCATTAACAAAAAGGATGAGTCTGGGAAGTCATCAGCGAAATCCAATGCAGACAAGAAACCCGATCGACATGAGCGCTCTGAGCGTAGATCTGGGGACTCAAGGAAGCGAAAGTCTGAGAGTTCAAGGAAGGATTCTGATGAGAGGCGTGAGAAGAAACGCAGTGCTGGTAAAGCGTTTGTGGCTAACAGTTAGGAAAAGATATGAACAGTGATGGCAAGAGTGGCTCGATGAAGAGAACTCAGGGTGATGAGCAAAGGAAATGCGCCAGATGTGGCTGATCTGGGCACATGACTTGTGAGTGCTACGCTCAAAGCACATTGGATGGAGTCAAACTTGAGGGATGCTTTGAATGTGGAGAGCAGGGACACTTCAAGGGGGATTATCCTAAAATGAAAGGCCAGAGTGCCAGAGGTAGAGCATTTGAGCTGAATGCTGGGAGAGCTCGTGATGATCCTGCAGTCGTTACTGGTACATGCTTAATCAATAACCATTTTGCGTCCGTACTATTTGATATTGGAGCTGACTTGAGTTTTGTTTCGAAAAACTTTGAACTGTTTCTTTGTTCTCAAGTAAGTAAGCTAGATTCAAAGTACTCGATAGAATTAACAAATGGTAAATTGATAGAAACCAGCGAAGTCATTCGTGGTTGTAGTATTCGGTTATGCGATCATAGTTTTAGTATCGATTTGTTACCAGTGGAGCTTGGTAGTTTTGATGTAGTCGTCGGGATGGATTAGCTATCCAAGAATAAAGCTAAGATTGTTTGTTCGGAGCAATTAGTGCGAATACCCCGTCCTGGCGGTGAAGCTATAGTGATTCACGGACACCGAACAAGTCGGATATCAAAAGTAGTTAGTGTTATGAAGATGCACAAGATCACGGAGATCCGACACTCTGAAATCCTTCTCTTTTGTTACGATTATAGCTTCTGCCATCCGAGGATCATATGCCCAGTAACAAAAGGTCTTCAACACACCTTTCTGAAACTTTGGAACAGCAGGAAGACCTTTTCCTTGTCTGTTGGTGGCCAAATAACTGAATACATTCACTTGTGAGTGTGGGGGTCATGGATTCCTGGATTCTTCTTGAGATACGATTCGGAAGTCTTCATGGTTGGGAAGTTGTGCTTTACTTCATATTCAAGCTTAGAGTGAAATGCCCATCCAGGACCACGTTGATTCAGATCTTAATCAGAATAATGACCTCTCAAAAGACTTTTCAGATCTATCTTCGTCCATGATTCAAATTGTGTTTGCTTGGAGTAGTATTCTCTGTGGTCGCTCTCCCTCGTGATTATCCACAGATTCCTGCTATGATCATATTTCTAGCACTTTACCTCTGACTTGTTTCCGACCTTGTCATAGTGGCTTGATACTAGCTCCATGACATATCGGTCAGACACCTTGGATGGATCCTTTGGTTGGAAGTTTTCATCAAGGGGATTCATGTCTTGCTTCTTCATCACAAGAATCTTATTGCTGTTTGGAATTTTCTTTTGTGGCTGTTTCCTCTTCTTTGATTGTTCAGCTGTTAGATAGGCATTTAATCATGCATCATATTCTCTGTCAGCTGCAACCTTTTCTTTTGCGGTGTGTTCGTGATGCGCAACGTTCTGAGGGTCATCATTCTTATCCGCAAACTCACCACCAAATTTCTCCTGTAGCACCGCTTTCATTTCATAGATTTCTTCCATTAACAAGCTCACATCACCCTGTAATTATTCGATAGCTTGATCTCTAATGGCTACTTGATTTCGCAAAGATGCGATCTGAGCGCCTTTCAATTCATTGTCTTGCTGTACCAGCACTACTCTTCGTTGTAACCCACATTCATTACTTCATCATCATCACTATCGGACTGCTCAATAAACTTCATACGATCAGTAGCCATTCTCATTGCAACTTCGTCATGTTACGACATACCAGCACCAGAACTTCCTGCTTCAAAATGAGCTCCACTAGAGCTTTCTGGTTGTGATCCGCTGGCAAGGAAGACATGAATACTTGTTTCTTTCTCAGAGGCTATGAATTCAGGGGCATCCCGTGTGATTAGCTCGGGAATAGAATTTGAGCTTGTAGGCTTGAGGCTAACAGGGGCTTCTACTTCTATTCTCTGATCCTTTTGAGCTTCATTCTTAGCTGTTTCTTGAATATTTTTAGTCTGCACTTCTTTGGAAGGAACGATATCGGGAGGATGGATCCCAGGATTGCCCTGTAGAGTGGCAAGAAGCTCATTAAGGTTTTCTACAGATATTAGATTCAATTCTTGACGGTATCCTCCGCTTTCTCTGTATCAACATGAGCTGTCTCTTCATCATTCTCCTCGTCTGAAATGAGATCTTCAACATCCGGTTCTGGTCTTTGTGGTCCACCGAAAATCTGAACATCGTGTTCCTCATCAATCATCACATTAACAGGCCTTGGTGCAGGTACAATCTCTTTAAATCTTCAATGCTTTACCAAGTCAAATTTAGCAATGAACTTGATCTTGGCCGTATCATGATGTTTCCATGCCGCCTCAAAACAACTAGGACCCATTGGCTTAAGATTCAGAGAATTATAGCTTTTCACCAGATCTGGATATTTGTTGTCAAGAATCATTTGAACGAATCTTGGGTAGAGCAGAAAGACCTTCTTCTTGGGATTCTCCAGCATGTTCTTCATTTTGTCAAAAATATATGTAGAGAAGTTGTAACCCCAATCGTTTACTAAGGCTACCACGGCGGCTGTTTGCGTTTGGTTGAGGCTGATATAATCCGCCCTTGTTTTCCGTAATGCACTATAGAAAGATGTGAATCAAACATCTCCTATAGGGTGAAAACATCTTCTTTAGAACCGTAGGATAAGCGCCTTCATAACTCATTCGCCTCAATACCTTGAGTATAGTGTCTCTATCAAAGCCGGTTGGATGACGATCTTGATCTTCAGTCTTTAATTCTTTCCGTACATCCGCTTATGATATAACGATATCCTTTTCCTGGATTTTGGATTCAACAGTTGCTCCGCCCTCTTGACTTCGGTATTATTCCAGAAATCCCGAATCATGTCTTAGTCGATTACTGGATTCGTTCTTAGTGCATGGGTGAGTCGGCAAGAGTTTAGACCAACTATCAATGAGTTAAACATCTTGTAGTAATCAGCTGGTGGATCAAACAAGTAGCAAGCTTGATTGTGAAACGCCTTAACTTCAAGCTTTCGTTTCTCCAACATTTTTTGCACTTGAACAAAAACTTCAAACTTATTGCAAAAATTAACTTAATTGACCCTTTTGACGTTTGATATTAAATCAGATGGTTCAAATAGTCAACAAGTCAACCGTTCAAGTAAGGAAGGTCAGAGGTTCAATCAGGGGTTCAAAAACAGTTTTGAACCATAAAAGTTCAAATTGAACCAGGTCAACGAGGATCGAATGAACCAGGTCAAAAGAATTCGGATGAATGGGGTCAAGGCATCTTGGGTGATAAGGGTTCCAATTAATGACCCCTTGTTAGTCATTCGAGATGGTCTGGCATCTCGGATGATTATCTGAGATACCTGTGGGCCTTTCATAAGTTTATCTGAGATGCATCCGAGATGCCTCGTCTCCATCCGAGTCTTATCGAGATACAAGGGTAGCTATGAGTCCGAAATGTCCGAGATCAGTTCGAGAGAGAGAGATCCAGATTAGCTAGGGTAAGAAATGACTCGAGATAGGCTTTAAATGACTCGAATTTGGGCCCGACACATCTCGGAATAGTAGTCCGAGATATTTGGGCTTGGTCCATTTTGAAACAGTATTCTTAAATAGTGTGGGCCCATCCGAGATAGAAGTGTGGGTCCATTCGAGATGAGTGGGCCCAGTCGAAACAGTATTTTCAGCAATATTTTAATCTTTTGGGCCCCACATTCTTACCAGTTCCGAATAGTAACATCGTTTGACAGATACCGCGATCCAACCAACCGAGCAACCAATTAATATAAAAATATTAAAATAATATTAAAATAAAATGGAACAATAAAAGATAAAGGGGAGAGTTGCCATGGGATCAAACCATTTGGAACCTATTAAGGAACATTTATTTGTCCGCTTAAACTTATCACGTCAACTTTCAACTTTCAACCTTGTGACTTTGTTAAGTAAGCTTGCTATAACGTCTGTGTTTCCCATATCAAGGCATACCCCCGCGATCAAGGTAAGCACAACAATTCAACGTAACGAGTGAGTATACCGAGACCATCCATTCATCTTACAACACCTGATTTGTTGGTGATCTGGTCAGGACATCATACTGCAAAGTGACCAAACAATATCAGACGAGGGTTAGGCTTAATACCTTATATGGTATTTTTGACTATTAAGCACGTGGAGTTTTCTCATGATGAGATTTCCTTTCTTTTAAGGTTTTGGCCATCATTTTCTGCTCTTTGAGGATATCCTAACTATGCCTAGGTCTGCATGTATCGAGATGCAATAGAGGGCAACCCTGATATCCCGGATGACTCGTCAACGTACCGACCCAGAACTTTAGACGTTGGTTATCTATCAACGCAGGATTTAAGACCATGAAATCATACGCCGATGATATGTTACCCACGAGATGTATAGCTTGTCGGAATTTATCACTTGGTATCTTTTTGCCTTTTGAGCTATAAGCCTATCAACACATCGCATAGGATCCTCGCCATTTCTGCATCAATACCTTCCATGTGTTAACCAAATTCGTTAGATCTAGCAATTTTTAATTTTATTTTCCAAAAATAGCAAATATTTCTCTCCCTAAATTTGTGCAAAAGAAGAATACTTTATGCGCAAATTTAGTAATTTTGCTGATAGCTATTTACATATATTTACAAATTTAGTTAGTTAGTTAGTTTTTTTTAATAGTTGCTTAGTCGGTGTAGCGCATTATTTTTTAAAGGTCCACAAGCACCTTGAATCTTGAGTTGCTGACCGGTTTTGTAAAAAGAACCACTGTATTAGCATCAGTGTGGATCTGTTCAAGCTTAACTAAACCTTTGTCGTAGCAATCTCGAATAAAGTGAACTTTGATATCAATGTGCGTGGTTTTGGAGTGGAAAACAGTACATAGTAGTGTTAAGATAAGTCAAACCATAATCCTCGAGCTGATGTTGCATCCAAATAACCTGGGAGCAGCATGCAGATGCTGCAACATATTCTGCTTCTGCGGTTGATAAAGACACCGTTTGTTGCTTCTTGCACTACCATGAGATAAGCCTGTCGCTCAAGTATTGGCATCTAACCGATGTGGACTTCATATCCCTATCCATCCTTCCAAGATTATTGTCAGAAAAGGCTAACAAATCAAAGTTCGAATCTTTAGGATAACAGTCCCAATTTTGGAGCTCCCTTGATGTATCTAAAGATTCGTTTAATGGCTGAGAGATGAGAAAGTTTAGGATTAGCCTGATATCTGGAACATTGGTAGACAACAAACATAATGTCCGACTGGCTCGTAGTTAAGTACATCAATAAACCAATCATGGATCGGTACATAATTTGATTGACCGAATCTCCTTCAGCATCCTCATTCAGCAGTGGTCGTTCAGCAATGGGGGAGTCTATGGGCTTAGAATTTGACATGTCGAATTTTGCAAGAACGTCTTGAACATATTTTCCTTGATGAATCAAGATTCCTTGACTACTTTGACGAACTTGCAAGCCTAGAAATATAGTCATTTCACCCAGTGAGCTCATTTCGAACGTCTTCTTCATCACCTCATTGAACCCTTTGCATAGCTCTTCATTGGTAGACCCGAAAATGATGTCATCAACATTGATCTGAACAAGGATAAGGTCCTTGCCAACGCATTTAATGAATAGCGTTTGATCTATCGTCCACCAGGTATATCCGTGTGCTAGCAGATGCTCTGTTAAAGTCGCATACCATGCACGAGGTGCTTGGTGCAAACCATACAAAGCTTTATCTAATTTATATGCATATCCTTGCTTCTTCGAATCCTTAAACCCAGGGGGTTGATCGACATAAATCTCCTCCTTGACCTTTCCGTATAGAAATGTCGTCTTGACATCCATTTGATAAACAGTGAAACCCATATAGGATGCATATGAGAAGAAGATGCGTATGGCTTCTAGACAAGCTACAGGTGCGTACACCTCATCATAATCAAGACCTTCAATTTGTTTGAATCCCTGAACCACCAGCTGAGCTTTGTTTCGCACAATCACTTTGGAATCGTCTTGTTGTTTCTGTATACCCAACGAGTACCAAGAGCACGTTTTCTTTCCGGTAATTTCACTAATTTCCATACTCCCAGCTTCTCAAACTAATTGAGCTCTTCATGCATTGCATCGACCCATCCAGGTTCCTGCAAAGAAACATCAATGCTCTTAGGCTCAATCTGTGAGATGAAAGATGAATATAAACATGTGTTAATGGTTCCTGATCTACTGCGTGTCTGAACACCGACAGTTACAGGACCAATAACATTTGTAATCAGATGGTGTTTCTGAACACGCTGAGGGATTGCGACAACAGGTGCCTGCAAGTTAGGTTCCAAGTTGGAATAACTTCTTGACACTATTTTAGATTGCTCCCCCTCATTTGATGCAGTAGCTATTTTGATCACCGGTGGATCTACAGTGCAATATGACGAAATCGACTCCGAAAACAATGAAGCTCTATGAGTTTTTGCATTTGAAGGACCAGCAACAGTGTGCGGTGTAGAGGGTTTAAGGTTGTGGACTGCATCATCAGGAGTAGCTGTTGTCGTAGGTTCAAGAACCGGCTCTTGAACCGGTGGATCCACAGTGAGTTTCTTGAAAGAGTTTTGAAGAGGTACAACATTATCTTCGACCATGATGGGAATAGGTATCACTGTACTTGAGACATCTGCAGCAACAATCACATCAGGCACAATATTAAACAACTTAAAAAAGGAAGAATAATCATATAACCAATTAGGTCCAAGTCTGGCGTCTTTGGGATTTTTTTCCAGCCAATCAACATAGTACATCTCCATGATTTGCTTCTTGATTTTGTTGTATACTCGATATGTAGTGTTCTTTGCATAGCTGAGGAAATGGCATGGATCACCTCTTGCTTCATATTTGCCCTTGGTATCCATGGTAAGAAGAACACAAGGACATCCAAAAGTGCGAAAGTGCTGTACAAAAGGATTTTGTGCTTCAACTATTTCATATGGTGTCTTCATGTGACGTTTGTTGATGAGCGCATGATTTTGAACATAGTAGGCGGTGTTCACTGCTTCTACCCAAAATATCAGTGGAAGGCCGGAATCTATCAGCATAGTACGGGTCGCTTCGAGGAGAGTTCTATTGCGTCTTTCAGCAACTCCGTTTTGCTGAGGAGTTCGGGCTACACTTTATTGACGATCAATTCCTTTTCAAGCACAAAAGTTGTTCAGCTCAGCCTTCTTGAACTCCATCCCATGGCGTTCGCTTGGTTTTCCATGAGAGTGATGAATTTCTTTATCAGACCAGCAGTTTCGCTCTTTTGTTCCAAGAAAAATACCCAGGTGAAACGAGAGAAGCAATCGGTGATAACCAAGCAATAAGCCTTTCCTCCAATACTCAGCACGTTGACATGACCAAAAAGATCCATGTGAAGCAGTTCTAGAACTTTAGATGTTATGTGCACGAGCTTGGGCTTATGAGGCTTACGATGCTGCATCCGATGGGCACATGATTCAGACTTTTCAATCTGCATAAAATCCTTGATTGGTAAGTTTCTAACTAGACCTCCCTTTGCCAGTCGATTAAGATTCTTTATGTTCAGATGACCAAGTCGTCGATGCCACAGCATTGAAGCATGTTCAGCAACTTCAGAGAATCGGCATGTAACTTTATCAGTGGGGGCTTTGTTCATGTCGATCACATAGGCATTTCCTTGGCGTTCAGCTTCAATCAAGTACCAATCCTCTTGTATGACAATTCCAGGCTTCAGTATCACGCATCCACCTTTTGTAAACAGGACCTCTAAACTGTTGTCACACATCTGTGAGACGTTGAGAAGATTGTGTTTGAGTTTCGGAACATACTTACATCAGAGAAGACTCCATTTCTGACTGGGCCTTTCATAGTAATTATTCCCGTTTCTCCACCTGCAAAGGTGACAAATCCATCGTCGAAGATTTTGATGTCATTCAACTTGGAAATGTCCCTTGTCATGTGTCTGGAACAACCACTGTCGATAAACCAAAGTCTAATGACAACCCTCCATAGCTGTTCCTACACACTTAACGAGATTAGTAGGAAACAGGAACCCATATCATTTATATCTGCGTTGATAATCACTCTTCTTTCGCAAAGCCTCACAGAAGGTCATATAATGATTAGTAGATTTTGAGGTTTGAGACGATGAGGTTGTAGAATTTGGCGATTGAAAACGCTATGACTGAGACCTAGCAATATTTTTAGGTTTCAAAATCTTCCACTCTTTGTTCTTTGAAAAGATTTTAGATGATGTTGCGTTTAATTTATTGGATTGATTTTTGAAACCATTTGCTTTTGAATGCATTTGAGTGGTTTTCTTTGCTAGATTCCAATTTCCGTTAGAGGGCTTTTGATATCCATGATGTCGATGGTGCGAAACCGTCTGATGGATGATGTTCCCAGATGGATAAGACACGAGGGGACGATGAACACAGTTTCTAGATATGTGCCCTGGAATTCTACAATTTGAAGCAAGTCTATCTTTTCGAGAAAAAGACTCTTAATTCCGCTTGTGTTATTCTAGGGAGCTGATTAGGTCTCTTCTTTCCACTAGGTGCTGATTTCTTGTGTGCATATTTACTCTTGGATGAAACCTGCTCACAATCATCAGCACAAAAGTGAGTGTCGGTAGCTTTACCTTCAACTTTGGTTCAGTTGGTTTTTGAGTTGGGTTTTCTTCTGATTTACAGCATTCGAGGAGACTTCCTCTTGAGTTTTCATTTTGTGCTGTTTTCTAGTTCTTCAAGATCTTCTTTTCTTTGTAGGAGTGGATTCTTCGGGCTTAGTTGCATTTGAAACTTTTTCTTCAGAAACTGAGTTTTTAGAGACAACTGTATCAGTTTCTTTGGAAGCAGTTTCATTTCACACCAAGCTTCCAGAATCAATGGATTCTTGGTTACCAGATGATGAGCAAGTTTCGT
This sequence comes from Scalesia atractyloides, assembly GCA_947069175.1. NCBI lineage: Eukaryota > Viridiplantae > Streptophyta > Magnoliopsida > Asterales > Asteraceae > Scalesia > Scalesia atractyloides. The sequence goes on from CAMTDV010000017.1 coordinate 60,010,425, forward strand.
CAATATTTTGACAGTCACAAGCATCTTGCTCATTATCCGATGAGTTAAAATCTTCATTCTGATTCTCAGAAATATCTGACGACTCCGGTTCACAGACAATTTCATTCACCCAATCCAACACAACAATATTTTTAGTTTCACAAGTTTCAGAAATATCTGAGGTATCCGTTGAGATTTCAGGAGAACTAGAACAATTTTCTGCATCACTCGAAACGGATGCCTCAGACTTCTATGTGTAACCAGTTAAACCACAGTCTAAATTAAAAACCACATCATTCAAAGTTTCAGTTTCAACAACTCTAGAAAAACCCTGAGTCTCAAAAACCGTAGACTGAACGAAATTCCAAACATAGTCATCATCACATATGAAACATATGAGTCATCAGCATCAACCGGATTAAGTTCATCATTCACTTTTGACCTCTCTTCATCTATCACTGACTCTGCACATACACTAAAACAGTTAACATGTTTCACAAAATCAGAGATAGAAGTCGATTCCTGTGGTTCCTCGGAAGGAGAAGACTCCTTTTCATGTTATAAATTTTTAACTGATTCATTAAAGCATTATTGATTAATATTTTTTATAAAACTTATGGGCTTTTGAAAATAAGTGGGTTGGGCGTTCTTAGGATTGAAAGGTTCCCAAGGAACGTAGTCACTTGGTTTGCTATACATCATATTATCATAATTTTCCAATTCTTGCTCAGTGAGTGGCATTCTTGAATAATTATGATTATAGGTGGAGGAACTTGTGGATAACCCAACACTTTTCCTTTGTTTTCTTTGTACGCCATTCGTACATTGCAAAGATTATGAACTGTGTCACTGGAAGTATCAATTTTTTTAATATTCAACTCATATTGTTGGAACTTTCCAGTAAGAAGTCCTAGCTCAACTCTTACCAAGTCGCATTCCAAGGTTTTTGAATGTATTTTGGTTTTATAATCATGGACTGTCAAACCCCGACTCGTAGCGTAAGACAATTTGCGGGGTGCGGCAGACACATGGTAGTTCCTCACAATTTAATAACGTGATAACATATAAGAGGGAACATCGGTTACAACATACTTAAAGTATCATATTAGAAACCACAAGTTCAAGTACGGTACTACGAGCCACTACAGCTCTTATTCTACTACCATCCGCTACCCAAGCCATTCCATACGCACATTTAATCCTGTTTAGTTTCACCTGAAATGCATGTTAGTGTTAAAAAGGGTCAGCTAAACGAGCCGGTGTGTTTCACTGTAAAATGTGTTAACAAGTTTAATTGCACGTGTCACAATCACAGATGGAATTACACGAGTGCACAAGTGAAACCTTGACTGTTTTTACCGGACCGTGTCATCACAGACACCTCGGTACCCTGGGCCATGTCACAACAGACACCACAGCCCGCCGGGCAGTGTCACCACACACACCCCCAGCCCACCAACTGCGTCACGTGCAGTTCAACACCCCGTGTAGTTATGCCTAACAACATAACAAGTTTAGGACGTGTGCAATTGCAGGTTTGCCGACACACAGTCCGGTCGTAGCAACTAGGTCTGTCAGACCAATAGTACTATCCACTGTCCACGACCTACGTTAACCACTTGTATTGGGGATAGTTCGTGTGTTAGGTAATTCACATCATCACAAGTTGGTGCAATTAACACAATTTGTAACATGCAAGTCACCCCAGAAAACAATAAAACAGTTTAAAAGTGGGGGAGTGAAACTCACAATGAAAGTGGTAGTCCCAAACAAAGAGTGATCAATCGACTGGTTCAGCTTAGTAACAAGCATGCAAGTAGGGACCCAAATCAGTATCTAAGTTGGTAATGGTTATAACTTGGACCTGGTTATGAGTTTTTATCCTGGATTGAACCCATAGGGTACTGGTATGGTGATGGATGTCTAGGTAGTATCAGTTTTCAGTTTTGCTTCCGGGCACCGTTTCACATGCCAGCCACAGTGGGTTGTTTAACATGTTCGGATGATGGTACGGGAATCCCAATAGTGTCAACATGTTGTCGTTTAAGAAAGATTAACTTTTCATTAAGGGAGTTTGGGTGTTTGGGGAGTCTAGTTTATCAAAAATTCAGTTTCCGTTTTCGCCGTCGGGATTCTCCCGAACGGTGGTGGAACACACCTAGAGTGTCCGGCTTACCTTGGAAATTTCCAGAATACCTCCGGTGTTCCACTTATATTCATAATAGGGTTCGGTCCGTTCTAGTTCCGGCAGGTTCGTTGTCGGATAAACTACCGAAATTAATTAAAGGACGCGTTTTAAAAACCGAAAAATTCCCATTTATTCTATATATTTTATAAAATTCTGGAAATTTATAGAAATCAGTAATAATATATAGATTACAGGAATAATATTTTGGGAATTTATAGAGTTATTTTTATAACTTAAATATTTTATTTGTAAAATAGTATTTAACCGAATAATTTATATCGCTTATCATCCGATGTCTAAAAATTCTCAAAATATTTAAGTGAACTCCTTTTATGCCCAGGAACTTCCTGCAAAAATTTGGGATTTTTCTGATTTCGTTTCAATGCATTTCCGGCTACCGAAAACTCCCAAAAAACACGGATTTTTAATCCGAATCAAAATTTAACCAGTGGACTCCCAAACTTCCCAGAACTTTCCCCTGTATGTTCCCTAGTGTTCATATAAATTTTTTTTGATTTATTGACTATGTTTGATATTTTTCTCGAATTTCTTTCGGTAAAACAGTTAAAAATTCACAAAAAATCATAGAAAACTCCAAAAATTCTAATATTTTACGTTAACATTTCTGATAATACCCTACATCACCACACCAAATTTCAGTTCACTCCAAAAATCACGGACCAAGTTATATACCAAACAATATTCTGCCTATGCTAGTTTCAGGTTTCGGGCGTTCTACCTAGCGCAAGCTTCGTTTCCGGGCATTTCTCTTGGGTCTAGAATTGTGTGGGAGCTATATCTAGTACCTACACATCAAGCACAATTCAAACATGCCATAGTTCCTGTCAATCAAGCTTTATTTCATTGTTTTTCGGTTAATCAATTTGTTATGCGATTTTGGTCGATTAGGTGTTGATTAGAGTATCAAAACCCGAAGTTTGGTGATCTTGGCTATCATATAGCATCAACGAATACCTGATGTGATCTTGTTTAGCCAAGAACCATGTTTAAATCACCCAAAATCATGGTTAAAAAAGGGTTTTCTTTGTCTAGGTCAAGTTTTCTCAATAAATCATGATCAAAATCATATGAAACTTGATGTATACCTTTGATTTGGTTGTGTTAAAGGGATGATCAGCTGAGATTTTGAAGAAGAAGAGCAGAATTTCTTGTGAAAAATAAAGAAAAATTGAAAAACAAATTATTATAAAGGGGGGGGGGGGGGGTTTTCACAAGAGGGGTACCCCTGCCCCACTAGTGCTTTGTCGTGCTTCATTTTACGTGTTAAAAGATGATGTATATCTTCGGTTTGCATTTAGGTTCGTTTTCGGGTTCCATACGCCTCCCCGATTTGTGAAACGGACTCCGTTTTTCGCGTTTTTAGTGTTAAAAGACTCGGTTTTTAAAACCGTGCATAACCGTCTCGAAATCTGAACACAATTACATTTTAATCATAAAAGTCTCGTAGTAGGTTAGTTTAAGTGTTTTTAAGCTTGATTGACCGTTCCTTGCATGTTTTGGTTGCCTTTTGTTGTATTCAAAACGAAGGCGTTTCCCTAACCGGGAAGCTGCTTCGTTTTGCATGCCCGAGCTTCGATTGGCTTCAAATCTTTTTTCATGGTCTACGACACATAACTAAGATGTTTCATGAACTCAGAATCTTAAATAGCCCTACTAATGGCCTAACAATCATTGTCAAATGTTTAATGCGCTGTTAAACGGAAAGCTCTCGTTTAACACGTTGTTACAAGCTAAGGACACCAACCTCGCACCGGTGGTCCTAAATAGAGTCATGTTAACCATGACGTGCTCTCGGATTCCTCTGAGACATAACAGATATTGTTTAGCATAGCACACAAGTCATGCATGTGATTAGGGTTTTCGCACAATTATTGTTTTAAGCATGCTTTAAAGTTTTGTACCATTAAGGTGTACATGGTTTCGTCACGGGTATCACAGTCTCCCCTGGTTAAGAAATTTCATCCCCGAAATTTACCATGTCTAGCTAGGGGAAAAGGTGAGTGTATTTTCTACGGAATTCATCCTTCCGTTCCTAGGTGTATTCAGGTCCTTGTTTCGAGTTCCACCTGACTTTAAGCAGTGAAATTTTGTTGTGCCTTAATTGTTTAACTCTGCCATCAACTATTTCTATCGGCTCCTCCACAAAGTGAAGTTTATTGTCAACGTGTATGTCTTCCAAAGGTACCTGCGTGGCTTCGCCTGAAAGGCACTTCTTTAAGTTTGAAATATGGAAGACATTATGAATGGCACTAAGCTCGGTCGGTAGCTTTAACCGATATGCTACGGGACCTACCCTTGCTAGAATCTCGTAGGGTCCAATGTATCGTGGTGCTAACTTTCCGGACTTTCCAAACCTGATAACGCCTTTCCATGGCGATACCTTTAACTATACCCGTTCACCGACCTCGAACGATAACGGTTTTCTGCGCATATCAGCCCAGCTCTTTTTCCGATCCTGAGCGGCTTTCAATCTGTTCTGAATCTGGTGGATCTTATCAGTTGTTTCTTGTACTAGCTCAGATCCTGTCAGTTGGGTGTCACCCACTTCGGCCTAACAAAGTGGTGATCGGCACTTTCGACCATAAAGCGCCTCGTACGGGGCTGCCTGGATACTACTGTGGTAACTGATGTTATAGGAAAATTCTACCAGTGGAAGATGTTTGTGCCAACTTCCTCCGAAGTCCAGGACACAAGCGTGAAGCAAGTCCTCAAGTGTTTGGATCGTTCGTTTCGATTGGCCGTCGGTTTGGGGATAGTAAGCAGTACTCAGATTGATCCGCGTCCCCAAAGCATCTTGTAACTTTTGCAAATATCGCGAGGTAAAGTGGCTGTCTCGGTCTGAAATGATAGCAACCGGGACACCGTGTCTGGGTATTACCTCGTTAGTGTAGATTTCGGCCAACTTGTCGGTTTTATAAGTGGTGTGGATCGGGATAAATTGTGCGGATTTGGTCAATCGATCGAGGATTACCCAAATCGCGTCATGACCACGAGGTGTTCTTAGGAGATGGGCCACAAAATCCATCGTGATTTGCTCCCATTTCCACTGAGGTATCTCAGGTTGTTGTAACATTCCCGAGGATTTCTGATACTCTGCCTTGACTCGAGCACACGTTAAGTATTGGCTTACATATTCTGCCACGTCCTTTTTCATTCCAGGCCACCAATAAAATTCCTTAAGGTCGGGGTACATCTTGTCTGTACCGAGTGAATCGAATACTTCGATTTATAAGCCTCGTCCATGATTAACTGTCTCATTTCTGCTCTTGCAGGAATCCACACTCGATTCTTAAAATACCACACCACACCTGTTCTCTTCACAAAGCTTTTCTCATTTCGGTGCAACCGTTCGCTTGGTAACTGGTGTTCCTCCAAGGCTTGCATCTGCGCGTTCCGGATTTGCTCTTTAACGCTCGTTTGCACAATCATTCCCAGTGCTCGCACTCGGAGGGGTTTAACTCGATCCTTCCAACTTAGTGCATCTGCTACCACATTAGCTTTTCCCGAATGGTACCTTATTTCACAATCGTAATCATTTAACAATTCCACCCATCTGCGTTGCCTCATGTTCAGCTCTTTTTGGTCAAAAATATGTTGGAGGCTTTTGTGGTCCGTATATATAGTACACCTTGTACCATATAAATAATGTCTCGATATCTTTAGTGCAAATATAACCGCGCCCAGTTCCAAGTCATGCGTCGTGTGATTCTTCTCGTGCACCTTTAGTTGTCTGGAAGCGTATGCAATGACTTTGTTCCTTTGCATTAGGACACATTCGAGCCCTTGCCGAGATGCGTTGCAATATACGACGAAGTCATCGTTACCTTCGGGTAACGACAAAATTGGAGCCTCGCATAACTTTTGTTTTAACAGCTGGAATGTTGTTTCCTGGTCTTCACCCATTCATACTTCCTATCCTTCTGCGTTAAGGCTGTTAGCGATTGGGCAATACTAGAGAAATTTTCGATAAATCGATGGTAATATCCCACCAGTCCCAAGAATTGACGTATCTCTTTCGGAGATTTAGGCACAAGCCAATTGTTGATTGCTTCTATCTTGCTTGGATCCACATGAATTCCATACTGATCCAGCACATGTCCAAAAAATTGCACAACTTGCAACCAGAAGTCACACTTAGACAATTTAGCGTACAGTTTCTCCTTACGCAGAATCTCCAAGATAGCACGGAAATGATACTCTTGCTCGTCCTTGCTCCTGGAGTAGATCAAAATATCGTCGATGAAGACGATGATGAACTTATCGAGGTATGGTTTACATACCCGGTTCATGAGGTCCATGAACACCGTAGGTGCGTTGGTTAGCCCGAAGGGCATAACCAGGAACTCGTAGTGACCATAACGAATTCGAAAAGCTGTATTGGGGATATCGTCCTCTTTGACCTTCACTTGATGGTAACCCGATCGAAGATCCATCTTAGAAAAATACCATGCTCCTTGCAGCTGGTCAAAAAGATCATCGATCTGCGGAAGAGGGTATCAATTCTTGATAGTTACCTTGTTTAATTCTCTGTAGTCGATGCACATTCGGAAACTGCCATCAATTTTCTTTACAAATAAGACTGGGGCTCCCCAGGGAGAGTAACTAGGACGGATAAAACCACGGTCAAGTAACTCCTGTAGTTGCGATGATAGTTCTTGCATCTCGGATGGTGCAAGACGGTATGGGGCTTTGGCGATGGGTGCGGTTTCCGGTATTAGGTCGATCCGAAACTCTACTTGCCGATTGGGCGGCAATCCAGGCAATTCCTCCGGAAACACATCTGGGTATTCGCGCACTATCGGGATATCTTCAATACGCTTCTCGGCTGGTTCATCTGTCGTGATGCTAGCTAAAAACACGTCACATCCCTGTCGTATACACTTGAATACCTTGAGATGGGATATGAGGTTTAGCATGGTACCTAACTTTTCTCCCTGTACCATGATCACATTGTCCGGGGACAAAGGAATTTTTACAACCTTCTGCTCACGCAACACTTCAGCACGATTATTGCACGACCAGTCCATTCCTATGACAACGTCAAAACTGCCCAGTTCTACGGGTAAAAGATCAATAGAAAATTGGTAACCGTTAAGGGTTATAGGGCAGTTACAAATAAGTTGGTGGCTTGTAATTGATTTCCTGTTGGCAATTTCGACGGAATACGGTTGTTTCTAGTCAATAGCGGGCATATTTAATAGTGACAAAAATGCAATAGAGACATAACTTCTATCGGCACCCGTATCAAATAACACTGAAGCAAATTGATCGGAAATGAGGAACATACATGTGACCACATTTGGATCCTGGCGTGCGTCACCAGATCCCATGATAAAGGCACGACCTCGAGCTGTATTCGAGGTAGATGCTTGACCCTACGTGTTCCTTCCTGCTGTCTGTTGAGCTAACTTCGGGCAATTTTTTTGGAAATGCTCCGTACTGCCACATCCAAAGCACGTACGGGGTAAGTAACCTGTTGCGTTGGTTGTTGAGGTCGCTGCTAAAGAGGTTGAGGTCTTGGGGGTTGGAAACGGGTTGGCCTGGGTTTTGGTTCCATGGATACCCTATAGTCTCGGGCACAATGCCCATTCCTGTGACACCTTGAGCATATTATCGTTCAGCACACACCATAGTGGTGCAAAGTGCACTTGTTGCACTTTGGGGCTTTACCTTTGCAGCTACCAGAGTTACCAGTTGGGGTAGTCATGGCGTAACTCTGACTGGGTGCTTTCCCACTTTTGTTGTTGCTGCACCTGCTTGACTACTTCCCGGAGCTCCTCGCTTATTACTGGCATGCTCTCCGGGCATTGTCAAAATCTTGCGCCAACCATATCATACGTAACAGTACCTGAGCTGGCTACCACTCGGTGCATAGTCAGGTGTTCCACCGAGTTGATTATATTCCTCACTTCTGGGGCAGTCCCCAGATATATCTTTCGATTCGCTTATGTTCCGGGCGGACCATGTCTGGCAATATGCATGCCAGTTCATTGAAACGATTGGTGTAACCTGCAAGATCAGCACCTTGCATCTGCAGGTTCTAGAACTCATGTTCAAGCTTCTGAATTTCGTTGGTCGGGCAGAACTTTTCCATCATTAGTGCCTTCAGATCGTCCCATGTCATGGTATTAATTGCGGCCTGCCCGCGAGATTGAACGACGGTGTTCCACCAGCTTAAGGCGTGGTCGGTGAAGGTACAAGTAGTATACTTAACCGCACAGGCACCGGGACAATTACATATATTAATTACCGATTCCGACTTCTCGATCCATTTCACTAACCCATTCGGTCCTTCGATTCCACTAAATTCCATTGGTTTGCACTCCATGAAGTGCTTATACATGCACACCGGTCTAACATTGTTTTAATTATTGTTTTGGTTATCATTCTGACCTACCAGTCCAGGTTGCGGATTCGGTTGTGGGTTAGCATTAATACCGGCGCTAACCTGCGCCACAATCGTTGGGATAACTGCCTGAAGCTGTTGCGCTATCATTTGCGCAATTTCCGCCTCCGTCATTTGTGGTGCGTGTTTCGGTGCCATTCTATTATAAACAGTATATATGTATGCATCAATGTCACATGTTCCATCATTACACATCACACAATTTTATCGCACACATGAACCCACAACACATATATCAAAAATCATCATCATATATATTATAGCATGCGTCATCATACAGTTGTCAAAATCTGCACATAGACTTAACCCATAAGGGCGAGTGGTTAAATGTGCAGTCAAAACTGGTCACCAAAGTGACGTACATACTCGATATAACAAAAGTACTAACTACGAAAAAACGGAAACACTACGACTACATCACCACCTCGACATGGACATAACCCAGTGCTTGGTAGGATGTGCAAAAGATATATCATATCTATCTAAACTGAAAAGAAAACCATACTACTAACGCCATAACCAACACGCCAAACCCACAAAACCTGCCACCAGACCTACGATGGCACCGATGCATCCATACAACATCACCCGAAAACGGTCCTGATCGTGATGAACATAACCCATACCATGCTGTAACACAATGATCGCCTGCTGTAAGATGATAAGATAATCTCCCATCGACCTCCTATGCTGTTCATCCTCGTCGTGCGCCATCCGTAACGTTGCGATCTGCTCAAACAAGAAGCCTATCAGACTGCTCTCGGTGAGAGGAGCAGGAGCCTCCTGAGGAGGGAATGGTACACCCCAAACAGGTGGGGAAGGCTCTCTAAACGGGCGAGAAGGGCCACCTCGCTCGTAAGTGTGAAGAGGAGAAAGGTCCTCCCTAGGTGGTGTGTGGAAACGGGCAGTGACCTGCTGCCGCGCTCCCATAGGTACTGGTATCAGGTGAACAGGGGAGAGTGGTGGTGTGAAAACAGGTACAGGTGCGGGTACCCTCCGACGAGCCATCTGTCGAAGGCTAATAGCGGGTACCTCAAAAGAACTAGGTAAAGATGGTGAGTAAGTGCTCGGGGTAGAAGGAGTATAAGGCTTAGGGGGAGTCTCTGGTGTAGGTAAACGAGGTGCTACCGGCTCCCACTCCTAATGCTCCGTAGCAGGAGTAGGGCTCCTGGGGATAGGTCCTACATGAACTACATCAGGGGTATGACTACGCTCCGAGGAGCTAAACGGGTGGTGAGACGGAGAACGATAGGCGCTCGAGACCTCTCCCTCGCGCCTGGTACGGGGTCTAGGGGGTAACTACCACCACAGTAACCGGACTGATCCGGCTCGTTACTCGACGACAAAAGGGGCGTAAGCGGATCCTCCTCAGGATCGGTCTCAATACGGGACGCTGTCTGATGACTCGAATGACGCGACATGGTACCTGTAGAGAAAGACAACATACAATACTGATTCTACAAACTTACATACCCGAAAATCAACATTCCAGATATATATACATAAGCACGTATTGCACAAAATTTTGATTTTAAGATTTTAAAAATTATACATGGTCGGTGATGTTAGTAGACGCATCCCCTTCCTATCTCAATGACGTTCCCAGAACTCCCAAGTATGAGCAGATAAATTATTGTGTTCCAGACCACAATAATTTATTTGCCCCACAAGGCCATACTGGTAATAGCCACACTACTCAGTCTCTAGAGGTGCTCAGTGCGGGGAAACTAAACTTGGGATTATAGTCTAGGTTCTTTAGGGATACTTAGTTCGCTATAACCGATGGCTCTGATACCATCTTCTGTCACGCCCCGACTCGCAGCGGAAGACAATTTGCCGGGTGCGGCAGACACATGGTAGTTCCTCATAATTTAAAAACGTGATAACATATAAGAGGGAACACGGTTACAACATACTTAAAGTATCATATTACAAACGACAAGCTCAAGTACGATACTATGAGCCACTACAGCTCTTATTCTGCTACTATCCGCTACCCAAGCCATTCCATACACACATTCCTTACTCCTGTTTAGTTTCATATGAAATGCATGTTAGTTTTAAAAAGGGTCAGCTAAACGAGCCGGTGAGTTTCACTGGTTTGGTTGTTTCACAGCAAAATGTGTTAACAAGTTTAATTGCACGTGTCACAATCACAGATGGAATTACACGAGTGCACAAGTGAAACCTTGACTATTTTTACCGGACTGTGTCATCGCAGACACCTCGGTACCCCGGGCCGTGTCACAATAGACACCTCATCCCGCCGGGCAGTGTCACCATAGACACCCCCAGCCCACCAACTGCGTCACGTGCAGTTCAACGCCCCGTGTAGTTATGCCTAACAATATAACAAGTTTAGGATGTGTGCAGTTGCAGGTTTTCCGACACACAGGCTGGTCGTAGCAACTGGGTTTGTCAGACCAATAGTACTATCACTGTCCATGGCTTACGTTAACCACTTGTAGTGGGGATAGTTCATGGGTTAGGTAATTCACATCATCACAAGTTGGTGCAATTAACACTGTTTGTAACATGCAAGTCACCCAGAAAACAACAAAACAATTTAAAAGTGGAGGAGTGAAACTCACAGTGAAAGTAGTAGTCCCAAACAAAGAGTGATCAATCGACTGAATCAGCTTTAGTAACAAGCATGCAAGTACGGACTTAAATCAGTATCTAAGTTGGTAATGGTTATAAATTGAACCTGGTTACGAGTTTTTATTCTAGATTGAACCCATAGGGTACTGGTATGGTGATGGATGTCATAGTAGTATCAGTTTTCAGTTTGGCTTCGGACACTGTTTCGCGCGCCAGCCACAGTCGTTGTTTAACATGTTCAGGTGATGGTACGGGAATACCAGTAGTGTCAACATTTTGTCGTTTAATAAAGTAACTTTTCATTAAGGGAGTTTGGGTGTTTGTGGAGTCTAGTTTACCTAAAATTGAGTTTCCGTTTTCGTCGTCGGGGATTCTCCCGAACGGTGGTGTAACACACCCAGAGTGTCCGGCTTACCCTGGAATTTTCCAGAATACCTCCGGTATTCCACTTATAGTCACAATAGAGTTCGGTCCGTTCCCAGTTCCGGCAGGTTCGTTGTCCGGTAAACTGCCGAAATTAATTAAAAGAAGCGTTTTAAAAACCGAAAAATCCCATTTATTCTACATATTTTATAAAATTATGGAAATTTTTGTAGAAATAAGTAGTAATATATAGATTCCAGGAAACATATTTTGGCAATTTATAGAGTTATTTTTATAACTTAAATATTTTTTTATAAAACAGTATTTAACCGAATAATTTACATCGCTTATCATCTGATGTCTAAAAATTCTCAAAATATTTCAATAAACTCCTTGTATGCCCAGGAACTCCCTGCAAAAATTTAGGATTTTTCTGATTTCGTTTTAGTGCGTTTCCGGCTATCGAAAACTCCAAAAAATGCAGATTTTTAATCTGTATCAAAATTTAACCAATGGACCCCCAAACTTCCCAGAACATCATGTTCCTTAGTGTTCATATAAATTTTAGTGATTTATTGACTCTGTTTGGTATTTTTCCCGAATTTCTTTCAGTAAAACAGTTAACAATTCAATAAAAATCATAGATAATTCCAAAAATTCTAAGATTTTACGTGGACATTCCTGTCAATACCCTACATCACCACACAAAATTTAAGCTCAATCCAAGCAACACAACCCAAGTTATCGACCAAACAATATTCTGCCTATGCTAGTTACAGGTATCGGGCGTTATACCTAGCGCAAGCTTCGTTTCCGGGCATTTCTCTTGGGTCCAGAATTGTGTGGGTGCTATATCCAGTACCTACACATCAAGCACAATCCAAACATGCGATAGTTCCTGTCAATCAAGCTTTTTTTCATTGTTTTTCGGTTAATCGATTTGTTATGCGATTTTGGTCGATTAGGTGTCGATTAGGGTATCAGAACCCAAAGTTTGGTGATCTTGGGTACATATAACATCAAGGAATCCCTAATGTGATCTTGTTTAGCCAAGAACCATGTTTAAATCACCCAAAATCATGGTTTAAAAGGGTTTTCTTTGTTTAGGTCAAGTTTTCTCAAGAAATCATGATCAAAATCATATGAAACTTGATGTATACCTTTGATTTGGTTGTGTTAAAGGGATGATAAGCTGAGATGTTGAAGAAGAAGAGCAAAATTTCTTGTGAAAAATAAAGAAAAATTGAAAAATAAATTATTATAGGGGGGGGGGGGGTTCACAAGGGGGTGCCCCTACCCCACTAGTGCTTTGTCGTGCTTCGTTTTATGTGTTAAAAGATGATGTATATCTTCGGTTTGCATTTAGGGTCGTTTTCGGGTTCCGTACGCGTCCCGATTTGCGAAAAGGACTCCGTTTTTCGCGTTTTTAGTGTTAAAAGACTCGGTTTTTAAAACCGTGCATAACCGTCTCGAAATCCAAACCCAATTAAGTTTAATCATAAAAGCCTCGTATTAGGGTAGTTTAAGTGTTTTTAAGCTTGATTGACCGTTCCTTGCATGTTTTTGTTGCCTTTTGTTGTATTCAAAACGAAGGTGTTTCCCTAACCGGGAAGCTGCTTCGTTTTGCGTGCCCCAGCTTCGATTGGATTCAAATCTTATGCCATAGTCTATGTTTCATGAACTCAAAATCCTAAGTAGACCTACTAATGGCCTAACAATCATCATCAAATGTTTAATGCGCTGTTAAACGGAAAGCTCCCGTTTAACACGTTGTTACAAGCTAAGGACACCAACCTCGCACCGGTGGTCCTTAATAGTGTCTTGTTAGCCATGACGTGCTCTCGGATTCCTCCGAGATATAACAGATATTGTTTAGCATAGCACACAAGTCATGCATGTGATTAGGGTTTTCGCACAATTATTGTTTTAAGCATGCTTTAAAGTTTTGTACCGATTAAGGTGTCCGTGGTTTCGTCACGCGTATCACATGGACCAACATTTTTGTTGGTATACGTCTCGGTGGAGTTGAGCTATGTCCTTCTTCAGTGCATTAATCTTTTCATATAGAATTTTATTGTTCTTTCAAAGACCGATGCACTTAGACATGGCGCTGTTGTAATCATTGATGAGATTGAAATTATGTGCTCTCATCTGTGCCATTTTGTTTCTACAGAGTTCGGAGCACAAAAGAGAGTTTACCATTTTGGGTATAGATTTGGGCTCCTCAGTCTGAGCTAGGGGTGTGCAATAACCGAATCGTTAACCGAAACCGAACCAAAATTAACCGAAACCGAATTAACCAAAATCAGTTAACGGATAATGTTTTTAACATCGGTTAACCGAAACTAACCGAACCGAACCAAACCATTTTTATTTTTTTATTTCTAGATTTTATACATCCATTTCATATATTTCATGTTTTATACTTTCATTTCATGTAATAATACCTTCATTTCATTTATTTATACCTTCATTTCATTTGTTTTATACTTCCATTTCATGTACTTTAACATCTATTTCATGCATTTATACCTCAATTTCATTTATTTATACATCCATTTCATGTATGTATACATGTATTTCAAGTATTTATACCTCCATTACATGTAATTTTAAGCAAAAAATTTTAGCCCTTGTTTGAATTGGTTATTAACCGAAAATTAACCGAATTAACCGAACCAAAAACCGACAAATTAACCGAATTAACCGAACTGATTAACCGATAACTTCGGATACAGTTACGGATAATGCTAATAACCGAACCGAACCATGCACACCCCTAGTCTGTGCCATCAAGCAATGAAGATGATTTTCAGCAACTTCTGCAATCTTCAGAGATTCCACTTGAGCTGCAGCATCAACCCAGCTAAAACCATGCTGCTCTTGCACCATCAGTGCTTTGCCTACTCCAGATCCTCCATGGCTTGATGAGGATGAAGTTGACGTAGACGTCTGAGACGGAGTGACTGGAACCATAGATCTCTTTGAGTTCCTAGCAGTAGTAGCAGCAGTTGCTTCATATCCCACGGGTGTCTTCCTGCAGTCTCTGGCCACGTGTCCGGGTTCATGGCATTTGTAGCACCTCAATTTATCTTTGACAGACCAGTGCTAATATTTGACATGGGACGGCATCTGTATCTCTTTTGAAACTTTTCTGCTCGAAACGCAGCCATAGCCAGGTTCCATTAAGCATCCAGTTCTTCAATATCTTCTTCAACAACTTGATTCATCTCTGTAACAATTACTGAATGTGGCAAGAGATCACCTGCAAGAAAAGCATTCAAACTGTTGAGCATGGATGCTGCTAGAGCCAACTTCTCCTCGTTCTGTGTGGTCAGGAATTGTTGGTGCAGAATGTCTATGTCTTAGTCTTATATCGAGTTTGTTTAGATTAGATGTGAATAGGCTAGCAAAATCAAGTATTTATAAAGTTGTTAGTCAAGTTCGCTGGTTAGGAGTTGTAATGTCAAGTTCGGCCGAACTTAGCCTATCTCCAGTGAACTTGATATCCTATAAATAGCTAGCTTGAGTTTCTCATTTGTAACTTTTGGTGCTGTGTAGCGAAGCTCTGTCAATTTGGAGACTTGAAGTTTATCAATAAAATTGACGTTTAACTGATTAATTCTTGTTATTTGGTAATCATGTCATATTGTTTCCGCCATTATGGACATAAGATATCAAATCTAGGTTCCTATGCTACCAGGATCGGTCCTACAAGTGGTATCAGAGCTAGAATAGCCTAATTTGATTGATATCAAGACAAGAACAACTCTTATTCTACTTCATTCTTCTTAACTTTTACACTAAAAATGAAGAATTTACGGGCAAATTCTGTCCAAATTTGAATATGTGATGTTAAATACATCATAGATAAACCCATGAGAGTTTGGAGATTAAAATCAAACGAATTGATGCAAAATTGTTGAAAAAATCATATTTGAAAAATCCATTTTGATCGAACTTATAAGCCAAGTTCGCTCGAACTTGACTTAGAAATTCACTTTTTGAGTGTTTTTCTATCAAGTTCGCTCGAACTTGGGGTTTTTGAGGAAACTTGTGTTAAGTCCGATCAAACTTGTGGTAGTTTCTTTGATTTTCTTCAAGTTCGCTCGAACTTGAGTATCTTCATTGAAATTTATTTCAAGTTCGCCCGAACTTGAAAGTTTTTCTTCTAAAATCAAGTGTAAGTTCGCTCGAACTAATCTCAAGATCATTTTTCAAATCAAGTTACACAAGTTCGACCGAACTTGTGTAAAAAACTGAAAATTTTTCATTTTTCCACTGCAAGTTCGACCGAACTTGTAGTAGTTCTAACATTTTTCAAAGTTTGAACGTGTTTTCAGCGTATGTGTGTTGATATTCGCGATGGATGATCTTCAGAGAGCGTTTATTTCAGGAGTGGGTACTTCCAATGCCAATGTGATACATCAATTTAACCTAGACAACGAGATGGGCACGTCCGTTAAACCTCTGAAGTTAATGAGTATGGACGAGTACGAAGGATGGAAGGAGAAGTTCAGTTATTGGGTTCAAGCCATGCATTTCCAAAGCTGGGTGGCTATTGAGAGAGGATATGTTGTTCCGTTAGACGAAACTGAGCAAGTTCTTGAGAAATACAAGTATTCTTTGCAACGAAAGGAAGAATATATCGCTGAAAAGAAGATGATTAGCCTCATTCAACAGTCAGTTAAAGAGGATATTTTGATCTTGTTTCCTGAGTACACGACTGCGAGAGAACTCTGGTTATCACTGCAAAAGAAATATCAAAGAAGCGCAGAGATGATCAAGAGTAAAAAATCTCTTATCATGAAGGAATTCAATATTTTTACCATGTTAAGGGCGAGAGAATGAAATAGATGATTGAACGTTTTTGTCATCTGAAGGTTCAAATGAGGAGACACGGTCTTGAGAAGACAGAACCGGAGTATATTGATAAGCTTGCAGATGCGTTACCTGACGGTGAATGGACTACTTATCTTATGGTATTGAAAGAAAGTCCGAATTGGGAATTCTTCAAGCTGGCTACATTCATCGACAAACTCGAAGGTCATGAGATGGAACTTCTAAAGATCGCAAAGTCGAAGAATGCTAACATAGTTCAAGATGTTGGTCTATATTACAAGAACGGAATTCAAGACAACATTTCAAGCCCAAAGATTCAAACAACATTCAGTGTGAATCTGAATTCATCGAATCATTCGTCACAAAATCAAAACAATCATATCCACAATATGATCAAAGTCTGCAGAGTTCTTCTTTTTCAAGCACAGGGTCAAATTCTTCATATCAGATTCAAGCAAATCAGAATCAACAAACGAATTCTGATCCAAATGTGTACAAGTGTAACATTGCTGTCAATCTAAACAATGTTGTTTCTGAGCAAGTTTCTAAGCAACACATGACACTTCTCGCTATAGTTCTAGAATCGTATGAAAGTCTGGTGGCCGGGAAGATTGGCAATCCGGAAATGACCGCCGAAGACTACGATCAAGTGGACGAAGAAGAACTTGAGCTTATGGATATAAAATGGTATTTGGCTTCTATCATTCGAAGGGTGACAAAGTTTGTTGCACTCACAGGCCGAGATATAGGAAATTCAAGCAACAAATTGGGGTTCGACAAAACGAAGGTCACTTGTTTTAGATGCCGCTCTGCTGAGGAAGCAGCTCTGGAGAATGTTCTACTTGAATAGTATCTGCAACAACAAGAAGAGGAGGAAACTTATCTTCACATGAAGACACAACCCATTTTACCTACTAACTCAACTTCTAGTTTTGCAGGTGATTTTGATGGAAGTTCTCAGGAGCAAGTGGTTGAGAAGGAATCAATTGATGAAGAAGTTATTGATGTTACTCAATAAATGAATGCTGAAAACCGCACGGACATTACCAATAAAGCTATGATGGCGAATCTAACCAAGGTAGGTCCAGAGGTAAAGATAGTCGAAAAGGAAGTTGTCAAGTGCAAGTTGTGGAGGTTGAAAAACCTTGCACAAAACGTACCGAGCCGTGTGCTAAATGTGTCGAAAAATCACAAATCATCGCTGAACTCAATGTGCATAATGAACATTTTAAATTTGACTATCGCACAATGAAGGAAGCGTATGACAAAATGAAAGATGATTATGGCAGGCTCGACAGAAATAATATTGAACAACACGACACTGTGAGGATGCTAAAAGGGACAGTAATGGATAAACAAAAAGCAATAAATGTTTACATTAACATCATTGCTGAAACCAAACAACAACACTAGGACATGAAAATTGAAACAGAACGTGTTCAACAACTTTTAAGAAGTTACACAACTAACGCTTACGTCATCGATCATATTCTTCCACGATTTCGTCGGAAGAAAATGATAAAAGGTCTAAAAAGAAAAATGGAAAGAATACAGCAATATTCCACCACCCCTATGCGAGAAATATTGTCGCAAAACTGTTGATGGGATGGATAAGGCCCTCAACATTGAGTTATTATCTGAAAAGAAAAATGAGTTGCCAGAGAACATTGATGTAATCTATACTACATCAGATGATGGCAATAATGCGGTGGTTAAAAATGTGGTTGAAAATGTTTTGAATGATTCTGATGATGGCAGCTTTGAAAGCGCCACCTTGAGTTCGAACAGTTCTGATACAAAATCCAAAGATGACGATACATCATCGGAAGATGATCTATGTGATGATACTAATGTTTTCATGTACAAGGTTAAAGAATCTGATAGATTATACTTTGATGACAGTTTTCCGATTCGGAATGTCAAAGAAGATCAATTAGATAAATTGTTCAAACTGGTTGAAGTTACATCAGAGGATCTGGAGAAGAATGAAAAGAAATTCTATTCTAAACCCAAAAGAAATTACAATAACTACCGGAGAAATGGTGGTGATCATCCGGAAAACCGGAGAGCTGGGTTGGGTTTACATGTGGAAGAAGAACCGGTTAAGAAAAAGTCACCATTTCATGAGTACAAAGATAAAAACATGAAATTCGTTTATGGGACAAGCACGGTTCAAGAGGAAAGTTTGATTGGAAAACAATCAAACGATGAGTTTAAGAAAGCAAAAGAACTTCGAGATAAGGCCAAAGCCACAAGTGGTGTAAAATCCACTTGTGGACACTCACATGATAATCGGACTTGCTTCAAGTGCAATGAAATTGGTCATATTGCACGCAAGTGTCCGAGATTAAAGCCGGCCTATCTTCGAAAGAAAGAAAGTTCAGATATTGTAAAACTAAAGCAACCAGAGTTTGTAAAACCTGTCACGATTTTGAAAAGAAATGAATCAAAACCTGAAGATAAACCTAAACTGAAAAGAAATTTGAAAACTCAACTTTCGAAAAAGGAGAAACTTCCAGGGCAAACGAAACAAAGTTTTACATGAAAAAGGCAAACATAAAATCACAAGCCTGGATTGCTAAGAAAAAGTCAATAACATCTGAAATTACCAGATCTGAGCTTGTTAAGACTGGTAATAGCAAAGAATCAAAATCTGAGACCAAAATCAAAACTGTCAAATAAACAAAAGGTAAAAAGAAAGTGAACTTTGAAAATGTAACTGCCAAACCCAAGACCAAGAAGGCTTGGGTCGCACTGTTTAACTAGATTTTAATATGTGCAGGGGCTCCAGAGATCCATTCTTTCAAAGTGGATTTTGGATAGGGGAGCGTCCAGACATATGATAGGGATGAAAGCTCTTTTATTAGACATTAAAGCTATTAACGACGGATATTTTGGTTTTGCCGGTAATCAAGGTGGAAGGATTGTCGCCGAGGCAAAACTCTCCAATGGCGTAGTATCATTTGATCGTGTGAACTACATTGCTGAGCTTGAGAATAATCTTCTGAGCATTTCGCAGATTTGTGACAAACAGTTCACGGTTCACTTCAACGACAAAGAGTGTATGATTATAAAGCCGGGTTTCAAAATACCTGATGATTGGATTCTGATGCGAGCCTCGCACGAGAACGATTTATATGTCTTAGATATGGGCGTTGCTACCACATCATCAAAATCGGCCCATTGTTTTGTAACGAAAGCTACGGAGAAAGATTCTATTCTTTGGCATCGGAAAATGGGGCACATTCATTTAAGGAAAATGAATTTTCTGGTTCATAACGATCTGGTTGAGGGTGTGAATCTTCGGAGCTTCCATATGACTGATCGTTGCCTAGAATGTAAAAAGGGGAAGCAGATCAAAAGGTCATATCCGAAGAAAATTCTGAATTCTATTAAGCTGCCGCTTGAATGTCTCCATATGGATTTATTTGGTCCTGTAAACTTTCGAAGTATTTCAGGAGATTTATACTGCTTGGTTGTCACAGATGATTATTCGCGTTATTCATGGTTTTCTTCCAAGAATCAAAGGATGAAACGTTTGAAAACTGGTGATTCTTTTCAAGAAGCTCGAAAACCTTTATCATCTCCCTGTAAGACGAATCCGAAGTGACAACGGCACGGAATTCAAGAATAATAAGATGAAAGAATTTTGCAACACCAAGGGTATTCTGCATGAATTCAGTGCACCTTATACTCCGCAACAAAACGGTGTAGCAGAGAGGAAGAACACAACTTTAATCAAAACAGCAAGAACCATGCTTGCAGATTCAAAACTTCCGGTTAGCTTCTGGAGTGAGGCGGTTGCAGCGGCTTGCTACACATTAAACAGGGTCTTAACTGTCAAACCAACGAAAAAGACATGTTTTGAAATGATCAACCGATAGAAGCCAAATTTGAAATATTTAGAGCCATTTGGTGCGCCATGTACTGTAATTGACCATGATGGTAAATTCGGGGCCAAATCGCTTGAAGGTTTCTTTATCGGGTATGCGTGTCCGTTAAGAAGAGTATATGTTCCCTCTTTGAGAAAGGTATATGAAGCACAACATGTGGATTGCTTTAACTATACGGATCCTATTCAAAGAAGAGGCGACACATGGTTGTTCAACTATTAAGATCTTTGGAAATCATTCGACTTGCCGGAAGAACCGTCTGAAGAAGAAATTGCAGAGTTATATATCTTCAACAGTCGGCGAATCAAGAACAAATCAGTAGACCAATTGTGGTTAATCAACCCACGTTGGATACTTCGTCTTCCGGAGCAGGTCCGAGTAATAACGGTGTTCAAGTTGAAAACGTTTCTGAAGAAGAAGTAACACCTGCTATAACTCCATCGAATGATTCTTCTGAACCAGAAAATACAACAATAGTGCCAAGTATGCCTCAGAATTAGAATTCTGACTCTGATGAAGCGCTGACATTTGATGCTGATGGTGAATCCTCATCTGATGAAGAAGTTGAGCAGATATCCAACATGTTGAATCAATCTGCTAGTCCGAGCAATCAGAACGAAGCTTCATCTAGTGCTCCTAGTGTTGAATTGAATGTTGATCTGAGCATCTCAAATCAGCAAAGCTCAGTTGATGTTCCTAGCGAAGAAATGCCAAGATCATATTCTTATCATCCTTCAATGAATATCATTGGTGAATTACAAACTGGTGTGCGTACAAGAAGTCAAATCAACAAAGCACTAAGTTGTTTCTACACCCAAGTTGCTCCTACTCAAGACTACTGCTACTACTCATGTTTCATTTCTCAAATAGAGCCAAAAATAGTGAATGAAGCTCTGGGTGACGAGAACTGGGTGATAGCAATGGAAGAGGAATTATTACAATTCGAGAAATTGGGAGTTTGGAAGCTTGTAGAGTTACCACCGAAGCAAAAAGCTATAGATACTAAGTGGGTCTTCTAGTGTAAGAGAGATGATCAGGGGGTAATTGCCAGAAACAAAGCTCGGTTGGTTGTCAAAGGTTTCCACCAACAAGAGGGTATTGACTACACAGAAGTATATGCACCGGTTGCACGATTAGAGTCAATCCGCATTTTCCTTGCGTTCGCAGCTTGGAAAGGTTTTAAGGTGTACCAGTTGGATGTAAAATCCGCATTTCTCTACAGTAAACTACGCAGACAAGTGTACGTCGGCCAACCACCGGGGTTTGTCGATCCACTGAACAAGAACAAAGCTTATCTCCCAGACAAAGCCTTATACGGATTACACCAAGCTCCTAGAGCTTGGTACGAGACGTTATCGCAACATTGTTTACCAGAGAAGTCGGAAATCATCTAATGATTGTACAAATCAATGTGGATGATATCATCTTTGGTTAAACGGATGACAGTCTTTGCAAAGAGTTCGAAAAGATTATGAAGAAGAAATTCGAGATATCCTCCATGGGTGAAATGAAATTCTTCCTCGGATTACAGGTCTATCAGTTACCAGACGGCATATTCATTCATCAATAAAGTACGTTCACGATATTCTCAAAAAGTTTAAAACGGATAGCTCGAAGCCGCTTTTGACACCGCTGGCACTGAACCATGGGATTTGCATTGACGAGACTAGAACCAAAGTTGATGACACACTCTATCGATCGATGATAGGATCTCTGATGTATCTAACGGCATCTCGCCCAGACATCATGTATCCTACCTGCCTATGTACGAGATATCAGTCTAGTCCTCTAGTGTCACACATGCAGATAGTCAAAAGAATATTCCGTTACCTGAAGGGATGTCCAAGCACCGGCTTGTGGTATCCAAAGAACGACAATTTTGATCTAACGGGATACGCTGACTCAGACTTCGGAGTCGGCAAACTGAACTCAAAATCTACAACGGCTGGTTGTCAGTTCTTCGGAACTTGTTTGGTAATGTGGCAATGCAAGAAACAGACCACGGTCTCTCTCTCTACATGTAGGCAGAATACATTTCTGCTTCTAGCTGTTGTTCTCAAATCCTCTAGATTCAACAACAAATGAGGGATTATGGTCTGCAATTTCTTGATATGTTGTTATTCGTAGATAACAAGGCAGATATTGATATAACCAAAAATCCAGTTCATCACTCACGTACTAAACACATTGAAATTCGTCATCACTCATTCGTGACTGTTACGAAAAGAAGTTGGTACGATAGAAAAAATCCACACCGATGAACAAAAGGCTGATTTTTATACCAAAGCATTTCCTTTAACAAGATTTAAATATCTAATGAGGCTTAACGGTATTAAAAATTTGCTTACAAGTGCGGAAGCTGAGGTTGAATACGGATCGGACGACGAGTTCACGTGATCCACATTGGTTTGTCATACCTTTCTAGATTAGTATTTCTTAAAAATCTAAAATACAAAAATATGTTTTTGATTTTAGGGGGAGAAATATTTGAGAAAATACAAAAACATATGAAAATTTTCAAAAAGTACAAAAACATCGAAAAAGACAAAAAGAATTCGGTGTCACAGAAAGAAAATGATAGTACATCAGTGGACTATCACAGTATGCTAAAGAAATGTAAAGTTTAAAAATCGATAAAAAAGTCTTACTGTGGATGTGTCGATAGGCTTTACACGTTCAGTAAATTGTTTCTGAGATATAAACTAAATTTTACAACTGCTTCACATCTTGGATATATGGACTTAGTACTCCGAAATTTCGTTTGAGAGATTGCCTGATTCTGAGATACGAGGTCTTTATAGATAGTTGATATCTGGGGTATTATACAAGTTCTTCTGATTTTGCGGAAGCAAGAGCCTAGAACTTCTATAATGCTTTATGCTATAAACCCCTAAACTGCATGCAAACTTGAAAAGTATCAAAAGATCTAATCATTTGCAGTGCTAAAAAGATTCCTTAAATGGAACACACCGATAAGTCGAGCCTTCTCTCTTTGTCGATACGGTGGTATTAACCTGAGCTCTCAAGGCCTCGCATTAACCAAGATACAGATATCAATTACGCTATATTCACCTATAAGATGAAATCTAGGGAATCTTGATACGGGAGCATATTCAAGAGGTGGGAACCATAGATAAGTCAAGTTCCATAATTCATACCTAACATATCTTGGAACAATTGAGAAACATGATAAAGTTTAAATGGACAAACATATTAACAATCTAGGTAAATGAGTTTAAAACTTAAAGTCATCTAAAGGTCAACGGTACTGGTGATATGTCTCAAACAACTGATATGATCCTTAGACACGAATTCACAAAAATATGTCTGTAAATATGTTTGTACATAGTTTATTTTATTCTGTACATAGTTCATCTGCTTTACAGATTAAAACCAAAAAGATTTTTAGTGTGTTTTAGCCTATACTTACAAAAATACAAAAAAAATTTGTTTCTACATTGTTTTCAGCAAACCAATGTTGGAGAACGGATCTTCGAAGTCTGATAAGGTGCTAAACTGGTGGGAATCTAATTGACAATGGCCTGGGAGCTAATCTGTAAAACCTGAAAAGTCAAAATGATAAAAAATTCATTAATTTGAAACTTGGATTTTTGAAAAATTCAATAGTTTGTTCATAACAGGTCGAACCGGGGTCATTAACTTGGACTCGACAGACAAATTAGTTAACCAAGGTCATTAGCTTGGACTTGGTCAACTGAATGGATTTTCAGAACTGGTAAAAGATGAAAAGTTCAAGGACTAAATTGCAAAATCTTGAAAGTTTGAAACTTGGTTTAGGCATGTTCGGCCGAACTTTCTTAAAAGATCAGAAGTTTGTACTGAAACAAGTTCGACCGAAATTGTCTGGAAATTGTTGAGATTGATTCAAGTCCGACCGAACTTATCAATGGGCTTTCAAGACATGGACCTACAAGTTCGCCCGAACTTACTAGGGTATAAATAGAAAGCAAGTTAGGCCGAACTTCATTTTCTGCGTGTTGAGAAACCTGAGCGAACTTGGCGATTTAGAGAGTTTTGATAAAATTGCAAAGTATTAGTCATTGTGCTGCCAAAATTTTTGATTGTTTATGGTGATTTGCACATCACTTACAATGGAAGAGGTGAGAAATTGTGATTTGATCCATGAATTGTACCTAAAACGATTAACTAAGATCTGAAATTGATAAATCTGGTAGATTTAGGTGGTATGTGGACAAATTGGACTTATAATTGTAATAAACAACATAAAACGACCATAGATTTGAGATGGATTCATTCAGATTGATATGAATTGGATGTTGCATGTTTGGTGGAGAAGATGACAAGTTCGCCCGAACTTGTTCATCAAGTCCGGCCGAACTTGCATCTTATAACAATAAAATCCTTTTTCAATTAATAAGTTCGACCGAACTTAGGATAAAAGCTGAGATTGTAAATTGTGTGAGAAGTTCGCTCGAACTTAGGAAATAAACTTGAAATGTGTTAACAATAAGTTCGCCTGAACTTATGTCATATCGTTGAGCATGTTATTGTGACATGTTCGGGCGAACTTGACAAACTTGTTTGTAATATCAACATCAAGTTCGCCCGAACTTGATGTATAATGATGGAAATTACTGTAATTCTTTCTTGAAATGCGTGCTAAATGTTTTGCGTCGATTTTCAGGTTCCAGTTCCAGCGCGGGTAATCACGATGGATTATTCAAAGTTTCACAACACATGTATTACTCTTGACAAAACATTGTGTCTATCGCTAAAGGAGTATGATAGTATTCTGAAGTTTCTAAAGAATTTTCCAATACATCGTGCTATCACTGAAAGAACTGTCTCCTATCGATCGCACATTTATCATTTGTGGATGAACGCTAGTCTTAGTGAAGATAAGAAGACTATTAGCTCGTCAGTTCAAGTTGGAAACGAGAATAAAGATATCACGGTCATTGAAGATGATATCCGAAGGATCTTACAGTTCAACGATGATAAAGATGATCCGATTTTTCTTGATGAAAAGATGGTACGTGGATGTTTTTATAGAATGGTCTATAAAGGGAGCGTGAACAAGCCTACACTGAAGAAAGGGGAAGTTCCAAACCCCTACAAGCTTCTCATGCATGTAATCATACATACACTCAGCCATCGGAAAGCAGGTCTCGATGATGTTCAAGACTATATGGCTTGCATGGCTACGACGTTGATCTTGTAAAAGCCTTACAACTATTCAAAGCTCGTGTTTACTCACATGTCAAAGACTACAAAAGATACTAGACTGTGTTTGTATCCAAGATTTGTGCAGATGCTCGTCGATGAGAAGCTTACAGATATTGCACGTGATCCAAATGACATTCTATACTTTAGTCATCTTGATGAAACTATTGTGAAGAAGTTGATCAAGTTTTAGAAGCAGGATTCGACACCAGTTGCAAAACCACTATTTGGGGCGTTGAAAAATGAAAATTATGTTGCGCCTGCTGGAAACAAGTGGAGGAATGACGGTAGTGGTGACGAAAAGGAGTTAAATGCTGAAAAGGAATGGTTTGCGACGTTCAAGCCTAAAGCTCGCAGCGAATGGTTTTTAAAAGCAGAAGTTGAAAAGAAAAAGAAACGTGCATCTAAGAAAGCTGACACTATGCTAATCGATGAAGATGAGCCTGAAAATGTGCAAACATAGGCTGGGTATAGTACGGCAGTTGTGATTGAGAGTCAAGAAGTTGAAAAGACTACTCAGGAAGATGATGTGAAATCTGCAACTTCTGAGAACGATGATGACAGTGATGATTCGCTCGAAAAAGAAACTAAAAAGTCAATAGCAGAAAAAGAGGTTGAAAAGTCAAAGAAACTGATGCTGACTACGAGCCCGAGCAAGAAAAAGAATTTGACGAAGAGAGACCTAAAACGAAAGCAAGGCGAACAAAGTCGTCAGCAACTGAGATACCTAAAAAGATGACAGGGTCTCCAAAAACTTAGGGCAAAAACAAAAAGAAAGCTCAGAAACCAGCAAGTCGTAGGTATGTTGGAAAGCCGAAGAGCATAGAAGTTACACAAGAACCTTCTGGTGCACAGGAGAAAGGAGTTACATAAGAACATCCTACACAAGAACCTCCTGTTGTTATTACAACTGAAGCAGAACGTCCAGGAGTTACACAAGAACCTCCTGAGACTATATTACTTGAAGTTCCAGTCATTCAATTTCCGGATCCTCCAATGACTTCTCATTTTGAAAGCTCAACTCCAAAGAAGTCTACACCAAAGGCTACTCCTAAATCAACGCCAAAAACGCCAAAGACTACTCCAAGTTCAAAACTATTTGGTGATATGCCGAATGAGCCAATAGATATTCAAGATTGAATGATTTCTTTCTAGATTCAAACATCGATGTTCTAGAAAAGTGTGTCAAAGTGTTGGAAGATAAAGTGGCTAAGAATGAATCTGAAAAGGCTGATTTAGAAAAGTTGATGAAACAGAGTGAAGTGGAGAAGGAGATTTATCTGAAAAGTAAAGCTTCTTGAAGGCGACAAAGGGTATTTGAAAGCGTTAGTTGAAAGCCTGCAGGAAGCAAATGAGAGGTTGATCAAAGAAATTGCAGAGCTTCGAATAGAGCGTGATATGAACGATCGTCTATTCAACAGACTACAAAAGGTTATGTCTAACAGTTTAAGGATTGATTTTGATGCTGAATACAAACGTATAGATCTGCAAGAAGCAAAAGAAAAAGTAGAGAAATAGTTAGCAGAACAGGGCAAACGAAAGAACGTGATTGAAAGTATGCCCGAGATCACTGATCCTGTAAAAGAGATAGAGTCTACTAAAGCTTCCGAGTCCGAGATTTCTAAGGTTGACGAATCCGTCAAGCCTTCTGATACTGTAACTGTTCCTGAAGATAAAAACGATGATGAAGCTGAAGATGAGGAAAAAGATGATGAACCACCAAAGGATGATCCGAAAGATGATTCTAGCCATGATGGAGGAAATGATGGTGATCCAAGTGGTACTGGGTTGAAGGTGGTTGATGCAGCAATGAATGATGAATTTGATTTTACCTCACTGATGGATGATGAATCGAACATAATAGACGATCAAAATAAGGGGAGTCAGGGCAAGCAGGGCCGACCGATGAAGTTGATATGTCTAATGCTATTACTTTTGCATAGCCTGTTGCTGCAGTTCCGATAAAGCCTTTCATACTTATGCTTAAACACAACGTTGAAGAGGGTGAATTCGTGCACAACTATTCAAAAGAAGGTCTAGCAAAGTTGATCGACGTTGATACAGAATCACTTGATTTTGATTTTGAAGAGCAAGTACTGAATGTGAAAACATTTGAGCGTAACGAGTATCACTATCAACGTAAATATGAGGCAGATGAATATGACAAAGTTCTAGTGGAAGATTGGTCTTCTGATGAAGAGAAAGACGAAGCTGAGAAGTATGTTGGTCCTAATACAGATAGTTTTCCTACTTTTGGGGAGATGTACAAATAGTTGAACGAGGATATGCTAAAAGAAAAGATAGAAGAATCAATACGTGATGGAAAAGTTCCTAAGCCAATGACAAAGGAGGAGATTGCTCAAGCTAAGAAATCCTGGTTTAAAGAAATGCCACATGAACGAAAGTTTCGACGTCCTCTAGCATTCTTTACCAGAGATAAAGATGCGTCATTAGGTGATATTTTGAGTTGGGGTTGGTTCAAAGAGCTGAATGTTTACGCCGTCAAACGGGACTTTGGAGTTCAATACTTCAAATATCTGGCAGATTTTAAGACACTTCCTTATTGGGATGTTGAAGAGCTTGTTCAAACAAGGAATGTCACCTCTCATATGAAGTTCATTGATCAATTGCTTTGGAAAATGATTAAATTTGAAGCTACAAAGGGTTTTAGATATTGGAAGCCTTTCATCCTGGGACGTCGTATCAAAACAAACAAGAAGACTAGGGAGAAAGATATCACATTGATAATAAAACGCCCGAGAGCGATGAGGAACATGCCTTTAATGCTGATCAAACAGAACTTTTACCCGTTGTTTAAGTGGTGGCAGATTGATCCAACTATGTGTGAAGCTGTGATCGTGTTACGATTTGAGGATCATCTGGATATAACAAATGAGACAGTTGAAATGTTTGGGGTTCAAGGATTAAGAGGGCTTTGGAGAACGATCATAATACTAGACCCGATGTGGCTAGTGAATTGCTCAAAAGAAGACATCAAGTGTTTGTTCTACAGTAAGATTGTTTTCGAAGAACGTGAAAAAGAACAAACAATGCAATATCAGAGGGTCGTAAATGTCTGCTATGCACATGAAGTTAACTCTGGTAGAATGTGGGAATCAAGCTGGAGTGATCTTGAACGGGTAGAATTTTTAAAAGAAGAAAAGCGTATCAAAGAGATTAATGAAAGAGGTAGGGCGGCAAGGCCACCTACTGATCAGACACCAGATTCAAAGCTTGAAAGACGAAAGAAGCCGTACAAAAACTTCTTTGGGCGTTAACGTTAAAGTTTTATTGAAGACAGAGTGTTGGAGACTGATAAAAGACGAAGACTATATCCAGGGGGAGTCTGTTGGTGCAGAATGTCTATATCTTAGTCTCTTTAGATTAGATGTGAATAGGCTAGCAAAATCAAGTATTTATAAAGTTGTTAGTCAAGTTCGCTGGTTAGGAGTTGTAATGTCAAGTTCGGCCGAACTTGACTAGGTCAAGTTCGCCCGAACTTAGCCTATCTCCAGCGAACTTGATATCCTATAAATAGCTAGCTTGAGTTTCTCATTTGTAACTTTTGGTGCTCTGTGTAGCGAAGCTCTGTCAATTTGGAGACTTGAAGTTTATCAATAAAATTGACGTTTAACTGATTAATTCTTGTTATTTGGTAATCATGTCATATTGTTTCCGCCATTATTGACATAAGATATCAAATCTAGGTTCCTATGCTACCAAGATCGGTCCTACAGGAATGCAAGATTTCCAGCAGAGCATGTAGGTTGGACATTCTGAGAAGCTGAGGGTGTAGTTTCAACATATTGAGAGGCTGAGGGATTAACAGGACTGTAGAACACATTTGCATGCTATGGAAATTGCTGAGCAGTACAAGTAGTTGGAGCAGCCGAGTTGTTTGGAAGAGACATGCCATAAACGTAGTTTGTCATCTAAGCTTGAAGTTGTGCTTGAGTCAAAGGACTAAGGACAACACTTGGATTGCTGCTCGTCACTGGGCTGAAGATAAGGTTTTGATGACTTTGAGACATCAATGCAGTGTTAGAGCCGGTCACCCCTACAGCCATCGTGGAATTTTTGTGGTTTAGCCCTTTTTGTTGGTTGTCGATTTCACATGATTTGATAGTGGCGATCAGTTCAGTGAGAGCAACTTCGTTTAGATTTGTAGTACGTTTAATCAATGAAACATCAGCATCCCAAGACTTTGGTAGAGAATTCAACAGTTGAAGATTCATCCCACTGTTAGTAATCGAGATTCCAACATTGATCATCTGTGAGATAAGTTTGACAAACCTCCTGATTTGGTTCTCCATGCTTTCCCCATAGATCTTATTAAACGAGCTAAACTGTTGGTTTAACATGTTTACTTTGCTAGCCTTCATTTCGGTGTTTCCTTCGTACAAATTTTTGAGCACATCCCAGATTTATTTTGCATTTGTGCAGCTTCTGACAACAATCGACATGTCAGAACAGTGAGCCATAGTAAGATTCGCCATTGCCTTATCATCTTCGTCCTTGATTTTTTGATCTTTGTCAGACCACAAACTTTCTAGTTTTGGAATCTGAGTGTCTGGATCATTTGCAGTTGCGTACATGATAGTGTGGGGACCATCACGAACACACCTCCACATACCGGGTTCCTTGGCTTTGCAGTACTGCTCAAAACGCCAGGTCCAGTCAAAGTAGTCATCCCCATACAACAACCTTGGAATCTTGGTAGACGTTCCGATACTCTGATCCAGTTCTTGATGCATAGCCAGAGTATGAGACTGGATGGCAGTCAATGTAGCGCTGGTGAGATGTGTAGCAGTCAAAATACCATTCGGGTTCATCATTTTTAGTTTTTACTGAATCGAAGTTAGTTGTATTTTAATTAAAACGTGACAGGTCTAAAAGTCCAATCGGTCCAATCAGAGAAGTCAACGTGAAATAGTAACGCTCAACTTGAAACAGTGATTCTGGAATGGTAACAGTATCTCGGAACAGTAACCGATCTGAGACTCTCAATGATCCGAGATAGGTTTGCTGGTTCGAGATGATATGAATCTTCAAGTATGATGATTCGATGATATATATCCGAGATGCTGATCGAAACAGTTCAAGATGATCTGAATCTTGAAGTATTCCGGTCCGAGATGATTTGATTCTTCAAAATGTTCTTATCCGATATGGTTCGAGATGTAAGATTTAGATCCGAGATCTTCTAGAATATGATCCTAGTCCGTCCGAGATAATCCGAAATGTAGCAGAAACTCAACAGCTGCTCCGGAACAGTAGCAGGTACGATCCGAAACAGTGTGATATCATATATGAGCCTGAAAACAGGTTCAAACAGGCTCTGATACCAATTGTAAGTCCTAATGAACCAGATCACACGATATCACACGTAGCTTGAATGGTGGTGGAATCACACAAACAAGCTAAGAATCAAAGTAGAAGAAATAAGATGAAGATGGAAAGTTCAACTTGCATACAAATCACTAATTTGTTTAATACAAGTGAAAATCAATCAAGGAGCCCCCTAACCCTAATACATCATTATCTATATATACTAGAGGGTTAGTGCTCCATTACCCTAAATCCCTTAGGCCCAAAAGCTACCCACAAGCCCATTACAACATAATAGCCCATACCCCTAGAGTTACTAATGCATTGGCTATCAAAGAATAAAGTTGAGATTGTTTTGATGCAGTCATTGGGATGGATTGGCTATCAAAGAATAAAGCTGAGATTGTTTATTCGGAGAAACTAGTGCGAATACCCCGTCCTGGCGTTGAAGCTATAGTGATTCACGGAGATCGAACAAGTCGGATATCAAAAGTAGTTAGTGTTATGAAGATGCACAAGATGTTCCGAAAGGGTTATCCTGCATTCTTGGTCAATGTGGTTGATACGAAGATCGAAGGAAGGAAGATCCAAGAGATTCATGTAGTTCATGAGTATCCAGATGTTTTTCCTGAAGACTTACCTAGATTGCCCCCTGCGAGAAAGATCGAGTTTAGAATTGATCTTGTTCCTGGTGCAGCACTGATTGCAAAATCTCCTTATAGATTAGCACCTTCGGAAATGAAAGAACTGTCGAATCAGCTTCAAGAGCTACTAGACAAAGGATTCATTCGACCAAGCTTTTCGCCTTGAGGAGCACCTGTTTTGTTTGTGAAGAAGAAGGATGGTTCCTTCAGGATGTGTATAGATTATCGGGAGCTGAACAAACTAACTATCAAGAATCGGTACCCACTACTGAGGATCTGTTTGATCAATTACAAGGACCCAGCTATACTCGAAGATTGATTTGCATTCAGGCTATCACCAGTGGAAGATTGCTAATGAAGATGTTCCAAGGACTGCTTTTAGAACACGATATGGACATTATGAGTTTTTAGTCATGCCTCTTTGTAAGTCTCGATGAACCGGATCTTACGATATCACACGTAGCTTGAATGGTGACGAAATCACACAAACAAGCGAAGAATCAAAGTAGAAGAAAAAAGATCAAGATGGAAAGTTCAACTTGCATACAAATCACTAATTTGTCTAATACAAGTGAAAATCAATCAAGGAGCCCCCTAACCCTAATACATCATTATCTATATATACTATAGGGTTAGTGATCCATTACCCTAAAGCCCTTAGGCCCAAAAGCTACCCCCAAGCCCATGACAACATAATAGCCCATACCCCTAGAGTTACTAATGCATAAACCTATTTAGGGCCTTACACTTTTGGCTTAATGGTGCGTGTCGAGCGTGATATGATTTTGTTAATATTTTGAGTCCATTTTACGCATTAGTCAAGTTTTAAATTTATAAAACACGATATTATACTAACACTAAACACACACTAGGGCAAGTGCACCCATCGCGAGCGTAGTATAGTGTTGGTAAGATATCGAGGTCGTCCAAGGACACAAGAGCTTTTAATACCTGTTCAGCGTCAACGTCTAATCGACACAATTTTTTCGATAAAAGTTTTGAAAGATGACAATAAACATAAAAATGGAAAGATAAATAAAAATGAAATACAAATAGACAAGACAGAATCACTTGGATCCAACCCCTCTTTTATGTACCCTTTGATGTTTTTGCACTTTCGGACTTTTTAAGAGATTCTCCTAGTTATAGTAGTAGGCTCCTATTTTGAAGGTGACATTACCCTCGGCCAAGTGGTATGAGTCAGCAGGGATACAATCCCAAGAGGCCGGTTTAATGTTTTAATAGTAGTTTACATATGAGGGGTTCAAGTTATTCACACCCCCGCCATCCAATACCATAGGGCATTGTAGGAGGTCCTAGTAAGCTTGAACCAACTCCTCGCAGGATCTATACACTGAATGAGACAAGAAATTTACCAAACCACCCTTCTAACCCCCTTCCAAGTAGTTAACGCGCTTTATATAGACCGTAAAGACACGGATGAGCAAATCAATGACATCATGAAGAAATGGTTAAAAAAATTCTCTTTCAACATAAGAAACTAGTTATTAAAGTCATTAATACATACCCAATTAAAAAGTGTCGAAAGATTAAAAATCAAAAGCAATACATAAACGATTTGTCTTCACCAAGTGACGAAGAGATTAGCCAAGCATGGCCTTTGTTTGACAAGAATTCTTACAATCAATCTTGGATCCCGGGACTACTACACATTATAAAGATGGAAAATAGATGGTGGTGGGTGTTGGTGGTGTAATGGTGGCAAAGTGAGAGAGAATTGGTTTGCCAAGTGATGCCTTGGAAGTGAAACAAACACCCCTATTTAGTCAAAATAGTGCCCCAGCCATGGCCCCGTGTCCAATGGGCATGGCTCGTGGCCACTCCTTTCTCTTCCTTCATTTAATGCAGCTAGTCAGTAGAGGGCTCCACACATCCCGATGGCCTCTGGGCATGGCCCCATGGTCAACTCTTTACTGTACTATCAAGATTCTGCAAATCTAAGAGTTGATGACGCTCCATGTATGTATGGGCACGGCCCCGTGGTAGGCGTAGAAGCTTCTGTTTGTTTTGTCTGCAAGTGCCAAAACTGACCACGACCCTTGTCTGGTTGGGCACGGCCCCGTGGTCAGCTTCTGTTTTCTTGTTTTTGCTTTTGGGATGCTGCCGAGGGGTCGGGCGTGTCATGATATTCCTTCTTCTTGTATTTTATGTTGGTTTTAGCTGCTACTTTGCTTCTTTTGTTCTTTTAAGCTCATTTGGTCCTGTAAATTCAAAAGAAACAAAGAAACGTGCTTTTTCCAACATTAGTACCGAAAAAGGGTTTGTATTACGCCTTGTTTGATGTAAATTATATGTTGCATTTTGTACACATCAAATACCCCACACTTGAATATTTGCTTTTCCTCAAGCAAAACTCTTTAAATGTGACTTACACACCCAAATGAAATAGGTAGAGAAGAAATTTTGTGGCTTGTCTTAGAGTGTCGGGAATCCAAGATCACTTATTTTATTTTGTTTTTATTTTATTCACAATCCTATTCATCATGATTTATTTTGAACAATTATCAAGAAAAAATATTTATTTAGGCATAGCAAGCCCCTTTAAAATTCTATTTAGGTATATACAAGTTCATATACCTCACAAGAGATCACTCAACACTCGGCCAAAGATGTATTTTGTGATAACACTCGATTTCGGCATGGAATTTACTCATACCATATGCTTGACAATAAATCAAACCTCCTCCTTTTTAACTATAAACCTTTGTAAATATCAAGAGGACTTTGAAAGGGGTAGGCTTGGGTTAAGGGTATGCGTTTGTGGGTTAAAAGTTAGTAAAATGGCGAAAAACGTAAAAAACATTGGTGTCTTAAATCTCTTTATTTTGTGACGTTTATTCTGAACTAAATACCCTCAAACAAGATTTTTGAAGAACTTGTTTGGTTATTCAACAACTACGCATTTTTTTCATATGTCACAAGTTTGAAGATGACAAAGCTTTTTACTAAAATAAATGGATTTAAATAAAAAGGGTTTTGGTGGGTAATGGTTGATTGTTTTGTGGGTTTGGAAACGAAAAGGTTTAGGCTCAAAAGTGTAGGAACGTCCACGATTAGCACGGGAACCTAAATTTGTTATCTATTGTCCGATTAGGCGGAAACTAATGACAAGTTAACCAAATAACAAGAATTACTCGTTTAAATGTTGTTTTCATTGATCTAAAGTTCAATACATTCGAGATCCGGATCCGACAGAGCTTCACCATCTCTCTGCCAAAATATCTCCAAGTTACAAATGAAATCACAAGGCATCTATTTATAGATGCACAAGTCCGCTAGAGAGAGTACATAAGTTCGCCCGAATTTGACCTTGTCATGTTCGGCCGAAATTGACTTCTCAAGTTCCATCACAAGCGAACTTGGCTCTAAACCCTATTAAGTACGCCTCGTTTCACCTATACTATACAAACTCGATACAAGACTATTATACAAACGTTATACACCAATAGACTCTCTCTTGGATATCTACTTTGTCTTGTTCGGTCTTCAGAAACTCTCATTTATCCCAGACTCATTCTCGTGTAATGACAAAGGCAATAGACATATGCACCAACAGACTCCCCCTTGGATGTTGCCGCAGTCATCTTCTTTCATAGACATCTTTGACAATAATCATCCTTGTTAGTCTTCAAGTGTCATAGCCTTCTTTGAACGCCTTGTAATCATCAGACTTCAAATAAGTTCCTGAGTCTTTATCTTTATCCTTGAATAAGCATTAAACTTTTATGATCTTCAAACGTTCTCTTTTCTTCAATTTAACTTGATAAAACTTTAATCTCCAAGCTCCCTCTTGCTGTGAGCTGTGCTCCCCCTAGCTTTGAGCTTTATCTTCAATCACATTTAATCCTGCTCCACCTAAAACTTTACTTCCTATTTCAAAGTACTTGGGAATTCAAATAAACATTTCAGATTCTAAATTTGAAATTTTGTACCACATGTATTACATACCACCTGTACAAACCTTGTACTTCAAATTTTAATCTTCATTTTTTAGTTATTTAAAGTTCAAATTAATGAACTTTGAAACATTTTACGTTTAAAACCTTCAACTTTCACATTTTTATTATTTGATTTGTGAAAATCCACTTAGTTGATCAAGTCCAAGTTAATGACCTTGATTAACTAATTTTGTTTACCAAATCCAAGTTAATGACCTTGGCTAAACCCGTTGTGAACAACTGATATTATTTTCAATTTTAAAGATTCAAATTAATGAACTTTTTCTTACCAGATTTCGATGATCCGTTCTCCAACATTGGCTCGATGAAAATCTTTTTTTGGATTTAAAAAGTAAGTAAAATATTTATAGAACTTTTATCAAGTAAAGAAAACTATATACAAACATATTTACAGGCATATTTTTGTGAATTTGGGTCTAAGGATCATATCAGTTTTATTAAGACTTATCACTAGTACCGTTGACCTTTTTGGGACTTTAAGATCTAAACTTGTTTACCTAGATTGTCGATATATTTGTCCACTTAAAACTTCATCACGTTTCTCAATTGTTCCAAGATATGTTAAGATAAGAATTATGAAACTGGACTTAACTATAGTTCCCACCTCTTGAATATACTCAAATATCAAGATTCCCTAGATTTCATCTTACAAGTGAATATAGCATAATTGATATCTGTATTTGGGTTGTGCGAGACCTTGAGAGCTCAGGTTAGTACTACCGTACAGACAAAGAGATGAAGGCTCGTCTTTCAGGTGTGTTCCACTTAAGGAATCTTTTAAGCATTGCAAATGATTAGATCTTTCGATCCTTTTCAAATATTGCATGCAGTTTAAGGGTTTATAGCAAAAGCATTATAGAAGTTCTAGGCTATTGCTTCCGCAAAATCAGAAGAACTTGTATAATACCCCAAATATCAACTATCTATAAAGACCTCGTATCTCAGAATCAGGTAACCCTTCAATCAAAATTTCGGAGTACTAAGTCCATATATCCAAGATATGTTAATCCACAAGATTAAGCAGTTGTAAATTTAGTTTATATCCCGGAAACAATCTACTGAACATGTAAAGTCTATCGACACATCCACAGTAAGACTTGTTTATCACTTTTAAACTTTACATTTCTTGAGCGTACTATGATAGTCTAGTGATGTACTATCATTTCCTTTTTGACAACAAAATTCTTTTTGCCTTTTTTGATGTTTTTGAATTTTCAACTTTTTCATATGTTTTTTATTTTTCAACAATTTTTTTAAAATTTTCTTACTCTCCATAAAATCAAAAACATATTTTTGAATTTAGATTTTTTAACAAATTCTATTTGAAAAATAAAACCAACCAATGTGGATCCCGTGACCTCGTCGTCCGATCCTTTTTCCCAATCCTGTATCTGCAATTTTTTAACAAACAATCATTAAACTTATTTACCACTTGTAAAAGCAGTTTGAACATGTAAGAACTTTGAAATCAGTTTTTCTATTCAACGGTGTGGATTTTCATAATTTTAACTTTTCAAAATTTTTCCTTTTAACAACTTCCCCTCAAATTGACAAAGATTTAACATTTCTTGATGAGTTAAATATTATGAAGCTCCTCAATCCCAAATCAACTTTGATAATCTGGATCTTGGAACTCCTGCACATGAAAGGATTTATTTAAAAAGTTCAACCCAAACCTTCTTGGTCTTGGGTTTTAGATATAACTCCTCATACACCTCTTCATAATCACTTTCGTATGCTCTTTGATAAGCATATTCAACATCACAACCTTCAAACTCACAATCAATTTTAATTTTATCTTTCTTGATTGATTTGACATTTTCGGTTTTATCACAAACAACCTTCACTTTTTCAGGTGATTTCTTTTTAGCAATCCAAGCTTGAGAATTAACTCTAGCTTTCTTGATATAAAACCTAGAATCATTGTTAGACTTTGAAGTCTCACCTTTTTGAAAAACTGAATTTTCAAATTTTGATTCATTTTTAGGTTTTATTACAAGATTGGATTCAACATTTCGTTTCATTTCTTTGATGTCAACGTTTCTTTTTACAATTCTGATTTGACCATTATCAGATTGCTTTTGTTTTACCTCTTTTGAAACTTCTTTTCTTCGAGGAAACATAGGCTTAGAGTTCGAACACTTGCGAGCAATGTGACCAACTTTTTGAAGCAAATCCGAGTATCATGAACATGTCCACTAGTGGGTTTTACTCCACTTGCGGACTTAGCCTTGTCCCGAAGTTCTTTTTCTTTCTTGAATTCATCATTTGATTTCTTACCGATCAAGGTTTCTTCTCGAACCGTGCTCGTTCCGTACACAAACTTTATGTTCTTACCTTTGTATTCCTGGAACATTGACTTCTGATTCTTCGGTTCATCTTCAGCTTCTTCCAAACCTAACCTGCTCTCCTGTTCTCAGGAAAATCACCACCTTTTCTACGGTAATTGTTAAAATTCCGTTTCAGTTTAGAATAAATTTTCTTTTCATTTTTCTCGAGATCATCTGATGAAACTTCTACAAGTTTAAACAGTTTATCGATTTGATCTTCTTTCACATTCTGAATCGGAAAGCTATCATTGAAATATAATCTATCAGATTCCTTAACCTTGTACATGACAACGTTAGGATCATCACTTAGATCATTTTCTGATGATGTATCGTCACTTTCGGATTGTGAACCAGAACTGTTTGAACTCGAGTTAGTGCTTTTAAAGCTACCGTCATCAGAATCATTTCCCAAGACAATTTTTACCACATCTTTTACCACCGATTCATTGTCATTGTTTGATTTCGTAAAGTCTACGTCAGTGTTTTCAGGCAATTTATCTTTCTTTTCTGAAAGAAGTAAAAGATTAAATGTCTTTTCAATATCATCATCTTTCTTGCAGCAGTAACTTGGAAGAAATGGTGGAGGAACACTTCCGTAAACTTTACGCTTTGAGTTATCAACATTTTCCTCCGACTTGATCGTAGGAAGAATGTGATCAATGACATATGCGTTTGTGGTGTAACTTTTTAATAATTGTCTGACTCTTTTTGTTTCAATTTTCATTTCGTGAAACTCACGCTTTATCTCAGCAATTGTATTAATGTACATGTTAATTGCCTTTTGTTTTTCAATAACTGTGGCATTTAACATGGTGACATTAGCGTTAAGTTCATTGTTAGCTCTTTCAACATGTTTATATTTGCCTGATATTTTGTCATAAGCTTCTTTTATGATTCTGTAATCATAACAAAAGTTTTCGTTATGTTCAGTCAATTCTCTTATGACTTTGACTATATCTAGACAGGGTTCACAAGGACTTGCGCACTTTGTGCAAGGTTTTTCAACCTCCACAACTTTCACAACTTCCTTTTCAGACATGCTTACCTCAGCTTTTACCTTTTCGACTTATGCTTTCAATTCTTCTTGCTTCTGTGTCTCAAGGTAAGCTATTCCTTCTTCCTCTGTTTGTTGCATGTATCTTTCCAGAACTGCATACTCCAGGACGGCTTCATTCTCAGCTCTCTGCATTAATGCTTCTTGAATAGCATTTTCGATAGCAGCATCCACAAATGATTTCTCAGATTCATTCATAACTTCTGCCATCATAGTAACACCAGTTTTCTTTCCGATGTATTTGTTCCAATCGAAACCATCGTGTTCATGATTGGCAACGAGAGCTTGTTCGGCTTTCTTTGTAGATTTATCTTCAACTTCAACTTGTGTTCTATTCGGATATGATTTGTATTGCAGCGCTTTCTTGTAATATTCGTTACCGGTTCCAAAAGGGTTTTGGTTTCCACTAGCTTCTTGGTTATGGCATTCACGTTTGAAGTGCCCTTTTTGTTGACATCTAAAACAAGTAACTTTCGTTTTGTCGAAACCAAGTTTATTGTTTGAATTACCAATATCCCTTCCAGTGAGTGCTACAAATTCTGAAACACTCCGGATAATCGATGCTAAGGACCATTTGATGTCCATCAGTTCCAACTCTTCCTCATCTACCTGATCGTAATCCTCAGCTGTCATTTCAGGATTTCCGATCTTTCCAGCAACAAAACTTTCATACGATTCCAGAACTGTAGCAAGAAGTGATATGTGCTGTTTTGCAACTCTTTCAGGAAACACATTCTTTAAATCAACTGCTATGTTGCATTGGAAAACATTTGAATTAGAAGTGAATTGGCTTGTCTGATTAGATTGACTTTGAGAAGAAGAATTTGAACCAACATATGAATAACCAGTGTTTGGAGAACACTGATTTTGTGACGTCTGATCTGATATATTCATGTTTGCACTAAATGCGGTTTGGATTTTTGGACTTTGAATCGGAGTATCTGGAACACCACCTTTGTAATAAACCCCGACATCCTGAACAACATTAGTGATTTTAAAGAATAGTCCATCTTGTGAAGATCTCGAATTCTTTCTTTATCAAAGCCTTTTTGCTTTTGATCATTTCATCACTTCCTTTGAATTTTTCGCAAAGAGAATTCCATAATTCTTGAGAAGTATCATATTCCGGTAATAATATCAAGATATCTTCTTTGAC
Source organism: Scalesia atractyloides (assembly GCA_947069175.1). Lineage (NCBI taxonomy): Eukaryota > Viridiplantae > Streptophyta > Magnoliopsida > Asterales > Asteraceae > Scalesia > Scalesia atractyloides. The sequence continues at coordinate 60,050,415 of CAMTDV010000017.1, forward strand.
AGATTGTTGTATCAAGCTGATCATTTTCTTTTCAGCAACATATTTCTCTTTGTCAATTGCTGAAAACTTGTTCAATGGAAGATCTTGATCACATTCATCTTTGGGCCCTGTATAACCATCTTCAATAGCAACACAGCTGTTGAATTGATTCGCTTGAATCCAATTAACAAACTTTTCTTTCCATTCCTCGAACTCGTCCATACTCATCAACTTCGGTGGTTTCTGAGTAGTTCCCATTTCATTATCGAGGTTCATCTGATTAACCTCAATTGAATTTGACGTTGAGGATTTAGCTACTCCAGCTGCAAACGCATTATGGAAATCTTCCATTTTGAAAATCTGAGAATACGATCAAAAACACTTGACAATTGATTAGCAACAAGCAAGTTCGGTCGAACTTGTGTCAAAAAAGATTTTGAAATCAACTTTCAACAACTTCGGTCGAACTTAGATAACAATTTTCAGAATTTTGTCACTTATATTCAAGTTCAGTCGAACTTGGTATTTCTTTTGAGAAACAATCATACTTCTAGCGGACTTGTGTAAGATTTCAAGACAAAAACTTAAGTTCGGTCGAACTTAGGTAATATTACAATGAGTTCGTCAAGTTCGGGCGAACTTGTGAATAAAATTCAATTAGATTCGATCAAGTTCGGCCGAACTTAACCAAAACTAATGAAATATCCTTCAAGTTCAAGCGAACTTCTCACAAAAATCTTGAAAAAGAAACTATCAAGTTCGGTCGAACTTGATGAAAATCAGTGATATTTTAATCAAGTTCGGTCGAACTTGATGTTAAGTCCGTCCATAACTTGTTCCAAAATCATGGTTTTTGCAACTTTTTGATGTCAAAACGTTTGAATTTGATGTCCAAACTCTCAGGGGTTTGTTGTTAGTGTGTTTTACATGACGTATTCAAAATTGAACAGAATTTGTCCGTGAATTCTTCATTTTTGTTCAAAAGTTAAGAAAAATAGAAGAATGGAGATGAAATAGAGAGATTCTTGTCTTTATTTCAACAAATCAGGTATCCAGGCTCTGATACCACTTTTAGGAACGTCCACGATTAGCACGCGAACCTAAATTTGTTGTCTATTGTCCGATTAGGCGGAAAATAATGACAAGTTAACCAAATAACAAGAATTACTCGTTTAAATGTTGTTTTCATTGATCTAAAGTTCAATACATTCGAGATCCGGATCTGACAGAGCGTCACCGTCTCTGTGCCAAAATATCTCCAAGTTACAAATGAAATCACAAGGCATCTATTTATAGATGCACAAGTCCGCTGGAGAGAGTATATAAGTTCCATCACAAGCGAACTTGGCTCTAAACCCTATTAAATACGTCTCGGTTCACCTATACTATTATACAAAGGTTATGCACCAATAGACTCCCTCTTGGATATCTACTTTGTCTTGTTCGGTCTTCAGAAACTCTCGTTTATCCCAGACTCGTTCTCGTGTAATGACGAAGGCAACAGACATATGCACCAACAAAAAGGGTTAACTAGGGGAGTTTTTGGTGGTGAGTACAAAGAGAAAAATAACGGTTTTGAATAAAATTTGGTTAGTCCTAATGCATCCATTATTTACTTACTTGGGTTTAAGTTGGTGAGGACCAGGAATGTATCGTCTTGGCAAGTTCTAGAGTTGTAAGAACCAAGCGGCTATTCACACAAGAAACGAAAAATGAGCATTTAGTTAAAAATGTATATATGTATGCTCATTAAAGGCTCAAAACTCACTTGTCATGGGAAATGGGTTTATAGTGTGAACATGTATATATAATCAAATTTTAAAAGAGTTTGTTATGCCCTTTTTATAATTTTTTCTATATTTAGTTCTTTTTATCACGACGCTATCGATTGTAAATTTGTAAAAACATAATTTATAGAATTTGGGGTGATTAGCGGTTCCAAGGCGAGTTTTTTGGTTGATTGGAATGTGTAAAAGCGGGTTTAAAACAAGTTTTTAGGTTACTGGGCACCTGGCCACGAGCCCGTGTTGTTTGGACACGACCCCATGGTCAGATTGCCAATAACAACTTACAGAAAGTTGGCCACGTAGTGTGCCTGGTGGCCATGACCCGTGGTTAGTAAGTTGCAGACAAAACATCAGTTCAGGTAGTTGACCACGGGGGGTGCAGTTAATGACCATGACCCTGTGGTGGCAGTCTGCAATTGTTGAATTTCAGGTTTTGGCTTATGGTTCCTGGGCTTCGAGGGCACTAATGTTAAGTGCATTCAAGCCTCTTTTGTACCTGTTTGCTATCATTCACACCACATAAAACATAACATAATACCTACATCCTAAATTACAATCGTTCACGTTCACCATCATCATAACCATAGAAAGAAAAGAAAATGCAGAAAATAAAATTGTCTAGAAAGTAAATTGTTTAACCATGGCACACAGGCCGGAAAATTGTTCAAACGGTAAGAGGGGTTAACCAGAGAGTTGCATCTGTCACCTTCCACACCACCACCTTTGCCTCCGATCAATCCATATCCTCATCCTCGTCCTCATCTTTGTCCTTGTCATCATTGCGATACGCTATATGTCCCCGGATGTACGTGATATCTTCTTGGATGGTGGTGATGTTTCGCTGCACCGCTCCGATCCGGATGTTGGTATTGTTAGCTACATTGTAAGTGTTCAGGGTGCAAAGTAGGTTTATAGGCAGAGCTTGGGTGGTAGCTTTGATGTTGCAGAGGAGGGCGGTTTGGATCATCTTAGAAGGCTAGGACTTCTTCCGGGCCCCATATGTCTCATTGGGCATTACGGAAGCGGAGGGTTCCATCATCCACGTCTTGGATGATGCCCATCGATTGGAATTGCGCCTGGTCTACCTTTCTTGATTTCACACCCCTGTGAAATGCCTTTGGGATGCAGTTGACATAGTTCTTGAATAGGCGGTAGATCCACCCACCGAAGAAGATCGATGTGGGGCAAGAGGACATTTGGTTCAAGTGCATGTTCTTTAGGAGGAGGTAGGTGACATCAAGGGGTAGGCGGTTCCGGATGCAATAAAGGCAACTGAGCTCCCAGAACCACCCCCGAACTATCGCGCCGCTGACATAGAGAGTTGCTTAGAACCCAATGGATGTAGCGGTATAGGGGGGTCCCGCAACTGTGAGCTCTTGGTTATGCTTGGGTCATATGCCCCGTCTCTAAGTTGGGCCCATGCTGTTTAGCGCATGTTGAGTGGGAGTTCACGAAGACCACTCGTGGATTCCTCTTCAACAGATTCCTCTTCAGTATACAAACCCACGTTAACGCCAAACTGGGCGATGTAGATGGAGAATAGTGTTCCCCCACACCTAAACTCGACCCCTGAGTCAAATGGTTCCGCTTTGTTTTTGAACTTGAAAGTGCTATAGAACTCCATGTTATACTCATAAACGGAATGGAGCTGGGTGTCAAGAGCGGCGCATAGTGGTCCTGTAACCAACATCTCGTAACGTCCCATTTGTTCAATGGCTTCAAGGGTATCATAGCATGTTTGCCTTGGTGCTTCCTCGTGTCTTGTTTGGAGGATCTCGTAACGTGTTTGGTATTCTAGTTCAGATGACTTGAACCTTAGAAACTTGTTAGCCATTTCTACACAGAAGATCCATAGACATAATTAGTGTGTTACGATAAAATTTCGGAAAAAAACTGAATACAGTAGGCTGGACACGGCCCCGTGGTGGCTGACCATGCACCGTGTTCAGACTGTAAACTTGGCCACGCCCCGTGGTCAGGCTACTGTTATCTCAAATCTTCAATTTTTGAGCCGGTATCGAAAAGTTGATTTCTACTTGAAATCGAACGATTCTTTGAACAATATTGGTTGATTTACTTCCTAAAACATATGTGTAAACTACTAGAAGATCTAAACAAAAAAATTTGAGTTCGGTCCGGGTCTAGTTCAAGAACCCTAGATTTTCCCGAAATATTTGGTGTTAATCTACTTGCAAATCGTTAAACTATCTAAAGAAGGGGTTAGAATCATAACTTCGAGATGTTTGACCAAAAGAATCGTGAATACCCGAAGAAAAGTGCAGAAGAACCAGAGGTTTTTCGGGGAAACGGGTCATGGTGAAATGAAGAAATCGTGAAGAAAAGGGGTTTATACCCATCTGCAGGCCAACCACGCCCCGTGGCCAGTGGCCACGGCCCCGTGGGTGGTTAATTTTTTTTGTTGAAGTGCATGTGTGTGTGACCTTTTATCCCGAAAGGTTCCTTTAGTTTATCTACCTGCCTTGAAGCTTTCCCGATTGTTTGTTGTTCTGTTAATACCTACAAAGTATAATGATGATTTACATATATAAAGAAGACTTTTGTGTAATCATACCTCTGCCGCTTGTAACGAGATCTCATCCTCATCATCCTCAATGAATCCTTGGTAGAGCTTAAGCCTTTGTCTGTTGACCTTGAATGGTATGCCATTTTGAGATTTAATCTTGATTGCACCGTGTGGGAAGATATGGGTGATGGAGAAAGCTCCCGTCCACCTAGACTTTAGTTTTCCGGGAAATAATCGAAGTCGTAAATTAAACAATAGCACTTGATCTCCCTCCCGAAATTCATAAGGCTTAATACGTTTGTTGTGGAAGTTTTTCATACGTTCCTTATAAATTTTGGAGTTAGAATAGGTTGATTCCTCAATTCATGTAATTCGTTTAATTGATAAAATCGTATTTTACCGGCGGTTTCATGGTCTAGGTTTATGTTTTTTAATACCTTGTAGGCTTTATGTGCTATTTCTACTAACAAGTGACAACTTTTTCCATAGACGTGCTTGTATGGAGTGGTACCTATTGTTGTTTTATAGGCGGTTCGAAAAGCCCATAAAGCATCGTCTAATTTATCGGTACATTCTTTTTTATTTAATCCTACGGTTTTTTCAAGTATTTGTTTTAAACCTCGATTGGTCACTTCGGCTTGACCGTTGGTTTGGGGATGATATGCTGTTGAGATTCGGTGATAGACCCCATATCTTGTCAAAAAAATTTCAAGTTGATGGTTACAAAAATGGGTACCTCTATCACTTATTAATGCTTTTGGAGTACCGAAATGAGAGAATAGTCTTTTCAAGAATCTTACCACTACCCTTCCATCATTGGTTGGAGGAGCTTCGGCTTCGGCCCATTTTGACATGTAATCCACGGCCAAAAGTATATATTTTTTCCTTTTGACGGTGGGAAAGGTCCCATAAAATCTAGTCCCACACATAAAAAAATTCACAAACAAGAATGCCGTTTTGTGGCATTTCGTTTTTGGAAGAAATATTACCTGATCGCTGGCATGCATCACATGTCTTGACAAGACTTTGTGAGTCTTTGTATATTGTTGTCCAATAGAATCCTGAATCAAATACCTTTCGAGTGGTGCTAGTTGCTCCATGATGTCCTCCGTCCGGTCCTTCATGAGAATGGCGAAGAATTTTTCTTGCTTCGTTACCCCGACGCATCGTCGGACAAGTTGGTCGGCACAAATTTTGAAAAGATATGAATCTTCCTAAAAATAATGCTTTACATCTGCAAATAATTTTTTTCTTTGATGATGTGACCATCCTTTCACCACTATCCCACTAGCTAAGTAGTTGGTGTAGTCGGCGTGCCATGGTTCTTCTCGATATTCCACCATTTCTAAGGATTCCATTGGGAATTTTTCGTTGATGAGTTCGTTCCTAGTTGACTCCAAAGCTGGATCTTACAAGCGAGATAGATGATCGACATCGGTGTTTTCAGCTCCTCTTTTGTCTTTTATTTCTATGTCGAATTCTTGGAGGAGTACAATCCACCCGATTGAACGTAGCTTGGCATCCTGTTTTTTAAAGAGATAACGAATGGCTGCATGGTCTGTATAAACAATTGATTTAGAAAGAACAAGATAAGAACGAAATTTATCAAAAGCAAATACTACGGCAAGTAATTCTTTTCAGTTGTGGTGTAATTTTCTTGTGCATTATTAAGAGTTTTACTTGCATAGTATATTGGGTGAAAATGCTTATCTTTTCTTTGTCCCAAGACAGCTCCAACTGCAAAGTCACTTGCATCACACATGATTTCGAAAGGTAATTTCCAATCAGATGCTATCATGATTGGTGCATTGGCTAGCATTTCTTTTAGTGTTAAGAATGTTTGGTTGCAATCCTTGTCAAAGATAAATGGTGCATCTTTTTCAAGTAATTTTGTTAAAGGTCTTGAAAGTTTAGAAAAGTCTTTGATAAATCTCCTATAAAATCCGGCATGCCCTAGGAAACTTCTGATGGCTGTAACGGAGGATGGAGGTGGTAATCGAGAAATGGTGTCTATTTTGGCCCAATCAACCTCCATTCCTTCGCTTGAGATCCTGTGACCGAGTACTATTCCCTCCATTACCATGAAATGGCATTTTTCTCAATATAGGGCGAGTTTAGTTTCCTCACATTGGGATAGCATTCGTTCAAGGTTATCGAGGCATTGGTCGTATGAATCTCCAAAGATAGAAAAATCATCCATGAATACTTCCATAGTTTATTCTATCATATCATGGAAGATGGCCACCATGCAACGTTGGAAAGTTGCGGGGGCATTACATAGACCAAAAGGCATGCGTCGATAAGCAAAAGTTCCATAGGGACACGTAAAAGTTGTTTTTTCTTGGTCCTCCGGGGCTATCGGTATTTGAAAGTAACCTGAAAAACCATCTAACAAATAGTAAAATTTATGACCGGATAATCTTTCTAACATTTGATCAATGAAAAGTAAAAGAAAGTGATAATTCCTTGTTGCTTCATTTAATCGTTGATAGTTTATACAAACTCTCCATCCGGGGATGGTTCTTGTTGGGATTAATTCATTTTTTTCATCAGTGACCACCGTCATACCTCCTTTTTAGGAACTTCTTGAACGGGACTTACCTAAGGGCTATAGGAAATTGGGTAGATGAGTCCGGCATCAAGTAGTTTGACGACTTCGTTTTTAACCACTTCTTGAACATTTGGATTTACTCTATGTTGTGGTTGGATTACCGATTTACAGTCATCTTCCATTAAAATTTTGTGTGTGCACATTGATGGGCTTATGCCTTTTATATCAACAAGTTTCCATGCAATCGTTTATGTTTATTCAAAAGTCTAATTAATTTATCTTTTTCTACACCATCTAATTTTGAAGAAATAATTGCGGGTAACTTACAATGCTCATCTAAGAATGCATATTCCAAACCTTTTGGGAGCTCCTTGAGCTCGAGTGGTGGGTCTTTAAGAGACTCCTTATTCGTTTGCTCTTTATTTTGGTCGAGAACCAAAAAGGTTTGTTCAATGGCGTCTTCTTCTTTGGCAAGTTGGTCGATTTCTTCTTCCGTATAGGGCGGTTCATCTTCATCTTCAATTAAGAGGTAGTCGTTGCCGATTGGATATTTCATGGATTGGTTAAGATTGACGTACCTTTTGTAGGCCCCTAATTGAATGGGTAGGTTGTTTTGCTTCCGATTAATCAATGCTTGATGGGTTTTCACAAAAGGTTGTCCCAACACAAGTGTAGCATCATCGAGAATGATGATGTCGGTTGGGACTACCGTTTGGTTCGTTTGCACTAACACGTCCTTAACTACTCCCGTGGTTTTCTTATTTTGAGGTTAGAGAAAAAAATGGGGATTTGAAGTGCAGAAATCACTAATATTCAATTTTTCGAAAATATAGTTTAGCATTATATTAACACAAAGATCTTTATCAATTGTGATGTTACTAATAAAAGTGTGTTGAAAAAAACATGGGACAGGGGTTACGTTGATTTCAAATTGCTCATATTCTATTAGCGTAGTTTGATTGTCTGTTAATTTAACGCTAACTATTTCGTCGATTTTAGTGTTAGTGCTTAACTCTTTTAAAATATTAGCATGCGTAGGTACCAAACAATGATTTTCGAAAGAAGGTGGCAAAATGTTAATCTCTTGAAAATTTGAATCTTTTTTGAAACTTTCATTTTCGGACATATCTTCTTTGTCGTTTGGGTCATGCGTTGGTTTTTCACTTAGTTGTTCTTCCATTTTTACTTCTTCAATTATTACTTCCTTAGTACAAACAACCTCTTCTCTTTCACGAGAATTTCTTATTAAGCGTTCAAGATTTTTGAGGCTTTGTATGAGGCTTTCGGCTTCGGGAACGATAGTGGGTGGTCTTTCGTGTAGTTTGGAGGGATAAGTGTCCCAATCAAAACTTGATTTTTGAAGTTCAAACCTTGGTTCCTCATAGCAAGTGTATGAGGTGGATGGTAGAAAAAGGTAGTAATTTTGTATCGAGTGAGATTCACCGCAAATGGTACAATATGCCTCCTCGTAATCATCCTCTATGTAATAGTGAATGTGATCTCCTGACTAATAGTCCATAGAGAAATATTTAGCAGATTACGGAGTCTCGGGACCAGAAAAACAAAATTTAAAAGCTGAAACAGAGTCTCACCACGGCCCCGTACTGAGCAGGCACGCCCCCGTGGTCAGGTCCTGTATCTGGGCATTTGAAACTTATTACTAGGTGCTTGCAGTACGGGGGCATGTCCAATGGGCACGGCCCCGTGTTCAGCTTGCTGTTATGCTAAAAATTCCTAAAAATTTAAAAACGAGCTCGCAATTTTAGAAAAAAGTTTAGAAAAATGATTAGGCCGTCAATTTTAATCTTTCTTAAAATCCTTGTGTCCCCAGCAACGGCGCCAAAAACTTGGTGCGTGTCGAGCGTGATATGATTTTGTTAATATTTTGAGTCCATTTTACGCATTAGTCAAGTTTTAAATTTATAAAACACAATATTATACTAACACTAAACAAACACTAGGGCAAGTGCACCATCGCGGGCGTAGAATATTGTTGGTAAGATACCGAGGTCGTCTAAGGACACAAGAGCTTTTAATACCGGTTTAGCGTCAACGTCTAATCGATACAAGTTTTTCGATAAAAGTTTTGAAAGATGAAAATAAACATAAAAATGAAAAGATAAATAAAAATGAAATACAAATAGACAAGATAGAATCACTTGATCTAAATCCTCTTTTATGTAACCTATGATGAGTTTCGCACATTCGGACTTTTTAAGAGATTCTCTTAGTATAGTAGTAGGCTCGGATGTTACCCTCGGCCAAGTGGTTTGAGTCAGCAGGGATACAATCCAAAGAGGCCGGAATATTGAAAGACAATTGAGTAAGTTATTAATGCGAAAACTAGTAGGCCCCTCTTTTGAAGGTGATGTTATCCTCGGCCAAGTGGTTTGAGTCAGCAGGGATACCATCCCAAGTGGACGGTTTAATGTTTTAATAGTAGTATATATATAAGGGGTTCAAGCTATTCGCACCCTTGCCATCCAATACCATAGGGCATCGAAGGAGGTCCTAGTAAGCTTGAACCAAGTACTTGCAGGATCAATACAATGAAAGAGACAAGAACTTTACCAAACAACCCTTCTAACCCCCTTCCAAGTAGTTAACGCGCTTTATATAGACCGTAAAGACACAAATGACCAAAACAATGACATCATGAAGAAATAGTTAAGAAAATTCACTTTCAACATAAGAAACTAGTTATTAAAGTCATTAATACAAACCTAATTAAAAAGTGCCGAAACATAAAAAATTAAAAGTAATACATAAAAGATTTGTCTTCACCTAGTGATGTAAGAGATTAGCCAAGCATGGCCTTTGTTTGACCAGAACTCTTACGATCAATCTTGGATCCCGAGACTACTACACACTTTAAAGATGGAAAATTGATGATGGTGGTGGGTGTTGGTGCTGTAGTGCTGGTGGAGTGGTGGCAAAGTGAGAGAGAAGTTGTTTGCCAAGGGATGCCTTTAAAGTGAACCAAGCACCCCTATCTATAGTCAAACCAGTGCCCTAGCCATGGCCCCGTATCCACTGGGCATAGCTCGTGGCCGCTCCTTTCTCTTCCATCATTTATTGTAGCTTGTCAGAAGAGGGCCCCACACGACCCCGTGGCCTCTGGGCACGGTCTCGTGTTCAACTCTTTACTGTACTATCAAGATTCTACAAATCTAAGAGTTGACCACGCCCCATTTCTATGTGGGCACGACCCCGTGCTGGGCGTAGAAGCTTCTATTTGTTTTGTCTGCAAGTGCCAGGACTAACCATGACCCTTGTCTAGCTGGGCACGGCCCCGTGGTCAGCGTCTGTTTTTTTTTCCTTTTGGGATGCTGCCGTGGGGTCGGGCGTGTCACGATATTCCTTCTTCTTGTATTTTATGTTGGTTTTAGCCGCTACTTTGCTTCTTTTGTTCTTTTAAGCTCATTTGGTCCTGTAAATTAAAAGGAATAAAGAAACGTGCTTTTTCCAACATTAGTACCGAAAAAGGGTTTTTTTACGCCTTGTTTGATGTAATTTCAATGTTGCATTTTGCACACATCACTTAACTAATTTGCCTGCAGTGTTCATGGATCTCATGAAAACTGGGTATGCAAACCCTATTTGGATAAATTCGTGATAGTATTCATTGATGACATACTTATTTATTCGTGAACCAAAGAAGATCATGAGCAACATCTGAAGACGATTTTGGAACTGCTGTAGAACAAGAAGCTATATGCCAAGTTCTCTAAGTGTGAATTCTGGATTCGAGAAGTTCATTTTCTCGGACATGTCATAAATGAGAAAGGTATACATGTGGAACCTTTGGAGATTGAGGCGATAAAGAATTGGGAAGCACCGAGGACTCCCTTAGAGGTGCGACAATTCTTAGGACTTGCTGGGTATTATCGGAGATTCATAAAGAATTTCTCCAGATTGGCGCAACCGTTTTTGCTATGGACAGAGAGGCAGGAGAAAGCTTTTTGGTTGTTGAAGGATAGGTTGTGTGGTGCAACTATTCTTTCCATGCCTGGAGGAAATGACGATTTTGTTGTATACTGCGATGCATCACGTTTGGGCCTTGGATGCGTGCTTATGCAAAAGGACAAAATGATAGCCTATGCGTCCAGACAACTTAAAGTGCATGAGAAGAACTACACAACTCATGATTAGGAGTTAGGAGCTGTTGTGTTTGCCTTGAAGATTTGGAGACATTATCTGTATGGCCCAAAGTGTACGAGTTACACTGACCATAAGAGCTTCTAGTACATCTTCGACCAGAAGGAACTCAACATGAGAAAATGACGTTGGGTAAAGTTACTCAATGATTACGAGTGTGATATTCGTTATCACCTAGGTAAAGCAAACGTTTTTGCGATGTGCCTAGTAGGAAGGAGCGGGAAAGCCTCTCCGTGTTCGTGCTTAGGGTTTAACCATACAGACGAGTCTGACCGTTCAGATTCGCAATGAACAATGAGAAGCTTTAAGATATGAGAATATGAGGAGAGAAGGTTTAAGAGGTTTGGAGTGTGAACTGATACCAAAAGTAGACGAAGTGATGTGCTTCATGAACGGATTTGGGTTCTGCTTAGGGTAGCCTACCTGAACTGGTTATGAACGAAGCTCATAAATCCAGATATTCTATTCACCCAAGTCCTGCCAAAATGTATCAGGACATCAAGGAGTTGTATTGGTGGCCGAATATGAAGAGAGATATTGCGGTGTATGTTAGTAAATGTCTGACGTGCTCGAAGGTTAAGGCTGAACATCAAAAGTCGTCTGGGCTTCTGCAGCAACCAAAGATTCCTAAATGGAAATGGGAGCATCTTAATATGGATTTTGTCACCAAATTACCCCGTACATCATGTGGACATGACACCATTTGGGTAATTGTGGATCGATTGATGAAGTCAGCTCATTTCTTACCAATTAAGGAAACAGACAACAGGGAGAAGATATCGCAGTTGTACCTCAACGAGATTGTAACCCTACATGGAGTACCAGTGTCAATCATCTCCGATAGAGATGGACAATTTGACTCCAGATTTTGGCGATCTCTTCAAGTGTCGTTGGGTTCTCGATTGGACATGAGTACTGTGTATCTACCTCAAACTGGTGGTCAGAGTGAGAGAACCATTCAAACGTTAGAGGATATGTTGTGAGCATGTGCGATAGACTTTGGTGGAAGTTGGGATACTCATCTTCTATTAGTTGAGTTTTCCTACAACAATAGCTATCACACGAGTATCAAAGCCGCTCCGTTTGAAGCTTTGTATGGAAGGAAGTGTCGATCACCCCTTTGTTAGGTTGAAGTTAGCGAAAGGCAACTAACCAGACCCGAGCTTATCCAAGAAACCACTGATAAGGTTGCCCAGATTAAAGGAAGGTTGAAAGCTACCGCGATCGACAAAAGAGCTATAAAGACAATCGAAGGAAACCGGTTTTAGGTAGGTGATCGTGTTCTGTTGAAGGTGTCACCTTGGAAAGGTGTTGTTAGGTTTGGGAAAGCAGGAAAGCTAAGCCCACGTTATATAGGTCCTTTCGAGATCCTATCTCGAATTGGATCCATCGCTTATAGGCTTAAGCTACCACAAGAATTAAGTAGAGTACATGATGTGTTCATGTGTCAAACCTGAAAAATGTTGGGGTTTTGTCATGTTTATCAAAGCCATTTTATCCATATAAAATGAAAAACGCAGCGGAATAATTATTTAAAACATGTTACTATTAAGATATAAAACCCATTTTATATGTAAACCCAAAACCCGGATCCATATATGAATATGCATGCTATCAAAAACACAACCATATGGTGTTTTAAGTAACGACCTTTCAAGGAGCTAGGAGATGGAAGAAGATGATGATTCTTGAATGACAATCTTCAAAGAAGAAGACCTCAAGCTTGCATACCCCAAGCCTTCCAACAAACACCTTATGTTGCTAGGATTTTCACTTATGAACACCTCTCGATCAACCAACCTTTGGCCGAAATTCTAGAGAGAATTTGAGAGTGTTCTTGCACTTGAAATCTTAATGTGTGTGTAAGAATTACAACTTCTTGAATAATGAATCAAATCCACTATATATAATCTCTTGCAAGATCTTTCTTGGATATTGTGAGATTTGTAAATATATCACAAAGTCTTCCAAGATATCCATATATCTCTTGTAAGATCTTTTTGGGATTTTGTGAGATTTGTAAAGATCTCATCAAATCTTCCAAGATATCCATATATCTCTTGTAAGATCTTTTCTTGGATTTAGTGAGATCTTATAAGATTTGCAAGATATTTTCTTTTAAATTATGTCTTGTATTATTTTATAACTTTTATAAAATTAACATCATATGTTTAAAAGACTTTATTCAATATCTCATAACCTTTTATAATGTTATTTAACCCATTAAATAACAAAATAAAATATACTCTCAAAATAAATTATCCATATAATTTAATAGTTTCTCAAGTGCAACTATTTAGAAAAACAATTTCTAAATATTCTAAGTTTTAATATTTATTTGTTTGATCATATCATAAATAAATATTATAAGTGTTTGTCTAGCTTGTTATTGGGTATGACCCGACTTGGATCATAACGTACTAGCCACATCAATTTAATATGTGTCTTGGGCATACCGATTCCAAAAATCTCCCACTTGCACAAGATACATAGAAGATTGATGCAAGTAGTAAATACCGCCTAACAACGGTTTAGTACCCCTAATACGTATGACGAAGTGCCTTTCAATAACATCATCCCCTTCAAGTCCCTTACTTGAACATGATTTAGGTGAATCTATCATTTATCCTTTTGTTACAGATGTTATGTCAAATCCAGAGACATAGAATGATCATTCTCTGTTAATTTAACTTTAGCAGGCCTTAGACATCTTATTCTCAATGAATAAGAGGAACAAATCCCTTCTTGACTACATACGTCTCTCACAATCACCTTGTACCACACCTGAGCTTAGCCTTATGTACTGTCATATTTCAGAACAACGAAGAACTAAGTCAAAGTATATTATTTGGTGAATATCAAGACCCAATATGTATCTCAGGTCAGAGGATACTATTATATTCGCCTTTACTCAAATTACTTATGATCAATCACAAAGATTCCATGTAGTAATATTTGAGAGCGGGTCAGTCCAATATTTGTATCCCACAAATATCTATGAACTTTGGCAGCAACACTTTGCTCTATATTCATACCTAATGAATATCCACCAATCCGAGTTCATAATAGTCTTACCTTCATATTTGTTCCCACAAATATGATTGACTACGGACATTTAGAATAATTAACTTATTCATGGATTTAAACATGCTAAAATGGAACATAACCCAAAATTGCCATATTATTAAAATGAGTTAAAATAACAATTATTCTGATATCCAAATACTAAATAGATCAAATCCAATCACTAGAATATCGAAGTCCTTAGGCACAAGTATGACCCTCATGCTTTGGCCGTTCAAGGAGCTTCGTGAGAGGATCCGCAATGTTTTGATCGGTGTGAACTTTGCGAATACATATCTTTCCCTTTTCAACTTCATCCCTTATGTAGTTGAATCTCCGCTCAATGTGCCTAGTCTTTTGATGTGCACGAGGTTCCTTAATTTGTGCAATCGCACCCTCATTATCGCAAAAGATTTCTAGGGGATCCTGAATGGTAGGGACTACCCCTAGGTCGGTAATGAATTTCTTAAACCATGCAGCTTCTTGTGCTGCCAATGAAGCGGCGATGTATTCTGATTCTGTAGTGGACAATGCTACCACATCTTGCTTTGAGCTCTTCCAAGAGACTGCAGCTCCATTCAAAATGAAGACATGCTAAGATTGTGATCGAGAACCATCTCGGTCAGTTTCGAAACTCGCATCCGTGTAACCCTTTACAACGAGTTCCTCTTCACCAGACCCATATATTAGAAACATATCCTTAGTCCTTCTAAGGTATTTCAATATGCTTTTAACAGCCATCCAATGACTGTTACCTGGATTTTGCTGGTATCTACTTGTCATGCTTAAGGCGCATGACACGTCCGGTCTAGTGCATATCATTGCATACATGATGGATCCTATAGCAGACGTATATGGGACTCCTCTCATTCTTTCTTGCTCATCCTTTGAGCTTGGACATTGAGACACATTCAATATCGTTCCCTTTTGAATAGGTACCAAACCTTTCTTAGAGTTCTCCATCTTGAACCTTTTCAAGACTTTGTCAATGTATGCACTTTGGTTCAAACCTATCAAGTGCCTTGATCTATCCCTATAGACCTTTATTCCCAAAATATAGGCGACTTCACCAAGATCCTTAATGGAAAAACAACTTCCAAGCCAGGTTTTTACACCTTCCATCGTTGGAATATCATTTCCAAATAGTAGAATGTCATCAACATACAGTACTAGGAAAGTGATGATGCTCCCACAAGCCTTCTTATACACACAAGCTTCATCGGCGTTCTTGGTGAATCCAAAATTCCTAATTTCTTCATCAAAACGGTGATTCCAACTTCTAGATGCTTGTTTCAATCCATAGATTGATCTCTTTAACTTGCATACTTTGTTAGGATGTTTTGGATCGACAAAACATTCAGGCAGAACCATATAGACATCTTCATCAAGATATCTATTAAGGAAAGCGGTTTTGACATCCATTTGCCAAATCTCATAGTCATAATATGCAGCTATGGCAAATAATATCCTAATTGACTTTAGCATCACGACGGGCGAGAAGGTTTCATCATAATCAACCCCTTGAGTTTGAGTGAAACCTTTTGCTACAAGTCTCGCTTTATAAGTATCCAAGTAACCATGCATATCGGTTTTCTTCTTGAAAACCCACTTACTTCCAACTACTTTGGAGTTAAGAGGTGGTACAACCAATTCCCATACTTGGTTGTCATACATGGATTGCATATCTACGTTCATGGCTTCAAACCACTTGTCACAATCGGATTGTGACATTGCATCAGGTATGTGGTTGGTTCATCAGAAATATACCACGTAGCATCTATCCATAAAAAATCCATATCTTTCAGGTGGACTACTAATTCTACCAGATCTGTGAACGTTTTATGTGTGTTGATCAACCACTTGATCCTCTTTAGCAACCTCTTGTTGAGTGCTAGTATCAACCAAACGTGTATCGGTTTGTGGTTCTTGATCCTCATCAAGTTCCACTGTTCTACTAGTTCCTTCCATAAGGAACTTAGCTTCCAAGAACTCAGCCTTTCGAGCAACAAATACCTTTTGCTCTGTTGGATCACAGAAATAATATCCTATATCATCTTTAGGATATCCTACAAAGATACACTTAGTGGATCGGACTTCCAATTTGTTTGGGGTGTATTGCTTCACATAAGCTTCACAACCCCATACCTTCAAATATGATAATGATGGAGCCCTTCCATGCCATAATTCAAAAGGTGTCTTATCCACTTTCTTGGTTGGGGCCATATTGAGTATACGAGCCGCGGAGAGCAAAGCGTAACCCCAAAATGATAGAGGTAATGTGCTTCTAGCCATCATAGATCGAACCATATCCAATAGAGTTCGATTCCTCCTTTCAGACACACCATTATGTTGTGGTGTTCCAGGTGGCATAAGTTGTGAGATAATCCCACAACTCCTAAGATGATCTTGAAAAGCATCACTAAGGTATTCACCTCCTCTATCGGTGAGAAGGACTTTGATTGTTTTCTTGAGTTGATTTTCTACTTCATTTTAGAAGATTTTGAACGTTTCAAAAACTTCATCTTTGTATCTTATCAAGTACACATAACCATAACGACTATAGTCGTCGGTAAAACTAATGAAGTATCTTTCACCATTCCTAGTCATTGGCTTAAAAGGACCACATACATCCGAATGTATGATTGCCCTTTCAAAGGTGCCACTGAAGGGTGCCTTAGTCATTTTGCCTTGTAAACAAGATCCACATACATCAAATGAATCATCTCCATTTGTTTCCAAAAGACCATTCTTTCGAAGTGTTTGCATGCGATTTCTACTTATATGACCAAGGCGACAATGCCAAAGATAGGTCTCACTCAAATCCATTTTGAGTTTCTTGGTGATTGCATGGTACATTGAACTATCAAACGATGTATTATCATGAACCAATTCATAAATACCATTTGCAGGCTTAACTTTAAAGTAAAACATGTCATGCATCAAAACATAAATGTCATCGTTCACAAACTTTAAACGAAAACCGTATTGTAACAAAAGGGAAACTGAAATAATGTTCCTAGTCAAACTAGGAGCATATAAAACATTTTTTAAAATCACTTCCAAACCACTTGG
Source organism: Scalesia atractyloides (assembly GCA_947069175.1). Lineage (NCBI taxonomy): Eukaryota > Viridiplantae > Streptophyta > Magnoliopsida > Asterales > Asteraceae > Scalesia > Scalesia atractyloides. Next base: position 60,067,549 of record CAMTDV010000017.1, read on the forward strand.
AAGCTTCAACACATAGTCTCCTTGGGCTTCGACTTCAACTTTTGCTCCGTTGCCCATGAAGAGACTAGCGTCTCCCTTCTTATAGTGCTTCTTTCTTTTGAACCCCTGCAACAAATTGCAAATATGAGTTCCACATCCGGTATCCGATACCCATGTGTTGGAAGAAATAACATTAAGGTCAATATGTATCATAAAGATTGTACCTGAGGTTTGCCCCGCATCCCTCTTGGTTTTCAACTCCTTGAGATAGGTTGGACAATTTCGTTTCCAATGCCCTATCTCTCCACACTCAAAGCATGGGTCAGTCGAAGCAACATTTTGCTTCTTTTTCTTCGGTTTCGTGGGTTCCGCTTTAACCTTTCCTTTTCCCTTCCCTTTGACGCGGCCCTTCTTTTTGGCAAAACTTGCCTTGGAGTCGGGGTGGGGCCTCTTCTTGTTGCCTCCCTCATTGATCATTAGAACGAGTAAAGCCTTTTTACCCATGCCTGCCTCGGCAGTTTTGAGCATTGCATGAAGCTCACCAATGCTCTTGTCCCATCCGTTCATGTTATAATTCATGACGAAAGTCTCAAACTTCTTTGTTAAAGAGTTGAGGATCAAATCCGTAGCGAACTCTTAAGAGACGGGACAATTGAGCCTTTTAAGGCAATCAATGTGGCTTTTCATCTTAAGGACATAAGATGAGACTAATTGAGTTTCCTCCATTCGACATGCATGAAGCGCTCGAACTGTTTCGCAGCGTTCTACCCTTGCTTGTTGAAGGAACATTTCCTTCAATTGGGTAATCATGTCGTATGCCCCGTGATGTTCAAAACCTTTTGAATTTCAGGAATCATAGTTCCCAACATGAGGCAAGAGGCTTGCATAGAGTCCTCGGTATACTTAACCTAATCGTTATAGACTTCCACATCTTCCACGTTAGGTTCATCGGGAATAGGATCGTCCAACACATAGGATATCTTTTCTTGCTTGAGAACGATTCTCAAGTTTTGATACCAATCCATGAAGTTGTTATGGTTGAGACGATCCTTTTCAAGGATTGTTCTTAATGATAGGTTACGGACGGTTTGGGTAATTGTGTTTGCATTGTTAGCGGCCATCTACAAAATTTTAACAATGTTCAATTTTAGTATTTTCGATACTATTAAATTTTAATCATTAATACCCTTTTATGTCTCATAGACAATTAATAATTAAAATCCAGAATCCAACGTTACATTTAAATATGGTTAGGTGACCTTTATCCCATTATTTAAATTAACAAGGTAGTCAACGTTTGACGATTGCAACACTTTGCAATTTCTAGCCATATGGGATCGGTTAAACATCTTTATGTTTAGTTGGCATGTTTAATCCCATCAACACCTTTGTATGCCATGCTTCGGTGACCCTAAGCACATGGTTTCCAAATCAAGTCGTTCTACTTATACACACATGTAAGTTTACCCATACAAGTGGTTAGGTGACCTTTATCCCACAAATATGGTAAGCCTACCTCAAACACACAAGTTTCCTCAAATGTGGTTAGGTGACCTTTATCCCACAAAGAGTTCCCAAGTGATCCGAGTGTTGTATAAAAGGATGGTGTTTGACTTGTTTCATAAAAGGGATTTTAGTTTTCAAAAAATTCTGGTTTTAGAAAACTTTATGTACCATACATTTGCATGCATTCAAATTCATGGTACTTTAGTGAAAACCAATTTTCAAGGTTCTTTTAATAAAACCAATTTTATTATAAATCATTAACCTTTAATAAATCCTTTTATTAACCACTTTAATGATTTTTAAAGAACCAATTTTAAGCTTGTTGTTGTTTATTAGTTTGTTAAGCATCCATATCCACATATCATCCAAACAACATAATAAAACATGCATGCAAGCATAATACACAAAACAATAGGTGCATAACCATAGCCAACTATTTTTTACAACACTTGTTAGTCGAAAAAAGTGTGCCAAAAGGTCCTTCCTAAAGGGTGAATATTGACACAATAAATGTGTCGTTGAACTCCCACTTGAACCCGCATCCAAATGCTTCAAGTCTTCCTTTTGTGTTGTGATTTCTTCACTTTCTTTGGGCTTCCAAATGATCTTTAAATTCAGCTCCAAACTCCTTTGGTCTTCTAAATATGTTTTGGTTATTGGGCTAAATTTCCTTTAAGAACTATGAAGTCCTTTAGGCCCAAAATTGGCCAAAACCAAAAACGCATTTTATGTGTGCATCTTCTTTTACAATAAAGTATCCTAATACATTTTTCTAGTAAAAGAAATGCAATTAATCTATTTACTTACATACCAAATGAAAATAAATAAATTAATATTTTTCAAATAGAAGAACAAAGACATTAATTATTACAACCCATTGAAATAATTAAATATAAATCACAAACACAATCATTCAACATATTCAAACACAAGTTCATGGCTAGGTTATGAACGCCAAAATATACATCCACATATGTATATTATTCAAGAGCAAAATTGGTTCCCTTTTATAACCCATATTTTCGGCCAAGAATGAAAAACCGAAAAGTGTGGGTTTTTTGTCCAAACAAACAAATCATCCATATGATTTAATTTTTCAAGATTCCTTTATGCATGTAAAAAAGTAATCTTGAAAAACAAAGGGAGAACCATGTTTAAAATTTTCGGCCATAGGGTTTCTACAAACCCAAATACCCGAAATTTTTAAATCCTTTGAAGCATGCATTCATATAAGCGGCTCTGATACCAATGTTGGGGTTTTTTCATGTTTATCAAAGCCATTTTATCCATATAAAATGAAAAACACAGCGGAATAATTATTTAAAACATGTTACTATTAAGATAGAAAACCCATTTTATATGTAAAACCAAAACCCGGATCCATATATGAATATGCATGCTATCAAAAACACAACCACAGGGTGTTTTAAGAAATGACCTTTTAAGGAGCTAGGAGATGGAAGAAGATGATGATTCTTGAATGACAATCTTCAAAGGAGAAGACCTCAAGCTTGTATAGCCTTCCAACAAACACATTATGTTGCAAGAATTTCACTTATGAACACCTCTCGATCAACCAACCTTTGGCTGAAATTCTAGAGAGAATTTGAGAGTGTTCTTGCACTTGAAATCTTAATGTGTGTGTAAGAATTACAACTTCTTGAATAATGAATCAAATCCACTATATATAATCTCTTGCAATATCTTTCTTGGATATAGTGAGATTTGTAAAGATCTCACAAAATCTTCCAAGATATCCATATATCTCTTGTAAGATCTTTTTGGGATTTTGTGAGATTTGTAAAGATCTCACCAAATCTTCCAAGATATCCATATATCTCTTGTAAGATCTTTTTGGGATTTTGTGAGATTTGTAAAGATCTCACCAATTCTTCCAAGATATCCATATATCTCTTGTAAGATCTTTTCTTGGATTTAGTGAGATCTTATAAGATTTGCAAGATATTTTCTTTTAAATTATGTCTTGTATTATTTTATAACTTTTATAAAATTAACATCATATGTTTACAAGACTTTATGCAATATCTCATAACCTTTTATAATGTTATTTAAATCATTAAATAACAAAATAAAATATACTCTCAAAATAAATTATCCATATAATTTATTAGTTCCTCAAGTGCAATTATTTAGAAAAATAATTTCTAAATATTCTAAGTGTTAATATTTATTTGTTTGATCATAACATAAAAAAATATTATAAGTGTTTGTCTAGCTTGTTATTGGGTATGACCCGACTTGGATCATAACGTACTAGCCACATCAATTTAATATTTGTCTTGGGCATACCGATTCCAACAAAAAAATGTATGTTGGACGAGACACTTATCATACTACCTGATGAGGTTCAAGTAGGCGATAAATTGAGATTTATCGAGGAACCTGTAGATATTTTGTATTGGAAGTTTCAAAAGCTTAGGAGGAGTCAAATTAAGTTAGTCAAGGTCAATTCCAAATATGGACCCGAGTTCACATCAGAACGACAGGACTGAATGCAACAGAAATATCCCCATCTCTTTCCGCTTAGTGTGAAATAGAGACCTGTAGTGTAAAATTTCAGGGACTAAATTTCCTAAATAGGGGGAGTCTGTGACACCCGACTATTTTGAGTCTGTAGTGTACTAGTGTGACACGTGTTATAAATAAATAAAGACAATATTATATTAAATGTGGTGTTAATATATTGTATTTGATGTTTTGGTAAATTCGAACTTTGATAGAAATTATGTTGGCAATAATAAGATAAACGCTTATCGCGTAACGAACAAAATGCGAAACGAACGTCGGTGACCGCCCGATTAATGTTAAAACTGTAAAAATATTCCATTTTGATTAAAATGCTATTTTTAATCATATCCATGAGGAAAATTAATTAAAATACTTAAAAACTCTATTTTGCGAGTTTAAGTGCGTACTACGCAATACCGCGCGTATATTACAAAATACAGGCAACGCAGCCAGTTCAAGGCAAATAAAATATTGTTCAACGAGATTATAGTGAGTTGATTTTTATAGAATGATAAAAATAATTTTAAACACCTTAAAACGCGAGATAAGTACCCGGTAGCCACTTAAATACCTGTTTTTGGCCATATATATATATATGTATGCATGTATGTATCTATGAAGAGTGTGAAAGAGGGTGTAGGTGGTGGCCTAAAGGGTGCTCACCTTTTCTTGTTTCCTTCCATTGTGCCAAGTGTTGAACCTAGAATAAAGACACAATGATTACAAGTCTTACAACACTCCATATTATGTAAGTTTCAAGATCAAAAATTCAAAAATACATCTTCATCTCTCTCTCTCTCTAAAACCGTACATACAGACATCTCCATGTTCAAGTTTTAAACATAATCTTGAAGATCCAAGTCCATTCCAAGGTGTTTCAAAGGTTTTTGAAGATCCAATGGTGTTTTCAAGTGATTTCCAAGAAGAACAAGCTCCATATCATCAAAAATCTCATCAAAACCCACTAAATTCTTATAAGGTATAAACTTACTTCAAAAATTATATTCTTGTTTCTTGATGATGATGGAAAGTTTCTCAAAAGCTTGGAGTTCTTCACAAACTTGAAATCTAATAATAAATGGTTTTTAAACAAAATAAAAATGGAAGTATGTGTGTGTATATGTGGCCGTGAATGTATATATACACATTTTAGAGATTGAGTTTTGACTTTTGAATATTCTTGATTGATGTGGATTTAAAAAGGTGAATGCATGCATGATCAAAAATGTTTCTTATAAAGGCCTTGTGATTTGAGATGATTATGTGAAAAGTTAAATCTTGGAAGTATAAATATATTCATGTGTGTGTGTTGTTTATATATATATATATATGTGTGTGTGTGTGTATATATGATTTGTTTGGGTGTTCATAAATATGAGAATGTTACTTGCATTTATCATAAGATGTTTGGATGATGATGATGATATTTGGATAATATGAGAATAAATTCATTTATGTAGGATGAATTTAAGTCTTGGATGAAGATGAAATAATAACCATGCATTAGGTACTTGCACATAATCATGCATGATGGTTAAATGATCATAAGTGGGAGAATTTGTTTTGGTATGATAGAAGGGGATAAAATTAGAATATATATGCATGCTAAGTGATGTTATATAATGTGTTTATGATGATATAAAATTATGTCATAAGTTTGGTAGCTTTGCATGTTGTAATGTAGCTTAAAAAGTAGTAAAATGAGTGAAATCACATGTTTTATGTGACATACATTAGATCTGCACTAACATGAGGGTAAGTACCATTTTATTCAGCAAATAACATGTGTTATGTTAAAATATGAAGCCGTGGAGACTTGGGAGGATTATAGTAAAGTTCGGTACAAGACTATGCGTTAAAAACGGTGAAAATCGGCTTTTAAAGTGATTTTTATAAAACTGTTTTAGATCAAGTTGTAAACTAATATTTTTATGATAAATAAAAGGTATTTTAACTTATATTAAGTATCTTTGATGTTTGGCTAGTCATACGTCCGACGCCCGAAAACGTTACCGAAACGTTAAAATACGCATATTTCAGCGTACACGAAAATGGGTTGTTCAAGGGTGAACTTTGTGTGACATAATATGATATGTGAATATGAGTATATGTAATGTGATATGTTAAGTGTTGACATGATAGTAGGAATTAAGACTATGCGTGTACGCTTGTACGGTTTAAAACGGCAATTTCGGTAAATGTCACGTTAGATATATAACTTATTTGTCGAGCATGAAAATAATACATAGGTTAACTTGATTAGTTATTTGGTATGTATATGCTTTAAAAATGATAAAATATATAAGTTGACGAGATTTGTGTATTACGATATATGATAATATGTACAAGTTTATGTAAATATATTACGAAGCTCAAATCGTAGATATATTGCTTATAAACGGGTGTGATAACGGGTATAACATAATGAGGGTCACCAACAAAATCGTTCAAGTTACAAAAATCTTAAAATATATATATAAACGCCAACATAATCTAAATTAAGACTTTTCAAGAAAATCTCAAAGTTATGTGGAAATTCTAAGTATTGGAGAAACTAAGATATTTGTAGAATAATTGGTTATTAAATCGTTCCTACTTAAACTAGGACGTGTAAAACAATTTGAGGGATTGCGGTCCGTTGTACGGATCGTTCATGCACTAATTTAGCAAACCTAAGGTAAACGTGCGGAATCCGTTTGCATAGGCGATATTGGATACAAGTTTGTTACTATTTAATCATTGTTTCATTGATTAGTAAAAGTTACAAATCCTGGAAACACTTGACAGAGCTTCGCCGTCCAGTACACAAAATCTCTAAATCTTACAAATGAAATGACAAGTTACCTATTTATAAGACAACAAGTTTGCTTGAAATGTGCCATGGACAAGTTTGGGCGAACTTGCCGTTCACAGGACAAGTTTGGGCGAACTTGTCGTTCGCAGGACAAGTTCGGGCGAACTTGTTCATGCACAATACAAGTTCGGGTGAACTTGTTTCTCAACATACATAAACTCAACATTTCGCTCTTAAACACAGACTCGACATTATCTGATGACGTACGCAACAGACATATGCATCAACAGACTCCCTTTTGGATGTTGTCGTAGTCATCATTCTTCAACTGAATTCCTGAGTCTTTAATATTCTCTTGATCTTTATTTCTTGAATAACTTTAACTCCCAAGATCTTCATAGCTTCTACAATCCTATTATCTTTTCTTGAGCTTGTCTTGATAAAACTTTAATCACCATGCTCCCCCTTGCTTTGAGCTTTCTGTTATCTTCAATCAACGTGTTTTATCCAGCTCCCGCTTAAAATCAACTTCCTGTTTCAAAGTTCCTCAAATATTCAAATAAACATTTCAGATTTAAACTTTGAAATTTCTAAACACAAACATATCAAATTTTAATCTTCTTATGAGTTTTAAACCCTCTTAGTTAATTAAGTCCAAATTAATGACCTTGAATATCTGATTTATGTATCAAATTCAACTTAATGATCTCAAATAAACATTTTGACACTAAACTGATGCATTTATTCAAATGTAAGTTTCAAATTAATGACTTTTAAACTTTTCAGATCAATTTTCAAAAGTTTTTAGATTTTGTTCAGCAACTCTAGACTTTGATTACCAGCTTTTCATCAACAGTGGTTGAAACTAAAAGATAATATAATCTTTTTGAATTTATGAAAAGAATATCAACCTCTAAATATGTACATACATATTTACAGACATATTTTTGTTGAGTTTGTGTTAAAGGATCATATCAGTTTTTTTTGAAACATATCACCAATACTGTTGACCTTTTGATTGACTTTAAGCTTTAAACTCGTTTACCTAGATTGTCGATATAATTGTCCACTTAAACTTCGACACATTTCTCAATTGTTCCAAGATATCTTAGGTAGACTTATGAAACTTGACTCAACTATGGTTCTCATCTCAGAATATACTCTCGTATCAAGATTCCTAGATTTCATCTTACAGGTGAGTATAGCGTAATTGATATCTGTATATGGGTTAATGCGAAGCCTTGAGAGCTCAGGGTAACACCACCGTATCAACAAAGAGATGAAGGCTCGACTTTAAGGTGTGTTCCAATTAAGGAATCTTTTAAGCACTGCAAATGATTAAATCTTTCCATTCTTTTCAATTTTGTATACAGTTTTAGGGTTTTTAGTCAAAGTATTATAGAAGTTCTAGGCTATTGCTTCCGCAAAATCAGAAGAACTTGTATAATACCCTAGATATCAATCATCTATAAAGACCTCGTACCTCAGAATCAGGCAATCTCTCAAACGAAATTTCGGAGTACTAAGTCCATACATTCGAGAGATGTTAAATCCACAAGTTTAAGCAGTTGTAAAATTTAGTTGATATCCCGGAAACAATTTACTGAACGTGTAAAGCCTATCGACACATCCACAGTAAGACTTGTTTATCACTTTTTAAACTTTACAATTCTTTAGCGTACTGTGATAGTCCACTGATGTACTATCATTTCCTTTTTAACATAAAATTATATTTGTCTATTTCATGTTTTTGTACTTTTTGGTTTTAATATTTTTTGGATTTTATGAAAAAAAATTTCTCCCCCTAAAATTCAAGAACATATATTTGGAATTTTGATTTATAGAAAAAATATTGACCAACTGATGAGAATCACTTCAATTCTCCATCCATTACTGCTTCACAATTATCTTTTAAGCACACTCCCGCTCATGATGACAAAAACCTTGACACTTTTGTGTTTATAACAATTTACTGAACATGAGTTTTGCTTGTTCAACAGTGAGGGTACTGTGAAACTTTTTCAAATTTTCTTTAAAAAATTGTAAAATTCCCAAGTAAACGTTATTAGAATGTGTTTTCGAAAAATTTCTCCAAAAATTTCCAAAATTTCAAAGTAAACATTATAAGAAAAGTAATAAGGCCTTTATATAGAACTTGATTACCCGGCCCATCTTCATTGTGTGCCACGGAACTCCATTCTTAGTAATTTGCGTTCATCTCAGAAGTTCCTGCACAAAATTTCAAACAATTAGTTGAATAGTGACATCCAAGCCTTTTCAGTATTAGGTGTTATTTCTTTAACCTTAAATTTTATTTTCTTTTCACAATTAGGTTTATTTTGGACTTTCTCAAGTTTCGAAAAGTCCTCTAAACTTTCAATTTTCACTGATTGTGTAAACACTTTTTCTTTCACTAACCATGTTTGATTTTTTTCATTAAAGCTTTCTTGAAATATAATGTAGAAACTCTTTGTTCATTACCATTCGAGGATTCACCAGTTTCAAAATTTGAAAACTTAGTAATATCTGGTTTCACCTTGTTTTTAGTTTCTGTACATTGTTTCAAAACCTAAGTTGGTACTTTCAAATCTTCAAAAATTTTCTTATCAATATGAACAGATTTACGATTAATTTGAAAACATTTTCTAGCAATGTGTGCAGTTACTCCACATTTATGACACTTCATGTTCTCATACTGATCCTTTTAGCAAACCATACACTCAAATCATAACAATGATTTGATGTGTGGTAACCATCTTTCCTGTTTCTTCTAAAAGCATGATTTGACGTTGAAGCACTGTGATCCGACCTGCACCATTTATTTTCAAATTTTTTTGAATTTTTATAATGATTGGATGATCGTACCGATGAGATTTTATTTTTCTTTTGAAAATTATTAGAATTTTTAGAACTTTGTTTTTCCTTTTGTTTTCGTTCTCCATTCTGCTTAGAAGGTTTTTGCGTTGAACATTCACCTTTTTCAGTAGATTGTAGAACAGTTTCTTGGAATTTTTCTTTTAGTTTTAAAAATATTTCATGTTTATCATTTTTAGCTCTTTCATCATCGGTATCATCATCACAATCCTCAATTATGACATTGTCATAATTTGTGACTTTATCACTTATTACGATTTCGTTTTTATTCTTATTAATAGGTTTTGGACAAATATGATCTAACATCAATGACGAGGTCACAAAAGCTTTCAATTTCTTTTCTAAATCATCAATTTTATTTTTAGCAATCTCAGCATCTTGTTCAAATTTCCTGAATTATTCAAGATGCGAGTTTATTAAACTTTGTTTTTCAAACTCATTTTTATTTAAAACAGAATTTTCATATTCTAAAACTTTTATTCTATTTTAAAAAATCTTTTCATTTTCTTTAATTTTTTATTTTCTAATGCCAAACTCTCAAGACTATTCAAGAGTTTGACATTATCTGCCAGATAGTCAGTCAGATCTACATCATAAACTTGGCAGATTGGTTTAGAACTTGAAGGCTCATTTGCAGATGTACTTAAAACTTGTGCTTCACAGTTCTTAGCTACTATACTCCCTTCTCTCTTCAACTGAACATTCCCTTGATTACTGACAAGATCAGACTTCTTTAGTAATTTCACTTCATATCCCTCTAATTTGTCAATGAAGGTAGAAAGCATGAAAAATTCTCAGATCGGACTTTCCTTTAACACCATTAAGTACGTTGTCCATTCACCCTCCGGAAGAGCATCAGCCAATTTGTCAATATACTCTGCTTCTGTCTTATCAAGACCATGCCTTCTCATCTGCACTTTCAAATGACAAAATCGCTCTATCATTTGTTTCATTGACTCGCCTTTCAGCATTGTGAAGATGTCAAACTCTTTCATGATTAGAGCCTTCTTGCTCTTAATCATCTCAGCACTCTCCATATATTTAACACGTAGAGCATTCCACAACTTATGTGTTGTATCACATTCTGGTAGTAGAATCAAGATATCTTCATTTATCGATTGTTGTAACAAGCTGATCCTCTTCTTCTCATGAACATTCTGGTAGAAGAAATTTGCTCGTTTCCAGTTCTCGAATTTTTCTTTCCAGCTTTCATACTCGTCCATACTCATCAACTTTGACGGCTTCACGGACCCCATTTCGTTTTCCAAATTTATATGTCGTTCAATTTGGAAGTTTCACCTTTCTTAAAAGTTGAATTTTCAAACTTTGTTTTTACTTCAATTTTAGATTCAGTGTTTCTTTTCAAAATTGTGATTGGTTTTAACATCTCTGGTTGCTTAAGTTTTTCAACATCTGAACTTGTTTTTCTTAGAGGATAAACAGGCTTTGACTTCGGACACTTGCGTGCAATGTGACCAACTTCATTGCATTTAAAGCAAGTCCGATTATCATGAGAATGTAATATAAAAACGCACCCAAAGGTGAGTGTCACTAACCCCTCTTTTATTGTTATATATATATATTGGGGGAAGAACACGTCTTAAAAAGGAAATTATACGTTTTTGTATAAACATGCCTTTGAATAAATTATAAATATGTATTTTTATGGAAAATATGGTTTTGATAGAATACGAATATGTTTCGGGGAGAAACGGGTTTTGATTGAATATGAATATGTTTCGGGAAGAAACGGGGATTTTTATGGAGTTTTAGATTTAAAAATATTTAAATCTAAGTGTGACCAATTCGCTTGATCCCAAGAGAGTAAGTATCAAATGTTTGCTTATGTCTCAGTGGGGACTTCGGGGAAATTCGAATAACACTAATATATATATATATATATACTAATAGGATATCTGCGTGATGTTACGGGGGCAGAATTTATAACATAATACTTGTTTCTATTAGTTTATCTATTCTTTCTTCATTATTAACCACTACATGCGATTATTACAAAAACTTTGGAACGAAAAAAATGGATGTCTAATACAATCTCAAGTACTATGTACGTGACCTAATAATTGGCATTAAAATGGTGCTGAAATACAATTTCCATTTCTTAATACGAAAGCCTTTGGTAAATAGTATGGTGAATTTAGTGCATGGCAACATGCATAACACATTTTAATTTATATAGAATAACACACCAGCATTAAATTTTAAGGAGGATTCATTAGCAGCATGCAAACATGCAATCCACTTTAAAATATTCTGCGCTATCAAATATCAGTCATAGTTCATTCGCATAATGGTTTCAGTTGACATTAGTATGTATTTATTACGGTTAACTGAATAAGAAGATAACAAAAATTTATACACTTTTTGTTTGGGACAACACGCTTTATTTGAACCAGAAAGGCTCAAACTTCCAGCAAGCTTTTTATTGTAATTTTTTTGACTATTTTAACCAAACCCGACCCATTTTGGCCCGTATTTCACTCTCAAGTAATTTTTCCACCACTAAATTTGATAGGACCTAAACACAATAGTCAATTTAATGCTCATAAAAAAAACCAAAAGCTTTGAATTTATGCTTAAAAATCGTCAAAACATACTCAACATTTATCACCCGGTATTCAATACCATTAGGAACAATGGTACTATCATATCGATAAGGGTCGAGAACAATGGTACTATCATATCGACAAGGGTCAAACCCATTAAATAATATTCATCAGAAGATCCAAGATCAACGCCATTTTCAGTATTCTTTATTCTTTCGAAGGTCAAATTCAAAAATTCAAACACGCCTTTGTTACAAACTACATGTTTGCAACTTTGATCCACTTACGTAAATGGGTTGATTCAGGTTATGTTTATTTTGTAACTATTTCAGCAGGACCTTCATTTAGGAGCATTTGATTGAAGTGGCAAACACCTGCTTGTAATAATACTATTGTTTTTGAAATTAAGATCTTGCAACTTGATAACATAGCGGCCCCAAACCAGTTCAAAACAGCCTCACAACTTGCTTCCAGGAAACAAAAACACATCACATTTGTTGCCTAAGGCTTAACCAGTTGTCATTGATGAAAACCGAGTTAAATACATTAAAACTCACCTTGTAACTGCTGAAAATCATGACTCCAATCAGCCGCTTCGTGGGTATTCCCTAACAGGTCAGAATCTCAGTTTCATCTTGACTAATAACAGTCTGAAATTCATCTCCATCTGTTAGGGTTTAATCCTTACAAACACATGCAGCAAATTAGCTCAAGATCAACAATTTCGTGCAATTTCAAAGCAACTGTCGAATTATTCCTTGGCTATTTGTCGAATTGAAATGTTTTTATATTACTACAGATTCTAAGATTCATGTACAAGAAAAAGTGTTAGTAAAGACACAATAACAATCATACCAAAATGGATGGTTGAATCCTTAGCTTCCATCTCCAATGGTTGAATCCTTAGCTTCCATCTCCAGTTCACATGATGCTAGGTACGATCATTAACCTCAAGCACACAACACAACGTTTCGCTGCCACCACTGTTCTCATGAATTGCACCGACCTATGCCACAACTAAAAATGGGATACCCACAGCAGATATATATTTTCAAACTATTAAAAAACAAAGAGATATCGCTTAGAAATTAAAATCATCTTGATTTTGCTAATAACTAATGTATGAATATGATTTTTGAATTTAAAAAGTGGGGAGGTTGTAAGCATCGGTCGGCCCATCTCATTTTTAACTAATAAGAACTTTTCCTATTTTGACCCGTTATCAAGTACAACCACATTTGGCCCGTTCATATGTAAATGACTTGAAACTGCCACCTCTATAATTTATACTTTACATAAAACTAACTCACAGTGGCTAACTTAGAGACAATAAGGTAGTCAATTGGAAGCCAATCAACCAGAAAAATACAAAATGTTACTGGTAAATCATGAACTTGAGCACAGATATCATCACGTTGGCTTCAATAAGTATTCATCAGGCACAAAGTTGTACAAAAAAAAATTAAAAAAACATAGAATATGTTGTGACCTTTTCCCCAAACCAAGGTAAATGCCAGTAGTTGAGTAGATGTTACAGTGTGGTCCTTTGACTTATGCGGTGTATTACGGGATCTAGAGCTATAACCAGATGACTTTGTGTGTTAGGGATTAGCACGGTACCTGTTCGGTACCGAAATACGGGAAAATTGGTACCGATACCGGTACCGAGTATACCGGTTTGGTACCGGTACCGAAAAACAGGGAAAATGGAAACCGGTGCCGAATATAGCTTGTATGGTTCGGTTCAGTACCAAATGCTCATCCCTAGCAATAGTTTAGTAGCTAAAAAATAATGAGACAAGACAATGTAATATAAAAAATAAACTTTCTAGCAATAGTTTACCTTTGCGCCTCTGGTGTTAGATGAACCAGAAGCCGCTTTCTCCATTACATGAAAAAACTTGAAGTTCATTGAGCGCGTCCAAAATAAGTGAGCTGATCTTATTTAGTTATTTGACTTGATACGTATCTCTTTTGTCCCCTGAATGTAAATTAAAGTCAACATCACCATGTTATGACCATACGAGATGGCAAATGAATGTTTTACTACATGTAAGTATTCATGTGCATATATTATTCTTGATCAAATCATATTGACATAAGTACATAACCTACTATACATATCTTATCATAAAGAACTAAGAAACAAAAAATAAAAGTGATAGATACCTGACACAATTTAAAGATGCAATAGCTCTAAGTGCACTCTGAATCACGTCTTCATTGTGGTAAACTTTTGCTTTACAGCATCTTGTTTCAGCTTGAAGTTAAGCGTTTCTTGAAGAGGCTCCATCAATAAATCTAAATTGTAAGGGTGCAAAGCAACTTAGTAAATCATTAAATCAGCTAGCTATGAACCAGAGTGTATAACTGTCTATACGCCCAAACAACAAACATAAAAATCACTCACCTGCTAAGACAACCGAAAGACACTTAACTGCAAGCTTTGAAGGATAAGATGGCAAGGCAAGCGTCCTCTTTTGTCAGAGAGTGCCGTGGAGAGTCTGTCAGTGGTGCATCTACACCCAATCTACACAAAATAATGACACACAATTATTAAATCACAATTATTAAACTATGCATATGAATACACCCAATGACACCTAATGATGTGATTTGTGGCGTGCACAAATCTGCTTACATAGTATGCCAAGTTGTATTTTAAAGTGTGAAGGGTTTGATTTTGCAGAAAAGTGTCTGTAACGGTAGTTGTATGGCTGCACATAACATTGCATACAAAAATGGCAGCGTTATAACTGATTCAAAGGTCACCAGAACTTAGAACTTACCACATTCGCTGTAAACGACCTAGTAGCCTTCAAGTAACATCATCATCATCCACCGCCACTGCTCATCGCTGTCCGGCAACCGGAGATGGTCTCTTATCTACATGAAAGCCGAACCAACAGGAAAAATTGGTACCGTTTGAAGAAGGAAAAACCATTAAGCAGGTCATTGGAAAAGGCAGAATGAACACCCCGCTGTTTGTCTTATTTCCCCATTAAAAGCAAGATTATTATTATATATAATAAATTTTCCAACATTGTTTGACACTAACTACTTAGTTGGTGTGTTTGACTTTAAAAGTCCACCCACTATTACTGTTTTTTTTAAGGAACTTACATTGTTTCTAAATTGTTCTACAAATTTATTCTTTTAGACATAGTATTAATCAGCTAATTGCATGATGTACAGGATTCAACAATCCATATCAAAATTTGTTGCTGTTGTGGCATTGTGGCTGCTGCGGCGTTGCGACTGCGGTGTTTCACCATCTACGTGTAAACAAATAGATCATGATATCCACATTTGTTTATCAACCCGATAGTCATTTGCTATTAATGGATACTCAACCATTAAACACTTACTAATTAATCATCACCTCGGTTCTATAACACTAATATATACAAAGTGCATAATTCTTTTAACCTGAAAGTAAACCCTTTAAGAACCAAAACTATCATTAAATAAAAACAAAATATTATGTAGCCTTAGTTCCATAGTTGACTGCAAGTATTCTCATTGAAGACCTCTTGAGATCACTTTGACTCATTTGACCCGCTCAAATAAAGCAATCTAAGGGTGCAATAATTTAAATATGCTTTAGGTCACTTTGACCATTCGACCCGCTCAGTTATTCTAATAAATCAATTAAAAAGTTGACCACGTCAACACAACCAAACAGTAACAAATAACTGTAGCTGTAGAAACCAACTCTCCCCAGCAAACAGCCAACATGATGCTCACTAAAGAATGAAGACCCCACGGTTCATGATAAGCACCATTCACTGCTAATACCAATAAACTCACTTTAATAAACAAAAAACAGATAATACGCTCACCTTTAAACCCGATTTTATTTTCAATTAATTTTACTAATACGAAAAAAAGAATATATACATGTAGAATTTTACCTTATTGTGATGAACATAGCTATCGCAAACCAGAGCCTTGACTTGGACTTAAACATCGTTAGGGCCTAGACTTTTTAGAAAAAAAAATCAAAATAAGAACCTGGTGTAAATAACTTATTAGATGTGATGAATTTTGTATAAGTAGAAACCTAAAAAAGGACGATGGTGAGGCTGAATTTGAAGGATCTCTCTTTCACCTGTTCATCGTTCTTCATCTTCAACTGTATTCACATTACCAGAAAATAAAAACCCTAATCAATACAAAAATATATACTCTCTTCGTGGATCCATTCACAAAACATTAAAAAAACACAAAACCAACACATATCTTTAAGTATTATAACAGATCTGAAAAAGATGTTTAAAAAACTTACATGATATAAAATTTAACAAACAAAAACGATAGATAGGTAAAAAATGGTACCAATTTGGCCCCCAACCAAGCCTTGTCTCATCGTCTTCCACCCACAACCACAGATCTGGCGTTCGTATAGAGAGATCCGACCTGCTATGATCATCAAGAGAAACCCTAGATTACTTGCTATAGAGAGAGAGAGAGAGGAGAGGCGCAGACAGAGAAAACCTAGATTACTTCTGTCCGTGTGGTTTTGTTTGAGTGAAGTAAGGGTATTATTGGAAAGTTAGCTTACATATGTGTTTCTTGTGCTTAAAATACTTGTACATCATGCTATAAAAGTGTTTTAAGTAAAATGACAAATTACCTTAAGTTGTCCTTGCAATATGCTTATTATATATATATATATATATATATATATATATATATATATATATATATAATATATATATATATCATGAGGCAAGCACTATAAGTGACCCATTGTGGGGCACCTGAGAGAATTTTGTCGTTTAATCATTAATACCATTATGCGTGGAATTGTTGATAAATCTATCGGGTTAACCACCCCGTCGTGAGCGGTAGCTCCGTGTTAAGTCAAACGGCAAATTTATATTCTGTTATTTTCTAGCTTTGATTATATCCTTATTGTTATTATATAGCTCGTACGTCTTGCAAACTTACGAATCTAAACATTTGATGCTAGCAATTTAATATATAAACCTTTGGAAGATGATTTGCATCGAAGGTTTTCAAGAAAATGTTTGCGATAACTGACCCTTGGATTTTTGTAAAGGAAGAAAATTGATTTTCTTAAATATATGTGGATGTTTTATTATAAAATTCATAATAAGAAAGTCTTCCTCAAACAAATTAATTAGGATTCGAATACGTGAACTCATCCTCCTTTGTGTTGACACTTAATTTAACGTGTTCTTCAGGTACATGAGTTCGGCTTCGGGATTTTAGCATATCTTGTGTTAGTGGATGCAAGTTTTTAATAAATAATATTTGGACAAATTTTAAAACTACTTTTGGGACCATGTGTATTAAGATCCATAAGGATCAAATAACTATGTCGTGGTTATAGTTATGTTTAAACTTTAAACTCATGTTTTAATTAAGTTGTATATCCAAAAATATGTTGCATCATCCACTAAGATATTTATGGATACGAACTTCCGTCACCACCATGTTTGTATTTCCGCAACGACGTTTTTGGGGTGTGACAGCGCAGGCCCAATAGCAAGGCGACATGTCAGGCCGGGAAATTGGGAAACAATTGCCACGCCCGTGTATGATGAATCATGCGATTTATTAACATGTTTTTCTTGTTCATTCCAATCGCAACAAGATGGACTCTACCGCGGTTGAGAATGGATCAATTATTAAATCTTGGGTGGAAATTTCTTTACATATTTCTCTAGGTAATCTATTATTAACAAATTCTTCCAACTTCTTTCATTGTAAAAAATACGTCTATATTCACAACTTGTCTCAAATAAGAGAAAGAAACAAGTATTTTATTTTTTATTGATATTCACGATATGTTTCATTTGGTAATTGAGTTCACTGATCGCCACGCCTGTATTGTAAATATGCAGTTACAAATAATCCAGCCAAAGTAATAGGAATTAGACCTAACACGATTCCAAATAGAAAAACTTCAATCATTTCTATTTGTTTGAAAGGACAAAAAGGTAATATCTATATCTAAATATTAATCCGAGTTACCATGAATCTCAATGACCAGGAATTACTAATTGACATGATAGGTAACTAGAAATACACAGAAGTTCGCTAAAAGATTTCTTTTTATGAATTGTGCAATTAATTTCAAATAAGATAAATAATAGAGAAAAAGGCCATTCCATTTCGACAAAAGACCCACACCCAGGTTCCATAGCTTTTGGTCCGCTATCCCGATCATGATTTTCCTACCCCCAGAGGGAAAGGCCCTTCCCTTTTGGGCCGGTTGTGGGTGAGGAGGGATTTGAACCCCCGACATTGTGGTTCATAGCCACGTGCTCTAATCCTCTGAGCTACGGGTCCCACTACGTCTCCACTGGATCTGTTCTCGGAATTACCCTTAAAAAAGGAACCTTTGCTCTCCTCTGCCATATTGGGTTATGAAGATGTCAAAGCCCCTTTATCTCTACTTTCTCTTTATAAGAACGACGCATTCCGAGGTGTGAAGTGGGAGAGAGGGAATGTCATAATTGGGGTCTTGAATAAGACGACCTTTTTATATTTCACTTTTTAATATTGGGAAAGATGAAGAATGGGAGGTGTGATGTTTTTTTGTCATCGTTCATAGGATGAAAGAGATTTTTTTGGCCCTGATACTCAGCCTAGCATTGAATAGACTGGGTATTCACCTTATCAATATATCAAATCAACAATGGGGTCTATTTGGCACCTCACTAGGTACCTAAATCGGACGGAATCCTTGGCAGGCTATTGTTTTCTTCTTCCCTCAAAGTTATGGAGTAAGACATCAATTTTTCAATAAGATCAGTTTTTTATTGCATGATGCACTCCCCTGGAAAACATCGGTGCACTTATAAACGAAGTGCTCTACCAACTGAGCTATAGCCCTTGTGCTTGTAATACATATTTTATTGTGTAGATAATTTCTTGTCAAGATTAATATTCTCAAGATGACTATTCCATGATCCAAGATCATATTGATCGGTTATGCTTCTAAGTAATATGATATTTATAATCCATCAACGGGAGGAGTCGCTTTTGGTTTTCTTTGTGAAGATAAATGTCCTATTTTGATCACAAACCCTTGAACTCGTACTCGAAACCTCCGAGAAAATTGTTCAAATTAGGAATCACATGGCAGCAACGCATGATCGTCAGAAAAGTTATGCTAACAAATGCAGAAAACCATTGGAATTCCAAGTGGGTGATAAGGTTTTTTTGAAAGTCTCACCTTAGAAAGGTGTGGTCATTTTGGGAAACGAGGCAAGTTAAATCCGCGTTACGTTGGACCGTTCTGAATGTAAGTCCACCAAGCTACCAATTTTTCCTACTCTGCTTACTCAACTTCATTTGTTTCCTTTATCGGAAATATACATAAGATATATGAACCCGAATCATATACAGAGGTTGTCTCTAACCCTCTTTGGTAGAATGCTATGGATGAAGAGCTCACTACGCTTCATGAAACATAGACATGGAATTTGGTTCCACTACCACTTGGTAACCATTCAAATGTGTGTCCTTGGGTATAGAAAACTAAAACAAAGTCTGATGGGCCTGATGAGTGATATAAAGCCAGCCTGTAGCAAAAAGATATTAACAGAAGTATGATATGGATTATGAGAGTACATTTGCCCCGGTGGCAAATATGACTATAGCTCGTACTCTCATAGTTGTTGCCTTTGTTCGTTAGTGGAAGATTTGTCAAATGGATGCCAAAAATGTCTTTTTGAATGGTGATTTCCATGAGGAGATTTATATGATTCCTCCCCATTGTAATTGGTCATTAGCCTGGTGAAGTTTGTCGGATTTGGAAATCTGTATATGGTCTCACATAAGCCCCCCATACTTGGTTTGAGAAGTTATCTATAGTGATCAGTTCCCTTGGTTTTGTTTCTAGTAATCATGATTCAACATTATTTGTTCGATGTACGGGTGCAGGTCACATTCTTTTGTCTCTATATGTGGATGATATGATTATTGCATGTACTAATTATGATGTTATCGAGTCTTTGAAGTGTTATTTTGATCACCATTTTTCTAAGAAGGATTTGGGTTACTACAATATTTTATTGGGTATTGAGGTGGCTCGGTTTCAGAAAGGATGCCTCCTTTCTCAGACAAAAAAATATGTATCTGATCTGTTTCAATGGGAAAGACTTTCTGATAACAGAATTATTGACACTCCTATTGAAACTAATACACGATATTCTCCCACTGATGGTGTTCCTTTCGCTAATCCAAGTCTGTAGCGTACTATTGTAGGCAGCTTGGTTTATCTTACAGTTACACGCTCGGATATTGCTCATGTTGTACATGTGGTTAGCCAATTTGTTAATGACCCTACGTTTGGGGAGTTGTTCTTTGTATTTTGAGATATCTTCGTGGCACTCAGTTTCAGAGTCTTCTGTTTCCCTCAACATCTTCTCTAGAGTTACATGCCTACAATGATGCTGATTGGGATAATGATCATAATGATCGCAAATCCACCACTGGATTTTGTGTTTGCCTTGGAGATTCGTTAATCTTATGCAAAAGTAAGAAATATGATGTTGTTTCAAGGTCTCCTACTGAGGTTGAGTATCATGTTATGGATGTGAGCACATGTGAGATCTTTTGTTACGATGGCTTCTTGTAGATATGGGAGTTACCATCTCTCAGCCTACTTCCTTACATTGTGATAACCAAAGTGCTATGCATATTGCTAAGAACTCTGTTTTTGATGAACAAACAAAACATATTAAGATTGAATGTTACTTCACTCGTCAACATCTTCATCTCAGAACCATCTCGCTTCCATATGTTCCATCTCGGTTTCGTTTCGTGTGTGACAAACTCTCAATGCTTATTACTGTTGCATTGTGAGTTTGAAGGGGGATGTTAGCTTAATAAAGTTAGTGGGCTCGTTTTATTTTGGGTTTATTGTTTAGCTCGTTTAGCTAGTAACTGTTAGGGCATGGATTTTATGTTGAGGATCATCCATACTGAGACTGGATCTAGATCACGGATCCTTAATGGATAATACAGGGAGTCTTAGGATCAAGGATCCTTACTGGTATCTATGTTTTATAACAGTTGTTCCTTGTATGTTCAGTTTACGTTTGCAGGTATTATGTGAACTGAGACAACACACGAATATTGGACGAATATGTTGTTAATGGCACGTGCAAGGGGAGTCATGACCGTTAAGGGAGATCGTGAGAGAGTTGCATGAATCTCGGGTAGTTTGTTACTAAGATATTTCTAATTTTAAAGGGGATAACAAGCTCAGAATAGGAACACATTAGCTATTATTCGAACTCTCTGATATTCCCTGGCTAAACACACATACACACTAGCAAATCGTTGTATTGAGCTTGTTATCTTCCGAAGTTGTACTAGAATAATTACTATTTTTTTGTTATATATCCGTGATTGGTAGTTTCCATCACCTGAGGTTTTTTATGCCAGAGATCTTCTAAAGATCAAGGGCTTTTTCCTCGTATAAATCTCGGTGTTCATCGTTGATTACATTTCTAACTTGTTCGTTCAGTTGTTCAACATTCAGACACTCAACCTCACATTCAAAGTTTGGTTACATTATCCTTAATCATATTTTTGACCAAAACAGTTTGGCGCCCACCGTGGGGCGATGCTTCAATTTTAAAAAAATCTCATTCATTTCATTCATTTCTGTTCATCTCCATCAACTACATGGCTTCTCAGGGAAAATCTGCTTCAAGTGCCATGCCGGTGGTCACCTCATCCCTGACTAGTGCATCGTTGCCTCCTCTTCCCTCTGCACCCTTGAGGAGTGCTAATAATCCTCATAATAAAACTACACTTGTTTACACAGGATCGAAAACCTCCACTGTTTCTTCGTCTACAGCTACTAACAGTGATGTTTCTACTTTGATTTTGCAGATGAAGAAATACATGGAGCAACAAGACAAAACCAACCAGAGGATCCTCAGGAAGATTGATGAAATCAAGAAGCAGAAAAGATCAGTGGAGGATCACTCTCCACTGATGCCCAGGTCATTGAATTTCCCTTCTCCAGCATCAACAATCCAGCATTCTAGAGGGCCTGCTGTGTAAATCCAAGGATCCTTCAATTATCAGAAAGGATAGCTAGCGCTGACACAGGCGCAAGGATCCTTGTTTCAAGTTCAGGGATCCTACTTCCAGTCTCAAGGATCATCGATCCTTCAAAGAGGATCACTAGGACTCACGGAGCCTCAAGGATTCTTTTATGAACCTGGAGGATCGCCAGGGATGTTCCGGTCCAGAGGATTCTATGCACCACATCAAGGATCTTCATCTCAAGTTCAAGGATCCAACTTGTTCCAGGATCAAGGATCCTTAGGGAGCCAACCATCCAGGAACTCTGAAGTTCATACAGGAGACTTCATCCCTATGCAGACTATTGTTTCATCTGGTCCAACCATTGCACCCGAAGAACATGGTTTTGGATATACTTCTGGGATACCGGTTCCAAACCAATCAGGATGTAACAATTTCAATACATCTTTTGGTACTAATTATGGTTCCATGCAGGATACATGTATCAATCAGGCTATGGCACGGGAGCTCCAGAATGTTGATGCATATTTATGTTGCCTACGTCATCGTATAACGTCGAGTCAGTATTTAGGAGCGAAAAGTCGAAGTTTATGTATATATAGGGTCAAGTTCGCTTGAAAAGGAAGTGTTGTAGTCAAGTTTAGCCGAACTTGACTAAGCAAGTTCGCTCGAACTTGCATCTCCTCCAGCGAACTTGTTCTCCTATAAATAGGAGACTTGTCATTTCATTTGCAATTCAGAGATTTTGTCACGACAGAGGCAAAGCTCTGTCCAAGTGTTTCCAGGATCTGTAACGTCTACTACTCAATGAAACCGTGATTAATCAGTAACAAACTTGTATCCATTGTCGCCTATGCAAACGGATTCCGCACATTTACCTTAGGTTTGCCAAATTAGGACCCGAACGATCCGTAAGTCTGACCTAACTTGTACAAAGCCTTGAATGTGAATAACAGTCTTCAAGTTCGCCCGGACTTATCTGATCTTAGTTGATTGGATATACAAGTTCGCCCGAACTTGGTATACTATATCTAGTAAACAAGTTCGGCCGAACTTCATTATCTGTTATTCATCCTGAGCGAACTTGAGAGCGAAATTGGCGAAATTTAAAATTGGCAATCAAGAGACGAAGTGCTACCCGAATTAAGACTGATTTGTGGTGATTAGCACATTACACATCATGGCTATGGTGAGAATTAGCTTGTTGAACCATGAATTGTCTGGTTTTGAACGATTTCAGATCTGAACATGAGTATTGGACATGTCTTGGACTTTTAATGATAAAATTAGAACTTAAATGATTAAAAAACATAATCGATCACATATATGTCATTAATTTGATCGGAAATGCTCGTAAAATCTGTTGTAGGTTGTTTGGGATGATGACAAGTTCGCCCGAACTTGTCTAAGTTCGCCGAACTTGTCCTCAGAAGGTCATAAGTGTTAAACATTATGTTCGCCCGAACTTCCTAAAATTCAAAATTGTCTTCAATATAAGTTCGACCGGACTTGTAAAAAGTGATTTGATAAACTATAAACAAGTTCGCCCGAACTTGTGAAAATAAAATGTAAAACAAATTGACAAGTTTGCCCGGACTTATAAGCTGTTGTATATATGATAAGTCCGCCCGAACTTAGTGTAAAGAAAATGTCAAATAGACTATCAAGTTCGCCTAAACTTGATGGAAAATTGCAAAATTGTCGACTAATTTCGTTTCGATTTACGTGTTTGTAGAATATTAAGCTCTCATTTAACAAGTTTCACAACACGTGCATCACGCTGGATAAAGATATATGTCCATCTCTCGGAGCATTCGATGATATTCTTGGATTTATTGCACGTATTCCGATACCCAAGGCCATCACAGAGAGAACAGTGGTCTATAGGTCGCATGTCAACAGATTCTTGATGTTCGCAGCGATGAACGAGGATGATTCTGCTATAAAGTCTGTTGTTCGAGAAGAGAATGAGGATAAAGAGATCATTGAAGCTGAAGCTGATATACGCAAAGTTCTGGAATTCAATGACGCAGCTACTAATCCGATGATGTTGGATGAACGAATGGTTCGAGGTTGTTTTTGCAGAATGGGTTACAAGGGGCATGTGAATGAATCTATGCTGAAGAAAGGACATGTTCCTAATCCATACAAGTTTTTGATGCACACAATTATTCATATTTTCAGCCATCGAAAGGCAGGTCTAGACGATGTTCAAGATTATATGGCCTGCGTGACGACAGCGCTTATTCTCAACAAACGATTCAACTATTCAAAGCTGGTATTTACACTCATGAAGAAAAAAATGGGGTCAAAGAGCCTTATGATGTATCCGAGGTTCGTACAGATGTTAATAGAAGATCAATTCAAGAAGATTGTGAAAGCTCAGAATGATATTGTATACTTGAGCCATCTGGATGATACTACGGTGAAAAAGCTAATCACTTTTCAGAAGCAATCATCTGCACCTATCGCTAAGCCACTATTTAGTGCTATCACATCCGAGAATTACATTGCACCGCCTGAGTATAAATGGAGGAGAGATGAAAGGGAACGTAATGCTGAGATTGAATGGTTATCTACTTTCAAAGAGAAGCGAAGTGATTGATTCCTCAAGAAAGTTGTCGTGCAAGATAAAAAGAAAGGCTCGCGAAAGCCGAAGAAAGTTGAAACGATGTTAATGGACAAAGATGAGCCTGTGAATGTTCAATCAGAAGCTGGTCCGAGTACTGAGAATGTGGTGATAGAAAGTCAAGAGGCTGAAAAGACAACTCAGGAAGATGATGTAATTTCTACAACATCTAGTAAAGAAGATGATAGTGATGATTCTTTGGAGATTGCAACAAATATATCAATTGTTGAATCAGTTGAAGAGAAACTTAAAGAAGGTGATGCTGATTATGAGCCTGAGCAAGAAAAGGAGTCTGATGAAGAGAGACCGAAGAATAAAGCAAAACGTGTAAAGTCTTCAGTAACTGATATATCTAAGAAGGCTACAGGGTCTCCAAAGACGAAAGGAAAGAAAACAAAGAAAGCTAAGAGTAGACGATATGTTGGAAAACCAAAGAGCACAGAAGCTACACAAGAACCTTCTGGTGCACAGGAGAAAGGAGTCACACAAGAACCTCCTGTTATTATTATAGCTGAAGTAGTACGTCCAGGAATTACACAAGAACCTCCTGAGACTGTATTGTTAGAGATTCCAGTCATTCAATCTCCAGATCCTCCAACGACTTCTCATTTTGAAAGCTCAGCTCCGAAAAAGTCTACACCAAAGGGAACGCCAAAATCGACACCAAAGACTACTCCGAAATCGAAGTTATTTGGTGATATTCTAAATGTGCCGATAGATATTCAAGATCTGAACGATTTCTTCCCTGAATCAGACGTTGATGTTCTAGAAAAGCGTGTGAAGATTCTGGAAGACAAAGTGGCAAAGAATGAGTCTGAGAAAGCCGAGCTAGAGAAATTGGTGAATCAAAGTGAAGTGGAGAAAGAGATTTTGTCTAACAAAGTTAAATTTCTTGAAGGTGATCGAGGGTACTTAAAGGCCATAATTGAAAGCTTACAAGATGCGAATGAAAGATTGATGAAAGAGATTGCAAAATTGCATTCAGAGCGTGAAATGAATGCTAAAAGATTCAATAGACTGCAGAGGGTGCTGACAAATAGTCTTGGTATTGATTTTGATGCTGAATACGCACGCATAGATCTGCAGGAAGCCAAAGATATAGTAGAGAGAGAATTGGCTGAACAAGGCAAAGGAAAGAACGTGATTGAAAGTTTGCCAGAGATTATTGAGCTAATAGCTAAGTCTGCAAAAGCTTCGGAGTCTAGTGTGGTTGTTCCTGAAACAGAATCTGAAAAGAAAGACGATGATGAAGCTGAAGATAAGGATCAAGATGATGATGATCAGGCTGATGATACAAAGGATGATTCTGACAATGATGGTGGTAATGATGATGATAATTAGGGAGGAGTCGGTATGAAAATAGTTGATGCGAAAGTGAATGATGAGTTTGACTTTACGTCGTTACTGAATGATGAAGTGAACAGAGTAGATGATAAACTCAGGGGGAGCAGACAGGGGGGCAAGTAGATGATATTGATATGTCTGACGCTATTACCTCTGCAAAGCCTGTTGCTGCAGTCCGATAAAGCCTCTGATATTAATGCTTGAACATAATGTCGAAGAAGGTGAATTCGTGCACAACTATTCTAAAGAAGACTTGGAAAAGTTGATCGACGTTGATGCAGAATCATTCGAATTTGATTTCGAAGAGCAAGTACTTAATGTTAATACGTTTGAACCAAATGAATATCAGTACCAACGTAGATATGAGGCAGACGACTACAACAAAGTTATAGTTGAAGATTGGTCCTCTGACGACGAAAAAGATGAAGCTGAGAAGTATGTCGGTCCTAACACAGACAGTTTTCCAACTTTCGAGGAGATGTACGAACAGCTGTGTACCATTAGTCAAAAAAAGGTTTTCCAAACCCGCTCCGTTTGTAATCGAATATCAAGTTATAAATGTTTCGTTGCGTATTTATGTCCATTTTAATTTTTAATGATGCATAATTAATAAACAAACTAGAATATAAAAGTTATAATTGATAAAAAGTAAAAATAAAATAATTAAAAAGAAAATTTGGCTGCCGGGACTCGAACCCGGGTCAGCCGGGTTTAAGTTCAAAGACTTATCACACACAAATATAACCACTCCGCCACTTGTTGTTTTATGTAAATTCTAGGAAACAATTAAATTATATGGTCTATCATAAATCAATCTGGTTACGCTAACTGTAACCGAAATCGGTCACCAAACGTCCAAAAACGTTTGATTGTTCGCGGTTTACCGAGTATAACCGATACACCGACACCTCCAATCAATTTAGCCTTGAATGGACTTGATTTCATGTGGGATCGGTTTTAATAACTGAAAAGTCTGCAATTCATGAATTACTTCAATCATTGTCCCCTCTCGCGACTCAAACACATTCTGCAAGCCTTCAATTTCATTTCCGCAATACTTCCAGTTCGCCGGAGAAGCTATTTGAACTCGCCGGACTTTCGCCGGAAAACCGTGTTTTCCATCAATTCAGCAAGTCTCTCAATTCTTTCATTGTCTATCAGTTGTTAAGCTATTGCTAACTCAAACCCTTCAATCGGAATCAATTTCAGACGTCGATATCAGATAATTCCCTCTCGCCGGAAAACTTCTGAAAATTCCTAACTTCCGCTGTAAAACGGTATAGTCATTCAAACCTTCTGATAATTCTTGTTTAGTACTTCAATTCCACTATTAACTAATCAAAACTGTTAATTTGTTCGCTCAGTCGAAGTTCATAGAAAACAGAGCCGACGCCTTGCCGGAATTCTGAGATAAATCGTTCCTCCGGTATGTTTACTTCCAAAATCGTCTCTGCCATTTCATATTAGTCTGTTGAATGTTTGTCAATCGAATTAAACAAGAAACAATAGAGTAATCGTAGGCTGTAATTCTGTAACGAAGAAGACGAAGATAGGTTGATTATAAGTTTAATAAAATCTGGATATTATCTCGGGTTAGACACACAGTCCAGCGGTGGACTGTGTGCACATACATATCACACGCCGCGAGTTCGATCCTTGACACACGTATGCTCTGTAATAAAAATGTTTTATTTTTCTATCTGAACCGGATTAACTCACGGTAGATGTTAAGTATAATAAAAATCCGTATATTAACCAAGTTAGACACACAGTCCATCGGTGGGCTGTGTGTAACGATAAATCACAGGTCCCGGGTTCGAGACCTGTTGACGGAACCGGTTCGATGATTTAAAACATTTTTGAAAATAAAAGAATTTTGAATAAACTGAGTTAGTATATTAATATAATTAAAAACAGAATTATTTCGGGTTAGACACGAAGCTCAGTTGGTAGAGCTGCGTGCACGCGAACGGGAGGTCTCGGGTTCGAGTCCTGCCCGGCGCATACATGTACACAATAGAACCGGTCAAACAGTCAAACGGTCAACGGTCAACGCAAAAGTCAACATATTTTTATATTTTTATTTATTTAATTTAATTTAAAAATCAATTAAAAATACTTAAAAATAATGTTTTTAAAGATAGAAAATAGCCTTAAACTCACAAAAATATATCTAAAAATCCTATTAAAATTATTAATAAAATCCACTCATTTACTATATCTTCCGTTATTATTTAGGTTAGTCAATCCTCGTTGTTCAATTCTTCCAACTCGTGCGCATCTCATCATCTCCAACCGAACGCACCAAATGTGAGTGAATCTCTACAAAATTCCCCGTTTTAATCACGTTTTTGGGGTGTATCATGTGTCTTACCATTTATTATATTTAAATCATTGTGCATACATCATATCATGAACAAATGTGTATTCAGCTTGTTTCAACTGTTGTGTGGTTATTGTTTAGATTTAATTTTATTATTTTCAGTACATGCAATTTCATAGGCCGCCGCTCCCCATTACATTATGAGCGTTGAGCAGTTCCCCATATTGCCAACATACGACCGGCTCCGTTTGATTGAGCCTTGATCGCACAGACATTCATCATAGGCCGTCCGTTCCCCATTACATTATGAGCGTGAACGTGACGTTGCCAACATATACAGTTTCATTCATGTTATATAT
This sequence comes from Scalesia atractyloides, assembly GCA_947069175.1. Classification (NCBI taxonomy): domain Eukaryota; kingdom Viridiplantae; phylum Streptophyta; class Magnoliopsida; order Asterales; family Asteraceae; genus Scalesia; species Scalesia atractyloides. Next base: position 60,096,491 of record CAMTDV010000017.1, read on the forward strand.
TCATGCATGTTCATATGTTATTGTATGTTATAGTTGTGGTTGTTATTGCTATTGTTTGATTATTTACATTTGCTCACATATGACTATTGCACAGTTTTTCCTTGATAAAATAACAAGAAATTAATAATAAATGTTTATCTAACAAGGTTCACTCGCCAACTTATGTTGACCCAAAAACCCCCATTTTTACACATGATACAGGTGAACCAGCTGCAACAAGAAACACATAGGATTGGCTTAGAAGAATAAACTGGTTTAGAGCTTGGATTGTTTAGTTGGTTAATTTTCTTTGTATTGTATGGACATTTTGGATTATTGAGAATGTAATTTTGACTTTATTAAATATGAAACATATTAGTAAATATCATGAGCTTTGGTGATAACCCAATTATGCCCCGACTCTTATTCCGCTGCGGGTCGGGGTGTGACAGATTGGTATCAGAGCCATGACTATAGGGATATAGGATAGGTTATTAGACCCTTAGAGCCTATACTATAGTTGATTAGAAATTTTTAAGATTTTTGTGTGTTACATGCAAAATTCATGATGTTTATATGTTTTCTGTTTAATGTTATATTCAATGTTATGCAAGCATGTTCATAAGTACATATTAGTATATAATGCCTATCATGAATCATATTCTCATAACATATCATATCAATGAAAGCACACATCACATCATTTTCATGATTGTTTTTACAATGATTTTTGTATATTCAAATCACATCAAAGTGAGTTCTCATGACGGGCATGTAGTAACTGGAAGGGTACAAGTACCGGTAGTCGGAACGTCCTGTCTAGGCTGGCATTCGTATAAATCCAAAATAAAGGACCAATTTGCCTACCTGGGGACTAAAGATGAAAGTACGAAGTACCTATTAGGCCAAAGCATGCTATACCAAACGTCGTGTGAGCTAACCCCACTTTGAGTTGTCATTGTGTCTACACCTGGACACATTCCGACCATACATCTCGTAAACATATTTCGTGGTTTTCATTCGGGTGATGCGAGTGTTAAATTGCCAATACTAATGTGAATCCTACCAAGCCAATAGACATGGGGGCCCACATGACTATACAGGTGAAGGTATGGGGGACATTTGAGGCCCAACATGAGCAAACCCAAGACATCCTATGGATGTAGTTGCATTATTGATATTTATGTTATTTTCATTTTCTTTAAGACACATGACACCTAAAAAGACTCCATAAACTCACAATCTTCTTATGTATGTTCCTGTAGATATCGGCTAGACAACAACGAGGGGGTAAAAGATCAGGAAGGTCTCATGAACATTTGGCCACTCAAATCGCAAAACAAATGGCCGCGGTGCTTCCTGACAATGTGGTTCAAGTACAACAAGCTCTCGCCACAAATCCCACTAATCCTCCTCAGCAAGAAGACCAGAACATCGGCAACCCTCCTACCAAAAAGTGCTCATTTAAACATTTCAAGTCTTGCGATCCTCCTAAATTTGAAGGGACCGAAGGTGTCACTGCTCTCCTCCACTGGTTTGAGTAAATGGAAAACACCTTCCTCAACTGCGATTGTCCCGATGATCGCAAGGTACGATACGCGACCGGGAGACTATTTGGGGTAGCTCTTACCTGGTGGAATACTGAAAAGGGTAAGAGGGGAATCGAAGATGCTATGGCCTTAACATGGGAGGAGTTAAGGGAAATCATGACGAGGCGGTTCTGTCCTAGGAGTGAGATTAAAAAGTTGGAGGACGAATTTCATTCTTTGAAGCAAAAGGAGGGAGATCATACTTCCTACAACAAGAGGTTCTTAGAGTTGAACCAAATGGTCCCTAACTTGTTCACCCCAGTTTACCGCTTAATCGAACATTATATTCGAGGTCTTCCCTCGAAAATTCAAGATTCAGTTCTCAGCACTTCACCAGCAACACTTGAAGCTGCTATGGAACTAGCTACTGAACTGTCCGAGAATCGAATTCGCAACGGTAAGTTTAAAGAAGAGAAAAAGAAAGCCCCCGTTGAGGGCCAAACTTCAAACCATTCCACCTCCTCCTCTAAGTTTGCTAACAAGAGGAAACGTAACACCAGAAACTTCGCTGTCACACAGACCAATTTCCCTATCCCTGCTGCACCCATTACCCAAGTTTCCCCTTCACCTGCACCATACAAAAGACCATACTCTGGCCCATTACCAAAATGCAACCGTTGCCAATACCACCACTTTCCTGATCATCCCTGCCAACATTGCACCGGCTGTGGTCGCGCAGGTCATACTGTTCAAACCTGTCGCATACCTCAGCGAACGAACCGCCACCATCCTTCAACCCAAACCCACCAACAAATAATGGGTCAAGCCCAACAACCCCTACTATTACCACCTACCCAACATTTAGCCCAATCATACTACCAACCCAACTATCCCATGGTACAACCTATGCGGGCTTGCTACAACTGTGGAGACCCAAGCCACTTTAGAAACACTTCTCCAAGGTTGGTGAACATTATTCATGCTCGAGCCCAAGCCAATCCGGTGAATCAAGCTAACCAAGCTCCTCCACCTGCAAGAGGAAGAGCTTTCAACATCAACGCTAATCAGGCTAGAGCTGACAGCAATGTGGTTAACGGTACGTTCCTTATTAATGGTAGTTATGCATCCATGTTGTTTGATACTGGCGCGGATAAAAGTTTTGTGTCTTTAGAGTTTGAACCCATCCTAAACCAAATTCGTGATAAGCTCATGGAATCCATAACAGTAGAAGTTGCTGACGGAAAACCGGTCTCATGAAACTCTATTATACGCAACTGTACTCTCACCTTAAACGACCACGATTTTCCAGTTGACCTCATTCCTATGAAGTTGGGAAGCTTTGATATTATAATTGGTATGGACTGGCTCAGCCAACATCAGGCTGAAGTTGTATGCTGCGAGAAGTTTATACGCATTCCTCTTCCAAACAGTCAAACTCTACGAATCTTTGGAGAAACCCCATCGAAAGGGCTCAGATTAATGTCCTGTCTTCAAGCTCAAAAATATCTTCGCAAGAATTATGTCACATTTTTAACTCATGTCGTCAAAAAGGGAACCATGGAGAAGAAACTCGAAGACATCCCAGTAGTAAAAGATTTCCCGCAAGTTTTTCCTGACGACATTTCAGGACTTCCTCCAGTAAGAGAAGTTGAATTCCGCATTGATCTTATACCTGGTGCTACACCAGTTGCAAAGTCTCCTTATAGGTTAGCCCCCTCTGAAATGCAAGAGCTAGCCAGTCAATTGCAAGAGTTGACTGACAAAGGATTCATACGTCCTAGCTCCTTGCCTTGGGGTGCACCTGTCCTTTTTGTGAGGAAGAAAGATGGATCGTTTCGCCTGTGCATCGACTACAGAGAACTCAACAAGTTAACAATCAAGAATCGCTATCCATTACCTCGCATTGATGATCTTCTTGACCAACTTCAAGGCGCCAGCTGTTTTTCAAAAATCGACCTTCGATCTGGTTATCATCAACTTAGAGTACATGAAGAAGACGTCCCAAAGACCGCTTTCCGAACTCGTTATGGTCATTATGAATTCATGGTCATGCCATTTGGTTTAACCAACGCTCCAGCTGTCTTCATGGATCTAATGAACAGAGTCTGCAAACCCTATCTCGATCGTTTTGTTATAGTCTTCATCGACGACATCCTCATTTATTCAAAGTCTAAGTCTGATCATGAGCGACATCTTCGACTCATCCTTACACTTCTAGAGAATGAAAAGCTTTACGCCAAATTCTCCAAATGCGAATTCTGGTTAAAAGAGGTACAATTCCTTGGACATGTAGTCAATGACAAGGGAATACATGTCGACCCCTCAAAGATCAAAGCGGTACAAGAATGGCAAGCGCCACGTACACCAACTGAAGTAAGATCATTCCTTGGTTTGGCTGGTTATTATCGCCGTTTCATTTCAAACTTCTCTCGCATTGCTATACCACTCACGGCTTTAACTCATAAGGGAAAACCCTTCATATGGGGACCCAAACAAGAAGAAGCCTTCCAAACCCTTAAACAAAAACTCTGTGATGCACCAATCCTCACTCTGCCTGAAGGTTGTGATGACTTCGTGGTTTATTGCGACGCGTCAGGGCAAGGACTAGGCTGTGTTCTAATGCAAAGAGGAAAGGTTATAGCTTATGCTTCGAGACAACTCAAGACTCATGAGAAGAACTACACCACCCATGACCTAGAACTTGGAGCCGTTGTGTTCGCTCTTAAGATATGGAGATATTATCTCTATGTTACTAAGTGTGAAATATACACTGACCACAAGAGTCTTCAACATATCTTCAATCAAAAGGAGTAAACATGAGGCAACGAAGATGGGTCGAACTTCTAAATGACTACGACTGTGAAATTCGGTACCACCCTGGCAAAGCAAATGTGGTGACTGATGCACTCAGTCGAAAGGGTTATGCGAACTCCATTCGTCTTCTATGTTCGCAAATCATAACTGACATTAAAGATCAAATTCGAGAAGCCCAACATGTTTCAGTAACGGAGGATGATGTATGAAAGGAGCTGTCCTGTGAGCTGAACTTAAAATTGAAACTAAATCTGACGGTATTCTGTACTATCTAGATCGCATATGGATTCCTGACCACAACAACCTTCGTGAATTTCTTATGAATGAGGCTCACAAAAGACGATACTCTATATACCCAGGAGCCGATAAGATGTATCACGACCTTCGATACACCTATTGGTGGCCTGGAATGAAAAAGGATATTGCTTTTTTTGTTTCCAAGTGCCTTACATGTTCCAAGGTGAAAGCTGAACACCAAAGACCCTCAGGACTTCTGGTCCAACCTGAAATACCTGTATGGAAGTGGGAAAACATAACCATGGACTTCATTACCGGGTTACCTCGCACTTCTGGTGGGTATGACACTATATGGGTAATCATTGATCGACTTACAAAATCAGCTCACTTTATTCCTATCCGCGAAGATTTCAAGAACGAAAAGCTAGCTCGTATTTATATCAGCGAAATCGTAAGCCGACATGGTGTACCGTTAAGCATTATTTCAGATCGTGATGGTCGTTTCACTTCACGAACATGGCAAGCAGTACAAGCTGCTTTGGGTACGCGATTAGATCTCAGTACCGCTTATCATCCTCAAACTGATGGACAATCTGAACGCACCATTCAAACTCTTGAAGATATGCTTCGAGCATGTGTCATAGACTTCAAGGGAAATTGGGACGCTCATCTACCATTAGTTGAATTTTCGTACAACAACAGCTATCATTCAAGCATCGGCATGGCACCTTTTGAAGCTTTATATGGTCGTAAGTGCCGATCTCCAGTATGTTGGCACGAAATTGGGGAAGCTCAAATCACTGGTCCAGAATTGATTCAAGAAACCACAGACAAGATCCATCAAATTCGAAACAATCTTCTAGCGGCTCAAAGTCGTCAAAAGAGTTATGCAGATAAACGACGGAAGCCTTTGGAGTTTAACATTGGTGATCATGTACTTTTAAAAGTATCACCGTGGAAGGGAGTAGTTCGTTTTGGTCAAAAAGGCAAGCTAGCACCACGCTGCGTAGGACCTTTCAAGATACTCGAAAGAGTAGGATCTGTAGCATACAAGCTTGATCTACCAGAAGAACTCAACAGGATTCATCCCACATTCCACGTATCAAACTTAAAGAAGTGCCTCGCTAATGAGAACCTCCATATTCCTCTGGAAGATATTCAGATTGATGAATCTATGCATTTTATTGAAAGACCAGTAGAGATCATGGACTTCGGAGAAAAACGTCTTCGACGAAGTCACATTCCAATTGTTAGGGTACGCTGGGAGTCGAAACGGGGACCTGAGTTTACTTGGGAACGTGAAGACTCAATGCGCGAAAAATACCCGCATCTTTTTCCTACTACTACTACTTAAATTTCGGGACGAAATTCCTAAAAGTAGGGGATACTGTAACATTTGTCAAAAACGGGTTTTCCAAACCCGCTCCGTTTGTAATCGAATATCAAGTTATAATAATGTTTCGTTGCGTATTTATGTTCATTTTAATTTTTAATGATGCATAATTAATAAACAAACTAGAATATAAAAGTTATAATTGATAAAAAGTAAAAATAAAATAATTAAAAAGAAAATTAGGCTGCCGGGACTCGAACCCGGGTCAGCCGGGTTTAAGTTCAAAGACTTATCACACACACATATAACCACTCCGCCACTTGTTGTTTTCGGTAAATTCTAGGAAACAATTAAATTATATGGTCTATCATAAATCAATCTGGTTACGCTAACTGTAACCGAAATCGGTCACCAAACGTCCAAAAACGTTTGATTGTTCGCAGTTTACCGAGTATAACCGATACACCGACACCTCCAATCAATTTAGCTTTGAATGGACTTGATTTCATGTGGGATCGGTTTTAATAACTGAAAAGTCTACAATTCCTGAATTACTTCAATCATTGTCCCCTCTCGCGACTCAAACACATTCTGCAAGCCTTCAATTTCATTTCCGCAATACTTCCAGTTCGCCGGAGAAGCTATTTGAACTCGCCGGACTTTCGCCGGAAAACCGTGTTTTCCATCAATTCAGTAAGTCTCTCAATTCTTTCATTGTCTATCAGTTGTTAAGCTATTGCTAACTCAAACCCTTCAATCGGAATCAATTTCAGACGTCGATATCAGATAATTCCCTCTCGCCGGAAAACTTCTGAAAATTCCTAATTTCCGCTGTAAAACGGTATAGTCATTCAAACCTTCTGATAATTCTTGTTTAGTACTTCAATTCCACAATTAACTAATCTATGCTGAAGAAAGGACATGTTCCTAATCCATACAAGTTTTTGATGCACACAATTATTCATATTTTCAGCCATCGAAAGGCAGGTCTAGACGATGTTCAAGATTATATGGCCTGCGTGACGACAGCGCTTATTCTCAACAAACGATTCAACTATTCAAAGCTGGTATTTACACTCATGAAGAAAAAAATGGGGTCAAAGAGCCTTATGATGTATCCGAGGTTCGTACAGATGTTAATAGAAGATCAATTCAAGAAGATTGTGAAAGCTCAGAATGATATTGTATACTTGAGCCATCTGGATGATACTACGGTGAAAAAGCTAATCACTTTTCAGAAGCAATCATCTGCACCTATCGCTAAGCCACTATTTAGTGCTATCACATCCGAGAATTACATTGCACCGCCTGAGTATAAATGGAGGAGAGATGAAAGGGAACGTAATGCTGAGATTGAATGGTTATCTACTTTCAAAGAGAAGCGAAGTGATTGATTCCTCAAGAAAGTTGTCGTGCAAGATAAAAAGAAAGGCTCGCGAAAGCCGAAGAAAGTTGAAACGATGTTAATGGACAAAGATGAGCCTTTGAATGTTCAATCAGAAGCTGGTCCGAGTACTGAGAATGTGGTGATAGAAAGTCAAGAGGCTGAAAAGACAACTCAGGAAGATGATGTAATTTCTACAACATCTAGTAAAGAAGATGATAGTGATGATTCTTTGGAGATTGCAACAAATATATCAATTGTTGAATCAGTTGAAGAGAAACTTAAAGAAGGTGATGCTGATTATGAGCCTGAGCAAGAAAAGGAGTCTGATGAAGAGAGACCGAAGAATAAAGCAAAACGTGTAAAGTCTTCAGTAACTGATATATCTAAGAAGGCTACAGGGTCTCCAAAGACGAAAGGAAAGAAAACAAAGAAAGCTAAGAGTAGACGATATGTTGGAAAACCAAAGAGCACAGAAGCTACACAAGAACCTTCTGGTGCACAGGAGAAAGGAGTCACACAAGAACCTCCTGTTATTATTATAGCTGAAGTAGTACGTCCAGGAATTACACAAGAACCTCCTGAGACTGTATTGTTAGAGATTCCAGTCATTCAATCTCCAGATCCTCCAACGACTTCTCATTTTGAAAGCTCAGCTCCGAAAAAGTCTACACCAAAGGGAACGCCAAAATCGACACCAAAGACTACTCCGAAATCGAAGTTATTTGGTGATATTCTAAATGTGCCGATAGATATTCAAGATCTGAACGATTTCTTCCCTGAATCAGACGTTGATGTTCTAGAAAAGCGTGTGAAGATTCTGGAAGACAAAGTGGCAAAGAATGAGTCTGAGAAAGCCGAGCTAGAGAAATTGGTGAATCAAAGTGAAGTGGAGAAAGAGATTTTGTCTAACAAAGTTAAATTTCTTGAAGGTGATCGAGGGTACTTAAAGGCCATAATTGAAAGCTTACAAGATGCGAATGAAAGATTGATGAAAGAGATTGCAAAATTGCATTCAGAGCGTGAAATGAATGCTAAAAGATTCAATAGACTGCAGAGGGTGCTGACAAATAGTCTTGGTATTGATTTTGATGCTGAATACGCACGCATAGATCTGCAGGAAGCCAAAGATATAGTAGAGAGAGAATTGGCTGAACAAGGCAAAGGAAAGAACGTGATTGAAAGTTTGCCAGAGATTATTGAGCTAATAGCTAAGTCTGCAAAAGCTTCGGAGTCTAGTGTGGTTGTTCCTGAAACAGAATCTGAAAAGAAAGACGATGATGAAGCTGAAGATAAGGATCAAGATGATGATGATCAGGCTGATGATACAAAGGATGATTCTGACAATGATGGTGGTAATGATGATGATAATTAGGGAGGAGTCGGTATGAAAATAGTTGATGCGAAAGTGAATGATGAGTTTGACTTTACGTCGTTACTGAATGATGAAGTGAACAGAGTAGATGATAAACTCAGGGGGAGCAGACAGGGGGGCAAGTAGATGATATTGATATGTCTGACGCTATTACCTCTGCAAAGCCTGTTGCTGCAGTCCGATAAAGCCTCTGATATTAATGCTTGAACATAATGTCGAAGAAGGTGAATTCGTGCACAACTATTCTAAAGAAGACTTGGAAAAGTTGATCGACGTTGATGCAGAATCATTCGAATTTGATTTCGAAGAGCAAGTACTTAATGTTAATACGTTTGAACCAAATGAATATCAGTACCAACGTAGATATGAGGCAGACGACTACAACAAAGTTATAGTTGAAGATTGGTCCTCTGACGACGAAAAAGATGAAGCTGAGAAGTATGTCGGTCCTAACACAGACAGTTTTCCAACTTTCGAGGAGATGTACGAACAGCTGTGTACCATTAGTCAAAAAAAGGTTTTCCAAACCCGCTCCGTTTGTAATCGAATATCAAGTTATAAATGTTTCGTTGCGTATTTATGTCCATTTTAATTTTTAATGATGCATAATTAATAAACAAACTAGAATATAAAAGTTATAATTGATAAAAAGTAAAAATAAAATAATTAAAAAGAAAATTTGGCTGCCGGGACTCGAACCCGGGTCAGCCGGGTTTAAGTTCAAAGACTTATCACACACAAATATAACCACTCCGCCACTTGTTGTTTTATGTAAATTCTAGGAAACAATTAAATTATATGGTCTATCATAAATCAATCTGGTTACGCTAACTGTAACCGAAATCGGTCACCAAACGTCCAAAAACGTTTGATTGTTCGCGGTTTACCGAGTATAACCGATACACCGACACCTCCAATCAATTTAGCCTTGAATGGACTTGATTTCATGTGGGATCGGTTTTAATAACTGAAAAGTCTGCAATTCATGAATTACTTCAATCATTGTCCCCTCTCGCGACTCAAACACATTCTGCAAGCCTTCAATTTCATTTCCGCAATACTTCCAGTTCGCCGGAGAAGCTATTTGAACTCGCCGGACTTTCGCCGGAAAACCGTGTTTTCCATCAATTCAGCAAGTCTCTCAATTCTTTCATTGTCTATCAGTTGTTAAGCTATTGCTAACTCAAACCCTTCAATCGGAATCAATTTCAGACGTCGATATCAGATAATTCCCTCTCGCCGGAAAACTTCTGAAAATTCCTAACTTCCGCTGTAAAACGGTATAGTCATTCAAACCTTCTGATAATTCTTGTTTAGTACTTCAATTCCACTATTAACTAATCAAAACTGTTAATTTGTTCGCTCAGTCGAAGTTCATAAAAAACAGAGCCGACGCCTTGCCGGAATTCTGAGATAAATCGTTCCTCCGGTATGTTTACTTCCAAAATCGTCTCTGCCATTTCATATTAGTCTGTTGAATGTTTGTCAATCGAATTAAACAAGAAACAATAGAGTAATCGTAGGCTGTAATTCTGTAACGAAGAAGACGAAGATAGGTTGATTATAAGTTTAATAAAATCTGGATATTATCTCGGGTTAGACACACAGTCCAGCGGTGGACTGTGTGCACATACATATCACACGCCGCGAGTTCGATCCTTGACACACGTATGCTCTGTAATAAAAATGTTTTATTTTTCTAACTGAACCGGATTAACTCACGGTAGATGTTAAGTATAATAAAAATCCGTATATTAACCAAGTTAGACACACAGTCCAGCGGTGGGCTGTGTGTAACGATAAATCACAGGTCCCAGGTTCGAGACCTGTTGACGGCACCGGTTCGATGATTTAAAACATTTTTGAAAATAAAAGAATTTTGAATAAACTGAGTTAGTATATAAATATAATTAAAAACAGAATTATTTCGGGTTAGACACGAAGCTCAGTTGGTAGAGCTACGTGCACGCGAACGGGAGGTCTCGGGTTCGAGTCCTGCCCGGCGCATACATGTACACAATAGAACCGGTCAAACAGTCAAACGGTCAACGGTCAACGCAAAAGTCAACATATTTTTATATTTTTATTTATTTAATTTAATTTAAAAATCAATTAAAAATACTTAAAAATAATGTTTTTAAAGATAGAAAATAGCCTTAAACTCACAAAAATATATCTAAAAATCCTATTAAAATTATTAATAAAATCCACTCATTTACTATATCTTCCGTTATTATTTAGGTTAGTCAATCCTCGTTGTTCAATTCTTCCAACTCGTGCGCATCTCATCATCTCCAACCGAACGCACCAAATGTGAGTGAATCTCTACAAAATTCCCCGTTTTAATCACGTTTTTGGGGTGTATCATGTGTCTTACCATTTATTATATTTAAATCATTGTGCATACATCATATCATGAACAAATGTGTATTCAGCTTGTTTCAACTGTTGTGTGGTTATTGTTTAGATTTAATTTTATTATTTTCAGTACATGCAATTTCATAGGCCGCCGCTCCCCATTACATTATGAGCGTTGAGCAGTTCCCCATTACATTATGAGCGTGAACCTGGCGTTGCCAACATACGACCGGCTCCGTTTGATTGAGCCTTGATCGCACAGACATTCATCATAGGCCGTCCGTTCCCCAATACATTATGAGCGTGAACGTGACGTTGCCAACATATACAGTTTCATTCATGTTATATAGTCATGCAAGTTCATATGTTATTGTATGTTATTATATGTTATAGTTGTGGTTGTTATTGCTATTGTTTGATTATTTACATTTGCTCACATATGACTACTGCACAGTTTTTCCTTGATAAAATAACAAGAAATCAATAATAAATGTTTATCTAACAAGGTTCACTCGCCAACTTATGTTGACCCAAAACCCCCCATTTTTTACACATGATACAGGTGAACCAGCTGCAGCAAGAAACACATAGGATTGGCTTAGAAGAATAAACTGGTTTAGAGCTTGGATTGTTTAGTTGGTTAATTTTCTTTGTATTGTATGGACATGTTTGGATTATTGAGAATGTAATTTTGACTTTAATAAATATGAAACATATTAGTAAATATCATGAGCTTTGGTGATAACCCAATTATGCCCCGACTCTTATTCCGCTGCGGGTCGGGGTTGTGACAAGCTGAATAAAGACATGTTGAAAGAAAAGATAGAGGAGTCGATACGCGAAGGTAAAATCCCTAAACCGATGACTAAAGAGGAGATTGCGCAAGCGAAAAAGTCTTGGTTCAAAGAAATGCCACGAGAACGTAAGTTTCAACGTACACTAGCATTCTTCACCAAAGACAAAGATGTGTCATTGGGTGATATATTGAGTTGGGGGTGGTTCAAAGAGTTGAACGTGTACGCCATTAAAAGGGAATTTGGAGTTCAATACTTCAGATATCTGGCAGATTCAAGACACTTCCATACTGGGATGTTGAGGAGCTTGTTCAAACAAAGAATGTCACATACCACATGAAGTTCATTGATCAGTTACTTTGGAAGATGATCAAGTTCGAAGCTACTAAAGGTATACTGGAAGCCGTTCATTCCCAAGCGTCGTATCAAAACAAACAAGAAGACTGGGAAGAAAGACATCACGTTAATTATGAAACGCCCAAGAGCAATGCGAAATATGCCCCTGATGCCGATCGAACAGAATTTCTATCCTTTGTTCAAATGGTGGCAGATTGATACAACTACTTGTGAAGCTGTGATCGTTCTATGATTTGAAGATCATCTGGATATTATGAAGGAAAGGTTTGAAATGTTTAGGGTTGATGGTCTGAGAGGGCTATGGAGAATTATAAGGATACTAGACCCGATGTGGCTAGTGAACTGTTCAAGGGAGGAAATTAAATGTCTATTCTACATCAAGATTGTTTTTGAGGATCGTGAAAAAGAACAGGCGATGCAATATCAGAGGGTTGTAAATCTATGCTATGCACACGAGGTAAACTCTGGTAGAATGTGGGAATCAACTTGGAGAGAACTTGAACGCACTGAGTTTTTGAAGGAAGAAGTGAGGATTAAACGAATACATGAGATGGGTAGGAGGCAAGGCTTAGAAGGTTTCAGTTTATGACTAAAGTGCCACCTACATATCAAATGCCAATTCCAGAACAAGAACGTCGCAAAAAACCGATTAAAAACTTCTTTGAGTGTGTCAGGCAGAAATAGAGCTTCGAAGACTGATCAAGACGAAGACGATATCCAAGGGGGAGTGTGTTAGTGCATAATGTCTATGTCTTAGTCTTGGATCGAGTTTGTATAGTTTTGGTATGATTAGATTAGATATTGAAGGGTATTTATGTAATTAGAGTACAAGTTCGCTTGAAACTGCATTGTGAGATCAAGTTCGGCCGAACTTGATCAAGTCAAGTTCGCCTGAACTTGATCAATCCCTAGCGAACTTGTGCCTCTATAAATAGAGGACTTGATCCCTTCATTTGTAGCTTTTTGTGATTTTGGCACACTGACGGCGAAGCTCTGCCGGATCAGGATCTGAATGTAATTGAACATATTGATCAATAAAACAACGTTTAAATAGTAAATCTTTTCTATTTGGTAATCATGTCATATTGTTTCCGCCATTATGGACATTAGATACAATTTAGGTTCCCGTGCTTACATGGAGACAATCTAACAAGTGGAATCAGAGCCACGGTACCTAAATTGGTGAAAACATAGCAAGTCTTATTCTACCTCTTTCTACCATTTTTTTTTAACTTTTTCAAGATAAAATAATGAATTCATGGACAAAAGTTGATGATTTTTGAGTATGTCATGTAAAATACACTTGTGGTAAACCCCTGAGAGTTTGGACATCAAATTCAAATGAGTTGGTATCAAAAAGTTCAAAAACCATGATTTACAAACTCATTCGGCCGAACATAACATCAAGTTCGACCGGACTTGACTAAAATTCACTGAATTTTAATCAAGTTCGCCTGAACTTGATAGATTTTCAAGAAGTTTTCAACAAGTCCGCTTGAACTTACTTAAATTCTCTTCAATTTTATCAAGTTCGCCCGAACTTGTATAAAATCAGTTGGAATTTTAGCATAAGTTCGCCTGAACTTAGTTAATCTCTTGAAAATCATTCATAAGTTCGCCCGAACTTAGTCAAGGAGAATTTTCAAAATTAAACCACAAGTTCGCCCGAACTTGTGTTAATCCAAATTTGATTTTTCCCATACTGCAAGTTCGCCCGAACTTGTCAGTGTACTGATAATTTTTCAAAGTTTGTGAACGTGTGTTTTTCAGTAAAATTCATCAATTTTCAAGATGGAATATTTGCACACTGCGTTCATGACTGCAACAACGTCAAACGCTCAGATGGTGAACCAAGTAAAAATCGACAACGAAATGGACACATCCATCAAACCGCCAAAACTCATGTGTATGGACGAGTATGAGGGTTGGAAAGAAAAATTCATGAATTGGGTCCAAGCTACATATTTCCACAGCTGGGGGGCAATCGAGACTGGTTAGACATGTCCCAGGGATGTGAATGATAATGTTATCGACATCAGCAAGTTCTCCACTATACAGAAAGATGCATACGTTGCCGAGAAGAATATGATAAGCTTGATTCAACAATCGGTGAAGGAAGATATTCTGGTGCTGCTACCTGAATTCAAGACCGCACAAGAACTATGGAAATCTTTGAAGAACAAATACCAGGGAAGTGCAGAAATGGTCAAAAGCAAGAAAGCACTGATCATGAAAGAATTCGATATTTTTTCACGATGATTAAAAGAGAAACGATGAAACAGATGATCGAAAGATTTTGTCATCTGAAAGTGATCATGAGGAGACATGGGCTTGAGAAAACAGAAGAAGAATACATGGATAAGCTAGTTGATGCTTTACCAGAGGGTGAGTGGACGACTTATCTCATGGTGCTCAAAGAAAGTCCGAGTTGGGAATTCTTCAAACTGTCAACTTTTATTGATAAACTGGAAGGGCACGAGATGGAGTTGTTAAAGATAGCCAAATTGAAGAATGACAATGTGACTCAAGATGTAGGGCTGTACTACAAGTCAGGAGTTCAGGATAATATCACTGGCCCGAAAATCCAAACCGCTTTCAACGCGAATCTGAATTCTTCGAATCATTCGCCGCAGAGTCAAAATCAATCATATCCAAAATAGGATCAAAGTCCTCAGAGTTCATCATTTTCAAGCATTGGTTCAAATTCTTCATATCAGAATTAAGCAAATCAGAATAACCAATCAAATTCTGATCCAAATGTGAACAAATGCAACATTGCTGTTAATCTAAACAATGTTGTTTCTGAGCAAGTTTCCAAACAACACATGACACTTCTTGCCACAGTGTTAGAATCATATGAAAGTTTGGTGGCCGGGAAAATTGGTAATCCGGAAATGACCGCCGAAGATTATGATCAAGTAGATGAAGAAGAACTTGAACTGATGGATATCAAGTGGTCCTTAGTTTCAATCATTCGGAGGGTTACGGAGTTTGTTGCTCTTTTATAAATAACATTCTTGTACATTTTATAAAAGTCTAGCAACTTTTATAAAAGTTTGGGGCCCTAATTCGCTTGATTGAACTTGTTAATTTTGGAATAATATTTATTTATTAATTCCATCAAAATTTTACTAATTAGAATAACACCGGATGTTTAATGGTGGGTTTGCTTAGGACTACTAAAAGTCTGTCGCACAAGCAAATTTCCGGACAATTTAGACAGAAACCACCAATTAAGGCGTATGCGTTTTTCTTCTAAATTTCCCCCAATGACTTATAATTCCAGCTTATTTTAACATATTAAACACATTCATAGACTTGTAAACACTAATCGGGTCGTCACCAACAGTCGTTACGGGTATGTCATCACTTCAAATTACGGCCATTCTTTAAATCTCATCATTTGCAAATTCCATTGCACATTAGGCCTTTTATAACTTTAAATTAGACTTTAATCACACATAAAGTAAATTTTTATTGCACCACTTCATAACATGTTTGAAAATTATAGTACGGATAAAGGAAAACACGGGTGTCACAGTCTCCCCTACTTAAGGAAATTTCGTCCCGAAATTTAAGCTACGTCGTCAACACTGGGTTTGGTCTTGAAGAGATGAGGGTATTTCTGCTTCATCTGGTCCTCACGTTCCCAGGTATACTCGGGTCCGCACTTTGAATTCCATCTAACCTTAACCAACTTGATACGGCTTCGCCTGAGCTTTTGGAGTTTCCAGTCCATAACCTCAACAGGTTCCTCAACAAATCGGAGTTTGTCATCAATCTTAACCTCACCTGGCGGTATCACCAGTGTCTCATCGGATAGACACTTCTTCAGGTTAGACACATGGAACACATCGTGTACTCCACTGAGTTCTTGAGGCAGCTTGAGCCTATAAGCAACTACACCAATTCGCTCTATAATCTCAAATGGTCCTATATACCGCGGGCTCAATTTTCCTCTTTTGCCGAATCTAAAAACACCTTTCCAGGGTGAAACTTTTAACATGACTTTATCTCCAACCTGGAATTCCAACGGTTTCCTTCTATTATCGGCATAACTTTTCTGTCGATCTGTGGCTGCTTTCAACCTGTCCCTGATTTGAGAGATCTTATCGGTAGTCTCTTGAATGATTTCAGGTCCAGTTAATGGTTTTTCACCGACTTCTGCCCAACACAAGGGCGAACGACATTTTTTTCCATATAGCGCTTCAAAAGGGGCTGCCTGGATGCTCGAGTGGTAACTGTTGTTATAAGAGAACTCAACTAAGGGTAAGTGAGTGTCCCAGTGTCCACCGAAATCAATAGCACATGCTCGTAACATATCTTCTACCGTTTGGATAGTCCTTTCACTCTGACCATCTGTTTGTGGGTGATATGCCGTACTTAAATCCAGATGTGTTCCTAACGCTTTTTGCAGCAACTGCCAAAATTTCGATGTAAAGCGACCATCTCTATCAGAAATTATCGAAATTGGCACTCCGTGTCGTGCAACTATTTCTTTGAGAAAGATTTTTGATAGCTTATCTGCGTCATAGTTTTCTTTAATTGGTAAGAAGTGAGCATATTTTGTTAAGAGGTCAACAACTACCCAAATAGCGTCATGACCACTGGATGTCCTTGGCAGCTTGGTTATAAGATCCATGGTTATTCTTTCCCATTTCCACTGAGGAATCTCGGGTTGTTGCAAAAGCCTAGACGGCTTTTGATACTCTGCTTTAACCTTCAAACAGGTTAAGCACTTGCTAACGTATAGAGCCACCTCGCCTTTCATATTGGGCCACCAATAGAACTCCTTGAGGTCTTTATACATCTTGTCACACCCTAGGTGGATTGAATACTTCGATTTGTGGGCTTCATCCAGGATCAACCCTCGCAAGTTTCCTAGACGTGGCACCCAGATATGATCTCTAAAGTACAACATACCATCCTCTTTGGGTGCAAGCTCGTTTTCCATCCCACGCAATCCTTCCTTCTTGATTTTTCTTCTCTTCAACTCTCTACGTTGTGCATCGCGGATACGAGCCATGAGGCTCGTTTGGATCGTTAATCCCAATGCACGAACGCGTAGCGGTTTTACTCTTTCTTTCCTACTCAAGGCATCTGCTAATACATTGGCTTTGCCTGGGTGATACGAATGTCACATTCGTAATCATTGAGTAACTCTACCCAACATCGTTGCCTCATGTTAAGCTCCTTTTGATCAAAGATGTGTTGGAGGCTCTTATGGTCAGTGTAGATCGTACACTTGGTACCATATAGATAATGTCTCCAAATATTTAACGCAAAATCACCGCTCCTAACTCCAAGTCGTGTGTCGTGTAATTCTTCTCATGCACTTTTAATTGTCGGGAGGCATAAGCTATGACTTTGTCTCTTTGCATCAAGACACAACCAAGTCCTTGGTGTGAGGCATCGCAATACACCACGAATCCATCTGTCCCATCAGGAAGGGACAAAATAGGAGCGCTACACAACTTTTGCTTTAACGTATGAAAAGCTTCCTCTTGTTTCTCACTCCAAGAGTACGCTCGATCCTTCTGAGTCAATAGCGTCAAAGGTTGCGCTATTTCAGAAAAATTCTCCATGAACCTTCGATAGTATCCTGCCAATCCTAAGAATTGTCGTATCTCCGTAGGGGACTTTGGCACTTCCCAGTTCTTGATTGCCTCGATCTTTGCGGGATCCACGTGTATGCCCTTCTCATTTATGACGTGCCCGAGAAAATGCACTTCTCGAATCCAAAACTTACATTTAGAGAGTTTGGCATACAACTTCTCATTCCTTAACAGCTCTAGAATCAGCTTCAGATGCTCCATTTTACTTCGTGAATAGATAAGTATGTCATCGATGAATACTATCACGAATTTATCTAAGCATGGTTTACATACTCGATTCATGAGATCCGTGAATACTGCAGGTGCATTGGTTAACCCAAACGACATAACCAAAAACTCATAGTGGCCATATCGTGTTCTAAACGTTGTTTTGGAAACGTCTTCTTCGGCTATCCTTAGCTGATGGTAACCGGAACGGAGATCGATCTTTGAATAATAGCTAGATCCTTGCAACTGATCAAACAAATCATCAATCCTTGGTAATGGGTACCGATTTTTTATAGTTAGCTTGTTTAATTCTCAGTAATCGATACACATTCTAAATGATCCGTCCTTCTTCTTCACAAATAAAACTAGTGCTCCCCAGGGAGAGAAACTTGATCTTATGAATCTTTAACCAACAGCTCTTGAAGTTGTTGGGACAACTCTTGCATTTCCGACGGAGCAGACGATATGGAGATCGTGCTATTGGCGCTGCTCCAGGTACAAGGTCAATTTTGAATTCTATCTGCCTAGGGCGGTAGACCAGGTAAATCTTTAGGGAAAACTTCTAGAAAATCACATACGATTGGAATATCTTCTAAATTATGCTCTTCGTATCTACTACATTCGCCAAAAAGGTTGGGTACCCTTTACGCAGATACTTATGCGTCTTCATGACATTGAAGATCTTAAGATCCACTTTCTTCTTATCGCCTTGAACTTCTAAGATTTCTCGATTAGGAAGTGGTAGACGTACCAATTTCTCAGACAATCTCAGCGTGATTTTTGGACAACCAGTCCATTCCTACAACGATATCGAAACTTCCTAACTCGACGGGCAAAAGATCGATATTGAATTTGTGTTCCTTCAACTGAAGTGTGCACCCTCGAATGACTTCTTTGGTTTCTATAACTTTACCATTAGCTAATTCTTACTATAAAGTTTGCTCGACTTCAAGCCAAGTAAAGGTTCAAAGCTTTTAGAAACAAAACTTAAATCTGCTCCTGTATCAAATAACACTAAAGCAAAATGGTTCTTTACGAGAAACGTACCCGTGACTACAGAGGGGTCCTTGCGGGCTTTTCCTGCATTCATCTCAAATGCACTGCCTTTTGCATTCTTCAACTTCGGGCAATTCTTCTTGAAATGTCCTTCATCACCACATTCATTACAACCACGATTGCGGTTCCCGTCATTGCCTGGGACCTGGGTGCGACAATCTTGGGCTAGGTGCCTGAATTTGTTGCACTTTCCGCACTTCTTGCATTCTCCAGAATGAAGATTCCCACAAGTGTTACATTTTGAAGAAGAACCCGAACCCTTCTTTGAGTTACTTGCATTGGTAGCATACGTTCGACTTAAACCTTGATCTCTACCTCTCTTGTTGCCCGAACGACTTCCATAACTTCCAGGCCATTTCTTCTTCGATTCAGATGGCTTCTGCTCAGACTCAACCATTTTCTTGTCTACCATAACAAACTTCTTGTCAAGGCTTCCTCTCTTAGACAGATCACCCTTACGCACCGTGTCATCAGTTAACAAACAAGCTAGTCTCATGGCATCATTGATGGTTGTGGGGTTTGCCGAAGTGACCATACCATGGATTTCGGGTTGTACCGTTCAATGCGCTTGTACTCTGGCGTGACCAACTAGGGTACAAGTCTGGCCATGTCCTTGAATGTAGAATTATACTCGCGAACTTCAGCACCTTCCATCTTCAAATTCTAGAAATCAGATTCTACCTTTTGCAGTTCACTTCGTGGACAATACTCTCTCATCAACATATCCTTGAAATCATTCCATGAAAGTCCATAAGCAATGTCTTCTCCTAATGCCTGGACTTGGGTGTTCCACCAAGTCAGGGCATCATCCAATAGTGAACTAATAGCATACTTCACACGCTGACCAGCACTACAGTTGTTAGTAACCATCACAGCTTCCATTCTCTCAATCAAGCGCACAACCCCAAGTGGACCTTCAGTCCCCATGAATGATCGTGGTTGACAAGCTTGAAAAGTCTTATAGGAACAACCTTGGTTTTGATTTCCTGATTTCGAAATTGTGTAAATTGATCAGGTTAACAATCGACAAATCTCAAGATCAGTAGATCGAACTAATATGATAACTTAACTTCACTAGCACTATAAGTGATATATTACCGTGAGTTTGGTTGTCAACATTAGTAGCTGCGCGCTGGGCCAAGGCAGCATTCACATGCTGAGAGATCAACACAGCTAGTTCCTCGGGAGTGGTAGGGAGTGCATTACTACTTCCATCACCAGTTCGCGACTTGGGAGTCATAGTTTTCTTTCTAAAACAAACATTTCGATTTGGTAAGATAATATTCGCGCAATATTAAAGTTAACCAAACATGTATGAATAGTAACAATCACAGCCATCAACACAATCATACAACCACAAAAACCATTAAGACAACACATGATAATTTAAAACATAAATCATAACATTAAATTGGGAATAATGATCATTTGTTACATTTTTACGAAAACAAAACATCAAAATTGGCGAAACTAAAGTTTTCACCTCTACAAGTGTTCCCATACAAAATACTGATTTAGTTCAAATACATGGTGAGACTAATGTGCAAATCAGGTATGGGCTCCCATCTGAATGGCCGTAGAGGCGAGTAGGATGCATATGACAACTAGAGCAACAGTGGACTCAATGCGCTGCTCGAGCGCATCCACTCGCTGTAACACAACCGACTCGCTACCAATCGAACCATGAATCATCTCGTAGGCCATGTCCATCTGCTGAGCCATCACCAGAGCTCTCTGTTCGGCATCTTCCATACGCTTCCTCATGCCTGCCATCTCTGCCTACAGCTCCAAAATCTAGGACTGTGTAGCCTCTCCAGCCTTCTCCTCAACCGCTTGCTTCTTCTCGACTGCATCCACTCGATCATTCAAGGTCTCACACCTACGACCAGTTACTCTGAATCGACCCTGCAAAGAG
The DNA here is from genome assembly GCA_947069175.1 of Scalesia atractyloides. Taxonomy (NCBI): domain Eukaryota; kingdom Viridiplantae; phylum Streptophyta; class Magnoliopsida; order Asterales; family Asteraceae; genus Scalesia; species Scalesia atractyloides. The sequence goes on from CAMTDV010000017.1 coordinate 60,117,444, forward strand.
TCAAGATGGGTCTCATGACGGGCACAACGTGCCACTAGTAGTGGTACAGTTCGCTCCACAGTCTGCCCTATGAGAGGCAAGACTCTTGAGGCGGTGGATGACTCGCCATCCTCGAATGCCGGACGTACTCCCTCCTCGTTAGTCCATCTCTGAATCTGATCTGATAACCAACCCCAACGTCTGGCTATATAGCTTCAAGTACCGTGGCAGGTTGCTCGACTAGCTTCCCAACTGTTTTTGGTGGAGGACTTGAATCTCTTGATGCTAACTTCCTCTTCCTGTGTGGTCCAACTGTCTTACGCCGCGTAAAGAGCGTATGGGCTCCTCCGAAAAGCGAGTAAGTGGGTCGAAATGAGGGTCGGGGCTCAACCTCTACTTGTTCATCGTCATCGGATGGCTCAACCATTGGCTCTTTCCATGCACGTCTCTCAATGCAAGTGGTCTCTTCAGCATGAACTTCGACAGCAGGCGTCTCTACAACGAGTCTCAGCAACAGGGATCTCAGCAAACGGCTCCGTCTCACTAGGGTCTTCCTCATCAGATTCCTCAATCCATCCAGCACCTTTGACGGGAGTGCAAACCCTTGCGAATTCAGAACGCACAGGTGATGGTGGAGAGGGGAGTGTGGCGGAGGTAAACTCCAACTCATCATCAGAGGGAATAGTGACAGCGTGCAACTCGGACGACATCTGTAACATGATATTATTCGTACTATATTAATAACTTGTGCAAAAGTAAATACGCATGCTTATAAAGTGGACATTTCATATGAATCTCATAAGTCAAGCAATGGCATACTCATTTGTTTACTCAGGGCTTCGTGAGTTTGAAAGTATTCTAACTTTCTTGGGTTATAGTCTAGATTTTTCATATTCTTTTTATTTGTAAAACTGTTTTGAAAACATCTAGTTCGCTATAACCATTGGCTCTGAGACCAACTTCTGTCACACCCCGAAATTCGCAACGGAAGGCAAGCATGGTGATGACGGAGGTTAGCAACCAACAATTATTGGGCAAACATAGACAATTATTTAAATAGACAAAAATAGTTAAAAGTTATTACAATCATTCAAATGTATTGATTAAAGTGTTCATGTTAAAGTTCCATCTTGTGGACCCATGACACAAGTTTTATTATTGTCCATTTTGAATTGCCCTAAACCCACTTCAAACTCCAAAGCCACTTATGTACCTGAAAACACGTTTCAAAATATCAACACAAAGTTGGCGAAGTCACGGGTTTTACTTACTTTTAAATATCAAAATATTTATTCTTGATTTCCATTTTGAAAAATATGAAGACGTTAGATCGACATGTAACATCGTAAACTAGCTAGGAATACGAGACGATGTTTGCAACCAAGAGCCCATAATCAAAACGAAACCTTATTCGTTTCCCATATTCTTCTTTTCAACATATATTCCTTGTCTTTAATGATCGGAGCGACCGATCGACAAGCTTGGGGTTTGTCAAAACCCAATAGATCTATTAATATATCCTGTGCCCTCCAACCAAGAGGTTAATGATTACGGCGGCGGGAAAATGTCCATGGATACACCCTCGTTAAGGTAACTTAAGGCCCTTACTCAAGGCCAACATAGGTTACATTTCCTTTTTCTCATCTTTTGATTATATTAATTCAAAATACTTTACGTGTTTCTCCCCCAAAATGTAAAAACATAATTTAAAAAGGGGTCGTGAACTCACCTTTGGGTGCGTTAAATGTTTGCAACAAAAGCCCAAATTGAGTATGTATTCACCTACTAGTGCCCTATATACAAGGCACACTTTCATATTAATCTCAAGTCTACTAACGAAGTTGTTCACTCAACCCTTTAGACTTATAAAGTAGTTTTGCGTATTTGACTTGTTAATTAGACAACCCGTTGGTGACTACAATCCTTATGGTTATATTTTCTTACTTTCTTATTGTTCAATCATATCAATATGAAATATAATTTTTCCCTCTAAATATTTACCCAACAACACATACCAACACATAATCATTTACACCAGGTTTTATCATAACGATTTCACGTAACTCAAATCCATGCTTAAACATCCGCACACTATGATCACACAATACTTAATCTAATCACATAATCCACATAACTCGTCCAAATAATCATATTATATACCATCATCATCACACAATCATGCTACAACAATATGATATAGTTTCAACCATAGCAAACACAATATGTATCATGCGTTCATATTAGTCACTTTTCTCGTATTAATCATTCCATATTCATCATGTAAGACCAAAATACATCTTATATCATCACAAACTCATATTATATCTCATCTTATCATTTTACACAAGTTTATGTCACCTAGTTCACACATGCATAGTTATGTCCATTTTTAAGCGTAGAATTAGCGTTTTCGACTCAAACTTTCGCATAGAACACATCAAACATGGACACATCATAACATATACCTTAAGACCTGTTATAACATCATTTTATATGCCTAAATTTTCTGTTATAAATCAGATTTATAATGCATGCTTCTATCATGCATATATTCAAAACGAAACCTTATTTGTTTCCCATATTCTTCTTTTCAACATATATTCATTGTCTTTAATGATCGGAGCGACCGATCGACAAGCTTGGGGTTTGTCAAAACCCAATAGATCTATTAATATATCCTGTGCCCTCCAACCAAGAGGTTAATGATTACGGCGGCGGGAAAATGTCCATGGATACACCCTCGTTAGGGCAACTTAAGGCCCTTACTCAAGGCCAACATAGGTTACATTTCCTTTTTGTCATCTTTTGATCATATTAATTCAAAATACTTTACGTGTTTCTCCCCCGAAATTAAAAACATAATTTAAAAAGGGGTCGTGAACTCACCTTTGGATGCGTTAAATGTTTGCAACAAAAGCCCGAATTGAATAGGTATTCACCTACTAGTGCCCTATATACAAGGCACACTTTCATATTAATCTCAAGTCTACTAACGAAGTTGTTCACTCAACCCTTTAGACTTATAAAGTAGTTTTGCGTATTTGACTTGTTAATTAGACAACCCGTTGGTGACTACAATCCTTATGGTTATATTTTCTTACTTTCTTAGTGTTCAATCATATCAATATGAAATATAATTTTTCCCTCTAAATATTTACCCAACAACACATACCAACACATAATCATTTACACCAGGTTTTATCATAACGATTTCACGTAAATCAAATCCATGCTTAAACATCCTCACACTATGATCACACAATACTTAATCTAATCACATAATCCACATAACTCATCCAAATAATCATATTATATACCATCATCATCACACAATCATGCTACAACAATATGATATAGTTTCAACCATTGCAAACACAATATGTATCATGCGTTCATATTAGTCACTTTTCTCGTATTAAGCATTCCATATTCATCATGTAAGACCAAAATACATCTTATATCATCATAAACTCATATTATATCTCATCTTATCATTTTACACAAGTTTATGTCACCTAGTTCACACATGCATAGTTATGTCCATTTTTAAGCGTAGAATTAGCGTTTTCGACCCAAACTTTCGCATAGAACACATCAAACATTGACATCTTTACGCCTTTTTAGGCCTATAATGACCACATAAGCAATCCAAATCATCTTGATCATATTCCAAACTTATAATCTGATTATTATAGATAAAATAACATGTTTTTACCAACATCCTTTCAGATCTAAATAAATCACTCATCTACCATGGTTATTATCGCCTTTTTACACCATTTTAAGCATGATTTACTAAATTGTAAGCTTCCAACTCATGGTTATCATAAAAATTAGTTATGACTTGTATAGCATATACAAAATATCACCATAATATCACCATATTTTCAGTTCACCTTTATTCTCTTCATGCATGTCATAATCCTACATTAATCTTGCATTTTCCACTTAAATCAAGCATCATACACCCTTCTAACTTAGGGTTTTTTCATCCAAACTTATCATTAAACATTTTTAGACCATAAATCACTTCAAATATAGAATGAAACTTAGATTATACAAAACCCCTAATTTATCATTTTGCATGTCACTTTTATCACCATTTTAAGCATCATTTTAAGTCATAAACGCTACCATTCACACATCTTTCAATCAAGAATCATTTACACACATCAAAACCTTCAAAATTTCTTATTAAAACCCTAAACTTACTGATTTGATTTATTCATTAAGAAATCCTTCTTGTTTGGTGAACAACTTCACTTTTAAACAAACTACAATCTCAAATCTTAGGGTTTTGAGAGATGGATTACCTTAGATGAATGAAGTAGGGTTTTCTAAGAGTGTGAGGGCTCCTTGGATGTGATTTCTCCTTGTTGATCTTCTATGGGTGCTTGAAACCTTCAAGGAATTGCTCAAGATCTTCAAGTGTGTGTAAATGGAGATGTAAGTGAGGGGTTTTGATAGAAGATGAAGTTGAAACAAGTGAGGGGAAGGGGAGGATGGTTGGGGATTGTTTTAAAGAGGGAGGAGAGAGGAGAGAGGGGGTTTGGGAAGGGAAGGAAATGATTAGGAGAAAGGGTGTGGTTTTGGGTTAAGTGTGTAAGAGGTTTTAATGATTTTTGAGGGATTTTAGAGGATTTTGTAGAGATTTTAGGTGGTGTGGGCCCCCATGGTGGAATTTTTATACATGGGAGGTTATTTTATTTATTATTTTTTATAAATAACATTCTTGTACATTTTATAAAAGTCTAGCAACTTTTATAAAAGTTTAGGGCTCTAATTCGCCTGATTGAACTTGTTAATTATGGAATAATATTTATTTATTAATTCCATCAAAATTTTACTAATTAGAATAACACCGGATGTTTAATGGTGTCTGGGTTTGCTTGGGACTGCTAAAAGTCTGTCGCACAAGCAAATTTCCGAACAATTTAGACAGAAACCACCAATTAAGGCGTATGCGTTTTTCTTCTAAATTTCCCCCAATGACTTATAATTCCGGCTTATTTTAACATATTAAACACATTCATAGACTTGTAAACACTAACCGGGTCATCACCAATAGTCGTTACGGGTATGTCATCACTTCAAATTACGGCGATTCTTTAAATCTCATCATTTGCAAATTCCATTGCACATTAGGCCTATTATAACTTTTCATTAGACTTTAATCACACATAAAATAAATTATTATTGCACCACTTCATAACATGTTTGAAAATTATAGTATGGATATCGTAAAACATGGGGTGTCACAAAGCTAGGTTTCGACAAAACGAAAGTCACTTGCTTCAGATGCAGACAGAAAGGGCACTTCTAGAGGGAATGCAAAAATCCTGAAGCAACGGGCAATCAGAGTCCATTTGGAGGTGGCAACAAATAATAAAAGAAGTCACTTCAGTATAAGCCTTTCCCAAAGAAGACTCAGGTCGAAATCCATGAGAAACCAAACAACAACAACAACACTGAGAAGGCAATGGTCGCTTCAAATGAAGATGATGGTTTTGATTGGAATTCATACATCGCCAAGAAAACCGGTATTGCTCTAATGGTCGAGATTGTAGAAGATACATCTGTTGAGGATGCAGCCATGGAGAGTGCATTACTAGAGGAATACATGCAGCAAGCTGAAATGGAGGAAATTTATCAGCATACAAAGATGCAGGGTATCCTTTCCCCTAACATGACCACTAGTTTTGCAGATTATTTTGGAGAGACGACATCTTCATAGAATGTTGCTGAGGAAAAGCCCGAGATTGAAGAAATGATCAACATAACCAAAGAAATGAATGAAGAAAACCTTACCGAGATCACCAACAAGGCTATGATGGCAAATCTAACAAAGGTAGGTTTAGAAGAAAAGGTAAAGGTTGTAGAAAAGGAGGTAGTAACAATCGTTGAGGTTGTAAAACCTTGTGCGAAGTGTGCTGAAGCGTGTATTCAATGTGCTGAAAAATCACAGATCATAGCCAAAATCAATGTGCATAATAATAATTTCAAATACGATTATCGCCCAATGAATGAGGCATATGACAAAATGAAGATGATTACAGCAAGTTGGATAGAAATAACATTGAACAAGATGATACTATCAGAATGTTAAAAGCTACCTTAATGGAAAAACAAAAAGCTATTAATGTTTACATTAATAACATTGCTGAAGTAAAACATGAACTAAAAGACATGAAAATCGAAACCAAAAGGGTTCGACAGCTTCTAAAGAGCTATACCATGAATGCCTATGTCATCGATCACATTCTTCCGACTATTCAGTCAGAAGAAAATGTTCAGAAAGCCAAAGGTAAGAAAAGTGGAGATTATACCAAAGTTCTACCACCCCTTTGCGAAAAGTGTTGTCGCAAAAAGGCTGAGGGGATGGAAAAGGCGCTCAACATTGAACTTTTAACTGAAAAGAAAAATGAGCTGCCTGAGTACATTAATATAACCTACACGAGTGATGATGGTAAAGTAGTGGTTAAGCAAGTTGTTGATAATGTCTTGAGTGAATCTGATGATGGCAGCTATGAAAGCGCCAACTCGAGTTTGAACAATTCCGATTCACAGTCCGAAGATGACGATAAATCATCGGATGATAGTCTAAGTGATGATCCTAACGTTGTCATGTACAAAGTTAAGGATTCAGATTGACTATACTTCGAGGTAGCTTTCCGATTCGGAATGTGAAGGAAGATCAGCTTGACAAATTCTTCAAACTCGTGGAAGTTTCATCAGATGATTTAGAAATCAATGAAAAGAAATTTTACTCTAAGCCTAAAAGAAACAACTACCGAAGGAATGGTGGAGATTTTCCTGAGCACAGGAGAGCTGGGCTGGGTTTAGATGTGGAAGAAGAGGCGGTTAAGAAAAAGTCACCATTTCACGAATACAAAGATAAAAACATGAAATTCGTTAATGGGACGAGCACGGTTCAAGAGGAAAGTTTGATTGGGAAGCAATCAAACGAGGAGTTTAAGAAACAAAAGGAACTTCGAGATAAGGCTAAAGCCGCAAGTGGTGTAAAACCCACTAGTGTAATGAAATTGGTCATATTGCACGCAGGTGTAATGAAATTGGTCATATCGGACTTGCTTCAAGTGTAATGAAATTGGTCATATTGCACGCAGGTGTCCGAAATCTAAGCCGGCCTATCTTCGAAGAAAAGAAAGTCTAGATGTTGTAAAACCTAAGCAACCAGAGTTTGTAAAACCTGTCACTATTTTGAAAAGAAAAGAATCAAAACTTGAAGTTAAACCTAAAACTGAAAAGAAGTTTGAAAACTCAACTTTCAAAAAAGGTGAAACTTCCAAGGCTAATGAATCAATGTTTTATATAAAAAAGTCACATATTAAATCACAATCCTGGATTACTAAGAAAAAGACAACAATATCTGAAGTTACCAAGTCTGAGCCTGTTAAGACTGGTAACAAAAAAGAATCAAAATCTGAGACCAAAACGGAAACTGTCAAACGTACAATTGGTATCAAATCATCAAAAGGTAAAATATAGTTAACTTTGAAAATGTAAACGACAATGGAGGCTCAGATGGAGATTATGAGGATGATTACCATGCTTTTTATCCCAAACCCAAGACCAAGAAGGCTTGGGTCGCGCTTTTTAACTAAGTGATTATATGTGCAGCGGCTCCAGAGGATCCGTTCTTTCAAAGTGGATTCTGGATAGTGGAGCGTCAAGACATATGACTGGGATGAAATCTCTTCTGTTCGACATAAAAGCTATTAACGACGGATATGTTGGTTTGCCGGTAATCAAGGTGGAAGGATTGTCGCCGAAGGAAAACTCCCCAATGGCGTAGGATCATTTGATCGAGTGAACTACATTGCTGAGCTAGAGAACAATCTTCAAAGCATTTTGCAGATTTGTGACAAACAGTTCACGGTGCATTTCAATGACAAAGAGTGTATGATTTTAAAGCCGAGTTTCAAAATACCTGATGATTGGATTCTGACGCGAGCCCCGCGCGAGAATGATCTCAATGTATTAGATATGGGCAACGCTACCACTTCATCAAAAATCGGCTTAATGTTTTGTCACGAAAGCTAGAGAGAAAGATTCTATTCTATGGCATAGGAAAATGGGGCACATTCATTTAAGAAAAATGAATTTTCTGGTTCATAACGATCTGGTTAAAGGTGTGAATCTTCGGAGCTTTCATATGATTAATCACTGCCTAGAATGTAAAAAGGGGAAGCAGATCAAAAAGTCACATCCGAAGAAAATTTTGAATTCAATAAAGCTGCCGCTTGAACGTCTTCATATGGATCTTTTTGGTCCGGTGAATGTTCAAAGTATTTCAGGAGACCTATTCTACTTAGTCGTCACAGATGATTATTCATGTTATTCATGGGTTTTCTTTCAAGAATCAAAGGATGAAATGTTTGATAATATGGTGATTCTCTTTAAGAAGCTCGAAAATTTATATCATCTGCCTGTCAGACGTATTCGCAGTGACAATGGCAAGGTATTTAAGAATAAAAAGATGAAAGAATTTTGCAATGCCAAGGGAATTCTGCACGAATTCAGTGCTCCTTATACTCCGCAACAAAACGGTGTAGCTGAGAGGAAGAATAGAACTTTAATCAAAACAACAACTCGAAACTTCCTGTTAGCTTTTGGAGTGAGGCGGTTGCAGTGGCTTGCTACACACTAAACAGGGTCTTAACTGTCAAACCAACTAAAAAGACATGTTTTGAAAAGAACAACCGAAGGAAACCAAATTTAAAATATCTAGAGCCATTTGGTGCGCCATGTACTGTAATCGATCAAGATGGTAAATTCGGGGCAAAATCACTTGAAGGTTTCTTTATCGGGTATGCCAGTCCGCTAAGAAGAGTATATGTTCCCTCTTTAAGAAAGGCAATTGAAGCACAACACGTTGATTGCTTTAAGTATACGACTCCTCTTCAAAGGAAAGGTGACGCGTGGTTGTTCAACTATCAAGAGTTATGGAAGTCATTCAACTTGCTCGAAGAACCGTTTGACGACGAACTCGCAGCGCTTTATTATCTTCAACAGTCGGCGAATCAAGAACAAATTCTTAGACCAATTATGGTTAATCAACCCACGTTGGATACTTCGTCTTCTGGAGCAGGTCTAAGTAATAGTGGTGTTCAAGTTGAAAACGTTTCTGAAGCAGAAGCAACACCTACTATAACTCCATCGAATGATTCCTTTGAACCAAAAAAAATACAATAACAGTGCCAAATATGCCTCAGAATCAGAATTCTGACTCTGATGAAGCGCCGACATTTGATGCTAATGGAGAATCCTCATCGGATGAAGAAGTTGAGCAGATATCCAACATGTTGAATCAATCTGCAAGCCTGAGCAATCAGGACGAAGCTTCATCTAGTGCTCCTAATGTTGAATTGATTGTTGATCTGAACATCTCAAATCAGCAAAGCTCAGTTGATGTTCCTAGCGAAGAAATGCCACGATCATATTCTTACCATCCTTCAACGAATATCATTTGTGAATTACAAACTGGTGTGCGTACAAGAAGCCAAATCAACAAAGCACTTAGTTGTTTCTACACTCGAGTTGCTCCTACTCAAGACTACTGCTACTATTCATGTTTCATATCCCAAATAGAGCCAAAAACTTTAAATGAAGCTCTGAGTGACGAGAACTGGGTGATAGCAATGCAAGATGAACTGTTACAGTTCGAGAAACTGGGAGTTTGGAGGCTTGTAGACTTACCACCGAAGCAGAAAGCTATAGATACGAAGAGGGTCTTTAAGTGTAAAAGGGATGATCGAGGTGTGATTGTTAGAAACAAAGCTCGGTTGGTTGTCAAAGGTTTCCACTAGCAAGAGGGTATTGACTACACAGAAGTTTATGCACCGGTTGCACGATTAGAGTCAATCCGTATTTTCCTTGCGTTCGCAGCTTGGAAAGGTTTTCAGGTGTACCAGTTGGATGTAAAATCCACATTTCTTTATGGTAAGTTTCGGGAACAAGTGTACGTCGGCCAACCACCGGGGTTTGTCGATCTGCTAAACAAAAACAAAGCTTATCTCCTAGACAAAGCCTTATACGGATTACATCAAGCCCTGAGAGCTTGGTACGAGACGTTATCACAACATCTCGTTGGAAACGGCTTTACAAGAGGCATAGTGGATAGTACATTGTCTACCAGAGAAGTCGGAAATCATCTAATCATTGTACAAATCTATGTGGATGATATCATCTTTGGTTCAACGGATGATAGTCTTTGCAAAGAGTTCGAAAAGATCATGAAGAAGAAATTTGAGATGTCCTCCAATGGTGAAATGAAATTCTTCCTCGGTTTATAGGTGGATCAGTTACTAGACGACATATTCATTCATCAAACAAAGTATGTTCACGATATTCTCAAGAAGTTTGAAATGGATATCTCGAAGCCGCTTTCGACTCCGCTGGCACTGAATCATGAGATTTGCATTGACGAGACTGGAACCAAAGTTGATGATACACTCTATCGGTCGATGATAGGATCTCTAATGTATCTGACGTCATCTCGCCCAAATATCATGTATCCTACCTGCCTATGCGCGAGATACCAGTCCAGTCCTCGGTTGTCATACATGCAGATAGTCAAAAGAATATTCCTTTACTTGAAGGGATGTCCAAGCACTGGCTTGTGGGTATCCAAAGAACGACAATTTTGATCTAACAGGATACACTGACTCAAACTTCGGGGTGGACAAGCTGAATTCCAAATCTACAACTGCTGGCTGCCAGTTCTTCGGAACTCGTTTGGTAACATGGCAATGCAAGATACAGACCACGGTCTCTCTCTCTCTACCTGTGAGGCAGAATACATTTCTGCTTCCAGCTGTTGTTCTCAAATCCTCTGGATTCAACAACAGATGAGGGATTATGGTCTGCAATTTCTTGATACGCCTTTATTCGTAGATAACAAGGCAGCTATCGACATAACCAAAAATCTTGTTCATCACTCTCGTACTAAACACATTGAAATTCGTTATCACTTCTTCGTGACTGCTACAAAAAGAAGTTGGTGCGAATAGAAAAAATCCACACCGATGAACAAAAGGCTGATTTTTATACCAAAGCATTTCCTTTAACAAGATTTAAATATCTCATGAGGCTTAACGGTATTAAAAATTTGCTTACATGTGCGGAAGCAGAGGTTGAATACGGTAACGGACGACGAGTTCACGTGATCCACGTTGGTTTGTTTTTTATCTTTTAGATTAGTATTTCTTAAAAACTAAAATACAAAAATATGTTTTTGATTTTAGGGGGAGAAATATTTGAGAAAATACAAAAACATATGAAAAATGTCAAAAAGTACAAAAACATTAAAAAAGACAAAAAGAATTCAGTGACACAAAAAGGAAATGATAGTACATTAGTGGACTATCACAGTATGCTAAAGAAATGTAGGTTTAAAAAAGTGATAAACAAGTCTTATTGTGGATGTGTCGATAGGCTTAACACGTTTAGTAAATTGCTTCCGGGATATAAACTAAATTTTACAACTTCTTAATCTTCTGGATTAACATCTCTAGGATATATGGACTTAGTACTTTGAAATTTCATTTGAGATATTGCCTGATTCTGAGATATGAGGTCTTTATAGATAGTTGATATCTGGGGTATTATACAATTTCTTCTGATTTTGCAGAAGCAATAGCCTAGAACTTCTATAATGCTTTTGCATAAACCCCTAAAACTGCATGCAAACTTGAAAAAAAATCGAAAGATCTAATCATTTGCAGTGCTGAAAAGATTCCTTAAATGGAACACACCTAAAGATGAGCCTTCATCTCTTTGTCTGTACGATAGTAGTAACCTGAGCTCTCAAGGCCTCGCACAACCCAGATACAGATATCAAGTACGCTATATTCACTTGTAAGATGAAATCTAGGGAATCTTGATACGGGAGTATATTCAAGAGGTGGGAACCACTATTAAGTCAAGTTTCATAATTTTACCTAACATATCTTGGAACAATTGAGAAATGTGTTGAAGTTTAAGAGGACAAACATATCGACAATCTAGGTAAATTTGTTTAAAACTTAGTGTCATAAAAAGGTCAACGGTACTAGTGATATGTTTCAAACACTTACATGATCCTTTAACACAAACTAAACAAAAATATATATGTATATATGTTTGTACATACTTAGTGTTTTGATATTCATTTCATAAAAACAAAAAGATTATATTGTCCTTTAGTTTCGACCACTGGTGATGAAAAACTGATTTTCAAAATCTAAAGTTGCTGAACAAAATTTAAAAACTTTTGAAAACTGATTTAAAAAGTTTAAAAGTTCATTAATTTGAAACTTACATATGAACAAAATCATCAGTTTAGAGTCAAAATGTTTTAATCAAGATCATTAAGTTGAACTTGATAACATAAATCAGATATTCAAGGTCATTAAATTGGACCTGATTCTCTGAGAGGGGTTAAAAACTGATAAGAAGGTTGAAATTTGAAATGTTTGTGTTTAAAAGTTTCAAAGTTTGAATCTGAAATATTTCTTTGAATGTTTAAAGAACATTGAAACAGGAAGTAGATTTTAAGGGGGAGCTAGATAAAAACTTTGATTGAAGATACAAGAAAGCTCAAAGCAAGGGGGAGCATGGTGATTCAAGTTTTATCAAGACAAGCGCAAGAAAAAAGAAAAGGATTGTAGACGATACGAAGATCATGGATGTTTAAGTTATTCAAGAAATAAAGATCAAGAGACAATAATGAGTCAAGAACTTAATTGAAGAATGATGACTACGGCAACATCCAAAGGGGAGTCTGTTGATGCATATGTTTGTTACCTACGTCATCGTATAACGTCGAGTCAGTATTTAGGAGCGACATGTCGAAGTTATGTATATATAGGGTCAAGTTCGCTTGAAAAGGAAGTGTTGTAGTCAACTTCGGCCGAGCTTGACTAAGCAAGCTCGCCCGAACTTGCATCTCCTCCAGCGAACTTGGTCTCCTATAAATAGGAGACTTGTCATTTCATTTCAAGATTCATATATTTTGTCACGACAGAGGCGAAGCTCTGTCCAAGTGTTTCCAGGATCTATAACATCTACTACTCAATGAAACAGTGATTAATCAGTAACAAACTTGTATCCAATTTCGGCTATGCAAACAGATTCCGCACGTTTACCTTAGGTTTGCCAAATTAGGACCCGAACGATCCGTAAGTCTGACCGAACTTGTACAAAGCCTTGAACGTGAAGTCACAGAGTCCCAGAGTCCTAGAGTGGTTAAGCCCATTCCTGAGATCCCAGATGGAAGTCACAGGGTGTCTCGTTTTGCACCTCCCATATGCAATGCTGAGATACCAAAACACTTTCAAACCCCCAACATGAAGCTATACGATGGTACAACTGATCCGGAGGAACATTTAGCACAATACCGGGAAAGAATGGAGATCAACCCCATTCCAGAAAGGTTAAAGGAAGCTTGTCTTTGCAAGGGCTTCGGATCCACGCTAACTGGATGAACATTAAAGTGGCTGTTAAGTCTTCCTCCTTGCTCAGTTACTTCATTTTATCATTTAGTTAATTTGTTCAATAATCAATTCTCATGTAGTAGAACCTTTGAACGATTGACTAGTGACTTGTATAGGATAACCCAAGGCCATGATGAATAATTAAGAGATTATGCCACTAAGTTTAGTAGAGAATCCTTAGAAATCCCTAACCTAGATATCGCCACTGCTGTGGAGGCATTTAAAATGGGATTGCTAAAGGATTCCTCATTCTATGATGACCTTGTTATGACACCTTGCATGAATTTAGATGAAGTGAGCAACAGGGCCTTAAGGCTCATTCGTTTAGAGGTTGATAAAAGGATCCAAGAGAGATTGTTAGGATCCTCTAAACAGGAAAAGCAAGGATCATTCTTCAAGGATAATCGATCCAGACAATACTCTAGGCATGAAAACCAGAATGTGCATGCAGTTGAACAAGAGGAAGACGATGAGGATTATCCTCCAATTTGTGAATATTGTTTTTCTGCTGATAATAATGAACTAATCCTTGCTATGCAGAATTTTGGTGATAAAGCTAGGTGGCCACGAAAGAATGAGAAGCCCAATAGCCAACAAGGATAAGTCCAAATGGTGTGCTTATCATGAGGATTTCGGTCGCCTCACTTATGAATGTATAGCCTTAAGGAAGGAAATTGGTTACCTTATTAGCAAAGGATACCTGAAGGGGTTGCTTGGAAGGAAACGATCAAGGAACCAGGATTCTGAGAAAGTTCCTGAAAGAGCTCCTCCTCCACCGGCGATGCCCAGATCATTAATTTCATCTCCAGAGGCTCTGATATATGTGGAACCTTGTTTTAGGCAGCAAAAAGACATGCCAAGGAAACAAAGATGGAAAATGGGGAAAGACCAGTTTGAACATCCACGTTAACTCAGCAGAAAATTATATCCTTTGATGAGGATGATCGTGTAGACGTACAGGATCCTCATCATGATGGTTTAGTTATTACCTTGTTTATTTCTAACCACTTTGTTTGCAGGATCCTCATTGATGGAGAGAGTTCGGTGAACATAATACAGTTGGATGTCCTTAAGAAGATGAACATTCCTGAATCCGAAATCATTCCAAGAGCATCAGTGCTTGTGGGATTCAGTGGAGAAACCAAGAATACATTGGGGGACATCAAACTCCCAATTTACATAGAGGGAGTGAATTCTATCCAAAAATTATGTGTAATAGATTGCTTATCTTGTTGCAATGTTATCCTTGGCAAGTCGTGGATACATGACATAAAAGCAGTCCCCTAGACATATCACCAATGTGCCAAACTCCGAACTCCATGGGGAGTAGTCAAGATAGAGAGTGATCAGCAGGAGGCAAAGAACTACTACAATTCTTCAATGAAACCAGCTTCCAAATCCAGGGAAGCATAGCAATTAAAGTATCCTCCAAGAGATGTCATGGAGGCTAGAGAACAAGACGTCAAGGATATTCTGTTATACCCTGAGGATCCTGAATCCAAGGTGTATATAGGATCCGAGATCCAAGATGGCATAGAGCAAGATCTAGAATCCTTCCCAAAGAAAATATACCTTTGCCTGGAAACAAGAAGACATGACAGGTATTCCAAAAGATGTTATTACTCATAAACTTAGTATTGACAAATCTTTCAGGCCAATACACCAAAAGAGGAGAAAGTTTGCACCTGAAAGAAATGCCATCATCCGAGAAGAGGTAGACAAGTTACTAAAGGCAGGTATGATTAGAGAGGTCAAGTATCCAAGATGGTTAGCCAATGTGGTTGTTGTTCAAAAGAAAAATGGAAAGTGGAGAGTATGCGTTGATTTTACTGATTTAAACAAGGCATGTCCCAAGATTCCTTTCCCATTACCCCACATTGACTCCATGGTGGATGCTATGACGAGTCATGAGTTGTTAACTTTTATGGATGTTTCATCTGGGTTTCAACAAATTCAGATGGAACCATCTGATCAAGAGGACACAACATTCATGACACCCACCGGCATATATCGTTATATTGTTATGCCCTTTGGTTTAAGAAATGCAGGTGCTACATACCAAAGGTTGGTGAATATTATATTCAAGGAGCAGCTTGGACACACAATGAAAGTATACATAGATGATATGGTGGTTAAGTCTAAAAGAGCTGAGGATCAATTGAAGGATCTTGAAGTAGCATTCAACATCCTTGTGAATATAACATGAAGTTGAATCCGTCAAAATGCCACTTTGGAGTTAAAGCTGGAAAATTTTTAGGATATATGGTGACCAAGAGAGGGATCGAGGCAAGTCCAGAGCAGATCAAGGCCATCGTGAACATCAAATCTCCTGCCAATGCCAAGGACATGTAAAGATTGACAGGAAGAATTGCAGCCTTGAACAGATTCATCTCAAAATCCTCAGAAAAATGCAAGGATTTCTATGATATTCTGAGGAAGAATAAGAAATTTGAATGGATTGAGAAGCATGAAGCCGCTCTACAAGCCCTCAAGGATTACTTATCCTCTGCACCAGCCTTGATGAAACCTGAAGATGGAGAACCATTATCCTTATACCTAGATGTCTCAGGTAAAGCGGTAAGCATGGTCCTAGTTAAGGATCATGAAGGCAAACAACATCCAGTATACTATGTAAGTAAAAGTCTACTTGATGCCGAAGCCAGGTGTTCTCATTTAGAGAAACTTATTTTTGCTTTAATTATGGCTTCCACTAAACTTCGACATTACTTTGAACTCATACTATTATTGTTAAAACTAACTTTCCTATTAAGGATGTTCTTAGGAAGCCGGAGATGTCGGGAAGGATGGCAAAATGGGCAATCAAACTTAGTGCATATGACATTAAGTATGAGCCTAGGAATGCCATTAAATCCCAAGCTTTGGCTGACTTCACGGCTGATTTCAGTAGTAATCTACAAAGGGAAGCTGAATTGGAAGTACAACAACTTGAGGAGACCAAGGATCCTTGGACACTCTTCACAGATGGAGCCACAAATGTCAAGGGAACTAGATTAGGCCTACTACTAAAATCACCACAGGGGAACATTATACCCCAATCTATAGCATGTGAATTTCCGACCAAGTGGCTGAATATGAAGCCTTGATAGCAGGTTTGCAATTAGCTAAAAATATGAGGATCATGTATCTTCAAGTATTTGTAGATTCTTTGTTAATTACTAATCATTATAATGGCTCTTATACTATCAAAGGTGAGAAATTAATCAAATATTTGGAGATATTCAGGAAATTGGCAGATTCTTTTGCTTTTTTTAGTATAACACAGGTACCCAGGGAAGAAAATGCAGAAGTCGATGCCTTAGCCAACCTTGGATCGTCACTAAAGATGCCAGAGAATGTGAATATACCTATGATCCATGTTTTAACTCCTGCAATTAAGGAAAATGAAGTTATGGAGATAGTGGAAGATGCTGCAATTATACCTGGTGATGAAATGCAGTCGAATCCAAGATCCTGGATCCACTTGAAATATATCCAGAATGGGGAAATTCCCACTGGGGAGAATCCTAGAGCCTTCAAGATTAAGGTATCCCAGTTCGCTATAATTAATAACACGCTATATAAGAGATCTCTTGCAGGACCCTATCTACGATGCATTGAGGATCCTGAGATCCAAGAGGTCTTGAAGGATTTTCATGAAGGAGACTACAGAAATCACACAGGGAGAAGAGCACTATTTTCAAGAATCCTCAGAACCCGATATTATTGGCCTACAACGAAGAAGGATGTTGTGGATTACGCAAGGAAATGTGATGCTTGCCAGAGACACAGTAACATTCTTCATCAACCAGCGGAAGCTCTGCATCCTATATCCTCCTCTTGGCCATTCATGAGATGGGAATGGATATAGCGGGCAAGCTTCCCAAGGCAACAGGAGGAAAAATGTTCATGCTAGCTATGACAGACTATTTCTCTAATGGATAGAAGTAGAAGCCTTTGCCCAAGTCAGAGAAAAGGAAGTCATATTCTTTATTAAAAGAAATATCATTACTAGATTTGGCATTCCGTCTGAAATTGTTTGTGATAATGGATCCAAGTTTATTGGGAGTCGTACTACTAACTTTTGTGACAGCTGGGGGATTAGGATGATAACATCAACACCAGTCCACCCACAAGCTAATGGTCAGGCAGAATCATCCAACAAGATCATCATTAACAACTTGAAGAAAAAGCTTGGATCCAAGAAAGGCAAATGGGCTGAAGAGTTACCATATGTCCTATGGGCAGATAGAACAACCCCCAAGAATTCTACGGGTCAAACTCCTTTCTCTTTAGTATTTGGAACTGAAGCAGTGATCCCTACAGAAATGGCAATACCTACAACCAAAACAAATATTTGTGATCCTGAAGCAAATGCTGAAACTATGACCCAAAACCAAGATACTATGGAAGAGCTTAGAGACTTGGCAAGGATAAGGTTGGCTAGCTATCAACAGAGAATGGCTGGCGCTTATAACAAGAATGTCAGGATTAGAATATTTCAAGTTGGTGACTTGGTGTTGAGGAAAGCATTTCAGAATACCACAGTACCTGCTGATTGCAACTTAGCACCAAAGTGGGAAGGCCCTTATCTTATAGAAGCTGAAGCTAGAAGAGGGGGCATATCAGTTGTTAACCATGGATGGTGATCTCCTGCCAAGAGCTTGGAATGCTATTCACTTAAAAAAGTATTTTATGTAAGTGTTATGGGAGAAATTCTGAGCCCATATCCTGAATTATATCCTGACTTAATTTTTGTTGTTAACGATCAGGATACCAGACCAAGATATTGGTAACATCCTGAGGCAGTATCCTGGTGATTACTAATTATTCGCATGCAGGACATGGCTGCAAGATCACAACGTCACGAAGACTCGCTCACCTGAAGACTCGGTCTAAATGGTTAGAAGAAAGACGTTGAAGCCACAATACCTGGTCAACAACGTTCACTAGCGAATATTCCAAGGCATTCCATCATTTTAGGAGAGTTCGTTTTCTTCGTAACCATAAATATCGGATAACCAGGTCGATAGGTGACGGCACTCACTACTTTCGAGTTCTAACACTTTCTCTCGCAATTACACACAAACACTCTTCATTAGCAATTTTTGTAACACATAGCAACGATCTGGGAATTATCCTGCACTGTATCCTAAATTTTGAAGTAATAAGAAGAACAAGGCAGCTGCGTTTGTCAGCTCCCGAGGTTTTATGCCGGAGATCTAGATTGATCAAGGGATTTCTTGTACATCTCCTGTCAACCTTTACATTTTCGCTCATTGTTTGATTGTTGATATAGCTCAATATCCCGAGCTGTATCCTGAAATCTGTTTTTACAAACAGGTAAACCAACACATTTTTCATAAACACTGCTAGCACACTACCTCACAAAACTAATTTGATCACTAAATTTCTTCAGAATTTTTGACCAAAACAATTTGGCGCCCACCGTGGGGCGAGTGGTGCTATTTCTACTAAAAGCTTTGTTAAAATCATTACTTTGCTTTTTGTTTTCAAAACTTTTTTCACAACTGTTTCGATGGCTTCGAAATCAAACATGAGCTCTTCCTCCACGCCTGCTACAACCTCTGCTACAACTGGTTCACTGCTTCCAGCACCTTCATCCCGGGACACTCTGCCTACTCAGAATGTCTACAGATCTGGTGTTCCAGGGAGAACTCCTATCATGGCTTCTAATGATGAAATTTTAGCTTTGTTTGGTAATATACAGGATCAGATGAAGCAACAGCAGGAAAGTAACCAAACGATAATGAGAGAAACAAAACTCTTGAAGTCCAACTCCAAGAGACCTGCTGAGGAGGTTGTCACTCCCTTGCAGCCCAGGAATCTGAACTTTAGTTCAGCGGTGTATACTGAGGATAATCAGGGCAATGTCAAGCCGTTCCCGGAGCAATGTTCCTGAGATGCCCTCATCAGCCAGGATATCGACTGTAAGGGGCCCAGGATACGCTCCAGGATATGGCCAGAAACAACAGGCTGGTAACCTATATAATAATGTTAATACTCTTGCTACTAATAATGTCGGATCTTCACAGGATACAAGTGTAACCTCAGCACTCTCCAGAGAGCTTCAGAAACTGAAGGCTATGATATCAAGTGTACCTGGGGTAATGCAGCCCATACTGGAAGTATCCCAGGATAGTCACAACCTATCCCGTTTTGCTCGCCACATTTGTGATGCTGAAATCCCAAAGAGATTCCAAACCCCCAACATGAAGCTTTATGATGGGACGACGGATATTGCCCAGTATAGGGAGAGGATTGAAGTTAATCCTATTCCACCGAATCTTAAAGAAGCATGTCTTTGCAAGGGATTCGGCTCTACTCTGACAGGATCAGCCTTGAAGTGGCTTTTAAGCGTTCCACCTCATTCAATTACATCATTGTCTCATTTGGTTAATTTGTTTAACAGTCAATTTTCTTGTAGTAGAAACTTTGAAAAACTAGGCCTCAAGAATCCCTTAGGGATTATGTGAATAAATTTAGTAGGGAAGCCTTAGATATCCCACATCTAGATGTTGCTACGGCTGTCACATCCCAACCACGTAAAACAACAAACCGTGGCGGAAATTGTCACACCCTCAATTTCCACTTGCGGAGTTCTACCGCGAGACGTGTGAACAAACCAGAATCTAAGACACTAGTACGTCGAACGACTCTATATGATTTGATAATACGTTTTCCAAAATCATTTGTTGTAAATTTTAGATTACCAATATTTAGCATGAGTATCGGTTTTTAAAGTTTGAGCGGAAGCATAAATAAGTAGTGATGCGGCGCCAACACAAACGCCAAAACAAAGGTAAAATCCCAAAACAGTATTAATAAATGAGACTCTATAATGATGTCTTGTTCAATGCGTGTGCGTGCACCTAGAGCTCCTAGCGTCCTGAGAAACATGTAAAGAAACAAGTGTCAACATTAAAGATGAGTGAGTTCACAGGTTTTCATAAATTTGTTGTTCGGTTTTAGTTTGTTACTCCGTTATCCCCAACCCGGGATAACATATCAGTTGCATTATTCCAAACCCGGAATAATAAGTTGTTGCTTCCAATATTCCCAAACCGGAATATTAAGTTGTGTTTCCATTATCCCCAACCCGGGATAATACGTTGATGTTCCAATATTCCAAACCCGGAATATTAAGTTGTTCCGTAATTAAGTTCAATATTAATGTATATAGGTAGCTAGCCTAAAGTCATGTCACTAAGTGTTCGCGATCGAAGCTGACATTTGTGCCTCCGTTTTGCCAGGCCTATCACATGACCATGGCGATGTTAGGCCAATCATACACCCGTTGACCAAACCCGGTCAGCTAGCGCGACTAGCTCGGATGGGGCTCGTCAGACCCAGTAGTACTACTTATAATTCCCCCGCTACTTAACCCAAATATTAACGATCCGAGGAGATGGTCGAGGACTTAAGTGATAAAGCTGCATAGTGACCATAACATTACATTAACATTAACTTAGTTACCGCATAGTTATGTGACGTTACATTCGTATAACGTAAAGAGTTTGAGTTTAAGAATGTATACATGTTTCTCCCCCTGTTGTTTAAAAACTGTATAAAGTTAGGGGCCGTGAACTCACCTTTATTAGCTCGGTTAGTGTGGCAAAGATATTATAAGAGATGGGACCGCTAGTTGCGTCCTAACAAACCAATTAATTCCATGTCAGTGTGTAGTCACACCAATACAAATTCCACACGTAATTTACTCACAAAGTGATACACACAAACAACATAACTAACACTTCAAACATGCATGCAAGTATTCTCATATGATCATAGTAATCAAACAACTTATCATGAACACATTCCAAATCCATGCAACACTTTAATGCATAAAATCACAAGTTAACAACTTTCTGCTTAATACTCAATTATTCAGCTGTTTTCTAGGATTTTTATAAAATAGTTCCAGCATTCTAAAAATTCCCATATTTTTACAGTAGGTGACATTTATACCATAGAAATTTATATAATTTTCTCAAGTCCTAAATCTTCACCAATTAACCATAAATATTAATTCACTAAGCTGCAGTCAGATTTACCGCTTTCTGACTGCAGTCCACGGAAGAATTTATTTAAAAATCACTGATCGTCCGATTAACAAAATTCCAGTTGGAGTTGCCCGGAAATTTCTATACCTAGTTGCTGTACAAAAATCATGACTCAACTCTCTTCTGATTTTAAAATCTAGCTTGATAAACAACCAACAAAATTCCAGAATTTTAACAGCTTTACCTACCGAACTTGTTTAACCCTTTAAAAATATCAAACGATTTCAGAAAATTATGAATCCAGCGCCATTGGATTCCTTATTCAAATCACTACGTTTTAGACCTCAGAAAATCCGTTTTTCGACAACTAACGACCAAGTTACAGCCTGATAAAGTCGGCTGAAACTTTCACTCAGCATGCTGTTTTCTGCATCTCCTTATAATAAGTTCGTATAACTCGTTCATGTGACTAGCCAAGGCGATCAAGATTCGATTTTTAATCCTAGATTAATACTAATAATCTATCCATGCAACCCTACTTAATAACTTCTAGTTATTATAACAAAACACAGCCTATACATTCAACCTAGTGTAACCAATCCGAACAATGAGATCATTCAGTGTAAACATCATCGACAAATCGGCTAATCTAACATCTCGTTCAATCATGCTTGGCCAGCTTTTATCTTCCGAAAACAACCCTACTTGTAACTATGATACATCAGCCGATTAACACATGTATACTCCGAAAACACACGATCGTTTCAATCAATAAATCAATCCGAAACAACAACAAAATCAACACACATAACTCAGAACTTTCAAGTCTCTATATACTTGCGGACAACCTACATATGCATATAATCCGAAACAACTTAAACATTCAAGCACATAAATATATATATATATTCGAACATGATCTCAAATCAAACATGATCCTAACCTTGAGTAACTAGACAAACGAGCCGAGATGTGGACAAAGGCGACTCGGCTGCTGCTTGCTGCGACCGAGAGAAAGCAAAACAAAACTGATCTTGCGATCTAGACTGGACTGGAGATAACCGGCTGCTAGCGACCGAGATGATGATGGCTTCGGCTGATGTTTGCTGCGACCGAAAGAAAAGAAAGAGAAGCCGTCGCGATTTATGGAGCAAGAGGAGGGTGGTTTAGAGTTTGTGTTTTAGAAGGAAACATGCACAAGTTTGTAGATATAGGCGCAAGAGATAAAGATTTCAATTTGGGATAAGTATTGTGGCCGAGGAACTAGGATGGTTGGTTCGGTTTCGCGGTCAAGGGATAGGGTTACGGTTTGGGTTTGGGTCTTGCGGCCGAGGGATTAAAGTTGCATGCTATTCGGTTTTGGTTAGTGTTTGTGACCGAGAGACTTAAGAAAGTTAGTTTGGTTTGAACTTGATTTCGTTCTCTTTTGGCCGAAGACTTGGGTTCCAAGTTTCCTAGTTTCCCAAAGGGTTCGGTTGTGTGCATATTTACAATAATAACTAAACAATCACATAAACACTCATCACGTATTCATTCACGTTTAACACTTAGCACGCATATTATTCGACAAGTGTCACGTATAATTTATCCGAAAAACCCGGGATATCACATTATCCCCATGTTGAAAGAATTTTCGTCCCGAAAATTGAGTAAACGCGGTTTAGCATGTAACGTACATGTTTAGAGTGCCACGCACAAAGAGTTAGTTCGTTTATAATGGTACGCAACGTTACAAGAAGTTCCCAAATGTCATACACAAAGATTTCCAAGTGCCATGCACGAGAATTTAGTCAACAATAGTACACGAGAGTATGAGAAAATTTCCAGGTTGTCACAGAAATGTCGGGGAGTGTTGTAACAGAATTATTATTTCAATAACCATGGCACGTAAGTTAAGTTTCATTAGTTAATATTGTTTACATTGTCTTGGATAAAAACGGAAATACAACAAAAGTTAAGCTGTTATTCTGGATTTTATAGTCACTAAGGCCCAGTCCGCCCTAAGTGTAGCTAGCTTGACATCAAACATTTGCATCTGAAACATATGTGAAAATAAAGTCCGCAAAGAAATGCCGGCGAGTACATAGGTTTTGTTTTGATGCTTCATGGCTTTGATTTTTATAAGAAAAGTTTAAAGTAATACAAAAGTCGCATGAACCATAAAAAGTTTCTTTTATAAAAATATATGAAAATCAATATGATATAAAAGAAATAATGCATGGTTAAATAGATAACCAAAAGTAAGTTGTGTCTCGTATAAAAATGTCATGTTTTGTATAAGATATGTCATCTCTTGAATTTTATTTAAATTGATTTAGATAACGCCACGATATGTAAGATAATAAAAGCACTTATATATAGGAAGTACCATCGGTGTATCCATTATGCTTTATCACATTACATACGTCACGTTATTTAAAAACACTCACCATAAACCAATAATCAAATGTCGAGTAAATAATGTCATGTAAACAAATGTCATGTAAACAATGTCGAGTAAACCAATGTCGAGTAAACAATGTCATGTAAATAAATGTAATGTAAACAATGTCGAGTAAACCAATGTCGAGTGAACAATGTCACGTAAACAAATGTCATGTAAACAATGTCTAGTAAACCAATGTCGAGTAAACAAATGTCGATTGAAGAATGTTGAGTTTTATAAACCCTTTGCCTTGATTGTTAAAACATATATTATGGATTGTTGGCGAACACATTCAAACCTTGTTGACTGTCGGATAAACCCTTATAAAAATAAAAATTTATCAATATTCATCGGATTCTGTCATTCCCGAAGGTCGCTTCCAAACATACCTAGGAAGTGGGAACGGGATTGTCAATCCTATGGTACCATTACATACTACCGGTCGGCGTGATCAATGTTAATGAATGTATCATTGTCGAGTTCAACGCACCAAAATGTCAATAACAATGTAAGCATGTCTTGAAAATGTCTTGTAAATGTTTTGAAAACCATGTACTAGTATGCTCGGTCAACATACATAGCAAAATGACTAATGGAAATCAATGTGCTAGCATGCTCGGTCAATATGCATAGCAAAAATGCAATTGAAATCATGTACTATATGTACTATGTAATCAAAGCATGTATAATGTCATGAAAAATATGAAAGTAACAATTGGCACAATATATTTCACCCCAAAACATTTACAAAACGTAAAAGAGGGGACTATGTACTTGCATGTGCTGCAATAAAGTCCTTGTTCAAGAAGATAAACCAAGATCAAGAGTCCGTGAAATCAAGCGTGTCCAACAAATAGATAACTATATAAGTATCTGAACTTGAAATCAGAGGATTTGGATAGAATGAGACCTTATAAATCAAATAAGTATTGGAACTCATGTGAAATGGTTTAATAAAGTTAATATTCTGAGTTGGAAAGGTTTTTAAGTGTTTTTGACCTGTTATGACCCGTTAAGGTAGTTTTAGCCACTTTAACGCGTCATTTGCGTAACTACGCATTCAGATGGTTAGATATGTGTTATGATAAGTCCTAGTTGCCAAAATATATTTAATATTGTTGTTACATCATATTACATGTCAAATTTTAAGTTACATATGCTTTAGATTGATTTTTTCTCAAAAAGGGCATTTTGGTCATTTTTAAGGAATATTACAATTAATTATCATAACACTATCCAAATGACATGACCATAAGGTATATCCTCATAGGATTATTCCCTATATATTTATGGTCATAGATATGTATTTGGTCGGATCTAAAGATCAACCAAACGGGGCAGATTCGAAAGTCAAAGCGGTGGTCAAACCTCTAGACTTTGACTCTAAACAAGCACTATAGCAAAAGTGACGAATTTGATATGTTTTGACATGTCTAAATAAGTTTATAAAAGTGTTTTGGCATCAAAACAACCTGTTTTGATACCCGAAAATAGATCCGTTGCAAAATGCACAAAAATCGCATTTTGACCGAAACTTTGACTTGTCAAAATGACTAGAAAAGGTGGAAATCAGTAGGCATGATCATTGTGGATCATAACCATCTTGATTATCATCATAATGCAAGGTTCACTTGGACTTTGTCTTGATCAATTCTCGATCAAAACTAAAAGTCAAACAAAAAGTCAAACTGCTTGATTTTTAGTCCATCTAAGCAATAATAATTGAACAAGGCAAAGAAGGAACACTTACAAACACAAAGGATTGATCAAGAACCACAAGGAATGCTCCAAGATGGTTGCAATTCGGATTTATGGCTGACTAGAGTATGAAGGAGGTTGAAAGTTCAAAAATTTGGAGATGATCATGGTATTTATAATGATTCAAAGGCCACCAAAATGATGACAAGTGTTAGGCCAATGCTCTAGGATGTTAACAAGTGTTAGTGATATGATAGATGCAGATTAAGAGTGGCAAAATGCAAGATAGGTGTCAAAATTTGCGTATTGGTGGCAAGGAGATGAGCTGTGCTGCTGCCAGCTAATGTTTCTGTGAAAACAAAGGTGTCGTGCTACGCGACGGGTAACTCTTCTGAGCTACGCGCTACACCTAGCCCCCATATTCAATTCTGAAGTTTGAAAAATGGCGGAACAGGTCCCTGTACATGTTTTCATCGTGTTTTGGCAATTCTAACACCCGTTAACCCAATATTTAAGTTCCATAAGGTTGTTAAAGTATAGGGAACTTGAAATATGTCCAAAAATGTTCCAGAGGTCGGTTCGGTTGGTCGTATGATCGCGGTTTTTGGTTAATTACGACGAAAATCGTAACGCACGCGTGTATGATCGTAAATGCGTAATGAACGACATTTTTGCATTCCAATCACTAAAATATGATATTTTAGTGTTTAGAAAATTTTTGGATGTCCGTACATGTTCCAGATAACGATTTACGCAAAAAGGCATAATTTCACAAAATTTGCAAAATAGCCCCTGAAGTTACAAAAGTGTGTTTTTGCCATACCGAAGCCCTCGAAACTTATCTCTAAGTTATATAAAGGGTATTTAAGGTATTTTAAGCTTGTTTCATTGTTCTGGACTTAAGGATCACGCGATAAGACGTAGTTTCGCAGTTTTTTGCATTATAGCCCCTTGAGTTGTATAAGTATGTTTTTGACATACCGAACCCTTCAAAACTTATTTCTAAGTTATGTTAGGGTTATTTAAGGTATGTTAAACTTATTCCCTTGTCCTGGAGTGTACGTTGCATTAAACTGATTAAATTTACGTAACGGTTTATGATTTCACATCCAGAAAATTTTTAAAGGATCGGATTTGAACAAGGATTAAAAATACACAAATGCCATAAGTAAATATACAAAACTCATAAAATGTAACAAAAAATTTTATTGATATAATATTGTCAGATACAATACAAAGATTAGAAAGCACAGATGTCACAATCTCCCTTACTTCATGAAATTTCATCCCGAAATTTAGCTTGAGGAAACTGGTGAGAAGAGATGCGGATATTTCGCCTTCATTTGGTCCTCTCGTTCCCAAGTGAACTCTGGGCTCCGTTTGGATTCCCAGCGAACTTTAACAATCGGTATACGTCTGCGCTTTAACTTCTTGACTTCACGTTCCAATATTTTCACGGGTTTCTCAACAAAATGCATCGTGTCATCAACACGAATTTCATTAAGAGGAATGTGGAGGTTTTCATCATCCAAACACTTATTTAAATTGGACACGTGGAAAGTTGGATGAACATTTTCAAGTTGTGGAGGCAGCTCAAGTTTGTAGGCTACTTTTCCGATTCTCTCAACGATCTTAAACGGTCCAACATAATGTGGCGCAAGTTTTCTTTTCTTCCCGAATCTAATCACTCCCTTCCAAGGGGATACCTTGAGTAGTACGTGATCACCGACTTGGAATTCCAAAGGCTTGCGTCGTTTATCCGCGTAACTCTTTTGACGGCTTCTAGCTGTCAGAAGGTTTTCGCGAATCTTCTTGACTTTGTCTGTTGTATCATGAATAAGTTCAGGTCCAGTGAATCGAGATTCACCAATCTCATTCCAACAGATAGGTGAATGACATTTTCGACCATAAAGAGCTTCAAAAGGTGCCATATCAATGCTGGAGTGATAATTGTTGTTGTAAGAGAACTCGATCAATGGTAGATGTGAATCCCAACTACCACCAAAGTCAATCACACAGGCTCCTATCATATCCTCCAATGTCTGGATCGTCCTTTCGGACTGTCCATCCGTTTGAGGATGATAGGCAGTGCTCAAATAAAATTTGGTTCTCATGGCAGACTGCATGGTTTTCCAAAAATGAGATGAAAATCTAGCATCACGATCAGATATGATATCCAAAGGAACACCATGACGAGACACTATTTCATCCACATAAATCTTAGCAAGTCTGTCAGCAGAGAAATCCGCACGAATGGCTATAAAATGTGTTGACTTTGTTAGTCGATCAATGACTACCCAAATGGCATCATGTCCTCTAGGTGTACGCGGTAATTTGGTAATGAGATCCATGGCAATGTTTTCCCATTTCCAAACTAGAATCTCTGGTTGTTCAAGCAAACCAGAAGGACACTGATGTTCTGCTTTTACCTTAAGACAAGTAAGGCATTTAGATACGTACAAGGCAATGTCTTTCCTCATACCCGACCACCAATACTGAGTACGAAGATCGTTATACATTTTGTCTGCACTAGGATGAATCGAATAACGAGATTTATGAGCCTTGTTCATAATCAATGTGCGAAGATTGTCTTGACTTGGAACCCACAAACGATTCAAATAATAAAGCAACCCATTGTCTTTTGTTTCTAGTTGAAGCTCGAGATGATGTGGCAATTCATTACCCATTTTGTCTTGTGCAACACAAGTACGTTGAGCTTCAAGAATACGTGTCTGGATATCAGATCGAACTTGTACACAATGCAACTTGACACGTTCTTTACGACTAAGAGCATCGGCTATGACATTCGCCTTACTAGGATGGTAGCGAATTTCGCAGTCATAGTCGTTCAGAAGTTCGACCCAACGTCGTTGCCTCATGTTTAATTCTCCCTGATTGAAGATGTGCTGAAGACTTTTGTGGTCCGTGAAAACCACACATTTCGTACCGTAAAGATAATGTCTCCAGATTTTGAGAGCGAACACAACAGCACCCAACTCAAGATCATGAGTGGTGTAGTTCTTTTCATGGGTCTTTAGTTGTCTTGATGCATAGGCTATAACTTTGTCTCTTTGCATTAGAACACAACCGAGGTATAAGTTTGATGCATCACAATATACAACAAAGTCATCGTTGCCTTCATGTAGAGATAGAATAGGAGCATCACAAAGCTTTTGCTTAAAAGTCCGGAAAGCTTCTTCCTGTTTTGGGTCCCCCCTCAAAAGGTTTATTCTTTTGAGTTAAAGCAGTGAGGGGAACCGCAATCTTGGAGTAGTTAGCAATGAATCGACGGTAATAACCTACAAGACCCAAAAATGAACGAACCTCAGTAGGAGTAGTAGGCGTACTCCAATCCCTGGTTGCACTGATCTTGGCGGGATCTACGTGAATACCTTGTTCGTTGACAATGTGACCCAAAAACTGAACTTCCTTAAGCCAAAATTCACACTTGGTGAACTTGGAGTAAAGTTGCTCTTTCTTGAGAAGTTCCATCGTTAGACGAAGATGTTGTTCATGATCGGCTCGTAACATTGAGTAAATCAAAATGTCATCAATGAAAACAATGATGAACTTGTCCAAATAAGGTTTACAAACCCTATTCATCAAGTCCATGAATACAGCAGGAGCATTTGTCAGACCAAAAGGCATAACTGTGAACTCATAATGACCGTAACGTGTACGAAAAGCTGTCTTGGGAATATCTTCCTCGAATACACGAAGCTGATGATACCCAGAATGTAGATCAACCTTTGAGAAGCAAGTAGCACCCTGTAGCTGATCAAAGAGATCATCAATGTGAGGTAGGGGATATCGATTCTTGACCGTGAGTTTGTTGAGCTCACGGTAATCGATACACATACGAAAAGACCCATCCTTCTTTTTCACAAATAACACGGGGGCACCCCAAGGTGAAAAAATCTCGGTCGAATGAATCCTTTATCCGAAAGTTCCTGAAGCTGTTTCGACAATTCTTGCATCTCAGACGGTGCAAGACGATATGGAGATTTAGCAATAGGGTTGGCACCAGGTATAAGATCTATACGAAACTCAACTTGTCGTGTTGGGGGTAAACCAGGTAGTTCCTCGTGGAACACCTCAGGATAATCCCGAACAACAGGGATATCTTGAATAGTTTTACCTTTGCCTTTCTCCTCTACGATATGTGCCAAGAAAGCCACATAATTCTTGCATAGGTATTTTTGGGCTTGAGTACAAGTCATGAGTTTGTGGCTACTAACCGGTTTTTCTCCACGAACCTCCAAAATTTCACCAGAAGAAAGGGGTATACGAACAATCTTATCAAAACGGACCACCTCAGCATGATGTTTAGTTAACCAATCCATCCCACTATAATATCAAAACTCCCGAGTTGCATAGGTGTGAGGTCAATGGGAAAAGATGGTTATTAAGGTTTAATTGACAACTAGGAATGACATAATCAAGTTTAAGAGGTTCGCCACTAGCTATCACAACTTTCAAGGGCTTTCCTAGTTTAGTTCTTGGTTTTGAAAGTAAAGGCTCAAATGTTAAGGATACAAAACTTCTATCGGCACCCGAATCAAATAGTATAAAAGCAGGATGGTTGTTAACAAAGAACACACCGTTCACCGTTATCTGCTCGTGCCTCGTTCGCATTAATATTGAAAGCTCGTCCACGAGCCTGGTTCGCATTTGCCAATCTCGGGCAATTGTTACGGTAGTGGGTGAGATCCCCACAGTTGTAGCAAGATCCTGGTGGGTAATGAGGTCGTGCAGGATTGGCTGGCTGCTGAACAGGGTAACGAGTCACATTATTGGGGGTTAGGAGGAGAACGACAAACATTTGCCAAATGGCCAGATCGCCCACAGTTTGTGCAAATACGACATGGAAGATGAGGCTGGTGATGACTATTGCACCTATTGCACAAAGGTGCAGTGCCGGTATACTGTTTCTTGGCGGGAGGCTGAGCAG
This sequence comes from Scalesia atractyloides, assembly GCA_947069175.1. Classification (NCBI taxonomy): domain Eukaryota; kingdom Viridiplantae; phylum Streptophyta; class Magnoliopsida; order Asterales; family Asteraceae; genus Scalesia; species Scalesia atractyloides. The sequence continues at coordinate 60,148,014 of CAMTDV010000017.1, forward strand.
GCTGGTTAGGAGCGGCTTGATTGGGCTGTGTAGTGAGTGCAAAATTCTTGGAGGCCTTGCGCTTCCTAGACTTCTTCGAGCCTTCGGATTTCTTACCCTTTTGATTCTCAGACTTGTTAGACGATTTCTTGTCACCCTTACGATGGAGCTTACCCTTTTTGATCTGCGATTTAGTCAGAGTTGCAGATAGCTCAATAGCTTGTCTAACAGTAGTAGGGTTGCTGCCGGTGACAATATCCTGAACCGGGTCAGGAAGACCATCTATGTATTTCTCGATTGCCTTATCCAAAGGCGTCACCATCTCAGGACATAACAAACTCAACTCCTCGTACCTGTCAGTATACGCACAGTGCTCACCACAATCTTGCTTCAGATTATGAAACTCATTTTCGAGTGCCCGCTTTTCATGAGGGGGCAGAACTCTTTCATCATCAAAGCCGAGTTCCTCCCAAGTCAGACCCATAGCAACGTCAGCACCCCTATCTCTCATCACTCCGTTCCACCACGTGAGCGCTCTCTTTTCAAACACGCTAGAAGCAAACTCAACTTTGCGCTCATTTGGACCTTGAACATGGCTAAATTGATTCTCAAGACTCTCAAACCACTGTAGGAGCCCAGTTGCTCCCTCAGAACCACTAAACTTGAGTGATTTAGCCGAATTAAACTGTTTAAAGTTGCATGAAGCAGGTGCCTTGTTGTTATTGTTAGCTTGGTTTATCTTAGTTATGAGATTTGGAAGCACAGCAGCAAATTACTGAGTAATTAGAGCCGCTATGTCGGTGTCCGTGTTTACGTTTCGTCGATGAGACATTCTATAAGAGAGAAAAACACGATAGAAAAAAGAGTGAGATGAATGTTGAATAATCAAAATGAGATAAATAAATACCGACAAATGTAAGGATGGTGGTCATTCGTTCGTCTACTCAAAACAAACAAACGACACACAATGACTAATGGGTCTTTATAATATATCACGAAGACATGCTTTAGCCTATAAGTGGGCACTCACCCCAAGAGTTCCAAGGTAAGAGTGACTTGTCCGATTAAGTGGATTTGTACGAACACTCTAGCCTTAGACAGAAAACTCAGGGTACAGGCACCCACCCTTCCAGATTGCACGTGTTCACATTAATAAGGCCCAAACTTTGACGAGATTTTGAAAACATAGAAGGCGTTAAGCCAAAAACAAATCATCTAAGGATAGATGATTGATTTCAAAATCATTTTGAAAATTGTGTTTATGTTTTGGTAATCACCTAAGGATAGGTTATTGTATCGTGTTTTAATTCTAAACACAAGAAAACTCTCGTTAGGGTCCTAGGAAGGTTATAGGCTAGGTCAAAGCATTACTAATAACCTAATTCCCTATAACCATTGGCTCTGATACCAATCTTTCTGTCACACCCCGACCACGTAAAACAACAAACCGTGGCAGAAACGTCAGGGAGTGTTGTAACAGAATTATTGTTTCAATAACCATGGCACATAAGTTAAGTTTCATTAGTTACAATTGTACATTGTCTTGGATAAAAAACGGAAATACAACAAAAGTTAAGCTGTTATTCTGGATTTTATAGTCACTAAGGCCCAGTCCACACTAAGTGTAGCTAGCTTGACATCAAACATTTGCACCTGAAACATATGTGAAAATAAAGTCAGCAAAGAAATGCCGGTGAGTACATAGGTTTTGTTTTGATGCTTCATGGCTTTGATTTTTATAAGAAAAGTTTAAAGTAATACAAAAGTCACCATGAACCATAAAAAGTTTCTTTTATAAAAACCATATGAAAATCAATATGATATAAAAGAAATAATGCATGGTTAAATAGATAACCAAAAGTAAGTTTTGTCTCGTATAAAAATGTCATATTTTGTATAAGATATGTCATGTCTTGTATTTTGTCTAAAGTGATTTAGATAACGCCACGATATGTAAGATAATAAAAGCATTTATATATAGGAAGTACCATCAGCGTCTCCACCATGCTTTATCACATTACATACGTCACGTTATTTAAATCACTCACCATAAACCAATAATCAAATGTCGAGTAAATAAATGTCATGTAAACAAATGTCATGTAAACAATGTCGAGTAAACCAATGTCGAGTAAACAATGTCATGTAAATAAATGTAATGTAAACAATGTCGAGTAAACCAATGTCGAGTAAACTATGTGATGTAACTAAATGTCATGTAAACAATGTCGAGTAAACCAATGTCGAGTAAACCAATGTCGAGTGAACAATGTCGAGTTTTATAAACGATTATCCTTTATTGATAAAACATATATTATGGATTGTTTGCGAACACATTCAAACCTTGTTGACTGTCGGATAAACCCTTATAAAAATAAAAATTTAGCAATATTCATCGGATTCTGTCATTCCCGAAGGTCGCTTCCAAACATACCTAGGAAGTGGGAACAGGATTATCAATCCTATGGTACCATTGCATACTACCGGTCGGCGTGATCAATGTTAATGAATGTATCATTGTCGAGTTCAACACACCAAAATGTCAATAACAATGTAAGCATGTCTTGAAAATGTCTTGTAAATGTTTTTAAAACCATGTACTAGTATGCTCAGTCAACATACATAGCAAAATGACTAATGGAAATCAATGTGCTAGCATGCTCGGTCAACATGCATAGCAAAAATGCAATTGAAATCATGTACTATATGTACTATGTAATCAAAGCATGTATAATGTCATGAAAAATATGAAAGTAACAATAGGCACAATATGTTTCACCCCAAAACATTTGCAAAACGTAAAAGAGGGGACTATATACTCACATGTGCTGCAATAAAGTCCTTGTTCAAGAAGATAAACCAAGATCAAGAGTCCGTGAAATCAAGCGTGTCCAATAAATAGATAACTATATAAGTATCTGAACTTGAAATCAGAGGATTTGGATAGAATGAGACCTTATAAACCAAATAAGTATTGGAACTCATGTGAAATGGTTTAATAAAGTTAATATTCTGAGTTGGAAAGGTTTTTAAGTGCTTTTGACCTGTTATGACCCGTTAAGGTAGTTTAAGCCACTTTAACGCATCATTTGCGTAACTACGCATTCAGATGGTTAGATATGTGTTATGATAAGTCCTAGTTGCCAAAATATATTTAATATTGTTGTTACATCAGATTACATGTCAAATTTTAAGTTACATATGCTTTAGATTGATTTTTTCTCAAAAAGGGCATTTTGGTCATTTTTAAAGAATATTACAATTAATTATCATAACACTATCCAAATGACATGACCATAAGGTATATCCTCAGAGGGTTATTCCATATATATTTATGGTCATAGATATGTATTTAGTCGGATCTAAAGATCAACCAAACAGGGCAGATTCGAAAGTCAAAGCGGTGGTCAAACCGCTAGACTTTGACTCTAAACAAGCACTATAGCAAAAGTGACGAATTTGACATGTTTTGACATGTCTAAATAAGTTTATAAAAGTGTTTTGGCATCAAAACAACCTGTTTTGATACCTGAAAATAGATCTATTGCAAAATGCACAAAAATCGCATTTTGACCGAAACTTTGACTTGTCAAAATGACTAGAAAAGATGGAAATCAGTAGGCATGATCATTATGGATCATAACCATCTTGATTATCATCAAAATGCAAGGTTCAATTGGACTTTGTCTTGATCAATTCATGATCAAAACTAAAAGTCAAACAGAAAGTCAAACTACTTATTTTTAGTCCATCTAAGCTATAATAAGTGAACAAGGCAAAGAAGGAACACTTACAAACACAAAGGATTGATCAAGAACCACAGGGAAAGCTCCAAGATGGTTGCAATTCGGATTTTTGGCTGACTAGAGTAAGAAGGAGGTTGAAAAGTTCAAAAATTTGGACATGATCATGGTATTTATAATGATCCAAAGGCCACCAAAATGATGACAAGTGTTAGGCCAATGCTCTAGGATGTTAACAAGTGTTAGTGATGTGTTAAATGCAGATTAAGAGTGGCAAAATGCAAGATAGGTGTCAAAATTTGCGTATTGGTGGCAAGGAGATGAGCTGTGCTGCTGCCAGCTAATGTTTCTGTGAAAACAGGGGCGTCGCGCTACGCGGCGGGTAACTCTTCTGAGCTACGCGCTACACCTAGCCCCCATATTTAATTCTGAAGATTCAAAAATGACGGAACAGGTCCCTGCTCGTGTTTTCGTCATGTTTTGGCAATTCTAACACCCGTTAACCCAATATTTAAGTTCCATAAGGTCGTTAAAGTATAGGGAACTTGAAATATGTCCAAAAATGTTCCAGAGGTCGGTTCGTTGGTCGTACGGTCGCGGTTTTTGGTTAATTACGACGAAAATCGTAACGACGCGTGTATGATCGTAAATGCATAATGAACGACATTTTTGCATTCCAATCACTAAAATATGATATTTTAATGTTTAGAAAAAATTTTGGATGTCCGTACATGTTCCGGATAGCAATTTACGCAAAAAGGCATAGTTTCGCAAAATTTGCAAAATAGCCCCTGAAGTTACAAAAGTGTGTTTTTGCCACCCCGAAGCCCTAGAAACTTATCTCTAAGTTATATAAAGCGTATTTAAGGTATGTTAAGCTTGTGTCATTTTACTGGACTTAAGGTTCACGCGATACGATGTAGTTTCGAAGTTTTTTGCATTATTGCCCCTGGAGTTGCATAAGTATGTTTTTGACATACCGAACCCTTCAAAACTTATTTCTAAGTTATGTTAGGGTTAGTTAAGGTATGTTCAACTTATTCCCTTGTCCCGGAGCGTACGTTGCGTTAAACTGATTAAATTTATGTAACGGTTTGCGACTTCATATCCAAAAAATGTTTAAAGGATCGGATTTGAACAAGGATTAAAAATACACAAATGTCATAAGTAAATATACAAAACTCATAAAATGTAACACAAAATTTATTGATATAATATTGTCGGACACAATACAAAGATTAGAAAGCACAGATGTCACAACGGCTGTACAGGCATTCAAGATGGGATTACAAAAGGATTCTCCCTTTTATCAGGATCTTGTAATGAATCCTTGCAGGAACTTAGACGAAGCTCGAAACAGGGCTCTAAGATATATCAGGCTTGAGGACGACAAGAAAATGCAAGAGAGGATGAATTCATCCTCAACATATGAATCAACTAACAAGAAGTCAGAATCCTCGTACAAGCCATATCGCTCTAAGCCATATGGCAGGAATGACAGCAAAAAAGTGAATGCTGTTGAGGACGAAGATCCTGAGGAGTATCCTGAGTTATCTGAATACTGTTTTTCTGTTAATACTCCTGAATTAATATATGCCATGTAGGGTTTAGGAAATAAAGCAAGGTGGTCAAGGAAGAACCAACAAAAGGCTGATTGGAAGGATAAGTCCAAGTGGTGCGCCTTCCATGAAGATTTTGGACATATGGCGGAAGATTGCATAGCACTGAGAAAGGAGATAAGCTATCTACTAAGCAAAGGCTACTTAAAAGATCTCATCGGCAGGAAGAAGAATAAGGGCCAGGATACTGACAAGGATCCTGAACGGGCAGCATCACCTCCCCCAGACGCCAAGATAATCAATTTCATATCTTGAGCGGAACCTCTTATTCTGCAGCTAAGAGGCAGGCCAAAGAGGCAAAGTCAGAAAGAGGGGATAAGCCAACGAGGGTGACAACACTTACAACTGACAAAATGATAACGTTCAACAGTGAAGACCGGGATATTATTCAGGATCCTCATCAGATGGTCGGGTAATCACTTTGTATATTGCTAACCATTTTGTGCGTAGGATATTGGTGTACAATGGTAGCTCGAAGTCCACTGTGCTTGTAGGGTTCAGCGGAGAAGCAAAGAACACGGTTGGAGAGATAAAGTTGCCTGTATACGTTGAAGGAGTGAATTCGATGCAATGATTTTGTGTCATGGACTCGTTATCCTGCTATAATATTATATTAGGTAGGCCAGGGATTCATGATATGAAAGATGTGCCTTCCACCTATCATCAGTGTGTCAAGATCCCTACTCCTTGGGGGGTAGTCAAAGTGGAAAGCGACCAACAGGAGGCGAAGGAATGCTCCTCCTCTTCGATGAAGGCATCAACAAAATCCAGGGCAGGATAGCAATTAAAGATACAAGCCCAGGATATCGTGGAAACTTCAGAGCAAGATGTTAAGAAAGTTGTCCTGGACCATGATAATCCAGATATCTCGGTGCTTGTAGGAACCAATATCCCTCAGGATATTGAGAGTCAGCTTACTAACTTTTTGAAATGCAGGATGTCCACGTTTGCATGGAAACACGAAGACATGATAGGTATATCGAAAGATACTATAACTCACAAACTTGGAATTGACAAATCCTTCAGGCCCATTCAACAAAAGACAAGGAAATTCGCTCCTGAAAGGAATGTGATTATACAAGAGGAGGTTGAAAGGTTGTTGAAGTCCAAGATGATTAGGGAAGTTAAATTTCCTAAGTGGCTAGCAAACGTGGTGGTGGTCCAGAAGAAGAATGGGAAGTGGAGAGTTTGTGTAGATTACACAGACCTCAATAAAGCCTGTCCTAAAGACCCGTTCCCATTACCTCATATAGATTCGATGGTAGATGCAACTGCTGGTCATGAAATGCTGACCTTTATGGATGCATCCTCAGGATTTCAGCAAATCCAAATGGAGCCATCCGACCAAGAAGACACAGCATTCATGACACCAACAGGTATATATTGTTATACTGCCATGCCTTTTGGTTTAAAAAATGCAGGGGCAACATACCAGAGGCTAGTCAATATGATGTTCAAAGACAAATTGGGGGACACGATGGAGGTGTATATTGACGATATGGTGGTAAAATCCAAGAAAGCCGCGAATCATCTTCAGGATCTTGAATGTGCTTTCAATATCCTAGACCAGTATAATATGAAGCTGAATCCTGCTAAGTGTCACTTCAGAGTGGGGGCAGGAAAATTTCTAGGATATATGGTGACCAAGAGGGGAATAGAAGCAAGCCCAGAACAGATTAAAGCTATCATGGATCTCAAATCACCATCCAACATGAAGGATTTGTAGAGATTAACAGGACAGGTAGCAGCATTGAATAGGTTCATATAAAGATCCTGGGAAAACGCAAGGAATTTACGATATCCGTAAGAAGAACAAAAAATTTGAATGGGGAGAAAGACATGAAGTTGCTCTACAAGAACTGAAACAATATCTTTCAAGTGCACCCCTGTTGATGAAGCCCGAGGATGGTGAACCCTTATCCCTATACCTTGCAGTATCGGGAAACACAGTAAGTGATGTCCTAGTAAAGGATCATGAAGGTCAGCAGTATCCTGTTTATTATGTTAGTAAAAGTTTGTTAGATGCTGAAACTAGATACTCACACTTAGAAAAATTGGTATTAGCTCTAGTCATGGCATCAACTAATCTTAGACATTACTTTGAAACACATAGGATTTATGTCAAAACCAATTATCCTGTTAAAAATGTGCTTAGGAAACCTGAGATGTCTGGTAGGACGGCTAAGTTGTCCGTAAAAGTAAGTGCATATGATTTAGTATATGAACCTAGAAATGCTATAAAGTCTCAGGCTTTAGCAGACTTTGTGGCTGATTTTAGTAGTGATATCAAAAATGAGGCTGACCTAGAAGTATAACTAGGTGAGAATTCAGGATCTTGGATATTGTATACTGATGGTGCATCCAATGTAAAGGTGTAGGATTAGGGATACTACGAAAATCGCCACAGGGGGACATATTACCCCAGGCTATTAGATGTGAATTTCCTGCTACTAATAATGAAGCTGAGTATGAAGCCCTGGTAGCAGGATTAGAATTGGCTAAGAATATGAATGTTAAATGTTTACAAGTGTATGTTGATTCCCTATTGATTACTAACCATTTCAATGGATCTTATGCAGTCAATGGTGAAAAGTTAGCTGAATATCTTGAAATTATTAAAAAAATTAGCAGGATATTTTGAAAAATTTACAATTGAACAGGTACCAAGAGAAGAAAATGCTGAAGCAGACACTCTTGCAAATTTAGGATCTACTGTCAGGATACCGGAAGGAACTCAGATACCAATACTACATATCCTGTACCCGGCTATAGAACTTTTCAAGTCTCAGGATAAGGAAGTAGTAATTGTGCAGGATCCTAGTGATGGATACCCTGAGAAGAATCCTGAATCCTGGATGACTCCAATTGTGAAGTATCTTGACAAAGGAGATATCCCAAAGGATGAAAGTCCCAAGGCTTTCAGAATGAAGGTATCCCGTTTTACTATCATAAATAATGTTTTGTATAAGAAATCCCTTGCAGGCCATATCTATGGTGCTTGGAAGATCCTGAAACCAAGGAGGTACTTCAGGATATACATGAAGGAGATTGTGGCAACCATACTAGGGGCAGATCTTTATTCTCAAAAGTGTTGAGAACAGGATATTACTGGCCGACCATGAGGAAGGATGATGCGGAGTATGCTCTGCCAAAGACACAACAATATACTACATCAAACTGCTAAACCATTATATCCCATCATATCCCCTTGGCCATTTATGAAGTGGGGGATGGATATAGTGGGGAAACTACCAAAGGCTCCGGGAGGAAAGGTCTTCATGTTGGCAATGACGGATTATTTTTACAAGTGGGTTGAAGCGGAAGCCTTTGTCCAAGTAAGGGATCCAGAAGTGGTATCTTTCATCAAGAGGAATATCCTGACAAGATTCGGGATACCGGCCGAGATAATTTGTGACAATGGCTCTCAATTTATCAGCAAAAGAACCATGAATTTTTGTAAAAATTGGGGAATCAAGATGATCAAGTCAACACCGGTGCATCCTTAGGCTAATGGACAAGTAGAATCCTCCAACAAGATAATTGTCAATAGCTTGAAGAAAAGGTTAGGTGCCAAGAAAGGACAACGGGCTGAAGAACTACCATTCGTATTGTGGGAAGATAGAACAACAGTGAAGAATGCTACTGGACAAACTCCATTCTCATTGGTATTTGGGGCAGAAGCAGTGATTCCAACAGAGATGGTGATACCTACGGCAAGATCAAGCCTACGGGATCCTGAAGCAAATCCTGAAGTCTTATGTCAGGAACTAGATACTGTTGACGATACAAGATGTAGCAAAACTAAGGATGGCAGCTTATCAACAAAGGATAACCAAGTCATATAAGAAGAATTTAAGGACTAGGAGGTTCCAAGTTCGAGATTGGGTTTTGAGGAAAGCATTTCAGAATACAACCAATCCAGCTGATGGGAAGTTAGCCCCAAAATAGGAAGGACCATATGAAATTGAATCAGAGTCAGGAAAAGGAGCATACCGACTCAAGACTATGGAAGGGGATATGTTGCCAAGATCCTGGAATGTTATACATCTTAAAGCTTATTTCAAGAGAGTTTAGGATTTACTTTCTGACTCAGGATGGTATGAATTCTATCTCTTTTAAATATATGTAATTTAATATTCTTTGAAACCCAATACTGACTTAAGCATCGGAGGGGTGTTAGCCAAGCTAACACCCACCTTAGTTTGAAGGTGTCTTGTAAGATATGCTTCAGGATAATGCTCCAGGATATGAACCCAAGATGGATCGAAAGTCTAGAGGATTGGCCCCCTCTCTCACGTTTAAGGGATACAGATCCCTTCGTAAGTTTAAAGGTATTCACCTTTCTCCCGAATTGGGTTTAAACACCCCGTCTGGAGTGCAAGTATCCGGGAATAGTTCAAGATAGAGGGACCAGTTCATGTAACAGTGGCTGACAATTTCGTTATTATTGGCTATATCCTGGATCCTTAAGGTATATGAGGATTGATCACCCTCTCTCGCGAAAGTGTATTTTCATACTCTCAAAGGTTTAAAGGTTTTCACCTTTCTAAGTCTTGGAGTTTATACACTCCCACCTGTAGCGCACGGATAATAAGGGTTTAACCCCAGGATATCGAGGGTTTAACCCCAGGATATCGAGGGTTTATCCCTAGTGAAACTAAAGTTGTTAACAAATCTAAAGATATAGCAGATTATGATTGTGTTCATACACATTCTTTTGTGGAGAAAAAGCTACAAAGCTTAGTCACTAAGTGAAGAAATACTCAAGTATGTCATGCATTGATGCAATATCCTGCATAGACAGGGGACATCCATGCTGGGGACATTGCAAACGGTTTGAAGATTGAAGTTGGAAGTTATTGCCTAAGTGTTGCTGGTATGATTTTTTGTTTTTAGTTTTGAAAGCCTTATCTAAATAATCTAAGTTCTTTCATAAGGTCATATTTAATCGAGTTTTTGTCTAACATTTTGGTTAAAGATGACAAAGGTATTAAACATTTCATCAGTATCCTGACCAGGATATTTGATCAGGATATTTAAAACATGTCTTTCAAACAAAAACATAACAACAACACATATGGCTAAAAGATTAGTCTATTATTAGCAACCCAAAATGTCACACTCTTGGCTTTGTCTTAGACCAAGACCCATCCACCAAGAGTATGATAAGTTCTAAGGCATATAAAAATTGATGACCGAAGGCTTCGTCTTGGAACCCAGGATCCCTCCACCACGGTCATCATAAACTACTAATATTTAAAGTGCAGGAAATATAAAGTGTTCAAGTGCAGGAAAAGTAAATTGTTTAGGGGTTACATACCATCAAATTTCAAAAAAGTGGGCTCCGGCCTAGGCATCAATATCCATCATCGCCCACTTCGCTGCCCTCACGCTGCAGCACCTTCAGCAGCATCCTTGGCAGCATCACCTACCACACCTTCACCATCACCACCAGCCTCGCCACCGGCATCTGCTCCAGCATCACCCTCAGGATCCTTTTCAGTCTCAACCATCACCTCAGCTGCCTTGGAAGACTCATCAGCTCCGGATTTGACAGCATATGGCATAGGATTGCCGCCGAGATCCTTTAGCTCGCCTCCCAAGCACTGATGTTCCAAGTAGGGCATTCAAAGCCCGCATCCTTGGCCTCATAAGCCATCTTCAATGTGGCTTGGAGGAGGGAGATGACCATGGATCCTTTAAGGCTCTCACGGTAGGAGACCATATCTTGCTCATGTGGGGCTTGTGCAGCATCCAGTTTGGCCTGAGCGTCCGAAGTAGCTTTCTCGACAGCGGCCTTATCATCCTAGGAAACCTTTTTCAGTTTGCCCTCATTAAAGCGGGTCCTGGTGGCAGTCGTTGTCCTCAGCTCCTCGACGGTTGTCTCTGCTTTTTTGGCCCTGGCCTCATGAAAAACGGCTGTCCCATAAGCTTCCTTGTACATAGCCAGCAGACGGTTTAGGCCCTACAAAGCCGGACACAGGTATCAATATATATGTTTGGGATATAACTTCAGTATATGCTTGCAGGATACAGGATCAGGATATTTACCTGGTTAATCAGACCGTTGGATTCTGCGAACCCAAGTTCTCATAAACAGAGACTTCAGCAGATGCAGCGGGAGAGTCTGTCTCCTTTCTCTTTCGGGAACTAGAAGCCCGGGGCCTTGAGGAGGAGGAAGGCTTAGGAACAACAGCAGGTTTGGAGCTTGAGGAGGGCTTCGATGTAGAGGAAGGCTTGGGGCTTGGCTCTTTCTTCACTGGTGCAGGTTTAGAGTAGTTGTCCAACTCATCGAGGTCGAAAACCTCATGGATTTTGGCTGGTCCTGCACGAACAGGGAAGTAATTTTAAACTTAATTAATAAATATCCTAACTAACAGAATATACGCAGGATATTAAACAGGATCCTTACCAAACATGTTCGAGCTTGAGTGTTGGGTTGAGGATGATGGAGGCGGAATGAAACTTCTTTCGGAGTCCGGAAGCTGGTAGATGGCTTTGATCCTCTTCTCTGAATCAGCGAGGGGAGGTGCTAGTTTCTTGAAGTCAGCTGCACAAAACATGAGGAAGATATTAGACAGGATATTGAACAGGATAAATCTAAGGATAACCCTAAAACCCTAGTTCCTACCCTTGGTTAACCACTTCACCGGATAATCCACTCCACCAGGAATTGAATCTCTTTTTACAAAAAAGAACTTGGATTTCCATTCCTCTTCCTTCCTGGTGGCCCGGAGTATCAAAGGATCGCTGGAAGTGGAGTAAAACAGGAACCAATTAGACCATGGGATCTTAGCCGGTAAGCAATGGGGAGGTCATTGACACGGAGCTCAGGAATGTGCTCATTCTTGATGCGATCAAGAATTGGCAGAGCACTCCAAAGCATGGGCATGATTTGGCTGAAACTAAGGCCGGTGCTGTGAAGAAATAGGTGATGAAATCAGAAAAGGGAAATCGAAGACATAAGGTAAATGGATAAGCATTAAAACAGAGCCACTCATCGGACGCCATATCTGACCGGATTTCCCAATCATATGGCCGGAATACCGTCCCTTTCTAGAAGATGCCCGAAGTCCTGAGTGCCGACAGGTGTGCATTGTCAAAAGAACAAACTTCATTCTCGGGATTTTGAAGAAGGTTTTGTGGCGTGAACGAAGGTGCAGAGTCCCGGAGCTTGATCTCGTCTGTCTTGTCATATCTTCGCCAGAATTAGAAAATAGGAAGAAGAAAAGGATTGAAGAAGGGGAGAGATGAAGCAATATAGGGGGGATGATGGGTGTTTATAGCCTGAGCGGTTGCAAGTTGTCACATCAAAGTCTTATCTCGTAATTACCTTGAAGCTCATGAAAAATGTAACCGGTAGTGCTCAGTATCCTCTAAGGGTAACATTTTTTGGGACAATTGTTATGGTAGAAATTCTGAGCCCATATCCTGAGTTATATCCTGACTTAATTATTGCTGTTAACGATCAGGATACCAGACCAGGATATTAGTAACATCCTGAGGCAGTATCCTGGTGATTACTAATTATTCGCATGCCGGACATGGCTGCAAGATCACAACGTTCACGAAGACTCGTTCACCTGAAGACTCGGTCTAAATGGTTAGAAGAAAGACGTTGAAGCCGCAATACCTGGTCAACAACGTTCACAAGCGAATATTCCAAGGCATCCCATCATTTTAGGAGAGTTCGTTTTTCTTTGTAACTATAAATATCGGATAACCAGATCGATAGGTGACGGCACTGACACTCACTACTTTCGAGTTTTAACACTTTCTCTCGCAATTACACACAAACACTCTTCACTAGCAATTTTTGTAACACATAGCAACTATCTGGGAATTATCCTGCATTGTACCTGAGTTTTGAAGTAATAAGAAGAACGAGGCAGCTGTGATTGTCAGCTTCCGAGGTTTTATGCCAGAGATCTAGATTGATAAACGGCTTTCCTCGTACATCTCCTGTCAACCTTTACATTTTCGCTCATTGTTTGATTGTTGATATAGCTCAATATCCTGAGCTGTATCCTAAAAAACTATTTTTACAAACAGGCAAACCAACACATTTTTCATAAACACAGCTAGCACACTATCTCACAAAACTAATTTGATCACTAAATTGATTCGGTAATTTTTTACCAAAACAGTAAGGATAAAGGATCCTTAAGGATTCTGATATTCAATTTAGATTGAAGGATCCCCAAAGGATGTATGATCCTCGTATCGGTAATATTTTTCTTTATGGTTTACTTATTATTTATTATGTGAGAAGATGTTAGATTCTTAACATTCGATTTTATCAAAGTTTCATGTTTTTGTAGGTTTATTACATTTTTGACAAAGGATTAAGAGGCTGGCCACCTCTCCAAAGCTTCTCGGGTTCGACCCTAGTTTAAGGTATCTATTACCTTCTACGGTTTAAAGGTTTTCACCTTTCACATGAATGGGGTTTTGACACCCCGCCAGTTGTGCACGTTATCCAAGTATAGTTCGAGGCAATGGGACCAGTACCCGCTATAGGGGCTGACAGTTTCATTGTTGTTGGCTATATGTAGGATCTCAAGTATAATGGTAGACGTACCATACATGCGTTCCTAAAGTTTCTAACGTTTTCACGTTAGCTAAGGTTTTGGCATTTTCATGTCACTTACGAGGGGCTAGTCCCCAGATTGGGCCGTACGCCAGTATCCTAAGGTTTCTAACGTATTCACGTTAGCTCAAGTCTCATCATCTGCATGTTGCTTTTATTAGGCTTGTCCCCAGGTTTCATTGGGCTTGTCCCCATTTTTTATTGGGCTTGTCCCCAGTTTTCATTGGGCTTGTCCCTAGTTTTCATTGGGCTTGTCCCCAGTTTTCATTGGGCTTGTCCCCAGTTTTCATTGGGCTTATCCCCAGTTTTTATTGGGCTTATCCCTAGTTACCACTGATTAATCCGATATAAATTTGACTTAGTCCCAAGTTGCTAATTTCAGGTTTCTGACGTTTTGCAAGGAAGGATCATGGATCCTCAAATCTTAACTAATTCCTATGACCTATTTATGCAATAGTAAGTTCTGAGGATATGGAATCCTAACTTGGATTCATTGGTATGTTCCCTTATTCAGTAACCTTTGACAACAGGATATGTGATCCTTGATCATATAATATTCAGCTTTTCGAAGAACCAGTTTTGACAAATACATGATATTCTTTTTAATAACTTATAGATTTCTCAGTCATATGATATGGAATTTACTAACAACTATAAACGCAACCATATTCAAAATAAGAGAAATAACAACAAAGATAGTCAAAAGATTAAGTTTTATTTATTAGGACCTTTTCAAAAGGTTGTCAAAATTGCTAACCCAAGCTTCTACCAGCAAAACGTGGCCCATCCACTTAGGTTAGCAAAGGGTGTCCATACTAACGGTTCATAAAGTGCAGGAAAATAAAGGCAGAGGGCATCAAGGGCTTCATCCTCCACAAACAGAAGGACTCATCCACCTTTGCTACCCCCAATTGTTCGAAAGGATCACTGATCCATAAACCTAGATACTACTATTCAAATACAGACCATCATTGTTCAGAAACAAAACACCATTAAATAAAAACCACAAATCCTAAAAAAGGTCTCCGGCCACGTCTAAATTTTCCATCATCGCTCATTGTTGCAGCCTACACTTTCGCTGCATCATCCACCTTGCCTTCACCACCTTCGCCACTGCCACCAGCCGCTGCCTCCAAAGGATCCTTACTGTGCTTGGAACGGTTTCCGGCCTTGAAGTCTCATCAAGCTCTTCCTCGTGACCCAGCTTTTGTAGCCTTTGCTTCCAATTGGCAACATCCCATGCAGCCCTGTCGAAGGCCAGGTCATTAGCTTCTTGGGCCATTCTAAGCTTGTTCTTCAGGATCACTATGGCAGTAGATACAACAATGGTTCGGAGTTCCACCAGACCCTCTTCAGCCTTAGTCAGACGCTTGCTTTGGATGGCAAGGATCTCTGCAAGTTTCTGCAAGCAAGGAGTAACAAGATTCAGGATCATTGATTCTTGGGTTAATGTTCAGGATCAATGATTCTTAGGTTAAGGTTCAGGATTAAAGAGTCATGATTCTTACATCAGAGATGAAGTCATGGATCCGTTGTTCAATCCCGGGAACATCAGCAGATGGTGGATCTGGTTTCTTCCTCTTGCCTCCAGCTTTGGCTCGGGCGGTCATGCCCTTGGCTTCCGGCTGGCTTTTGCCTATGGCCAGCTCCTTTTTGATAGACCAGGGAGAGATGATACCTTCTACATCACCCATTCCAAACCAGGGAGCAGACTTCGATGATGATTTGGCAGCACCTACAAGCACAAAACACAGATAAGTATTCATTTCTCATTATTATTAAATATTTAAGTTATATGTACATGGATACTTACTTGACATGGTGTAGGAGGCTGATATAGCTTCTTCTGAATCCTTGACTTTGGAATAAAATGTTCTAACAGCTGAATCCAATGCCCAAAACGCAGCGAATCTTCCAGCAGTGGTAGGAGTGTTCGTCAGAGTATTAAGATTGGTCACTAAACAAAGAAAAGTTAAGAATCAGCTATCCTCTGATAAAACCAAGGAATTTTCTACAGAGCTATCTTATGGATCCCATATCATACTCTCTAAGTTCCACTTTTTTGGAAGATGATTCCCGTTGGGAATGGAGTCTCTCCTGACAAAGAAGAACTGATTTCTCCTATTGGAGTCATTCTTGGAAGTTTTGAGGATGGGATGGGGTTGCTGAGGCTTGGCTTTGAAGAGAAATCGGTGAGATCCATGGCTAACTAGGTTGTATAGGTGACTAAGTTCAGTGAGACCAAGGTCTATGCCCTCTTTAGCAATGATTTGTTCAAGGGTATAGAGAACCCTCCATAGCATGGGCATGCCTTGGCTGTAGCACAAGCCAGTGAAAGTAAAAAGCTCTGGGTGAAGGCTAGAAAAGGGTAAGAAAAACCTATTTTAAAAGGGGCAGCATGAAAACACACCCATTTGATGGATATGCAATCACTCTTCATTGAAGAGTCAAAAGGCCTAAATATAGTACCCTTTGGGAAACAAGGGTGCATCTGAACGATCTCGGGATTGGTGAATCGGTACAACTCCGATGAAGGATTGGCAAGGAGACCCTGACTTCTGGGTGGGCTATCGTTCCCAGGATCCTTGATTGGTGAAGACCGGGTGACCATTTTTGCCATGGGTTTCGAGAGAGAGAGAGGAGAAGAAGAAAATATAAAGTTTTGAGAAAAGATAAGAGAGAGAATACCTTGAAGCTTCTGGATTGCGGTTTTGAATTGCAAGGGTCAGGTTTTAAATGAAAATCCCGTCTCTATCTGTTGGGATTGAACCCTGCAAAAAGGAATAGATGATCTAATGCCAAATACAAATCAGATGTCTAATCCCAAGATCAGAGTTTACAGGCTCTGATGAATAATCCATGCTATGCCTAAGCTCTGCCTTCTATCATCTGCCCATGCAAAACGACAAACATCAAAGGTCTGCCAGAAGACTCAAGCAGAGGATAGAGATCAGTGTTTAGATTATATTAGTTTTATATTCAATGTAACAGTGCTTGGCACTGATCAGAGGATAGGCTAGCAACGTTTAGAGTTAGTTTTAGTTGTTACATGTCACTATCAACCCTGGCGTCATCAAAGATGCTCAGAGGTTAGAAGTGTAGTATAAATACTTGACTTCATTGTACTGAATTTCTTATCTATCTAAAAGATCATTCGCTTATCATTTTCTCTGCATTTCTGTACTATCAATCGTTCTTATTGGGCTAAGGGGAGTTTGTAATTCACATGCAAAAACTATAAGTTTGAAAGCATGCTGATCAAAACAAACTACCTTTAGTTGTGATAGAAGTTTTCCATATTTCCGCTGCATATTACTTTGATTTCAACATTCACATTCATTTTTGAAACAAAAACACAACTAATTCAAACTTAGATTCTAACAATTGGTATCAGAGCTTGGTCAATCAAAATTTGATTTAACTATCAATTTGATTTGAAAGATCAGCTCTCCCTGCTAATTTGTTTGATAGTTTTGTGGAAAACAGAGTTTTATTGCATTCAAAAGCTTTTAAAACAAAAATCTGTTGAAAACCATCGAAATGTTTCAAAACACACCTGATTCCAACATTGGATCGATGTTCAAACCACCTATGCTGAAGAGAAATGAATATTTCATCTTGCAGCATAGGATAGGACGTATTTTAGCTCAATAGAACACTGGTTGTTGGCAATCTATTGTATTTGGACCTCACATTCCAACGGTTCCAAGTACAGAGGATCCCAATAAGCAAGTGCCAAAAAGTCCTGATAACTACTCTAAGCAGGATTACCAGAAAATAGAATTGGATGCTTAGGCATTTAGCATTGTTGCTTCTGCCTTACCCATTGAGATCTATGCTGGACTGCTCCACTGCAATAGTGCAAAAGAGTTGTGGGATGCACTAAAAGTGCAATTCGGTGCTACCGAAGACGTCATTGAAAACAATAGAGAAATTCTGAATCAATAGTATGAAACCTTTTGTCACGTCAAAGGTGAGTCGTTAACACAGCAGTTCGAATGTTTTAGCTTTCTAATCAGTGAACTCAAACTGGTGAACGTTGTATTCTCTAATTCGACTGTCAATGGTCGTTTCCTTCGATCGTTACCAGAAAAAATGGGACATTGTAGCTTACATTACTCGTACATCTGTTGGTTTTAAAGAGATGACACTCACACAGCTTCATGGCATACTCCTCACTTATGAGAGAGAGTTAAACCAGAAAAAGAAGCTACAAGAGTCTGGTAAAATAACTGATGATTACACTTTGGGTAACACAGCTTTATTTAGCCAAGAAGAGGGTTCTGGCAGTGGAAAGGATTAGGGTTATGATCATTTTACTGATATAACCTCTGGAGGAAACTTTACCCTGATTCCTACTCACCCAACTATGCATTTACTGCAAGTGGGGAAAGCCAAACCTCTGACAATCTCTCTTTTGAGCTAAATGACTTGCAACACTTTGAACCATCTGATTTGGAAGAGATGGACATTTTGCCCAACTGGCTCTATTAAGTGTTAGAGCAAGTAAATTTTACAAAAGAACAGGTAGGAAATTCCCTGGGTTGCATGGGGGGTTGAAGGTTGGGTTAGACAAGTCTAACGTCAAGTGCTATAAGTGCAATAGGTTAGGACACTTTGCTAGAGAATGCAGATCTCAAAATTTTGAACCAATTATAACTCATCCTGGCCCTAGACCTCAGCACACACAAAGCACTGCCCAATATTCCCAATATACCCCTGCTCATCAAGTTCAAAACACTGCTCACTTTGCACATCCAACAACCATTGTTCCTGTGCATTATGTTCAAGCTACTGTTCCACAAATTCAATATGTCCAAGCACCGCCACCTCAAGTGCATATGCAACAAGCACCACATGTCAGTCAAACTACTCAAACCACTGCTCTGGCAGAGGTTAACCAGCAGAGCTTTTTTACTCAAGGCTTTGTTGATTGGAGTAGTTTGCCTGAGGAATTATCTTATGAAAACTTTGCTCTTATGGCCAAAAATGATTTTGAAAATGAAAATATTTGTTTAATGACCTTAGAGACAATTGATGAAGGTGATGAGTCTGTGGAACAAGTGTCTAAGTCTGATGAAGTTCAAAGTTGTGATGAAGCAGTGGTTTCAAGAGATACTATTGATGAAGAAAATAAATCTCTATCTGATCCACGGGATTCAGATGTGTGTGAAGATGATTGTGGCTGTGCTCTCATGGCTGCTTCTAAGGTATCCCCTCAGATCCTCAAAGATCTATGTTCTGAAAAAATGCATCATAGCTTTTGCAACATAAAAAGGGTAAATGAAAACCTTAGAAACAAAATTTTGGAAATGAACTAAATTTTGAAAAACTCACAAAAGAGTTGAAAACAAAGTTTGTTAACAAAGACTCTGAAATCAGCAGCCTGAAGCATGAGACAAGCATAACCAAAGATCAACTCCAAACTATGGTAGATAAAAGTTTGCAAAAAGGAGTTAGAATCCACACAAGTCACATGTGAAAAATGGGTGGAGTGTTGTAAAGGTTATGAGATATGTTAGATAAACAGATCAAGAGCAACATAAAGTTTGGTATTGGTTTTAAAAACAATGATCAAATTTCTGAAAATGATGCTAAAATTGAATCTGGGTTGGTTGAAGTTGTCCCTAAGAGTTTGGTTGGTGAGGAAATAAAAGTCACAGATAAGAATGGTAACAAAATCATTTTGGAAAAACATGAGGGTTCCTCAACTTTTGAGGAAGTTGAGAAATATCAATTTAAACCCACATGGTCAAATGAGTGTGACATTTTAGAGAATTTCAAGCCAATGGACTTCACAACCATTGATGGTGTTAAAGCACCAAAAGCAAGAGTCATTCCTATTAAAGATCTTCCAGCAGAGGTTACAACATCTGCTGAAAAGAAGTCTGATAAAAGGAAGAAGGAAAAGGTCAAAAACTTGTTCTGTAATTTTTGTGAGAGAAGAAATCATGTATTTGAAAACTGTTTTCTTTTGAGAGCTTATGACATTAACAAAACTTGTGTGATCCCAAATTCCTCAAAATGTATCATCTGTGAGAAGACCAATCACAAGACTCAGGAGTGTGTTTATCTTAAAACATATGATGAAAAGGTAAAAGAGATAAAAAAAAAAAAAAAGCTCTTGAAAGTCAATGTTCAAGCTATGCTAGGAATAATCAAAGCGGACCTTTGAACCAGTTGAAACATCGGTTACTAAAGCACTGACCAAATCCTCTGTTCCCAGAGATCTACAAGTGACAGATGCACCACCTGCCAACAGGTTTCCAAGAGGATATGGCCAACCTGTTTATCAAAAGGTTCCTCTTAGTTATGAGGGTTACAAAAAATCCTCAAAGCCAAGATTTAATAGGCATCCTTATTTTAACACCCCGACCGCGTAAAAACAACAAACCGCGGCGGAAACGTCGGGGAGTCACGTTAACAGATTGTTACAACAACACATGGTATTTGAAGTTTTCGTTTTATTTGAGTATTGAAATTACGTAGTTACATTGTCTTGGAATTTAAGACAAACTAAATAAACTATTGTCTTTCATATTTTAAGGAACTAAGTCCGCGTCCAATCCTACGTGAGGATGCATCGACATCAAACTTGGTTTCCTGAAACATATGTGAAAAAGAGTCAGCAAAAATTTGCTGACGAGTACATAGGTTTTGTGATTGTGTCAAATGGCCGTGAATATGTATTGCAATACCTCGACAGACTACTAGAGTCATTAGTTGAAAACCTTGTATCAAAAGTGTTTGGTATTGCAATGATAACTAACCAACTAAAATAAGTTAGTTATAGTTTATAAAAGACTTGTATCCATGAATCTTGACCAAAACATTTATTTTGTAAATCCAACTAGTAAATTGTCTTGAAAGAAACCTTATATGGTTTATATCGTAAATTGAAAATCGTTGCGTGATGTTGTTTTAAACCTTTGTTTCAAGTGATTTGAATAACGCCACGTATGTAACATGATAAAAACACACACATATAGGAAGTATCAGCGGCGTATCCACCATGCTTTTATCACATTACACACGTCCCGTTATCTAAACCACTTACCAAAAACCAATCGTTCATTGTCCGTGTCATAAACCAATCGTCCATTGTTCGTGTCATAAACCAATTGTTCATGGTCCGTGTAAACAAATTGTCCTTGTTTTAATTGTGAAAACCTTTGGTCGTTTTGGTGAATACATTCAAACCTGTGTTGACTCATCTATACCACCAAAGGGTATCTTTAAATTGCAATAACAAACCACTAAAGGGTTTGTTAAAGTAAACAGTTTCGGTCGTTCCCCAAACTTCCCCACAAACACCGGGAACCTTGGTAACAGGATTGTCAGTCCTATGGTACCATAACTGACTACTGGTTTGCTTGGCCAAAGCTAATGAATGTCATTCGTGTCATGTATACAACGCACCAACAAGTTCGTTCACATTATTGAAATCGTCGTGTTTATATAAACCATAGCATTTGAAATTTTGAAAACTCGAAAACAATTTAGCACATATGAGTCACCACAAAATATTTGCAAAACATAAAAGAGGGGAGCTATGTACTCACATGGGGTTGCAAAAATAACCTTGAATCAAAAATTAAACAAGCTCAAATGTCCGAGAAATCAAGCGTGTCCTAAAATCAGATAACTATGTAAATATTGGGACTTTAATCGGCGGATCGGATAGAATGAGGTCTTGTAAACCAAATGAGTGTTGGAACTCATAAGAAATGGTTTAACAAAGTTAACATTCTGATTTGGAAAGATTCCTAAGTGCTTTTGACCCGTTTTGACCCGTTAAGGTAGTTTAGGCCGCTTTAACGTGCCATTTGCATAATTACGTGTTCGGATGGTTAGATATATGTTATGATAAGTCTTATATGCCAAAACATGTTTAGTAATGTTATAACATCAGTGTATATGGCAAAAATCTAGTTACATAGGCTTAAAATCGATTTATGCGCAAAAAGGGCGTTTTGGTCATTTATAAAGGCATAACTAGCGACTTAACATAATACTTAACCAAACGACGTGACCATAAGGTATAACCTCTTAGGTTTATTTCCTATACAACTATGGTCACAAATATGTGTTTGGTCGGACCCTAAGATCGACCAAACGGGTCGGATTCGAAAGTCAAAGCGGTGGTCAAGACCGCTCAACTTACGACCCTAAATAAGCACTAAACTAAAAGTGACGAGTTAAACATGTTAAAACATGTTTAACTAAGTTAGAAAACTTATTTGATATCAAAACAAAGTGTTTTGATACCCGAAAATAGTTTCGTCGTATAATGCACATAATGCGCATTTTGACTGAAACTTTGACTCGTCACTTCGACTAGTATACGTGGTAATCAGTGAGCATGATCGCTAAGGATCATAACCATCGTGATTACGATCACGTTGCAAAGTTCAATTGGACTTTGCTTTGACCAATTCATGGTCTAAACAGAAGTCAAACAAAAAGTCAAACTGTTTGTCTTTTGGCTTAAAATAGCCAAAAACAATGAAAAAGACTAAGGATGAGATCTTACTTGTGTTTAGGAACACCCAATATCTTAGAGAACTCCGTAGGAGGCTTCCTTTTGATCAGGAAACAAACTCCAAGAGTGTGGGAGGTGAAAAGAAAGAAATGAGCAAGTGTGAAGATTGAATGATGGGCCTATTTATAGTTGAGGATGACCAAGGAGATCATTACAGGTGTTAGGGCTTGTTCTTTGATCATTCCAGGTGTTTAGAGAGGTGTCAAGACCAGGGAAGTGTGACAATTTCGAAAGATTAGTGTCCAAGGAAGTAAACAAGAAGCTGCCAATTTTCTGCTGAGCTGGGGGGTCCTTACGGACCGTAAGGGCTATGGGCTTACGATCTGTAAGCCCCTTAGCTGACAGCAACTTTTGAAAAATGGCAGAACAGGTCCCTGCACTCGTTTCGTCACGTTTTGGCACTTCTAACACCCGTTAACCACATTTTTTTCTTTATAAGGACGATAAAGAATAGGGGACTTGCAATATGTTCAAAAATGTCTCAGGTGTCGGTTTGTTCGGTCGTACGGTTGCGATTTTCGGTTAATTACGACGGAAATCGTAACGAACGCGCAAACGATCGTAAATGCGTAACGAATGATATTTTTGCATCCAATCATTAAAATACTAGATTTTAATGATTACAAAAAATTTTGTATGTGCGTACATGTCTCGGATGACGATATACGCAAATCGGCATAGTTTCGCAGAATTTGCAAAATAGCCCATGAGCTTGAATAAACTTGTTTTTGCCATACTGAAGCCCTCAACTTATTTCTAAGTTATGTAAAGGGTATTTAGGGTATGTTTAGCTTATTTCATTGTTTTGGAGTGTACGTCGCATTAAACTGATTACGTTTGCGTAATAGTTTGCGATTTCACTTCCATAAGTTGTTTAAGAGTTCGAAATCGTGCAAGAATTGAATACGTGCAATTGACATGATAAAAATACAAATCTCGTAAATAAAACACAAAAATTTCATTGATTGATAATTTTTTCAGAATTGTTACACGATCGGATCACCACAAATGTCACTCTTATGCTTACCAACATCTGACAAGAAATGGTTCACAGTAGTGGTTACAAAGACAACCTCAAACCACTGACCATTCTCCTGGATTTGAGATTGGAACATTTGTGACCCCATCAAAAGCCATTTTGTCTTTGGAAACCCACCTGAACTAATTATTTACTTGTGTGCAAGGAGCTTCTACTTGCCTTGATAGTCTATGATATGTTGATAGTGTAGGCTCCAGGCATATGATAGGATGTAAAGCCCTGCTCATAGATTTCATGGATCATGGAGGGGGTGATATATCCTTTGGTAATAATTCAAAAGGGAAGGTGTTAGGGTCTGGGTGTGTTCAAGCTGGGAAACTCAAATTTGAAAATGTAAACCTCATTGACAATCTAAAATTCAATCTTCTGAGTGTTTCACAAAAAAAAAGATTGATCAAATCATTGCTGAGAGTAAAGCACAACTTGTTGCTCACAGGAGTGGCAATGTGTATGTGGTGATATGTTAAAAGATAACCCAATGTCTAATGCATGCCTGTTCTTAGTTGCATCAAACAAAGAGACAGAGTTATGGCATAGAAGACTTGGGCACACAAATCTAAAAACTATTTCCATTCTCTCAAAACAAAGTCTTGTCAGAGGTTTACCACACAAACAATTTTCCTGTGAAGAGCATTGTGTTTCATGTTTAAAGCTCTTACAAATCCATTGAAGTGTCCAAAACAACCCAGTGCTTACAAATGTTGGACATGGATTTGTTTGGCCCTGTAAAAATCATGAGTCTCACAAAGAGAAGGTATTGTTTGGTCATTGTTGATGATTTTTCAAGGTTTACATGGACTTTCTTCATGCACTCTAAAGATGAAACTGTTGGCATCTTACAAAATTTTGTAAAACAAGTTAAAAAGCAATTTGGCCTACTAGTAAAAATTTATAGAAGTGATAATGGGACAGAGTTTAGGAACAGGGAGTTGGATGCTTTCTGTGAGTCAAAAGGGATTGTTAGGCAATACAGCATCCCAAGAACTCCAGAACAAAATGGGGTGGTTGAAAGGAAAACTAGAACTTTAATTGAATCAGCAAGAACAATGCTTGCAGACTCAGGTTTACCCTATCATTTGGGCAGAGGCTGTAAACATTGCTTGCTATGTTTAAAACTGAGTTTTGATTAACCCGAGGCATCAAAAGACTGCCTATGAAATTCTTTACAAAATCAAACCTCTGATCTCATATTTCAAAGTTTTTGGCTGTCGTTGTTTCATTTTAAACTTAAAAGATTTAATTTCAAAGTTCGCAGCCAAACTTGATTGTGGTTTTTTTCTAGGATACTCAACCACTGCCAAAGCCTATAGAGTTTTTAACTCTAGGACAAAGTGTGTTGAAGAAACTTTGAATGTGAAGTTCAATGAACTTTCTTCATTGAAAATCCCAGCAAACCCTACTAAGTTGTTTGATTTAGAAAATTTTACATTTGAAGATGTGTCTGTCAAGACTAACCATGCAGGTACATTACAATCAACAGTTAAAGATCAAGGATATGACTGTGTCCTTCCAAACTTCAAATTTAGTCATGCTACTAGAGGAGCAGATGTTAGTAACAATGATGAAAGCTCTACTGGCTCAACAATTGTTGATCCACAGGCTAGTTCTCAAAACCAAACCAATGTTGATAAAAGTCCACACAATATGGACAAAAATCAACAAAATCTCACATCCATACCTCCCACACCTCCACCACCATTCCAATCAGAGGCTGGACCTTCAAATTCACCAGCAGAGGTTAGGTCAGATGATACACATTTGCAACCTTCACCTCAAAATGCAACTATTCCATATCAAGGTGAATTGATTTTCCTCAAAAGCCATCCATTGGATCAAGTTATTGGCAACATAAATGAGGGAGTGCTCACAAGGAGCCAATCCCAAAACATTTGCCTCTTTGCTGGCTTTCTATCACTCACACAACCTGTCAAGTACCAAGAGGCACTAAGAGACAATAGTTGGGTAGAAGCTATACAAGAGGAGCTCCTTTAGTTCAAAAGACAACAAGTTTGGGAACTTGTACCACTGCCTAAGGATGTATGTGCTATTGGCACAAAGTGGGTGTTCAAGAACAAAACTGATGAAGAGGTATTGTTGTCAAGAACAAGGCAAGGCTCGTGGTTCAAGGCTACAGACAGGAAGAGGGCATTGACTATGATGAAACATTTGCTCCTGTAGCAAGGTTAGAAGCCATCTGACTATTCTTAGCCTTTGCTGCCAATCACAACATCAAAGTGTATCAAATGGTCATCAAAAGTACATTCTTGTATGGAAAGATCAAGGAAGAAGTGTATGTTTGTCAACCTCCTGGATTTGAAGATGCATTCTATCCTGATCATGTGTACAAGTTGTGATATCCCGGGGTTTTCGGATAACTTACACGTGACACATACCGAATAATGTATATGCTAAGTATTAAACATGCACGAGTTAAATGAATACGTGTTGTGTGTTGTGTGATTGTTTTAGTTATAGAATAATTACAGTAGATATGTACACGAACTGAACCGAACTGCGACGCGAACCAACTTCAATTCATTGTGACTCTAGGAGTAACAAGTTTTAAACTTTAACTCAAGTCAAGTCCTCGGCCAAGATCAAATCCAAACCGAGAGCAAACCTAAACCCTAAACCAAAACACTCTCGGCCGAGATCAAGTTCAAAACCGCGAACTTATTGAGTTCAAACCCAAACCGAACCCACCTAAGTCCCTCGGCCATAAACCCAAACCAAACCGTAACCCTGTCCATAAATACAAACCCATGCATGTTCATTCAAAAACACAAAACCCTAGAGTTTCATTGCCGTCGGCAGACTTGCGATCGCAGAAAGCTCCTCGCTTCTTTCTCTCAGTCGCAGCAAACAGCAGCCGAAGTCTTCATCATCTCGATCTGATCAGCCTGGTTCACTCTCTCGGTCGCTAACAGCCGGTTACCTTCAGTCCCTTTCAGTCTCGGTCGCGAGATCAGCTTTTCTTTCCCTCGGTCGCAGCAAGCAGCAGCCCTCGCCATCTTTCCTCATCGTATTCACAGTTCGTTTACCTTGTTATTAAAAGATTAGAAGTTATCTCTGATTACAAGATCATGTTCGGATATGTACGTGCTTGAATGATTAGTTGTTTCGGATATATATATGCTTGAATGGTTAGTTGTTTCGGATGTTATTTGCTGAATGAAATCGGCTGAGTTAATTTTTGTTTATATGTATAATAGTTTTCGGAACATATAAGCTTGCCAAGCATGATTGAACGAGAAGTTAGGCTAGCCGGTTTGTTAATGATGTTTACACTAGATGATTGTATTGTTTCGGATTGTTCATACTAGATTGAATGTTGTTTGAAAGCTGAATACATATAGGCTGTGTTTTGCTGTAATAACTAGAAGTAAGAACTAGGGTTTGCATGGATGAGATATTGGTATTAATCTAGGATTAGAAATCGGTTTTTAGATCGCCTAGATTAATCGCATGAACGGGATTACACGAGTTTATGATAAAGATATGCTGAATCGGTTGCTGAGTAATAGTTACAGCCGACTTCATCTGGCTGTAACTCGGTCGATAGTTGTCGAAAAACAGATTTTCTGATGTCTAGAACGTAGAGATTTGAATAAGGAATCTAATGGCACTGGATTCATAATTTTCTGAAGTCGTTTGATATTTTTAAAGGCCCAAACAAGATCAGTAGCTAAAGCTGTGAAAATTCTGGAATTTTGTTGGTTGTTTATCAAGTTGGATTTTAAAATCAGTAGGGAGTTGAGTCATGATTTTTGTACAGAAACTAGGTATAGAAATTTCTGGGCAACTCCAACTGGAATTTTGTTAATCGGACGATCAGTGATTTTTAAATAAATTCTTCCATGGACTGCGGTCAGAAAGCGGTAAATCTGACTGCAGCTTAGTGAATTAATATTTATGGTTAATTGGTAAAGATTTAGGACTTGGAAAAATTATATAAATTTCTATGGTATAAATGTCACCTACTGTAAAAATATTGGAATTTTTGGAATGTTAGAACTATTTTATAAAAATCCTAGAAAACAGCTGAATAATTGAGTGTTAAGCAGAAAGTTGATAACTTGTGATTTTATGCATTAAAGTGTTGCATGGATTTGGAATATGTTCATGATAAGTTGTTTGATTGCTATGATCACATGAGAATACTTGCATGCATGTTTGAGTGTTAGATATGTTGTTTGTGTGTATCACTTTGTGAGTAAAGTGTGTGTGAAATTTGTATTGGTGTGATTTCACACTGACGTGTAATTAATTGGTTTGTTAGGACGCAACTAGCGGTCCCATCTCTTATAACATCTTTGCTACACTAACCGAGAAAATAAAGGTGAGTTCACGGCCCCTAACTTTATCCGGTTTTTAAACAACAGGGGGAGAAACATGTATACACTCTCAAACTCAATCTCTTTACGTTATACGAATTTAACGTCACATAACTATACGGTAACTAAGTTAATGTTAATGTAATGTTATGGTCACTAAGCAGCTTTATCACTTAAGTCCTCGACAATCTCCTTGGATCGTTAGTATTTGGGTTAAATAGCGGGGGAATTATAAGTAGTACTACTGGGCCCGACAAGCCCCATCCGAGCTAGTCGCGCTAGCCGACCTGGTATGGTCAACGGGTGAATAATTGGCCTAACACCGCCATGGTCATGTGATAGGCCTGGCAAAACGGAGGCACAACAGTCAGCTTCGATCGCGAACTCTTACGTGACATGACTTTAGGCTAGCTACCTATATATATTAACATTGAACTTAATTACGAATCAACTTAATATTCCGGGTTTGGAATATTGGAAACATCAACTTATTATCCCGGGTTGGGGATAATGGAATTAACAACTTAATATTCCGGGATGGGAATATTGGAGGCAACAACTTATTATTCCGGGATTGGAATAATGGAACTGATACGTTATCCCGGGTTGGGGATAACGGAGTAATCAAACTATAACCAAACAAACGAATTTATGAAAACCTGTGAACTCACTCATCTTTAATGTTGACACTTGTTTCTTTACATGTTTCTCAGGACGCTAGGAGCTCTAGGTGCACGCACATGCATTGAACAAGACATCATCATCGAGTCTTATTTATTAATATTGTTTTGGGATTTTTCATTTGTTTTTGGCGTTTGTGTTGGCGCCCGCATCACTACTTACTTATGCTTCCGCTCAAACTTTAAAACTAATGCTCTGCTAAATATTGGTAAGTGATATAAAATCTACAAAGAACGATTTTGGAAAACGTATAATCAAATCATGTAGAGTCGTTCGACGTACTAGTGTTTCAGATTCTGGTTTGTTCACACGCCTCACGGTAAAACGCCACAAGTGGAAATTGAGGGTGTGACACAAGTTAAACAAAGCACTGTATGGTCTTAAACAAGCAACCAGAGCCTGGTATGAAACTCTATCCACTTTTCTTTTATCCATTGGGTTTTCAAGAGGTAAAATTGACAAAACATTGTTTTTGAAATGGAGAGGAAAAGATTTGATGCTTGTCCAAATTTATGTGGATGACATCATATTTGGATCCACATGCACTGCCATGTGTGAAGAGTTTAGACAACTCATGGCAGCTGAGTTTGAAATGAGTGCAATGGGTATGAGTGCAATGGGTGAGCTACAATGTTTTCTTGGTCTTCAAGTTAAACAAAAACACAATGGCACTTTCATTCATCAAAATAAGTATGCCAAAGAACTATTTAATAAATTTGATATGAATGACTGTAAACCTTGTAGCACACCCATGGCAACCTCAAAGCTTGTCACTATTGAGGAAAAAGATGACTTGGTTGATCAAACTCTTTACAGAAGTATGATTGGGTCTTTGTTGTACCTAACTTCTTCTAGGCCAGACATCATGTTTGCAACATGTGTTTGTGCCAGATCCCAGTCAGCACCTAAAAAGTCAAACTTAATTGCTATGAAGAGGATATTCAGGTACATAAAAGGTGCTCCCACACTTGGTATCTGGTATCCTGCTAATGGAAACATTAAGCTTTCGTGTTACTCAGATAGTGATTTAATGGTTGCCACACCACAAGGAAGTCCACATCAGGAGGAGTTCAGTTTCTAGGTGATTGCCTAGTTTCTTGGCAAAGCAAAAAGCAAGTTGCAGTGTCCACATCCACTTTCGAGGCAGAATATACTGCTGCTGCAAGTTGCACTGCTCAACTTTTGTGGCTTCAGAATCAACTGTTGGATTTTGGTGTAACTGCTTTAAAGACTCCTCTCAATATAGATAGTCAAGCAGCTGAAAACATCATTAAAATCCTGTTTCACATTCCACAACAAAGTACATTGACATCATACATCACTTTGTCAGAGATTGCTATGAAAAAGGTTTGATTTCTTTACAACATGTCCATACTAAAGATCAACTAGCAGATGTTCTAACCAAAGCATTAGAAATATCTACTTTTGAAAGTTTGATCTCTAGAATTGGAATGCTAAACATGGATTGAAAACAAAATTTTTGTGTTCCATGTGTAAATAGCAATAAAATGTTTTCAGAAAATCAAAGAACCATCCTTAAAAATAGTCAAAATTGAAGTTTTCAATAAATCTCTAAAGTCTGTTGAAATCACTGTTCTCTCAAAACATTGATAGGCTTGGAAAATCTATCCACTAGACAAAGTGTATCCTCTGCTTGGTCAAACCACTGTGTTGACCTTATCCACTGATAGTGAAAACTCAAAACACTACTTTCCATCCACTGTTGACACACAACAGTGTTTCTCATAACAAATGTCTTCCATACTCATCAGAGGATACACGTGGGCAGATGTTAGCCGTCAGATCTTTGCCACGTCATCATCACTTTTTCACTTTATAAAACCCTATTCTATCCATAAACAGAGTTTTCCCGTATCGAGTTCAAAAAATTCTTCAAAGCGGTTAATCATCATGACTTCTTCTTCCAAATCCAAATCTTTTTCCAAACCTAAATCAAAATCCAAATCCGTACCCAAATCCGCACCAATGACTCTGATCATCAAAACTCCACACAACTACACAACCATACTCGAAACTACCGAATCAAACACCAGATATCATGCCATGATTAAAATCTTGAAAGATTCAAAATTTAAAGATGTGTTAGTAGTTAAAGCCCCTATCTATCTTGATTCTCTTTGTCATTTTTGGGCTAATGCTGAGGTTCACTCTACACAAGATGTTCCTAATGCCATCGTTTCTAAAGTGGGCAAAACACTGATGCAAATCAGCCCTAAGACGATTTCAGAAGTCTTCAAGTTAAATGACCTCGATCATCCAGTATCATTCTCAATAAATGAGTTGCATGCTAAGTTTGTGGAAAGAGGTTACATTGGTCAACTTACAGGTAAAACAATTTTTAAACCTAATTTTCCTGCTGAGATGAGATTTTTCTTTCCTACTCTTCTCACATGTTTATCTGCAAAGGCCACTGCTTTCAATGAAATCCCAATGAACATACAATACTTGGGATATGCTATTATAACAAACTCAGATTTTAACTACTCCCAAGTTTTGTTCAATGATCTAGTGGCAAATTTTAATAATATAAAACCTAAAAAGGCTTTTCTGATGCACCCAAGATTCTTAAGTGTTTACATCCAAAACCAGGTAACTGGTGACGATGCTAAACTTGGCTCCGTTGTCTCTGCTGGTACCCTCACTCATGAAACATTCACCAGACTCACAAATCAAGATAAGAAAACACAAGTAGAGGAGGCTGAGCCTGTTTTAAATGAACAAAATGTTCAATCTCAACCTCCTGCTACTGAGCCCACTACTCTTGGTGATCAGGGCACTACAACCAGTGTCTTGAAACCCACACAAAAAATTACCAAAAAGAAACCCAAGACAAAATCCAAAAAGCCCACCAAACCAAAGAATAAAAAGGGACTTCTGGACGATGAGATCCCGGAAGATAACCCAGTGACACCACCAAAGTAACCTGAAAATATTGCTGCTACTTCTTCACAACAGATGTTAGAATCTCAACCTGAATACCAAACTCCTCCTTCATCCTCACAACAGGATAAGGTTGTAGGCACAGGGACACCAAATTATGAAGCTCTAGATTCACTTGGTTCTATCTTCCACAGCCCCTCTCCCAGAGCAATGTCTCTTTCTTCTCCACAACCTTCTCCAATAAAGAAACTACCACCCACCATAGTACCCTTGTTGAATGCAATAGAGATATTAACCAGTTCTTCTCAACAACCTATCACTGAGAATGTACTTCTGAATGTGACTGGGTCTGATTCTTCAATCTTTGCTAACCCATCAACAACTGAAGAGGCTACATCCCTTGGGTTACAAGTAACCCTTGGTGATAGTTCAACAAGAGCAGCTACTACAATAGCAAAACTCCCAAGTTTTCAATTGGACAGTGGTTACATCTATAAGACTCTGTTAAAGGCAACAACTGCTGAGGCTACCAAGGTATCCTCTGATGTCGTTGGAAGTCCCCCAGTACCAAGACAAAGGGGCATCTGTGTTTGAAGCAAGTTTTGAAACCTCTGCTCATGATAACACAGATAAAACTACCACAATTAAGTTAGGTGATGAACTAAAATACATGGATTTGACGGAGAGAGTTTCAAAGACAGAGAATTTTGTGAAAGAAATAAAAAATTTACTGAAGCAGATGATAGAACAATCCAAAAGTCAATCCACAGTTCCGGCCACAACAACCACTGCTGAGCTATGGAAATTAATGTATCCTCTGCTTCAACAACAAAGAGAACATGATGACATTCAACATGCACACCACATGGAGAATTTTAGAAATTTGGTTGATGCAAGGTACAATGACACAAGTGCAGACATCAAGGCTAAAAAAGCTCATCTCCTCCAAACCACTGGCACTTCTCATCCCACTGTTATTCTGGTCAATCCAGATGATGCCAAAAAGGGGGAGAATGAAAAAGAACTGCTGAAGCTCAAAACTGATCCATCATCAAGACCAACAGTGGTTATCCTTAGACTAGATGGTAGCAAGAAACCTGATGAAACTCAAAATGTTTTGGATAGGGAAAAGGAGAGAAATAAGCAGAGGGTCAGAGATGAGAGCAGAACTTTGGTTGAGCAAAAGATTACACAACAAAAGGAAAAAGAAAAGGTTGGTACTTCTCAAAAGAAGAGGGTTGTTAGAAAAACAAGACAACCAATTTGCACACCTTCTAAAACCTCAAAAGTTTAAAATCTAATCAAAACCTCTGCTCCCACAAAATCTCAAACACCACCACCAAAAACACCATCCACAACCACAACAGATGTTACAACTGCTGGTGTGTCAAACATCTGTTGATACATCAGTGGTTATAGCAGATATTAACCCAACCACTGCCATGATCACTTTCTCAACCACTACTCAACCAATCTCCACACCAACAAGAATTTCACAACCACAATCACCTAAACTTAGTTTTAAAAGAAGGAGAACCACAAATGTTGTACTTGATGACAAGATCATCCCTTCTCCATTACCATTGTCATCACAACCACTGACCACAACATCTGTTTCAAAACCCACGTCTACAAGACCTCAAACCACTGATCAACCAGCTTCTTTATCTGCTCAGTTCCCTCTAAAGAAGAAATAAAGTCCTTCTTTTCAGAAGACAATCTAGATTAAAGGAATTTCCCATCTCTTGAAGGATATCCAAAACCAAGGAACTTGGATGAATATCTACGACTTAAAGCCCAATAAGCAGAGGATATCACAAAGAGAGACACATAAGGAAAAGGTGATAGAGAGGCACAAAGTCACATGCAGTATCAGTTAAGCAAGGTCAGGAAACTTGATGATTTTTCCAGAGATCTGAGCAAAAGACTGTCAGAAAAGGATGATGAAAGCTTAAGAGCAGATTATGTTGAGCACATCATGCAACACAAGCAATATAGCCACAAGAGCACAATTCAAAGACTAGACTGTGAGTGAGTTAAAGCAAGAAGTGGTTAGATGCTGAAGGATCCACTCAAAAAGCTTACTCCTCCACACTGGAACAAATACAAAAAGAATGTGCCAGATAAAGTGTTGAAGCTCAAAAAAATGAAAGAAAACTGATAGCAGCTCAATATGGGTCAAAGAATCAAATCACCAGATGGTCAGAGGTTAAGGTGATTGAAACCTATAAAAGGCTTGAAAAAAGAAGAAAGACATATCCAACTTTGCCAAAGAAGCCTGAATATCCATCAGAGGATACAGCTCATAAGACCCAACCTTCACAAAAATCTTCTGAAACATCTGCTCAATCCATTCTATCCTTAAAACAAAGAAAAAGGCAGAGAGAGATGTCAGAGGAAGATGAGAGAAGGTATGAGCATGACCTCATCAAATAAGGAATCATGGATCAAATCCAATTTCACTTTGATGATGCAAGCAATGTTCTGAGGGAAAGTTTATCTAAAATGGCACATCAACTCAAATTACCACTCTCAACAAACAAAGATCATCCTAGAAAGCCAACTGATCCAAAAATTCTAAAATGGAAGGTCAACAAAGACAACCATGAATTGACATTGCTCAAATCAGATGACCAAGCTAAGCATGTAGGATGCATATGGGTTAAATGCAGATGACCTCCATGATCTGATGAATCTGGAACTTGAAAAGGATGCTGATGATATAGAGTCTCTTAACTTTGAACTTCATTTCAAGGGTCAAATAAGAGAACTCTTGTTGAGAAATAAAGGTAAAAAATAAATGTGTTTTGGCATCATCTGTTCCAGCGGGAGATTGTTGGGATTGAACCCTGCAAAAAGGAATAGATTATCTAAAGCCAAATACACATCAGATGTTTGATCCCAAGATCAAAGTTTACAGGCTCTGATGAATAATCCCTGTTATGCCTAAGCTCTGCCTTCTATCATCTGCCCACGCTAAACGACAAACATCAAAGGTCTGCCAGAAGACTCAAGCAGAGGATAGAGATCGGTGTTTAGCTTATATTAGTTTTATATTCAATGTAATAGTGATTGGCACTGATTAGAGGATAGGCTAGCAGCGTTTAGAGTTAGTTATAGTTGTTACATGTCACTGTCAACCCTAACGTCATAAAAGATGCTCAAAGGTTAGAAGTGTAGTATAAATACTTGACTTCATTGAACTGAATTTCTTATCTATCTAAAAGATCATTCGCTTCTCATTTTCGCTGCATTTCTGTACTATCAACCGTTCTTATTGGGCTAAGGGGGAGTTTGTAATTCACATGCAAAAACTATAAGTTTGAAAGCATGTTGATCAAAACAAACGACCTTTAGTTGTGATAGAAGTTTTCCATATTTCCGCTGCATATTACTTTGATTTCAACATTCACTTTTCATTTTTGAAACATAATCACAACTAATTCAAACTTAGATCCTAACACTATCTATCCCCTATATATTTGTAGGAGTAGTCTTGTCAATGACGTCACCACTGTAATGGCTAGCCCGCTTACAAAGGCTAGTTTCTAGGCAGCGAATAGTCCGAAATCAATGAAAATATGACTCACCCGGTTACAATTAATTCCTCATATTTTGGGGGCAATTGTTAGGGCATGGATTTATGCTGAGGATCATCCATACTGATACTGGACCTGGATCACGGATCCTTAATGGATAATGCAGGGAGTCTGAGGATCAAGGATCCTTACTGGTATCTATGTTTTATAACAATTGTTCCTTGTATGTTTAGTTTACGTTTGCAGGTATTATGTGAACTGAGTCAACACGCGAATATCGGAGGAATATGTTGTTTATGGCACGTGCAAGGGGGAGTCATGACCATTAAGGGAGATCGTGAGAGAGTTGCATGAATCTTGGATAGTTTGTTACTAGGATATTTCTAATTTTAAAGGGGTTAACAAGCTCAGAATAGGAACACATTAGCTATTATTCAAACTCTCTGATATTCCCTGGCGAAACACACATACACACTAGCAAATCGTTGTATTTAGCTTGTTATCTTCCGAAGTTGTACTAGAATCATTACTATTTTTTTGTTATATATCTGGTGATTGGTAGTTTCCATCACCCGAGGTTTTTTATGTCGGAGATCTTCTAAAGATCAAGAGCTTTTTCCTCGTATAAATCTCGGTGTTCATCGTTGATTACATTTCTAACTTGTGCATTCAATTGTTCAACATTCAAGCACTCAACCTCAGATTCAAAGTTTGATTACATTATCCTTAATCAGATTTTTGACCAAAACAATAACCCTATCTAATTTCTCTATTTATAGTCTTGCTTTTCTATGTTTTATGCATTCACTTTTGATTGTAATAAAACCCTAGCCGTAATTGTTCTCTTTACATGTTTATCAATTAACCAAAAAAATAGTTGTAACACCTTTGTCATTGATTTCACCGTCAATATATTGGGTTGACTTGATTTTTAACAACAATTTTTTGAACTCTGAAATGCCATATTTTTAACAGCAACAGATATATATTATTAAAAATGAAAAACATGACTAGCCAGAATCTAGATGTGTGGAACCAAAAAAATTACATATGTATCATTGGATTGTGTAACCACTCACTCCAATTTAATCTACATATGTGGTTCCTTGATGAATACCAATAAAAAAAGAAACAAACAATATCGTCAAATAAACAACCTTTCTTGTGTCTATTAACATGGAAAGTGACATCGTTCCTCAATCTCCAAATAGCCCAACAAACCACAAATATAATTGACCCCAACACATCTTTCTTTTGAGCCACTAATTTGATACTCTCGATCCAAGCCAAGATCTGCAACAAGGAACACACCTGAGGAAGAGAAATCTCCAACCAAAAGCCACCCTACCTCGAATACCCCTAATAACGGAACAATCACCAGAGACATGATTGACCGTCTCTGGAGAAACACTACAAAATGGACATAGAACAGATGAGATATCTATATTTTTTGAAATAGTATTCTTTTTGTAAGAATTTAAACTCAGAAGAAGCAAACATCATATCACCATATGAAAGGTGATTTTTTTATTTATCATTATGCACGCAAACAAATCATATTTTATTGTTGCAATTGAAAACTACCCATTTGTTTCCAAGGTATTTTAAAGGTAAAATAACGTTACTACAACCTGAAATCAAAAGATAATGACTATGTGTGCCATTTTAACAATTTGATGGTAGTTTGACTTACCAATTTTGATCATCTTTGAATTTCAAACGCATCTAATTTCCACAAGTAGATACATAATCACCAAGATAATAATAATTAATTTCTTCCATTTCATAAATATAAACGTAAATAAGTTACTAAAAATCATGTTATTCCTTATGTATTTCACAACAACCTCTTTCTTTTTTTTGGGTGTTGTATTCTTGTAGCAAGGCTACAAAGTTGTCAATCTTATGTTTCACGTTTGTACAATATATGTGTAAGTCGACTTTTGTTTTATTAGTAAAAAAGGTCGAGCTAGATCCTCGTATTCTATTCATTTCTACCATGGACCATATATGGTCAACTTAACACCTAATTTAATCTTTGTTTTAGTATTTGATAAAGTCTTTTTAGGGAGTATTCGTGGTCATCGCTAATTTAATTGTAATAATTATAGACCAAAGAATATTGACAACTTTGGCATTCTCCTATTCAGAGACGACGGCTCTTGATTAAAACATAATTTATTGACTAATAACGAAAAATAGGATAATATACCAAACAATCACTGTCAACAAAGCCGTCTTTAGGTTAACTTCTCCTTCCTCTACTATTATTTTATATTATATGTATTGTTTTTAACTAAGTTTGTGGGATTTAAGCTTCTAAATTCGTTATTTTCTAAATGATAATATCTAACATTATTAGGCCTGATTTTCTTCCTTTTGCTCTTCGATGCATGAATCTCGGATTTTTAGTCGCTTATAAGGGGTATATTGACAAACTGAACGTAGATAAACTATTAAGAATGTGAAAACATGTTAATTTCAATTTTTAATAAAATCATGAAATAACAACAAAGTTTCCGTATTCATCCACTAAGATCACTCTCCTTTTTTTCTAACAAAATCTACTTAATTTCAATGAGGTCACAATTTGTGAAATCTTTGTATGAATGTTAAATTTTTGTAAAGTGATCAACATAGAAGATACATGAAACTTGGTTCTTCAATAACTTTGATTGTTGAAGAAACAGTAGTCTAATTTGCAGGGATAGTACAAGATGTCTCGACCGAAGGTTTTACCTTTTGATCACCATAAGCTCAAATCTAAAGATAGTAATATGCAAAACTAGAAACACATTGAGGCTCGTTTTGAGAAGAAGAGGTGTGGGTTCTTCTCGTAACCATCCTTCGGCGTGATAATAAGTAATGTTCTTTCTAAAGAGATGGGGAATAAGTTTGTGATAAGAGTGAGAGTAGTGAGATCCGAGTCCTTAAACCTTTGGTGGAGTTTGATATTTATAGTCGAAGAGTTGGAGAAGGAGAGGACCTGATTGGACGAGACGTCCTTGTCAAGGAATATTCATTTATTCCCCCATGTCATGGAAGTTAGTGCCCGCAGAGGTGGGAGTACGATTGCGTATCGGTGATTGGCTACACGTCGCTTTCAGGATGTACTTCTTGTCACGTCTGTCATCAGTAGCTGTTAGTGGAGGTTAAGGAGAGGCGAAATGGCGCACACTGATTGGCCACACGTCGTTGTCGTCTGTATTGTTTGTCCCCTGCACGATTATGCATCGTGGGATTGTCTGGAAAAGTTCCTAACGAGTGTTGATTGGTTGCAGTGTTGCACGTGCTTTCGCCCTATAGTGTATGTAGTCTCCGTGCTAGCTTAGTACCGCGCCCACGAGAGTGGCTCACGGTGTAACGTTGGACCAACTAAGTGTTTTTAGGTTAAGTGTGGGTGTGACGTGTAGTTGGACGCGACCCACATTGTAGTTAGTACCATACCCTTTCAATTATTACTACGGCTGAATTTAACATGGTATGTACTTTTCACATTATTAAAATAATATAGTCGTCTTCTGAACAAAATTGTATCCATGTATTAAAACGTATCTAATTGTTTATTTACGCTTTTGAACAAGAACTAGGGAGGACCTACAACCATGCTTGGGTGGGCTGCCGCCCCTCTTGAAAAAATAAATTTTAGTATTACATAGGCGATAAAATTTCAGACGGACCCTATAAAATTTTACAATTGCACCCCTTGAACTTTGAACTTTGAACTCCATGATTAAGAAGATGTGAAAAAAGACAGTTGGGAAAGCCTATTTTTGCAGAGGGGGCAACCCGGCAAAGACATATGGAGAAGATGATGATTTTAAAATAATTCTTTAATTTATTTTGTAAGGTAAGTAGTTAAAGAACTTTGCTGCAACGGGACAGTAATAGTACTACCATTTTGTTTATTGTTTTTTTTAATATTAGCCATTATTTTTTATTTTCTTTATTATTAACCATTGAGGCATTGACTGGTATATTAATGCTTTTGATGAATGCTTAATGCAACATGCTTCAAAACAAAATTGTTTCACATTCAATTTTCGAATTAACAAATTCAGATGCAACTAATATAAGTTTGAAATGTAAAAACGAATAGGTTGTATGTTGGTAACGAGTGTATTGGGGCTCCTACAGAAGTGCAAAAAGGAGATCTCTTGGGGTCCTTTCTCTTTGCCCTTGCCTTACACCCCATTATTCTGCGGGTTCAGGACCGCTGTAATATCTCGTTTCATGCTTGGTAGCTGTTAGTGGAGGTTAAGGAGAGGCGAAATTGCGCACACTGATTGGCCACACGTCGTTGTCGTCTGTATTGTTTGTCCCCTGCACGATTATGCATCGTGGGATTGTCTGGAAAAGTTCCTAACGAGTTTTGATTGGCTGCAGTGTTGCACGTGCTTTCGCCCTATAGTGTATGTAGTCTCCGTGCTAGCGTAGTACCGCGCCCACCAGAGTGGCTCACGGTGTAACGTTGGACCAACTGAGTGTTTTTAGGTTAAGTGTGGGTGTGACGTGTAGTTGGACGCGACCCACATGGTAGTTAGTTCCATACCGTTTCAATTATTACTACGGTTGAATTTAACATGGTATGTACTTTTCACATTATTAAAATAATATAGTCGTCTTCTGAACAAAATTGTATCCATGTATTAGAACGTATCTAATTGTTTATTTATGCTTTTGAACAAGAACTAGGGCGGACCTACAACCATGCTTGGGTGGGCGGCCGCCCCTCTTGAAAAAATAAATTTTAGTATTACACAGGCGATAAAATTTCAGGCGTACCCCATAAAAATTTTCAATTGCACCCCTTGAACTTTGAACTCCATGATTAAGAAGATGTGAAAAAAGACAGCTGGGAAAGCCTGTTTTTGCAGAGGTGGCAAACCGGCAAAGACATATGGAGAAGATGATGATTTTAAAATAATTCTTTAATTTATTTTGTAAGGTAAGTAGTTAAAGAACTTTGCTGCAACGGGACACTAATAGTACTACCATTTTGTTTATTGTTTTTTTTTTAATATTAGCCATTATTTTTTATTATTTTTATTATTAACCTTTGAGGCATTGACTGGCATATTAATGCTTTTGATGAATGCTCAATGCAACATGCTTCAAAACAAAATTGTTTCAAATTCAATTTTCGAATTAACAAATTCAGATGCAACTAATATAAGTTTGAAATGTAAAAACGAATAGGTTGTATGTTGGTAATGAGTGTATTGGGGCTACTACAGGAGTGCAAAATGGAGATCCCTTGGGGTCCATTCTCTTTGCCTTTGCCTTACACCCCCTTATTCTGCGGGTTCAGGACTATCCCGTTTCATACTTGGTACTTGGATGGTGGGACGATTATCGGCAATGCGTCTTAGGTTGCTAAGGCCTTAGATATCATCAACGAGGAGGGGCCATCTCTGGGGCTTTGCCTCAACATTAAGAAAACAGAGATTTTTTGGCCGACGTGCGATGGGCGGAAAATTCAGGATGGGCTTTTCCCGAAAGGGATTTGTAGACCAGGGGGGTTAAGCTCCTCGGTGGGGCTGTTAGCCGTGATCCTAGCTTTATTGAGGAGTTGGCAGGGCGGCGAGCCTCGGGGGCGGTTGACCTCATGAAACTATTACCCTGCCTTAGGGATCCCCAATGTGAACTCCTTCTGCTAAGATCGTGCATGGGTTTTGCGAAGTTACTTTTTGGGTTGCGGACTTGTCCACACCATTTGATGGTGGATACGCCATTTCGATTCGATGATGGTCTTCGGGAGGCTATAGAAGACATAGTCATGTGTGGTGGCCCCTTCTTTGGTGACCTCCAGTGGTGTCTAGCATCTCTGCCGATGCGTCTAGGTGGTTTGGGCCTCCTCTCAGCTCGAGATGCTGGGGCATATGCCTTTGTGGCGTCTAGAGCCCAGTCATGGGAACTACATGATCATATCCTTCGAAACAGTGGGGTCATCGGGCTAGACCCGGACTATCAGCAGACGCTCGAATGCTTAAATGTCTCTCTCCCGGACTTTGGTATTGGCGGTTTCTCTAATAAGGACACCGCCCCCTCGAAGCCACAAAAATCTTTGGCGAATGCTCAATTTAGTAAAATCGCTCAGAGCCTGGGAGAAGTTTTTGATTTGTCACCATGCCAGAAGGCAGTGTTTGAATGCTTAAAGGGCCCTCATGCTCAGGATTTTTTGACCGTTATCCCGATTGAGGGGTTAGGGCAATGCATGTCTGCAGTAGAATATAGAGCCATACTCAAATACCGGTTGATGATCCCTATGTACCCGGAAGATGGAACCTGTCCAATATGTCGTAAAGCTTGTATGGATAAATATGGGGAGCACACAGATATCAGAATGACTGGGTGCGGGATGTTTTGTGGGACATCCTGAGAAGAGCTGGGATTTCTGCTAAGAAAGAGGCTCTTGTGAATTTCCTCAGGGACCCTTTGGAAGGGAGATCTACTCTGCGGCCAGCAGATCTGCTCGTCTTTGGCTGGGCTGGGAGAACATGCTTGTGTGGACCTCACGGGGTTCCCCCTTTGGTTGGTTTAAGGGCAAACAAGTTTGCAGCTGGGCAAGCATCTAGAAAAGCAGAATAAAAAAATGGATAAACATGATAAAGCTTGCGCAGAGAACCAACATGTCTTTGTCCCTTTTGCTTTTGATACCTTTGACTCTCTAGCACCAGAAGCTATTCACTTCTTGACTATGGTCATCCACAACAATTGTTCATCCCTAGGGGGCAGGGGTTTGTCTTTAGAAGATTAGGGTTTGCAATTCAAAAGGGGGTGGCTGCACAGCTTATTGCCCGTCTACCTTCTGTTTTGATGTAACTGAACAAGTTTTTTTATCAATAATGAAGATTATTAATATAATTTTAGTTAAAAAAAATTAAAAATTAATTTGTTATTGTCAAGAGTTTTTTTTTTCATTTTTGAATCACATGTACTTTGTAAGTTTAGCTATTTAGTCTACGTTAAGAAACAGTTTAGATTTTTTATTTTGTTACTTATATTTTAAGTATAAATCAGTGAAGAAATTATCATATTCAATAGTATAATACATAGAAAATTTGAATAGGTGAAGAAATTATCATTCATGTATTGTTTTTTCTTAGTGACAAAACTCATATTAAAATAGCGATCTAGTAAGAAACCAGACTGAACGGGTCACAATTATAAACTAATTCAAGAAAAGGACCATCAAACAGATTTGTAATTACAATTTTTAATGACAATATTTTTCTTTTGTTATTGTATCGTATATTTATTATGTAAAATATCACAATGTCAATGTTTCTTTATTATTGTATGCCATAGTTTTTTTTTTATTATAGAGTACTTAATGTGGATTAAAAGTTTAGAACATTGAATATTTTAATACATATGAGTTATTAGTTATGATTGACTCTAATTATCAATATAATTATGTGAATCCATCTTAACAATAATCATGGTAAGAATTTTTGCTTTTGACCCAACCCGAATTGAAGTAGAAGGAGACGCAACACACCACTGAAAAACACTTTCAAACGCCCCATTATTGGTAATCAGATTTCTCCTTTAAGCGAACAAACATGTTGCAAACTCTTTGTTTGTTTTGGTCACTTTTTGCAACATGTGAACCCCGCCCTCACTCAACAAAGGCTAGGCTTTCATATAATACATTTATCGACGCATCGTATCTATTAATTAATTTATATTACATAAATGCCTTTACCACAAATAGATTAATTCTCCAAAAGAAACACATATATTGCTGACACGTGTCATGTAACTTTCCTAAATAAAAATCATCTACTTCTCTCTCAAACTTCATACGCACTCTTTACACAAACCCTAAAAAAATCCTCTTCTTCATCATTAACCCTAAATCTCATCTAATCTCTCTCTCAAACATCATCGGGCGAAATCAAATCCATCATCGCTACTTTCTTCTTCTTCATCATCAATCGCAGTAGGTACTATTTTTTACCCTACTATTCTTTTGTTTTGGTTTTGATTTTTTATTGATTTTGATTATCAATTCGATGTGTTAGAAGTAGTTGCAGTTTTTAGGAAGAAGAAAGTGAAAATGGGTTCTGCAGAGACCAAATCAAAGCATTGTTATGGGAGTATGGATTTAGGTAATGGTTTTTTATATCATCATGTTGATTGATATACAGATTAATACACGCACTCACAGGAGAATTTTTAGTGGGCATCTCAACAGAAGGTGTTGGCTCACCCTTCTTCTGTAGCTTTCTATAAAATCAATTGTTAGGATGATAATTAGGGTATTTTTTTATTTTTTGGGGTAATTGATTGGAGTTTTCATCATCTTTTGAGTAATTCTTTCTAATTGATGTTTAGTATCTGGAATTAATGCTTCAATTTTAGGGTTCATGCACATTATTTAAAGGTAACAGGAGGAGCAGATAGGCCATATACAGAAGAGCTTCTTTCGAAAATGGTAAGTAAATTGTTTTGTGTTTTTACTTGGGATAGAAAGCTTCCTGTTGTGAATTTATTATATATATATTTAAATATATCTTTTAGTTTTTCTTATACGATACAGGACGAGAAAAGAACATGGAGATGAAGATATGGCTATATCATGACAGAGTAACAAACCAGCCTAAGGGAGATGCTATAGTGAAATATGAGGATCCATATGTTGCACGACAGTTGAACCTTTTGCTTTCAGTTTATATGGCTTTCATTGTGCAAGAATAGAACCTTTTCCCCTTTATTCCAAGTATCATTTTTTTTAATATGTGTGACTATTTTGCTGTTAATATATTGTTCAATCTCGACAATGAGGAGCATAAAAAGCTCAGGTATGATTATCATTCAGTATATATGCCTGCTGATAGTTATCAGTTAGCATGTCTTCAAAAGGCTAAAAGTAACTGCAAAAAAAAAAGATGTGAGCTAATTGTAAGTTATTTATGGTAACAATTATTTTAGGCGCATGATGTACAACAGAAGCATTTTCAGTTAATCTTTGTTCAAAAGCGAAGTATAGAAGTATTTTGAGTTAATCTTTGTTCAAAAGGTAAATTTCAGATGTAATCCGCCTTGTGGCTTCCATGTACCTCAATTTCTTTCCTATTTATCGCCAATAGAGGTATAAGGTATTATTGGATGATTATTATTATGGCTCTACTTAGAAGCAAATACCCATTCAGCTAGATATGGATGGATTGAGCTCCTTCA
The DNA here is from genome assembly GCA_947069175.1 of Scalesia atractyloides. Lineage (NCBI taxonomy): Eukaryota > Viridiplantae > Streptophyta > Magnoliopsida > Asterales > Asteraceae > Scalesia > Scalesia atractyloides. The sequence continues at coordinate 60,192,170 of CAMTDV010000017.1, forward strand.
TTCGTTCATGGATATTGTACCCCTCACTAGCTTTCTTTTTCCACTTTTATAACTTTAATATATGCTTTCTTTTTTTCCTTATCACCTTTAAATTACTGCATGTATAATTTGAGATAAGAAAGTTTTGATTTTTTTTTGTTGAGAAAGTGGTTTAAATTTGAGTTTTATTTGTAAGTTTTTGTTTGAAATGAGAATTAGGTTCTTCATTGACTGCATATGACATAGAAATGTAGAATCTTGATTGCCGTTAGAGAGTTGTTTGGATTTAGTTTGATTGATAATTTGGGTTTTGATTTTTGAAAAGATTACAGATGTAGGGCGGCTGATAGATATAAAATAAGTTGAGTAGGAGTTTGAGAAAGATAATGATGAAATGCTTTTAGTTTTGGGGAACAGTGAGAAAGAAAGGAGATAAAGCTTTTTCAGAAATTTTAGCGACTCAAGATTCTTTGGCTAGCGGGTATTCTTCTGGCCCGATGAAGCTGATCTTAAAGTGGACACGCATAAATTTATTATACTTTAAACATATAATAGCAAATTTGATGTTTTTTTTCAATTCCAATTTTGGTTCCAATTTACTAATTTATGTTGCACTCTTCACAGTTAATCGTTGTTTTGGTACCGCCAGAATGCTATAAACTCACTTTTGGTTGTGCAAAGGGAAACAAGCTTCAGGTCAAATCTTTTTTCACCTAAGGTTTTCATTCCTATTTCCAATTTGTTGTATTGAATGCTTTTATTTAGATTTCCATCTTAAGTAAACTTTTCATTACAGTTATTAATCTATCATTGCCACACTTTGTGAGAGTTTGGACACTCAATACGAAGAGTCTACATAGGGTGTATTTATTGTGTTTCTTGCATTTCTAACATTGATATTTCTTTCAGGCATGCTTAAAGGGGTTAGTATTTGAACTTGTGAGATGTAAGTTGACTTTGTATTACAATTATTGACAGATGAATGAGGTATATTTAGAACCCAATGAAAATTTTATATTTTATTTTAACCGTGTTTATAAATGAGTTATATTTTTTTCTTTTCTTTTTCAAAATTTTCCAGGTCTTAAAGAGGATTTTTGCTTGCAGAGAATATGACCCCATGACACCCGATGCCAAAAGGGTGAAATTATTCACTCTCTTTGTAAACCCCTCTTGGATTCTCTTTTATCTGGCCAAGAGAATTTATCATCCCGTGCTTCCCCTTGCTTGAAAGCGCTTGTGGAATCGGATTACTAGTGGTTTTCTTCGAGTCAAATGGTCAACGAGGTTGAGCTTTAGAAAAAGCCTATGTAGTTGAATTTATTGGTTTAGTCATAGTGTCAATAGGTCAGACGTTGAAGGCTATGCAAGACTGTTGATTCGGGCTGGTGTCGGGATTTTAAACATGGCTTTAACTAAGAGGAATTCTCAGAATCGATTAGCATTATTCAAATGGTAAACCTTTTAATGAGGGTTTGGATTATAAGTGTATAATGTCGGAATTACACTATGTGATTGAAGAGTTCCAAAAGTGCCAAACCGATCAAATGGCATATGTTAAAGGGGCGCCTTTTGAAGCGATACAAACGGATAAGAGAATCTTGACAAAGAAGGGATCCAAACACGAGCATAGAAGCGTATCACCTCTATCACAAACCATAGATTTTTTTTTGCTTGAAGCAGAAGCTCCACTCCTCGTTTTTTAGGGAAATGAATGAAGATTTTTGCACCTTGGGTCTCAACTCCTGTAAGGTGAATTATTATTTTAGCTATCAAAATACTTTAATGTATGGTTTTCTTAAAGAAGCAATTGTTGGGTAATTTATGTTTATTGGTTGTTGGGGGAATTTCGACTCATTTAAAGTTAGGACACCATTGTGGGGTTAGCCCACTTGGTAGCCACTTAACACAGCAGGGGTGTTCAAATATGTTAATAATTATAACATGGGAACCAAGTGTGAATATAATATACATCTTTAATTTGTTTTCTTTTTTGAAACCGCATTTAACGCGGACATTAGCCTAGTAATAATATATACTATCCTTAGCTTTTTCTTAGTATATTTTGGAACTACTACTATTAATAATCCATTCGAATAGGTATATCTTAGGTCACGTGTGGGTTGTTTTAAAAATTGTAATCCTCTCACATTTTATTTTCAATTTTAGAGGGACCAATACTATCTTTTTCTGATACGTATCTAATTTACACCTAACAATAACAATAACATCATAACCAACCAAATAGTTTTATTACTTCAAACAGTTGAATTAAAAAACAATTCATGTTTATATATTGATTTGTTATTGTAAAACTCTACAAACGAGTTAAACTGCGTGATCTAAACGTAATAATTATGAAATTTAATTACCATTTATGATCTATCAACTTCGGTTTCAAAATTACTTGTTATTTTTATTACTTCAAACAGTTGAATTAAAAAACAATTCATGTTTATATATTGATTTGTTATTGTAAAACTCTACAAACGAGTTAAACTGCGTGATCTAAACGTAATAATTATGAAATTTAATTACCATTTATGATCTATCAACTTCGGTTTCAAAATTACTTGTTATATCATCTCACGATTATGGAACTTAATTACTATTTATCAACTTCTTTTTTTGAACGACAAGAAACGACGTGCGAATCACCGTGACATCGGGCGCTGTGGCCAAGGTCGATTACTCGACCGCCGCCAGCCCATTGGCTCTCCCAGATGTGCGGAAACCCGACCTACACTCGCTCGAAAGCACGACAGTGGAATAATCGGTAAAACCTCGCCTCCCATCTAAGACAAACCGGCGCCACCCGTATTTGCCCTTCACTTGGATGCCGCCGAAAATAATGGAGAGAGTGAGAGTCGAACCTGGGTCACAAGGAACACCAAGTTTTTCCCTAACCACTCCACCACTAACTCATTGGCACAATTTATCAACTTCTATTTCATAATTACTTGTTCTTGTTATCTCATCTTAAATTTGTAAATATTAATTGATATATAGCAACAAAGTTCCATATCTCACAATTACTTGTTGTATCATCTTAAATTTCAAAATGTTAATCACTAAATGGTAACAAAGTTTCAAATCACAATTATTTGTTATAGCATCTTAATTTTCCAAATTATAATGACTAAATATAGTAACAAACTTTTATCATATAGCTAGCTTTAATCATTTGTAAAAGTTTTACACCAATATAACAATAATTAAATTAAAACTCCTTTCGAAAAAAGTGAGATCAAGACAAACATATACTTATGTTGTTATATAAAAACAATAGTTTACTAAAAGAAACAATCAAACTCCGTGTACCAAGTCAAGTTGTTTGTTAGTTCTTTAACTTCTCTGCATACTTTTTTGACGTTAACCCAAACTTCACTTCAATATTCTATATTTCTTCAACTTTATTCCCTTCATTCCCAACTAACCCTAATCCCACTTTTCTATATATTCATCATCATAAACAAAATCTCTTAATTATTTTCCAAACATGAACACACAAGGAAATATTCCCTTCTCATGGGAAAATCGGCCTGGTGTCCGAAAAGACTACTCCTCCACTAGAGAGGGGACGAGGGTGGCGGTTGACGATGACTGCTCCACTAAAGAAGGGCGGGTACAACCGCCACAGGACAACTTCTCCACCGGAGAAGGGAGGAGGGTGTCGCTTTGCGACAACTCTTCCACCAAAGATGGACGGCTACCACCGCCGCCCTATGAGAACTTAAACAAGGCTACTTGTCAAGATTTAGGACTCCCTCTTCCACCATGTGTTTTTCAACCTCGTTTGAGAAGTAGTAGTTCAAGAAGAAGCAATAAAGATGATGACCCTTTTCTCATGGCTTATAAAGAATGTACCAAAAGCCATAAAAAGAGTAGCTTGATGAGAAAGAAGTCTTTGTTTGGATCTTGTAAGTATTCTTGTAACGTGAGGGATGATAGTATTGTGAGGGTGTCTCAGATTCAGGTGTCCAACAGGAATTCTGATGGAAAAAGATTACATACATCAAGGTTAGAGATTTGATGGTCGGTCTTGGTAAACACTTAAACTACAACTATGTCAAGGGCTAGCCGTTTATGGACCCGTTTTAACTTCTTAGCATATGGTGGTCCTAACTTGTCTTACGCGGGTGGGTTCGATCAAGATTGGATTTTCTTCCTAATCTAAACCACTTCAGATGCTTGAAAAGTAGTCATGGGTGATCAAGATCAATGAGTTAATTCTTTGTATGTATAATAAATAATACGTTATATCAACTAGTTTCTAGCTTCGTGGTGTGTAACATATGACCGGTTTGAAAAGTATATCATATACAATCAATAGCTTTCATTCATGATGAATTCAAGACTTTGATTCCAATCATAAAAATGAAAGGTGCGGAAATCTCAAAAAATATTTTTATTTGTCATAACGTTATTACATAATAGATCACACATTTAATTTAAATATAAATTTCTATAAGAAATTAAAATATTTTGTCATTATTTAAAAGGTGTGGTTTTCAATAATATGTTTTGTTTAGGGAGAGATAACAATACAATAAAATAAAATACAAAAGAGTATAATGATTTAGAAGACAAAGTTTTAAACAAAAGAAGTTTTGAGTGGTAAGATAATACTTATGAGAAGATGGTTGATTATCTATATTATATTATAATACATGAGGGAGAGATATTTTAAAATACTTAAAAAACAAGAAAATTTTTCTCTTTTAATATATAGATCGGCTCTTAAAATAAGGATAATTTGGTCTTTTAAATACCAATTAGTTTCAACCTTTAATTTTAATAAAATTATATGAATAATCCTTAATTTTAACAAAATTATATGAATAATTATAATTAGTTTGTTGCTACATTCATGCACGCATAGGCAGGACAAACGAAAACTTAATTCTCATTTTAAAATTTAAACCCAGCTTTTTCTTGCTATCATTTTTGTCTCTCTCTCTCTCTCTCTTAAAATTCTAGATATGATTTCTCTCTAGGTTCAAATCCTCCCTTTTTCTTTAGGTTTTTTTTAATGACGCTGAGGTTTTAGTAGAGAGATGGAAAATCTGGTGGGATTCATCGGCCATCGATTTGAGCTTCAGCTGAGTACAAGACTAGATCATCAAGAGTATTCAAGAAACCACCAATCTCCACGTTGTTATTTACTTCTGTTTTCTTCAATCTCACATCCATATTTGTCTCCAGGTAATATTCATTATATAGGCTTCAATCCCTCTGTCTTTGACGGCGATGATACATCAGGTAAGTTTTAGACATCGATTTTGCTTTATATTCTTTGATTGTTCAATCTGGAATGTTTTGAATGAAGGATTTGTGTTAGATGAAAGGATTATTGAATGGAACCAAGAATCTGTTGTTGTTTGTAAGTTATTAGGGTTGAAAGATGGGGTTTTCAGGGATGTTGCATTCATGGTGTTCGATGTGAGTCCTCAACCAAACAACCTAATCATTTGTCATTGGGTTCAGTTAATTTATTCATTCTGACGGTAATTTTATCGCATTTATGTTTGATTATATGAAATTTTATGTGTGATTTGACAGCGGAAAAGGCAGGGTTAGCGTCGGCACCGTCGTATCTGTCTCTGGCACCAAAATCTAAAAACTTGAGTACCGCGCCGCGGTTACCGGAGTGAGTTTTGCATCAAAATCTTCAACGGAACCCATATAATTTTGTAAGAATAGATATACGTAGGTAGCTTTTAATTTCGTAGTTGTTTTTTGAATTATGACCTATGCTCCATTGGGTGTTCTATCATTAATTTTTTTTTCCAAAACGGGTATGATTTCATAATGGTTCAATTTTATACATATATTGCTCGATTACTATTTTGTTTTCTTCGAACTTTAGAATGATGTTCGCACTTATAAATATAATTGTATGAATATGGTAACTTTTTATAGTATTATTTGAAATCCAAAGGTGGTCTTGTCCTAGATCATTTTTTTTGGTAATATATTTGCAGCAGTATGGGATCCAAACAACGGGAGTGGTCGTGATCCTGAGTTGAAAGGAGCAAGATCCTTCACCTTTGAAGAACTTCAGAAGTATACAAACAAATTTTCAGAGATTCACAACTTAGGAAGAGGCGGATACGGGATGGTTAGTGTTAGTCTAAGTTATAAACTGATTTTTATGCATTCTTGATCAAGCAATATTGTGTAGGTATACAAATGAAGTCTTCCAACTTGTGCTGCGTGTGGTTTGTTAGTGACGGCTATAAACATTGTGAATGTATTTAATTTGTAATCTTTAGTAATTATTTAGAGGGTGATTGGACACGCATTTTAAAGGAAATATGTGATATTCTTTTGCATAAAAGGCCAACCGTAATAGATTAAAATTTTAACAGTTACATACTTAGATTTTTTCTTTAAATGTACTAAGTGGAAAATGGAAAATCTAATTGCTTCCGGTGTAGGGAATGTAATGGTTTGCTTATTGATTATTTTATGATCTTCTGCTACCATGAGAACCAAGGTTTGCTTATCTTTTGTAGGTTGAAAGTAATTCTGGTGTGGTTGTGGCAAACACGGCTATGCCAAAATTTTGGGACCCGACTATCTATCTAAAGCCACCAGATCATAATGAAGACAGTCACATGTTATACCCCAATTCTTTGACTATGTTTTCTTGCCATCATTGGCTCAAAATGGGCTGGTCAGGTGGACGGGTTGCAAAACTAGGCAAAACAAAAATATTAGGGTGGGTGAGAAGGGTGCGGGTGCGGGTGGGGTTGTGTTTACATGATAACGCCTTCTGAGCTAAAATCTCTCTGAACTGTTAGCAATGTGTGATACAATCTTTTTAACTTGCTTTTCTTTAAGGTAATTGTTGTGTTTGTTTCTTCTTTTATTGTTTAATTTATCGTTTTCAAAATTTGACTTGTTACCAACGGTTCAAACTGACCCATTTTTACTTAAATGGGTTAAAGTTGCCACCTCCACTTTTGATTATGTCTTTTCTTACAAGCTTGCAAGATATTCTCCCTGGAATGCTCAACCACTTTTGATTACCTTTTTCATTTCTACCTTATTTACTTTTGCGAGCTTAGGTTTGTTATGTATAATTGTGAAACTTGATGCATTTGTTCAAATCTATGATTTGTCTCGATGCAGTTTTTAGACAGATGGATGATCTCAATGATTTTGATTCCGACTTTGATGAACTTGATATCGATAGTTGTGGTGAGATCATATATGATATCTGATGGTTTGGTATCTATATACAAGTTGTCTATGTAGATTCATATGAGTTGTGGTTAGATATCAAGATGGTTGTCGGGTTATGGTTTTTTGTATCAAGGCAGACCCTTTTTTCATGAATGGTACCGCCAACTCTAGGTATTGTTGTCGCGTATTTGGTCTTTGATTTGTTATGCTAATTTTGAATTTGTGAGCCTGTGATTATAAGGTGGCTTATTTGTTCATATAAATTTACGCCAAAGGGCTAAAATGAAACTTACTGTAGACAAAGGCCTAGAGATGTAAGTTATGGTTTGTTAGCTTTACAAGGGATTCCTTTGCCTTTTCTAGATAAGGAGATGTCTAAGGTTTAGTATTGTGCTCGATGTGAGACAACAATAAGTGTGGATTTGAGAAAGTAATCAGTAATGAAAAGGAATCTTTATATGGGTCTTCAAAGTAATAGCACACGGAAGAAGAAAGATGTGCCAAGCATGTATAGACAACAAGCAATTACCAGTAATATTTAGCAGAACACACGAGTAGAATATTTGTATAAGAATGTAAAGATAAAATAGGATTACATGCATGAAACAATTAATAGCATGGAATCAAGATTGTGTTTGATGGCTTGACATCACTCAAAAGGAGTAGGTTTAATACTCTCAATATTAAAATTAATATATATAAAATAAAATAATTCGAGTCGGCTCATGAGCTCACGAGCCGAGCCAGGGCTAAACTGAAAGATTGTTGTATATTGAAACTGAATTCTCAAATCACTTTACCATCTTTTTATAAGGCAAAAGCACAACGAACATGTTTTATTACGCCAATATGGGACGTTTATAGAAACTCTTTTTATTAATGCGTAGCCACTTCCGGTTAATTTTGCAGGGTCTTTGGTTACTTTCGGTTAGAAACATGATCGTATTTTAACATAGTTAAACCGTGCCTTGTAGTCTCTAATCTTGATGTGACTGTAATGATTACACATAAAGATAGATTAATAGCATTTTGATAAACCGTGTTTCTTGCCTTCTTATTTCATTATTTAAATCTTTTAATTGTTTGTCTGTCGTGCTTTGACTATCGTGTTTCATTTTATCACCATTGTGGCATCGAGTATCGCGTTGTAAGTTGTCGCTCCCGCAGCATCGCGCAGTAAGAATATATATGATGTAATGTTTTAAGAAATGAGAATGTATAAGAAGACATGATTTAAAGTTTTAAAAAACAAAGGTGATTTTTTGTAAATATGTGTGTATTAAAACAGTTTTTATTTTTATTTTTATTTTTTACATTTTACATAAATTTATAACTTACAATTAAATGAATGTTTAGATTTCATTAATTTGCGTTCTATGGTGCCAAGGTGTGGATGCCTTTACAAGAGTTTGTGTCATTCGACGCACAGATTTGTTTTTACAAACAAGTCATGTTTTAAACTAGTACTGGCCCTTTTGTGTATCTGATTAATATAAATTTTATGGGTCAAATGGTATGAATTTCCCAGTAGTGTATTTCTGATGCATAATTTTTTTTAATTATGCTACAAAAATTGATTATTACTAGTAATGAAACCCCACAATGCGAGGTGTGAGGCGTAATACCATGAAAAGGATAATGTCTCATGGACACGGAACTTGCAAGTGAGATCACAAATTATTGAACCATCATCTATTTGCCTGGATAAAGAGAAATAATTATTTAAGGAGTTTAAATAACGTATTTAAGAAATTTGAATAATGTAAAAATTCTTGGATTGAGTTTCTCTACGGAGTATAGATACGTAGATACATAAGAAATGTTTTCAAAGTGTTATAAAATAAAACTTTTCTAGCTACATATGTTAATAATTGGGTCTTCTTTAATACTTATTCATGCATCCTAAAGTGAGAAGGATATTGGGAAATGGTTTTATGTTAAATCTAACATTGATTTTGCTGATTAAAAGACCACTACCTGTTTGCCCATCTTCCTTTCTTATTCCCATCCCCGCCATCAGACTACATGCCCGCCATTCCCAACGTCACACCATATCTCCGACATCCCATTGCCACAACTTTTTTCACCTCTTCATTTTATACCTTCTGTCACACCCTCACCGTGTGCGGAAACCATGGTGGTGACTTCATATTGAGGAGAGACCAAGGCATGAAAGGAAAAATTACTATTGTTGAAATATTTTATTTACATTGTTTTTTTAGTCAAACTCAACAAACAACTAAACAAATAAAACAACTCGTTCATGAAAGCGAAATAAATAACTACATCTCATTTATTTTGATAGCTAGGCGTTCCTATATGGGCATGGCTTGATTTCTAAGCATGATTACCTGAAACATGTTGAAAATCTTGTCAACTAAAAATAGTTGGTGAAAAACATAGGTTTTTAATAGTAAAGTGCGGTAAACAACATTTATACAATTCAACAAGTATATCCTTCATAACTACACATTATATAACAAACACATGATGTACACAATCAAACCTCTTGACATAATGAATGATTACATTTTTGATCACCCTAGTCGTGATGGGTGGGTTTGTCAATCCTGTAGTGCTATAATCTACTATAGTTGGCTTGAATAAGTTGATGATTGTACATAGGTTAACGATCATCATGGATGCTTGCTCTAAATAACATGTATGATCATGAATACTTATGTAACGATTTGAATTGCATAAAAAGAATGATTTTATTGACTACATGTTCCACCCGAAAAAGTTAAAAATAGTATTATGTTCTCACCTTGATGATTGATGATGAGCTTGCGCATTCTCAATGATTACAAGTAAACCCTAACAATTTTAAGGATGGATGATTAGGGCTATGAATATGTTATCATGATGGTTGTAGATGACATTGCTTACCAGAACCCTTGATTAAAAGTAATCGATTAGTTTTGGGAAAGTATAATAGTTGACAACTGTCTGCGTTGTTTATGTTTTACGTTTTAAAAATAGCAAACAATGTCAAAAAATTATGAAAATTTCCAGTCAACTAAATTAGAATGTGTTTTACAACTTTCATTTAGAAAGTTATTCTGTTTGTAACCCGAAAAATGGTCAAAACCGTGGATCTTTACAGATCGTTGAGCTTTGCGCTTCAGTTTGATTTTTATGGTTGGGGGTCCAAATGAAAGTGTTTTTAAGCGTGCTATATATCGTTAAAACCGTATTTCGATTTATTTAAGCATGATATAATAGTTTACTTGATTTGGGTAAGTTTTGACCAAGTTATGGTTGTCCAAAGTCACAACACAGAATCTGTCCAAAAAGGGAAGAACACTTATGTGTTCCTGTTGGTCGTTTTTAAGGTTTTTATGCTAAATAAAATATAAAAACATGTTCTTAGATCATAGATCATATAATATGTAGATTAACGTATGTTGTAATAAAGTGCAAAGCAAAGGATAATAGTGCAAGAATAGTGAATATTTATATGAAGACCGAAATATAAACAAAGATCGGTTTTTGATGAACTTACTTGAAAGCAAAAATTCTTCAATCCAAGGGGAAGAAAAAGTGCAGGGATTTTTGAGAATTCTTAGTGAGTTTTTGTGTGAAAAAATGGTGAAGGGAATGTTGGTATTTATAAGGGAGCAAAAGGGCCGTAGATGTCAACATGTGCAAGACACGTGTAAAATTGAAATGAATGGTAGACAAGTGTTGGGTGGTTTTTATAAACCATGTCTTTAAACAAGGGGTAAAATAAAAAGGTAGGCATGGAAGATTCATCCCTTTTTTTATAAAATGTCATTCTTTTTATATAAACCTTATTATATTTTACAAAAGTTTGGAGTAAGTTTGTGAGTTTTTAAATTCATTTACTAAAGAAATAATACCCACTAATTATTATAAAATTTAACAAATAATATTTATATGAGATGCTAGACGACGTATCACGTCTTAAGATTTATAAAAGTTTAAGACACGTGAAGTTTCCGAAATCACGTAAGACAAAAACCTCTAACTTTGTTTTTTATATGTTTTAATATTGTTTTCACTTATGATATATTATTTGATGCTATACCGATCATGTTGACCAAATTTTGGACTTTTTAAATTGAACCGGTTCGTCACCAACTCTCGTTTCAATAATTTAACGCTAAGTGATAATTAGACTTGCATAATCATCTTGTTAGCACTTTAAATAATAAATATGCACGTATTAATGAACTGAGTCGCTAGATACGAAAATGATAGACGATCAATAACTTGAAATTTCACGGTTGTTACAGTCTCCCTTAGTTAAGTGAATTTCGTCCCGAAATTCAACTAGCAGGGACTTATGCTATCTTTGGGAGGATAAGTTAGATTGTATGTTAACTAAGGTAGTTCTTGGTCTAATTCCTAGTCCCACTTTCATTGTACTATTAGTGCTTATATGCAGCTAACCCACCATACTTTTGGCACCTTGAAAGTGTACCAGTTACTTACCCAAACTACCTACTAGCTTAGTTAATGTTGGATGGCATGATTGAGTTCTAGAAATTTTCTAAGGGTTTAAGGTCTTAGTTACATAATGGGATTCTTATTGGAATCGGTATGCCCAAGACACATATTAAATTGATATGGCTAGTACGTTATGATCCAAGTCGGGTCATACCCAATAACAAGCTAGACAAACACTTATAATATTTATTTATGATATGATCAAACAAATAAACATTAACACTTAGAATATTTAGAAATTGGTTTTCTAAATAATTGCACTTGAGGAACTAATAAATTATATGGATAATTTATTTTGAGAGAATATTTTATTTTGTTATTTAATGGGTAAAATAACATTATAAAAGGTTATAAGATATTGCATAAAGTCTTGTAAACATATGATGTTATTTTATAAAAGTTATAAAACAATACAAGACATAATTTAAAAGAAAAAAATTTGAATTTTCATGCAATATCTTGCAAATCTTACAAGATCTCACACATCTAAGATTAGATTATGTAAGATATATGGATATCTTGGAAAATTTGGTGAGATCTTTATAAATCTCACATAATCCAAGAAAAGATCTTACAAGAGATTATATATATGGATGGTTTGGTGAGAATTAAAGATTTTTCTTACACACACTCTTTCTCTCATTAAAAATCAATTGCAAGAACTCTGAGAAATACTCTCAAAATATCGGCCAAGGTGGTGAATCAAGAAGGTGTTCAAGTGAGTTCATCCAAGTAAAAATCCTAGCAACATAAGGTGTTTGTTGGAAGGCTTGGGGTATACAAGCTTGAGGTCTTCTCCTTTGAAGATTTCCATTCAATAACATCATCTTATTCATATCTTTTGCCACAGAGGTCTTCCCCTATGGATGTGTTTTTGATAGCATGCATATTCATATATGGATCCGGGTTTTGGTTTTACATATAAAATAGGTTTTATATCTTGTAAGTAACATGTTTTAAAATATATATTCCGCTGCGTTTTTCATTTTATATGATTTAAAATGACTTTGATAAACATGTTAAAATCATTACAGTGGTATCAGAGCCACTTATATGAATGCATGCTTCAAAGGATTTAAAAATTTCGGGTTTTGGGTTTGGAGAAATGTGATATCTGTGGCAACCCAATCATGTAACAATAATAAAAAGGTTATCAATGAATGAAATTTTATTTTGAATATGTGAATTTTGTTTATTTATTTTGATTATTACACACATTTGATTCTTGCACAATTTCGAACTCTTGGATCGCCTCTATGAACAAAACCGGTAACCGTAACGCAAATAAAACCAATTTAACGCAATGTATGTTCCGAAATAATAACCTAAGTTAAACATACCTTAAATAACCTTTACATAACTTAGAAATAAGTTTTGGACGGTTTGGTATGTCAAAAACAAGTTTATTCGATCGTAGGGACTAAATATGACAAACTACGAAAGTCTGCCGATTCTCGCAGGAACGTAGACTCCTTTACATAACTTAGAAATAAGTTTTGAAGGCTTCGGTATGGCAAAATCACACTTTTGTAACTTCAGGGGCTATTTTGCAAATTTTGTGAAACTATGCCTTTTTGCGTATATCGCTATCCGAAACACGTTAGGACATTCAAAAATTTTTCTAATCATCAATATATTATATGTTAGTGATTGGAATGCGAAAAATCCGTTCGTTACGCATTTACGGTCACGCACGCGTTCGTTACAATTTTCGTCGTAATTAACCGAAAACCGCGATCGTACGGCCAAACGAACCGACCTATTGAATATTTTTGAACACATTCAAGTTCCCTATACTTATTCTACCTTATAGATCTTAGAAATGGGGTTAACGGGTGTCAAAAGTGCCAAAACGCGTCGAAAAACAAGTTTGTAGGCTGCATGGACCATTTCTGCCAATTCTGCTATTTTGGCTTCTGGCGGGGCACGAGTCCCTTAGCCTAAACGAATGGCGGCCCGCGAGAAGGCATCAGATGCAGAAAACTAATAGTTGGCAACAGCCTGTTCATTGGGGACACTAAGCACACGAATTTGGCCACTTTTCCTCTGCTTTTGACACCTAATTGGACACTAATCCAAGCCCTAAACACCTGGCCTAACACATGTCAAGATTTGGTGATCTTATGATCATTATAAATACCATGTTCATGCAATTTTTGAACTCTTTAATCACCTTCATACACTAACCTGCCACAAATCCGAATTTACAACCAACTTGGAGCATTCTCTGTGATCCTTGATCATTCCTTGGTGTTTATAAGTGTTCTACTCTTGCCATGTTCAATTATTATAGCTTAAATGGACTAAAAATCAAACAGTTTGACTTTCTATTTGAATTTTAGTTTTGATCATGAATTGATCAAGATATAACTCAATTGAAACTTGCAATATGATGGTAATCAAGGTGGTTATGATCCCTAAAAATCATGCCTACTGATTCCCACTTTTCCTAGTCATTTTGACAAGTCAATGTTTCGGTCAAGATGCGATTTTGTGCATTTTGCAACGGATCTAATTTCGGGTGTCAAAACAGTTTGTTTTGATGCCAAAATTCTTTTATAAACTTATTTAGACATGTCAAAACATGTCTAAATCGTCACTCTCATTTTAGTGCTTGTTTAGAGTTGAAAAGTTGAACTGTTTGACCACCGCTTTGACTTCCGAATCTGACCCGTTTGGTTGATCTTTAGATCAGACTAAATACATAATTGTGACCATAAATATATAGGGAATAACCCTCTACCTTATGGTCATGATGTTTGGATTGTGTTATGATAAATGATTGTAATATTACTTAAAATGACTAACATGCCCTTTTCGCAAACAAATCAACTTTAAGCACATGTAGCATAAATTTTGACATGTATTCTGATCAAACAACATTTTCAAACATATTTAAGCTTTAAAGGCTTATTATAACACATATCTAATCATCCGAATGCGCAGTTACGCAAATGATGCGTTAAAATGGCTTAAACTACCTTAACGGGTCATAACGGGTCAAAAGCACTTATAAACTTTTCCAACTCAGAATGTAAACTTATAAAACCATGTTATATGAGTTTTGATACTCACTTGGTTTATAAGATCTCATTCTATCTGAATCTTCCGATTTCAAGTCTCGATATTTACACTATTGTTCATATTTAGGACACGCGTGATTTCTCGGATCTTTGAGCTTCGGTCTTCTTATTGATCCAAGATTTACTTTGCTATCACATGTGAGTACATAGTTCCCCTATTTCATGTTTTGCAATTGTTTTTGGGGTGATTCATATGTGCTAAATGTTTTTAAGTTTACAAAATACAAAGTTTATGGTTTATATAAACAAACGATTTCGATAATGTGAACGAACTTGTTGGTGCGTTATATTCATAACAAGAATGACATTCATTAACAATGGCCAAGCCGACCAGTAGTAAGTTACGGCGCCTAGGACTAACAATCCCGTTACCAAATTTCCCAGGGTTTGTGGGGAAATTTGGGAAGCGACTGAAACTGTATGATACAAGCCCTTTGGTGGTATGTTATACGATTAAGGGACACCGTGGGTGGTCTCGAAAAGTCAACAAAGGTTTGAATGTATTCATAAAACGACTAAAAGTTTTCAATTAAAACAAGGAACGATGAACAAATGGTTTATAACAAGGAACGATGAACGATGAACAATGAACGATGAACGAATGAACAATGGTTTATAACAAGGAACAACGAACAATTGATTTATGATAAATGGTTTATGATAAGTGATTTAGATAACGGAATGAGTGTAATGTAATAAAAGCATGATGGATACGCCGCTGGTACTTCCTATATATAAGTGCTTTTATCACATTACATACTTGTTGTTATTTACATTACTTGGACAAATGATTTCAAACAATGACACACAACAATTTTTGATTAAAGATATAAACCATAGGAGTTATTTCAAGATGATTTACAACTTGGATTTACAAAACAAATGTTTTCGAGTCAAGGTTCATGGCTACGAGATTTTATAAATTTTTAATCAATTGTTTTTAGACGATTAATTATTGCAATAACAAATGCTTCAAAACAAGGTTTTCATCTACGACTCTAGTAGTCGGATTATATGTTGCAATATATACAAAGCCATGAACTTAATACACTCACAAAACCTATGTACTCGCCGTCATATTTTGCTGACTCGTTTTCACATATGTTTCAGGGAACAATGCTAGATGATACTGATGTGTGCTCATGTAGGATCGGATGTGGACTTTAGTGCCTATAAAATATGAAAGACAAATTATGCTTGTTTGTTGTTTGTTCAAGTTTGGTTGAAAGTTCTAAAACAATATGACAATATGAACTATGTTTAATAATCAATAAAACGAAATATGAAATACCATGCGTTGTTGAAACAATCTGTTAACGTGACTCCCCAAGTGTTTCCGCTGCATGTTGTTTTACGCGATTTGGGGTGTTACAGGTTGGTATCAGAGCACTGGTTATAGGGAATTAGGTTATTAGTAATGCTTTGACCTAGACTATAACCTTCCTAGGACCCTAACGCAAGTTTACATGCGTTTAGATTTAAAATACAATACAATCACCTATCCTTAGGTGATTACTAAAACAAATCCACAAATTTCAAATCCGTTTTCGAAAACCAATCATCTATCCTTAGATGATTTGTTTTTGGCTTTAAGCCTTCAAAGTTTTCAAAATCTCATCAAGGTTTGGGTTTTAATAATGTGAACACGTGCAATCTGGAAGGGTGGATGCTTGTACCATGAGTTTTCTGTCTAGGCTAGAGTGTTCGTACAAATCTACTTAATCGGACCAGTCACTCTTACCTGGAAACTGTTGGGGTGAGTGTCCACTTATAGGCTAAAGCATGTCTTCGCGATACATTATAAAGACCCATTTACTTTGATTAGTCAATGTGAGTCATTTGTTTGCTTTGTGAAACAAACGAATGACCACCATCCTTGTTTCGTCGATATTTTTTATGCTTGTTTCGATTTTCCGACTGTCAATCTCACACATCTTCATCATATTTCTTTTCTAGAATGCCTCCTAGACGCGATCAAACTCAAGATGCTCAGCAAATGGCTGCTCCTCCCGAACCTAGTAACTCAACTGAATCAAGCGAACAACAATAACAATAATAACAACAATGCTCCGTGTAGCTACAAATAGTTATGTTCGGCTAAACCACTTTCATTTTCTGGGTCTGAGGGAGCAACGGGACTTTTTAATGGTTTGAAAGTGTCGAGAGCACATTTCGCTTTGTTCAATGTCCGGATGAGCGAGAAGTTGAGTTTGCATCGAGTGTGTTCAAGAAACGAGCTTTGACATGGTGGAATGGTGTTATGAGAGATAGGGGTGCTAATGTGGCCTTAGCGCAAACTTGGGGAGAGCTTCAAGCTCTACTGATGAGGGAGTTCTGTCCTCGTCATGAACTTAGGGCTTTGGAAAGGGAATTTGATGATCTTAAGCAAGATAGCGGGGAGCATCGCGCTTATACCGACCGATATGAGGAACTGAGTCTACTTTGTCCTATGATGGTGACGCCTTTGGAAAGGGCGATCGAGAAGTATATCGATGGTTTACCCGACCCTGTGCAAGATATCGTCACTGGTAGTCACCCTACCTCTGTACGACAAGCTATTGAGTTGTCTGCAACTTTAACCGAATCCCAAATCAGGAAAGGTAACCTACATCGCAAGGGTGATAAGAAATCCCCTGCCAAGTCAGCCCAAGAGAAACTGAAAGGGAACAAAGTCGGGCCTTCCAAACGATCAAAGAAGCGTAAGGCTTCTCAAAACTTTGATGTTACTACGCAACCTGCTCAACCCGCTCCAACTGCTCCGCAAAACCAAGCAGCTCCACCATCGGCAAAGAAACCATATGCAGGAAATGCACCACTCTGCAACCGATGTAACTGTCACCATCAGGTTCATGTACCATGTCGACAATGTACTACCTGTGGAAAACTTGGTCATCTGGCGAACATTTGTCGCTTTAACCCGAACCAAGCTGCACAAAACCAAGCTCAACCACAAGCAAATCCTGCTCGACCTCACTTTCCACCTGGTTCCTGTTTCAATTGTTGTGAAATGGGTCACTACAGGAACAATTGCCCAAGGTTAGCCAATGCAAATCCAGCTCATGGACGAGCTTTTAATATGAACGCCAACGAGGCTCGTGCTGACAATGAAGTTGTTAACGGTACGTTCTTTGTTAACAATCATGCTGCTACTGTTCTTTTTGATTTGGGTGCCGATAGAAGTTTTATGTCCTTAGCCTTTGAATCTGTGCTTCCGATGCTGAGAACTAGACTAGGAAAGCCTTTGACAGTAGAAGTCGCTAGTGGTGAACCTCTTGTGCTCGATCATGTTATTCGAAATTGCCAGTTAAACCTCAGCAATCATTTGTTTTCTATCGACCTTACACCAATGCAACTCGGAAGTTTCGATGTTATTATAGGGATGGATTGGTTAACCAAGCATCATGCCGAAGTTATTTGTTTTGACAAGATAGTTCGTATACCTCTTCCTTCTGGTGAAACCTTAGACGTTCGTGGAGAGAAACCCGCTAGTAACCTGAAACTCATGGCTTGGGTACAAGCCCAAAAGTACTTACGAAAGAATTATGTGGTGTTCTTGGAACATATCATAGAGGAGAAAGTAAAAAACAAGAGTATTCAAGACATTCTTGTTATTCGAGATTACCCTGAGGTCTTTCCCGAAGATCTACTTGGTTTACCTCAAGCACGACTAGTTGAGTTTCGAATTGATCTTGTACCAGGTGCTAACCCGATAGCCAAATCTCCTTACCGTCTTGCACCTTCTGAGATGCAGGAGTTATCAAAGCAACTTCAAGAATTATCTGACAAAGGTTTCATTCGTCCCAGTTATTCTCCGTGGGGTGCACCTATCCTATTTGTGAAAAAGAAGGATGGATCCTTCCGGATGTGTATTGATTATCGTGAGCTCAACAAACTCACGATCAAGAATCGATATCCCCTACCTTGCATTGGTGATTTGTTTGATCAACTACAAGGTGCCACATGTTTTTCGAATATCGATCTGCGTTCTGGGTATCATCAGCTTCGTGTTCACGAGGAAGATATTCCCAAGACTGCTTTCCGCACACGATATGGTCACTACGAGTTTACTGTTATGCCTTTCGGTTTGACGAATGCTCCAGCTGTATTCATGGACTTGATGAATCGGGTTTGTAACCCTTATTTAGACAAGTTCATCATTGTGTTCATCGACGACATTCTTATTTATTCAAAGTCTCGAGCCGAGCACGAGCAACATCTTCTTCTGACAATGGAACTTCTAAAGAAAGAGCAACTTTACGCCAAATTCTCCAAGTGTGAATTCTGGCTGAAAGAAGTTCATTTTTTGGGACACTTTGTTAATGAGCAAGGTATTCATGTGGATCCTTCTAAAATTGTTGCAATTAAGGATTTGAAAACACCCACTACACCTACAGAAGTTCTCTCATTTCTTGGTCTTGCTGGTTAGTATCGGCGATTTATTTCGAATTTCTCAAAGATTGTTGTTCCCTTCACTGCTTTTACTCAGAAGAATAAGCCATTTGAGTGGGGATCCAAACAATTCCAAACCTTGAAACAGAAACTCTGTGATGCTCCTATTCTATCTTTACCCGATGGCAACGATGATTTTGTGGTTTATTGTGACGCATCGAATTTAGGCCTTGGTTGCATTCTCATGCAATGGGATAAGGTCATCGCCTATGCGTCAAGACAATTGAAAACCCACGAGAAAAATTATACAACTCATGATCTTGAGTTGGGAGTTGTTGTCTTTGCTCTCAAAATCTGGAGACACTACCTCTATGGTACGAAATGTGTGGTTCTCACGGACCACAAAAGTCTCCAACACATATTCAATCAAAAGGAGTTGAACATGATGCAACGATGTTGGATCAAACTTTTAAACGATTACGACTGTGAAATTCGCTACCATCCTGGTAAGGCGAATGTTGTGGCTGATGCGCTTAGTCGCAAAGAACGTGTTAAGCTTCATTGTGTTCGAATTTGATCTGATATCCAAACACGTATTCTTGCAGCCCAACACACTTGTATAACCCAAGGTTTGTTGAAAGATGAACTACCTCATCAACTCGAACTTCAACTTGGAACGAAAGACGATGGGTTACTTTACTACATGAACCTTTTGTGGGTTCTAAATCGACACAATCTCCGTACTTTATTGATGGACGAAGCACATAAGTCTCAATACTCAATTCATCCTGGTGCTACAAAAATGTACAAGGATCTTCGCACCCAGTTTTGGTGGCCGGGTATGAAGAATGACATTGCCTTGTATGTATCGAAATGCCTTACTTGTCTCAAAGTCAAGGCCGAGCATCAATGTCCTTCTGGTTTGTTGGAACAACCAGAAATTCCAGTATGGAAGTGGGAGAACATTACGATGGATCTCATCACTAAGTTACCGCGCACATCTAGAGGTCATGATGCAATTTGGGTGATCATTGATCGTCTAACGAAGTTAGCACATTTCATAGCGATTCGTGAAGACTATTCTGCTGACAAACTCGCAAAGATCTATGTTGATGAGATCATATCTCGTCATGGTGTTCCTTTAAACATCATATCTGACAGAGATGCTCGTTTCTCATCTCGTTTTTGGAAGACCTTGCAATCTGCAATGGGAACCAAACTCAATCTAAGTACTGCTTATCATCCTCAAACGAATGGACAATCTGAGAGGACGATTCAAACATTGGAGGATATGCTTAGAGCTTGTGTGATCGATTTTGGTGGTAGTTGGGATTCGCATCTCCTGTTGGTTCTCCTATAACAATAGTTATCACGCCAGCATTAACATGGCGCCTTTCGAAGCTTTATACGGTCGAAAATGTCGTTCACCTGTATGTTGGAATGAAGTTGGAGAGTCTCAATTTACTGGACCTGAACTCATTCACGACACAACCGTGAAAGTAAAAAAAATACGCGATAACCTTCTGACAGCTAGAAGCCGTCAAAAGAGTTATGCGGACAAGCGACGCAAGCCCTTGGAATTCCAAGTTGGTGATCACGTCCTACTCAAGGTATCCCCTTGGAAAGGAGTGGTCAGATTTGGGAAGAAAGGAAAACTTGCTCCGCAATACGTTGGACCATTAAAGATCGTCGAAAGAATCAGAAAGGTGGCCTACCGACTTGAGCTACCTCCTAAACTCGGGAATATTCACCCAACATTCCACGTGTCCAATTTAAAGAAATGTTTAGCCGATACAAATCTCCATGTTCCACTCGACGAGATTCAAGTTGATGACACTATGCATTTTGTCGAGAAACCGGTGGAGATAATGGACCGTGAAGTCAAGAAACTTAAATGAAGACGAACTCTGATAGTCAAAGTTCGCTGGGAATCCAAACGTGGCCCAGATTTTACTTGGGAACGAGAGGATCATATGAAAGCGAAGTACCCACATTTGTGCTCACGAGTTTCCTCTAATTAAATTTCAGGACGAAATTTCCTGAAGTAGGGGATACTGTGATATCTGTGGCAATCCAATCATGTAACAAGAATAAACAAGTTATCAATGAATGAAATTTTATGTTGAATATGTGAATTTTTTTTATTTATTTTGATTATTACACACATTTGATTCTTGCACAATTTCGAACTCTTGGATCGCCTCTATGAACAAAACCGGTAACCGATATGCAAATAAAACCAATTTAACTCAAGGTATGTTCCGAAATAATGACCTAAGTTAACCTTTACATAACTTAGAAATAAGTTTTGGAGGGTTTGGTAAGTTAAAAACAAGTTTATTCGATCGTAGGGACTAAATACGACAAACTGCAAAAGTCTGCCGATTCTCGCAGCAACGTACACTCCGGAACAAGAACACAAGCCTAACATACCTTAAATATCCTTTACATAACTTAGAAATAAGTTTTGAAGACTTTGGTATGGCAAAATCACACTTTTGTAACTTCAGGGCTGTTTTGCAAATTTCGTGAAACTATGCCTTTTTGCGTATATCGCTATCCGAAACACGTTTGGATATTCAAAAAAAATTCTAATCATCAATATATTATCTGTTAGTGATTGGAATGCGAAAATCTGTTCGTTACGCATTTACGGTCACGCACGCGTACGTTACAATTTTCATCGTAATTAACCGAAAACTACGACCGTACGGCCAACAAACCGACCTATGGAATATTTTTGAACACATTTCAAGTTCCCTATACTTATTCTACCTTATAGATCTTAGAAATGGGGTTAACGGGTGTCAAAAGTGCCAAAACGCGTCGAAAAACAAGTTTGTAGGCTGCAGGGACCATTTCGGCCAATTCTGCTATTTTGGCTTCTGGCAGGGCGCGAGTCCCTTACCCTAAACGACTGGCAGCCCGTGAGAAGGTATTAGATGCAGAAAATTAATAGCTGGCAACAGCCTGTTCATTGGGGACACTAAGCACACGAATTTGGCCACTTTTCCTCTGCTTTTGACACCTAATTGGACACTAATCCAAGCCCTAAACACCTGGCCTAACACATGTCAAGATTTGGTGATCTTATGATCATTATAAATACCATGTTCATGCCATTTTTGAACTCTTTAATCACCTTCATACACTAACCTGCCACAAATCCGAATTTACAACCAACTTGGAGCATTCTCTGTGAACCTTGATCATTCCTTGGTGTTTGTAAGTGTTCTACTCTTGCCATGTTCAATTATTATAGCTTAAATGGACTAAAAATCAAACAGTTTGACTTTTTATTTGACTATTAGATTTTATCATGAATTGATCAAGATATAACTCAATTGAAACTTGCAATATGATGGTAATCAAGGTGGTTATGATCCCTAAAAATCATGCCTTCTGATTCCCACTTTTCCTAGTCATTTTGACAAGTCAAAGTTTCGGTCAAGATACGATTTTTGCGCATTTTGCAATGGATCT